>OX235272.1:113950222-114550222 GCA_944472155.2 Trichobilharzia szidati | reverse complement strand
AATGAAGGTGTCATCCATATACCGGCAATAAAATGAGAACTTTCTGATAAGGTTGTTCAAAGGTCCATTTTCTAGTTTACTTAGAAAGAAATCAGCCAAAATGGGACGCAATGGGGAGCCCATCGCCCACCCCGTCCACTTGTCTGTAAAGTTTGCCGTCAAATTTGAAATTTACATTCATGGTACACCTTAAAATAACAATTCTTTTGCTTTGCTCGAATTAATCAAAGAAACCTGGTTTTATGAAGATTTCTACTTGATTTGAACTAGTTTTTTTCTTTTTTCAAAGTATTAGTGTTCAAGTAAAGCGAAACATGATGTTTTTAAATTGACAATCAAATTATCAACAGTGGTAATTAGGGAGTAGAAATGTAATGGGAGGAGGTGAGTGAAGAAACTAATACAATTAAGCATTCGGTGTTAAGACAGATCAGATCCACTGTAGATTTAATAACTGAACAAACTTCCTCTTTTGTATGCAGAGTTTTCGAGATCGAATATGTGAACTGCCTTTGCTAGATTGGACATTAGATTGGTTTCAGGCAGTTGGTTGTTTTCAAGTCATATCATGAACTGACATCAGTTGAAGAACTACTGGGAACTAGGAAGTCCTGCTGGTTAACTAGGATGCAGCAGGTATCCAGCATTCCCAGCTGGTTTTCAGGAGTTCCCTAACTGATACTGGCCATTAGTCTAATTTGAAATCAACCAAATTTATTGCAAACTAATAGTTTAAGATTTAAATTCACCTCTCAGGGAGATATTACTTCGAACAAGGAAAGAAGAAACATTGGCGCAGAATAATCTGGATCCATTTTATTTCGTTGGTTCTCATCAGCTGCGTGCAACCTGAATTTTTAAATTTATTTTATTAAAAATAAAAAGTGTACAATTTTAACAAACCTTTGTCCATTAGCAGGCATAGTGTCAGAGCGTCATAGTAAAATAAGGTATTGAGATTTACAGGGAGTCTAAAGTGTCACGACATATATATATATTTTGGTAGAGAGAAGTTTCTTGAAAAAATTAGTTAACAGTTGTGTTGTTAAGGTGGTAACAAAAGACAATTAGCAATAGTTACGTAATTAGATAAGAGAAGATCAAATTTTTTTAAAATTACGGTGCACATGAGGTCAGATGAGAAGTTGATGACGTAATACAGTGAGCAGAACTCAGAAGATCAAGAAAAATTATATATACCTTAACAACACAACTGTTAACTAATTTTTTCAAGAAACTTCTCTCTACCAAAATATATATATATGTCGTGACACTTTAGACTCCCTGTAAATCTCAATACCTTATTTTACTATGACGCTCTGACACTATGCCTGCTAATGGACAAAGGTTTGTTAAAATTGTACACTTTTTATTTTTAATAAAATAAATTTAAAAATTCAGGTTGCACGCAGCTGATGAGAACCAACGAAATAAAATGGATCCAGATTATTCTGCGCCAATGTTTCTTGTTTCCTTGTTCAAATTTATAAAAGGGAATCATTGTATGAAATATTAATTCAGTAAAACTTTGAGACATCATAAAAAGAACAAATCAAATCTATAAATAAAAACAGACAAGACTGAAAAACTGAATTTAAGCTTGAGTTTGGGAAAAAATCTACCGGGGATACCAGAGAGGGGCTTTCGGGAAACCTAGAAATTGACTATCAAGCTGATACTTCATATTCATGCTAAATTACTCGTAATTTTGCGTGAGACTGTTAAAAAGACGAGATGTGAAATAATTCTGGCAATTATTGTCATGAGAAAAGGCACAGGTAAGTATTGACATACTACCTTATGAGAAGTACATGATATTGTTGACGCATCTTTCAGATGGTGTGTGTTTTTTTTTTTTAACGTTATAAGCCATTCAATCATCACTGCAAAACGTTTGTGAGGAAGGAAAGGTGCCTACTGATTGGAAGAAAGGCTGGCTACCTTGTCATACTACCAAAGAGGGAAGACTTAGGACTCTACAAAAACTGGCGTGGGATAATGCCAAGTAAAATACTAAGTCGCGTCATCCTGGAGAGGATAAAAAATGAACAGGATGCAGAACTCCGCCAGCCCCACCGGTAAAAGCTGGATTCAGGAAAGGCAGATCATGTGCTGATCAAATTGAAACTGCACGCGTCGTCATCGAACAAAGCATAGAATGGCAGTCAAAACTCTTTCTACCTCATCGGCATCGACTTCGAAAAGGCTTTCGACGAACAGAGTTGACCGAGAAGTAATTTGGAAACTGCTGCACCACTATGGTGTGCAAATCTTTATCAATCTCATCCAACAGCTATATGAAAGAGCCATGTGTCAACTGATCTATAATGGAAAACTCAGCACAGCGTTCGGAGTAAAGAGAGGAGTAAGACAAGGCTGGTCACCTATTATCACCGATGATATTCCTAATTGTGGTGCACTGGATTACACGTCAAACTCTGCATGGGGAGTGAGAAGACAGGAATACGTTGTACCGATAAGAAGACTCTAGAAGATTTGGATTTCGTAGATCATTTATGCTATATGTCAGCTAAACTCGAAGACTCACAGGCGAAAACCCAAAAAGCTGGTTAAAGACTCTGGCTGCGAAGACAGGATTTCAAGTGAATATAGAAAAGACAGAGACAACTAACAAATAAACGAACAACCAGCATTAATCAATATCAATTGGAGAGATCTGAATGAGGCAACTTCCCTCACTTGTCTAGGAAGCACGGTTTCAACCATAGGTAGTCAGAACGGATGAAGGTGTCAAAGATAGTCAGGACAGGAAAGCCTTCATCACTCTTAAATCAGTTTGGAAATCTTCTGCACTGACTCAATATAAAGAACGAGATTCGGATTTTCAACACAAATGTGAGGTCAGCCAGTCACTACTTCTATACGGGTCAGAAACTTGACAGGCAAGTCACGGAAAGCATTTCCAACGGCCCATTGCAACCTTTTATCAACAGATGCCTTCACTAGCTCTATACTGAACATCAAACTGAGAGTCAGAAACAATTAGCAACAAGAAACTCTGACTGGGAACAAACCAACTAAGAGCAGATTGATCAACAAATATGTGGGAGAAAATGGAGATCGATGGGGAATACGTTGAGGAGGCCATCGAATGACATCGCGCTCAACGCAGGCCATCACTCGAGTGGAATTTGGATGGGAGATGACGAGTGGATCGTCGATGCAAGGGTGATATGGAGGAAATCGTTCGGGGAGGTGGAGATGAGAGATTATGGGCAATCTTGGAGATAACACCGGAGAATAAAAGAGGGTGGAGATGTGTTTCTGAAGCCTTATGTTCCACTTAGAACCTATGGGAACAACAATAATAATAAGCTATTCAAATGGTGAATATTTTGTTTATAACAATATTTCTATAGTAAGTTATGATTTTAGACTAAATTCTCTCTCTCCTGATTTGTTCTTCTCTTTCTTTTATTTTTTAGCATCGATACAATAGATCTGATATCGAAACCACACATGAATACCCTGTTGAATACTGAATCATTCCAACCAAATGATAAAATCAATTTGAAATATATGTCAAACAATCAAAGTCCTGCCAGCGGATGGAAAAGACTCCAATATCATCATCATCCTGTCTCTGATGTTCCTACCGTCTACAAAGATACCCAACGACCACCACGATTAGGTGATTGTGCTGCTAAAAATACTGAATCATCAAGACTAGGTTTTCCAACCAACTCGGAGATAAATTCGCATGATTCAGTTATCCCAGTTACAGCAACAACAACAACATCTCAACAGCAACAGCAACACAATTTAGTGTTAGTTTTGAAAGTCCTCTAGAAGCTTGTCCGCTGGGTACACGTTTAAGTCCAGTGGGAAGTAGTTGTTGGTCATCTGAACAGCATATTTCGCCTGATTTAACCTCACTGATGAGTAGTAGTACAAATTCTGTGTCGGCTGGCATATCTTTAAGTTCAGGTCGTCAGCATGCCTTGAAATCACTGCTGCACAGACAACCATCAGCTGGTACAGCATGCTCCGGGGGGACGTTGTCTACAGAACCTGTACAATCTGCTTCACAGTCGGTGCGATCAGCTCCCTTGTGCGCTAGTCAACTGACTCGATCTAAGTGGAGTAAACAGATGACAATCAGTAGAAATATAAATTCGCATTATTTTACACCACCACCACCACCACCATGTTTGGTAGTTAGTGATCCAGAGGAAGAAATGCATAATAAGCGTCTACAGCTGTAAGTTGACTGACTCTTGTAATATTGATTTCATTTGTTTATGCGACAATAGTTCGTGAGATTATACTATATACTTACTCTTTTTCAATTACATTCTCACTGATATATATAAACTGACACCTGATGGTGAGATTGTCTGAAATAGTGTCTTGGGCAAGCAGAATTTTAGTGAAACTATTGTTGGATGTAGGATTTCATCATGAGCTGACATCAGTTAGAGAACCATTGGAAAACCTGCCACAGGGAGTACTGGACAGCTGTTTCGTCAGCCTAGTTTGGGACTCTTCAACAGTACTCACGCACCGCCAGGGTTCGAACTCAGGACCTTCTGGTTACAAGGCTATCGAGCTCGTAGACCATTGAGCCACTGGGACCAGATCCAATTCTAACTTCTGCCAATTGATGACATAGCGCGACCATTTCGCAATGTCTTCTTCGATGAGTTACTGCCTCATCTTCAACCTGCTGTACCCTACTGGTCACGGCTTCCCACTAGATCCCCAGGTCATTGGATCGGGTCCCAGTGGCTCAATGGTCTACGAGCTCGCCTTGTAACCAGAAGGTCCTGGGTTCGAACCCCGGTGGGTGAGTACTGGTGAAGAGTCCCAAACTAGGACGAAACAGCTGTCCAGTACTCCCTAGCAGGTTTTCCATTGGTTCTCTAACTGATGTCAGCTGATGATGAAATCCTCCATGCAATCAAACAAAATCCCTACAAAACCAATACTTGAAACTATTGTTATTTATTATTGTTATTCCCTTGGATTTCGAATGGAATATAGAGCTTCATCCTGTCCTTTGCAGTCCTGTCTAGTTTGCCTCCTCTATCACTCATAGGCTCTCGTCTCCTCTAATTACGGTCTTGTCGTTTCCCAATCGATTTCCACTCAAGGGTATGCCTGGTGCTTGGTGTTACTTAACGATCTCTTCAGTGTGTGTCCAACCCAACTCCATCTTCTTCCGCATATTTGTTGGGCAATGGAGGTTCTCAGTTGGTTCGTTGATAGAGTTATTTGTTACTAATCCTCTCTGGCAGACCATCTGAACTTGAGTATGGAGAGAAGTGGGTAGCTGTTGATGAAAGTCTCACTGCTGTTTGAAATGCTTCTGGTGACATGCCAAGTCTTTGAACCATATAAAAAAATTGACTTGACATTTGTTTTTATAACGCCTAATCTTGCTGTATACGCCTTTTGTTGTTGGTTGGTTATTTTCACCGCCTCCATCTTCTCCACGTTCCCTTGAAGTCTCATCTTTACTGTTGCTTCTTCTACCAGGTTGCTGGCTTTTGCCAGCAGATTTTCGGGTTCACTTGACGTTAGACGTAAGTCTTTTATAGTCTTTTTATCTGTAGAACAAATTCCTATCTTCTCACTCCCCAAAGTCATCTGCATGATTCTGTTCAACACAGTTTGGAAAATTATCGGTAACAGTAGACAAACCCGTCTTTCTCCTGTCTTCACTTTGAATCGCTCCACTCAGTCTTCCTTTCTGAATCATCTGGCACGTGGCATTACCATTCAGCTACTGAATGAGGTTAAAAAAAGATTTGGGCCACTGCATAGTGTCGAAGCAGTTACCTAATCACCTAGCCATCTACTTTTTTTAAGGCTTTTTCAAAATCCGAATCTTGTAGCACATTTCCACACTAATTTCAGGGTATTGAATTTTAGTCTTGCTTTTCCGATCTTGCCTTTGAAATCCTTATCCGCATCACTTGTAGTTGGAACTATGCTCCCTAGATAAGTGAAAGAAATTGCCTCCTTCAAATTTCTCCAGTTGATAGTAATTGATGCTCATTGTC
Organism: Trichobilharzia szidati; assembly: GCA_944472155.2. NCBI lineage: Eukaryota > Metazoa > Platyhelminthes > Trematoda > Strigeidida > Schistosomatidae > Trichobilharzia > Trichobilharzia szidati. The sequence continues at coordinate 114,544,196 of OX235272.1, read as the reverse complement.
ATTGTTGGTTGGTTGTCTTCATCACCCTCCGCCATCTTCTCTGTGTTCAGTTAAAGTCCTGTCATTACTAATTCTCCTGTCAACTTGTCGGTTGGTTGCCGCCTGTATATCTTCAGGTTTTTTCCGGTGACATTAAATACAAACCATCCGCTAGGTTCAAATCTTTCACAGTCTTCTTGTTGGCTCCCCCCCCCCCCGTCATTCTTCTGCATAACACAGCCTACCACACTGAAGAAGATGGTCGGTGATAGTAGGCTGCCTTGTCTTACTCCTGTCTTCACTTTAAAGGCCCTGATGATGACATTTCCAGTTTGAATCTCTTGACATGTGGCGTCGTCATCATATAGTTGTTAAGTGAGATTGATGATTACGTGGAGCGCTGTATAGTATAGAAACGGTTTCGCGGTGAACACTGTCGTAGGGCTTTTTCAAAGTCGATAAAGTTGGCGTTGGTGAACTTCGAACTAGTCGATGAGATGAGGTTTCAGCTATACATAAGTGGTGGAAAACGTAGTTTTTTTTTTAAGAGTGGTTGAATGCAAACTCGTGGATAATTTTAAAGGACAAACTATTAAAGGGGTGTGTATATGACCTGATTCAACTTCATCATAGACGTACTAATGGACTTAACCCTAACTCACTTCAGAGACTCAGGGATTGACTTGCTACCATCAGGGAATAATCTCGTTGACTTGGAATATGCAGACGATATAGTCCTTCTAGGCAAGGACGCTGACAAAATGCAGAGTCTTCTGAACACCTTGAGCAGCAATCTTCGTATGTTTGGCATACGATTCGCCCATGTAAAATGTAAGATGATGTTGCAGGATTGGACTACACCGACCCCTAGATTAGAAATAGGAAGTGAAGTGGTAGAGAACGTTGACCGCTTCACTTACTTGGGAAGTACCATCAGCCACAACGGGTTGATCTCTGACGAAATTTCAGCACGAATACAGAGGGCTATTTTCGTATATGCCATTTTACGTTGTCTCTGGCTATTAGACGTGATATCCGACTATCGACCAAAGGGCGTGTGTACTGCTCATCAGTCCGCTCCGTCCTCCTTTATGGCTGTGAGACCTGGCCATTGACAGCAGAAGACATGAGAAGATTAGCTGTCTTCGATCATAGGTGTCTGCGTTCTATCTCCCGTGTTAAGTGGTATAATAAGGTGAGCAATATTGAGGTAAGCCCTCGGTCGAGTGCTAGGTAAGGCGGGGAAATCAATCGACGAGACTGTGAAATTACATCGACTGAGATGGTTAGGACATGTGTTACGTATGTCTAGTCATCGCCTTCCTCGACAGTGGGCAATGTTAGCTGATATAGGGTCAGGCTGGATAAGGAGCTAACGGCGGTCAAACCAAAACATGGCACCAGTCAATGAAATCTACAACAGTTAGTTTAAACCAGCCACGTAGGAAGGTGTAGACTTCCTGACTGGTTGGGGTCCTCGGGACGGTAAAAACCAATGGTTGGAAACAATTGGTGACATGGCTCAAAATCGTTCTCAATGGCTGGCTAGCGCAGATGCATCCACTCCTTGTGACTCATGATTTCCAATGAAACTGTTTTGTTCTTCGTTATTACTATACCTTTGTCTCACACCTCTGTTTACTGTCTATATTATGCATTTCTCCTACTTTCTTCTCTTTGTTTGTGTGCTACAAAGATGGAGTGTGGCGACTTGAAGTGCCGCACATATGTGCAAAGTTCTATGTCAAAAACAGACAGACAGACATATGACCTGATTGAAGATGTTTCTTTTATGTGAAGTAAGTTACGTAAAAACAGTCTTTGATATGCAATATTGACGCAATTTACATTTTAATTGCACTTTTTTCCAATAATTATTTAAGGTATGTCCTGGCTATTCGATGTATTGCCTATCCATTGTTAACTGTTAATACTAGTGGACAGAATAGACGATATCTACGTGTTACCAAAGATTATTTGAATATATTAAAGGAAAGATTTCAGGTAGGTGGTGAATTCAATTAACTTCTTATACTAATCATGTACACACAATTTTAATTAATGATTTCATATAACGTCTCTGACTGCAGTACTTTGACTGGGTGACGCAGGGGTTTGAATCTCACAAGGGACATACATGAGTTCCTTCAAGGCTGCAGATACGCCTTGCTAACTGACTGGTGATTTTCAACTAGCACGAAACCTAGCGGTCAAGCGGCGCTTCCTGTGGCCGATTGCCTCCAACCATCTAATATCATCATCAAATCAGTGTGTACAGTGATAGCGAGCTGTCTAGAATGGCGGCCACATTGAAAAAATGACTGTGTCAAACAGTTAGATGAACTTTCAAGTATTGGTTTTGTAGGGATTTTGTTTGATTGCATGGAGGATTTCATCATGAGCTGACATAAGTTAGAAAACCAATGGAAAACCTGCAGGGAGTACTGCCAGACAGCTGTTTTCGCCCTAGTTTGGGACTCTTCAGCATTACTCACCCACCGGGATTCGAACCCAGGACCTTCTGGTTACAAGGCTATCGAGCTCGTAGACCATTGAGCCACTGGGACCCGATCCAATGGCGAGACCATGAATTCTAACTTCTTCCAATTCACGACACAGCGCGACCATTTCGCAATGCCTTCTTCGATGAGTTACTGCCTCATCTTCAATCTGCTGTACCCTACTGGTCACAGCTTAGATGAACTGTAAAAAAACTTTGAGTCTACGAGGATGCAGAAGCAAATCAAAGTAATTCTGTTGTTACGACATCACATTTGATAGACCTAAGCAATAATTTAATCGTGTATTTTGCTTTGGTTATCAGTAGTTGGGATGATTGGAGGTAATCGACAGGAAGTTGTGAACTCAGGTTTCATGCTTGCTGGCGCTCATCAGCAGGGAATATCCACAACCTTGAAGGAACTCATCTTTCCTGTGGGATTTGAACCTGTGTCACCCAGTTCTGAAGTCTGAGACATTACCACTGAACTGTTCAACCTCAAGAATGACCGCCAAGCGTCTAATCCTCGGCTGTTGATGCAATGTGTTCATCAATAGATTAGATCAAAACTGGGCATCTGGTTAATCAGCATAAATGTGAGAAATCTGAAAGAAGCAACCTCCTTTAAATACCTACCTACCTACCTACCTGAGGAGCATCGTTCCAACTACAGGCAGATGAAACTGACGAAGATATATAAGCAGCGAGGATCGGGAAAGCAAGTCAAGCTTTCATTTCTCTCAAGTCTGTGTGGAGGAGGTCAACAGCACTCAGCGTGAAAAACAAGATCCGGATTTTCAACTCCAATATTAAGTCAGTGCTAGTTATCATACGGATCAGAGACTTTGTGCCGCGTCAAGAAGGGTACTTCGATCAAACTACAAACCTTCACCAACAGCTGTCTTCGCTCAATACTACTCAAGATCAGATGGTCGGCTAGAAAAGATCAGCAATAGGGAGGTATCTATAGGAATGAGCGAACCAACTCATCAGGATCCGATTGTGCAGCAAATAAGCAGGAATAAATGGAGGTAGGTGGATTGGGCATACTCTGAGAAAACAAACCATCAACTGACATCACATGCCAGGCCATCGCTCGAGTGGATCCCGAATGGTGAGTGGCAGAAAAGTTGGCAGAGAACCAAACGCAATGGATGGATACGTGCGTGGCTGAAACCCTATATTCCTCTAGGAACTAAAGTTAACAATAATAATAATATGTGTTCATATTGGCGAAGTGCTTCTTCGAGAATTACAATTTACAAAATATAATTTCAAGTGTTCAAAAACCTGACAGTCAGATGTGTCAATTAGGAAACTATTATACTTCCAGATATCAGCGACTCTAGATGGTTTCCAGAAACTTTAATGTATCAAGACGTTGTATTCAAAGGCCAAATGAAATTCTCAGAACTTGGAGACTCAGATAATATTTAATAATCTATAAATAATCCCTTTCGGAATGTCCATTTAAAGCAGATGTTACACAACTTAGGAATAAGTTAGTTCGTGTTAGATCTTGATTAAGGGTGTGAGGACAAATATTCACCAATGTCACCAATGGCTGGTAGTCACGTAATGCATCACCAGTTGGTAGAAGTTAGAATTCCTAGGTCATTAGGTTCGGTCCCAGTGGTTGGATGGTCAACGAGCTAACCTTTTAACTTGAAGGTGACGGATACAATCCCTGTTATCTTGGGTCATGGCTACGTACTGATGAAGAGTCTCAAACTAGGACGAAACAGCTGTTCGGTATTCCCTGGTGGTTAACGACGGTTATATCTGGAAACCATTCAAGATAAAGTGCAATATTCTCCTGATCAACAATTTGCTGAAATTTACATTTCATGCCAACATTATGTTAGAAGGAGGAAAATAGGCTAACGGACTACCCCATTAATACATTGGGCAATGCTATTCGTCATCATCCTTATATCCATGCTGTCTAGTGCATATTAGATGTTTCACTTTGAGTTTCAACAAATACAATCACTGATGATGTCATCAGCTAGTAAGCTGAGATTAATAAATTGTATATATATTTGTGTGAATTATAAGTCTATTTTCAAGTATCACTTTTGTAGGATTGTTTGTTCGATTGGTTGGAGGATTTCATCATTAGCTGATATCAGTTAGAGAATCATTGGAAAACCACCAGGCAGGTAGTACTGGACAGCTGTTTCGTCGTGGTTTGGGACTCCTCAACAGGACAGTTGCTCATCAAAGAAGAAGACAATGCGAAGTGGTCGCACTATGTCGTGAATTGGCAGAAGTTAGAATTCATGGGCTGGCTGGCCATTGGATCGGGTCCTAGTGGCTTAATGGTCTACGAGCTCACTAAACTTGTAACCAGAAGGTCCTGGATTCGAACGCCTGCGAAACAACTGTCTGGCAGTACTCCCTGCCTGGTGGTTTTCCAATGGTTCTGTAACTGATGTCATTATGAGTCAACTGTCCAAAGGTAGAATGCCTGCCAACTACTCATGTCTTCTGGGTTCAATTCTCAGCCGACCCATGTTCCACTCGGACCGGACCGGAAAGGAATGATTCAAACGATTCCATGTGAATTGTATTCATTCACTTTTTTCTTTCCATATTTTCCAAAAAATATTTTTTTTTCTTTGGTTACAGGATTTCATCATGAGCTGACATTGATTAGAGAACCATTGGAAAACCACCTGGGAGTACTACCAGACATCTGTTTTGTCCTAGTTTGGGACTCTTCAGCAGTACGCACCCACCACGAGGGTTCGAACCCAGGACCTTCTAGTTACAAGGCGAGCTCGTATAGCATTAAGCCACTGGGACCCAATCCAATGGCCCAATACTTAAAATATTTTTTCATTTATTTTGCTGGAGTTGTTTTTTAAAAGTTTTTCTTTTCTTCTTTTTTTTTCCAGTTGTATTTACGTGGTGAATTGCCTATTAGTAGTGATGAAGCATTTCATAGTGCTGTTAATGAATTCACTGAAGCTGTTCTAAAAAGTGATCGTCTTTTAAATATGGTCAAGTCTGGCAGCTGTTCCATGTATGATATTCGAGAGATTTTTATTACACATATTGAAAAACAGGTAAAAACAAAAGTTTTATTCATTCTGTCTGGCCTTGTTCTTCTTCTACTACTTCCTGATGATGTCAGCTCTTTAAATTACCCTCATTTGTGCTATGTACTACTATATTATTATTTTTTCCTTTAATTCCTAGAGGAACATAGGGCTTCAGCACGCACGTATCCATCCATTGCGTTCGGTTCTCTACCAACATTTTCACCTGGCTCCAAGTCTGCCCACATGCTTTCATTTCCTCTTCACATGACTTCCTCCAGGTCACCCTTGAACAACCAACTCTCCGCTACCCTTTCGGGTTCCACTCGAGCAATGGCTTGTCTAGTGATGTCACTTGATGGTTTGTTTTCTCAGAGTATGGCCTTCAACCCACCTCCATTTCTCCCTGCATATTTAATGCACAATCGGTTCCTGTTGGGTTGGTTTGTTCATTGCTAGAGATTCCTCACTATTGCTGATCTTCTCTAGCCGGCCATCTGATCTTGAGTAGTATTGAGCGAAGACAGCTGTTGATGAAGGTCTGTAGTTTGTTCGAAGTGCCCTTCTTGACGCGGCGCCAAGTCTCTGATCCGTATAGTAAGTAGCACTGACTTCACATTGGAGTTGAAAATCCGGATCTTATTTTTCATGCTTAGTGCTGTTGACCTCCTCCACACAGACTTGAGAGAAATGAGAGCTTGACTTGCTTTCCAGATCCTCGCTGCTTTGATATCCTCGTCAGTTCCATCCGCCTGTAGTTGGAATGGTGCTTCCCAAGTAGGTGGGTAGGTAGGTAGGAAAAGGAGGTTGCTTCTTTCAGATTTCTCCCATTTATGCTGATTGTTGTCTGTTGTTGTTGTTGCTGTTGATGTTGGCCAGGAATCTTCATCACCTCAGTCTCCACCTTCTCTATGTTCACCTGAAGTGAAGTCCTATCTTTGATGATTCTTCCACTGTCAACTTGTTGCTTTTCACTTGCATATCTTCCAGTTTGTGGGAAATCAGACATATATCATCGGCGAAGTCCAGATCCTACAAGTTTTTTGTGTGGGTCCATTTTATGCCTGTTTCCTCGCTGCCCGCTCTCTGTCGCATTATCCAATCTACTGCAGTCAGGAGAATCATTGGAGATAGTAGGCAGCCAGCCTTGTCTTACTCCCGTCTTCACTTCTTCGAAGTATCCCATGAGTTTCCTGTTGTAAATTACTTGGCATGCAGCGTTGTCGTACAACTGTTGGATGAGATGTATAATTGTTGGCGGTACCCCGTAATAGCAAAGTAGTTTCCAAATCACCTCTTGATTGACCCTTGGCTATCGAAGGCCTTTTCAAAGTCGATGAATTTGAGTGAGATAGAGAGGTGACTGCCATTCCAAGCTTTGTTCAATGATGATCCGTAATGTTTCTCCTGAATCCAGCCTGTTGTGGTCGAAGATTTTCATCCAGGGCTTGTTTGATTCTCTCCGGGATGATTCAACTTAGTATTACTACTACTGAATAATTAATATGAGTTTTTGTACCACTTACATTAACCAGTGGTGTTCGTTAACCTGATCGAAGTCGACTAAACATCGAACGGCTGTCTCACTTGTTTAGGGCAGATCGGGTTTGATCTGAATCGTTTCAACTCATTGAGGTGAGTAAAAACCAAGTTCAACAATGATGACTTCGGTTCCGAATGACGGAAACAGTCATCCTGAGTTTAGATCACTTCCACACAGTTAGTAAGCAGTACTAGTTGATGTGAGTGATATCCAACTACTTAATTCAGTCGATCAGTAGTATATAGTGTCATGAAATTGTGCTTTCTTTTTTGTTTTTTGAAGACCGTTTATGTTATCAAGGAGATGACATATTGTTATCTGAATAATTTTTACTTTCCAATCGGGAATGTGGTGAAATCTTATCTTGAACTCTGTAATTTACAAATTGCGTGTAATTAATTAATTAATGAATTACAAGAAAAGCAGACGCTACTCACGTGCGTTTATCTTTTTTTAATTCATACGGTTATCATTGATGTGAGAACGTGTTTCCTTTGCAATAATGGGTAGACTATAGCATGGCGTATTGTGATAAGTTTAATTATGGTGGATAAACTGAATGAATGTCCTATTCAAATTCACTTTTGACAGTTTGAAAAAATTTGGGCATTGGTAGGTATATGATATTCATTTTAAATAAAGGTTTTCTTGTATATCCCAATGAATGAATGAAAAACAAATCGATATTATTGTGGTTTCACTGACGTTTCGCTATTTAATTCTGCTGCTAGTAGCTTTATCAAAGGAGTAATATTAAACCAGAATTTAAAAAATCCACTCAGCTTATATATAACAAGTTAATCATCGTTCCTCAGCATGGAGTAATTATCTTCACGTTGTCATATTGGCCAATTGGTAAAGATAACAAAACCATCATGTGTGGATTGTTGGATTTGATAAGTGTGTAAAATGGTTAAAGCAGCGTGTGTTTACATAATGAAATTGCTGATGACAAATTCGTGTTGATTTTGTCACTTCATGGAGGAGTGGGAGGGTGTTGCAACCAGGTCAAATTCTGTCTTAGTCCATCATTCTCGCTCATCGAACAATCTGGATTCCATTTGATATGAAGTGCTTCTGATGATATTAGACGTTCTTTGTGATTTCTGAAATGCTTTTTCTGGATGATGATTTCAATATTGTCAAAATCAATTTTGTGACCTTATTCTATAGCGTGTAGACAGGCTATGGCTGATGATTTTTCAAGCTTTTCCAGTCCAACTGGATTTCTCGGTGGTCGAACAGATGCTCTACGGTGTTCATTTTTTCTGATTTTGATTCTGGTGATGTTTGTCGGATGTATATCGCATCACATTGCAAGCATTTTATTTTATAGACACAATTAGATAGAGAATCTTTAGGGATTTGGTCTTTTATATGGACAAGGTTGCTTTGCAGTGTGTGTCTGATGTTTTGAAGAAAACACTGATATCGAGCTTATTGAGTACTCTTCTGATATCGTCTGAGTCTCTGCTCTATGTGGAATGACAACTGTTGAGGTCCATGTTTTCGGAATACGTTTTCGACCATACTTAACGTCAGTGTTGATTTTGTTGATGAAGTTCTTTGGGTGGTTGTTTTGGTTGAGAGTCTCAATAATGTTTGGTATTTGTTCTTTTTCTTTCTCATCCGTTATCAAAGAGTGTGCTCGTCTAAGAAGACTTGAAACATCTGATACCTTTGCGCTGATGGGGTGTGATGATCCGAATTCTAAATATTTATTGGAATGGGTTTTCTTCCTTAATATAGATATACTAAAATGTCCGTTTTCCTTCCTCTTAACTAGCCAGGCAGTCTAGAAATGGTAGTTCACCGACGTCTGATTCTGCTTCCGAAGTAAACTGGATTCTGCGAGATACATTGTTTATTCTCTCCAAGAACGAACTGTGTAGATCTCGGTTTAGCACTACAAAAGTATCATCTACATATCTTAACCATATTTTAGGCGTGAGTATGCTTGAAAAGATGTTATCTTCGAATCTATTCATGAAAAGATCAGCGACTATTGGGGGAGCTGGTGAACCCAAGGCAACACCATTTGTCTGTCTATATAAATTCCCTTTAAATGTAAAATAATTACTTTCTAGACAGAATTTCAAGCTCTTAATTATTTCACTGGTGTCCAGTGGACATCTTTGTGATAGCGTTGTATCTGATTCTAGTAGACTGGAAATGATATCCAGACTTTCGGTAATAGGGATACTAGTACATAATGAATTAATATCATAGCTTACCATAATGTCTTCTTTATCAATTTCTCGGTGTTCTATTTGGGAATTGAAATCCTGTGAATCTTTTACAATATTTTGAGTGTCCTTTTGCAGTGGTTGTAGCATTGAAAAAAAGTATTTAGAGATATAGATTTTGTAAATTCTGGTTTAATAATACTGCTTTGATGAAGCTACTAGCAGCAGCACTAAATAGCGAAACGTCAGTAAAACACAACAATATCGTTTTGTTTTTCATTCATTCTTGGGATATACAAGAAAACCTTTATTATAATGAGCATTTATTTTGGTTAATTTTATTTTTCCTGTTGACTGATTGAACCGAAACATTCGTCCTCTGTTAAGATATCAGCTTCGTGTATGGACGCTTCAGCGGTGTCTGGGGATTAACGTGATGCTATTTGGCGGATGGCGTCGGTGGCATAGCGGTTAGGACGCTCGCCGACCATGCACATGGTACGGGGTTCGATCCTCGGCCGGCGCACTCCTTTACCACACTAAGCCGGAACTAAAGCAGGTGAAGAGGGAAGGTTGAGCATGAGGCTGGCTAGCCACCCCATCCTGTAAAAATTAACACTGCTGCAGAAACTTCAAGCCTCTAGCTTGAAGCCCTATGTTCCACTAGGGAACGTGAAGGAATAAAAAATATTTGGCGGATGGTGACTAGCAATAATATCCGAGATTCGCTTCTCATCCTTTTTGAGACTCGTCAACTAAGTGTTCTCATTGAGATTCAAACCCAGCTCCCATCGTCTCAAACGCCAAAGTGTCATCCAGTTGACTACTAGGGTCAAAAGAGCCACTTCTTGCGAAATGAATATCAGTGATTACTCCGTTTATATATTTTCCAAATCACGCCATCTCTGGAGTAGATGTGATATTCAAAGGATGGTTGAATACCTCAACGGTTCTCTTTGTCTTTCTTTATGAGTGTGAAGCATAAACTTTGAAAGTCAATGAATCGAAGAGGGGCTAACTGTATTTTTTAATATAGGTATCTGTTCCCTGTCTTCCTTGTGAAGTAGCATAAGATTGTGATTAATAATTAGCTTAGCCATAGAGAACAGTTCAGTTGATGAAGCTAGGATTCTGAATGGATATGAGATTCATTACACACGCCAAACTATTACCTTTCACGGTGAACAATGTTAGCTTACATAGAATTAAGTGGAAATATAATCAAGGGTGTCCACTTGAAAACCTGGCACGAACTGATACACCCTGTGACCGTTGGTATGAGCCACGTAGGGAGATGTAGACTGCCTGGTTGGGATATTCGACACGCTAAGAACCAATGGATAGAGACTGTTGGTGGGTGTTATGGCTCAAAGGCGTTCACTCCTTATAAGCTTCCAGATTCATTAAATTTTCAATATTCTCCACCTACATCTTCCCTCTGCTGTACATTTTCTTCTACGTGTCTGTCTGTCTGTTTTCGACATAGAACTTTGCACATATGTGCAGCAGTTCAAGTCGCCACACTCCCTCCTTGTAGCACACAAAGCAAGAGAAGAAAGTAGGAGAAATGCATGATATAGATAGTAAACAGAGGTGTGAGACAAAGGAATAGTAATAACGAAGAACAAAACAGTTTCATTGGAAATCATAAGTCACAAGGAGTGGATGCATCTGCGTTGCCATTGAGAACGATTTTGAGCCATGTCACCAATTGTTTCCAGCCTTCATTGGTTTTTACCATCCCGAGGACCCCAACCAGTCAGGAAGTCTACACCTTCCTACGTGGTCGGCTTAGACTAACTGTTGTAGATTTCATTGACTGGTGCCATGTTTTGGTTTGACCGCCGTTAGCTCTTTTCCAGCCTGACCCTATATCAGCTAACATTGCCAGTCAGTCGAGGAAGGCGATGACTAGGCATACGTAACACATGTCCTAACCATCTCAGTCGATGTAATTTCACAGTCTCGTCAATTGATTTCCCCTCCCACTTAACTAGCAATCGACCAATGCCTAACCTCAATATTGCTCACCTTATTATACCACTACCTGACACGGGAGATAGAATGCAGACACCTATGATCAAAGACAGCTAGCCAGCCTTTTCATGTCCTCCACTCTCAATGGCCAGGTCTCACAGCCATAAAGGAGGACGGAGCGGACTGTTGAGCAGTACACACGCCCTTTGGTCAACAGCCAGCTGGATATCCCATCTACTAAGCCAGAGATGGCGTAAACTGGCATATGCGAAACTAGCCCTCTGTATCCGTGCTGAGATTTCGTCAGAGATCAACCCGTTGGCACTGGCTGATGGTACTTCCCAAGTAAGTGAAGCAGTCTTCTACGTTGAAAACTCAATTAGTCAGTTAAATTAGAGAAATAACTGATTTGTCATTAACATCAATATACAAAATACCTAAGGTAAATAAAATTAACCGAATACCTAAAAATGATTGTCACTCAAATCTTAAAATGATTTTCTTTTTGTTTTTTTCAGTTTCAAGGTATTCAACCAATTGAAGGTTTATCCAAAGAAAGTGTATTAAGTTCATGGAAAATAAAATTTGATCAAATATGTCGCGGGGGTGAAGGACCGTGTCCTGAAGCAATGAAATTAGCTGTACCTCAACCAGAGCCTGTAGCTTTATCTAATGAACAATTATACGAATTATTAATGCGTACACTGTCAGTTGAAAAATATGAACATCAAGTGTTATATAATGCATGTCAAGTAAGCTAGTTATTGATTGTACTTTTTTGTGTGTTTTCTAATCTCTTTAACACTACTTTAAAGGAAGGAATCTTGTTCTATAAATTGGATAAGTTGATTTGAAATATCACACAGTGATGCAGTATTAATAACTGTGAATGGTGTCTTTTTTGAGCTACTTAGTGCTACTACTTGGTTTGTGAGACACTTAACTACGCCTGCCTTTACAGACAGATAACGGGTGAGATGAATTAAAGTCCAAATATCTATTAGCTGAATGCATTACCTTTTTATAAACGCTAGTGTACAGTGCAGTTTACCTTCTTCTATTCGTTTTATTTTACAATCTAACACCATAGCTGATTCTCCTTGTTCGTTTTCCGATTCAAATATGAATTTTATTGCCTTTACTAGTGAGTTTATGTGTGTGTTTGAAGAAGCTAGAGATAGATGTGTTCTGTTTGTAACACTGTGAGTGGAAGTGTCATCCATATATTTCCACCATATTTTTGGAGTAGGATTAAGAGTTGTGTTAAGAGTAATATTTGCCCAGCTGTCCATAAAGATATCTGCTACGATAGGGGATATTGTTGATGCATCCTATTGCTACACCTTCTGTTTATCTATATATTTTGTCTTGGAATTTAAAGATATTAGATGTGAGGCATAACTGAATCCCTAAAATAATTTCTTCAATGGGCAGTTTCGTCCTATGAGTAAGTTCAGGATCTGCAGTTAGTTCTTTTTCAACTGCTTCTAAGGCTGCCATATTGATTGGTATATATTAGTATAAAGACAAGTTATATCAAAACTAACCAAATATTTTAGAACTATTCTGTCAAATCTTGACGACAGTTCATTTGAAAACTAACCATTGTTTCATCATTCTCTAGTTGTTGAATGTCGTTTAGTTTCTTTTTCATCTCATATGAATTAGTTAGCCTAGAGTTTGAACGATTTCTAACCGGACATAATATTACAGCTAAGTGATTTGATAATTCATATGTCGGCGTATTTATGAAATCTACTATTGGTCGTATGGGATAACCTGGCTTATTTATTTTAATAGTACCATACATTCTACTGGCATTATTAGTTTAAGGCATTAAATTAAACCATTTAGACTCACCCAGTGACGGCTTCATTTTGCGTATTAATTCCGCTGTAGATTTCATAATCTTATTTATTATTGTATCTACAGGCTTCTTAATTTCCTCTTATGAACGAAGTTAGAAATTTGTGTGAGTACCCTGATATGATTATGAGCAATAAATTGTGCTCGAAATGTGGTCATTAGTAAATATTACTGTGTAACACTGTGAGACTTTATGAAAATAAAAATTTAACCCATAGTGGAACTTAATAATACCTTAGGGTTCAGCAGGTTGGGTGTGAGGACAAATACTCGCGGAAGACATTGACTAGCGGTCGCTCTATGTTGTGAATTGGCAGAAGTTAGAATTCATGGGCCATTGGATTGGGTCCCATTGGCTTAATGGTATACGAGCTCGCCTTGTAAACCAGAAGGTCCTGGCTTCGAGCCCCGGAGGGTGTGTGTTGATGAAGAGTCCCAAACTAGGACGAAACAGCTGTCCAGTACTCCCAACTGGTTTTCTGACGGTTCTCTAACCAATGTCAGCTCATGATGAAATCCTGTAACCAATCAACCAAACCCCTACAAACCAATACTTGAAAACCTTTTATTCTCTCCAATCTACTGTTTAATTAAGTGAAATCGATGACCTTCCCCTTCATCCTTATTAACTAAAGTATCTGGCTATTTTGTATCCTTTTCAATAAATTTTCTTCAGATACTTACAGTTATAAAATATCCTCAGCTTCGTACACAAGAAATAAAAGCATACTTTGATCAGGTGCTTAGAGTGAAGTCGATTTGCTCCGAAGACTGTGTAAAGAAACAAACTCGAGGTCATCTGGGATATCCTATACGAAAACGGATATCAAAAGGAGTTTATAAAAGCCAATACAAGTTATAATATTTAATTTTAGATTTTCCCGTCTATTGATTGCACCGAAGTGCTCGGTCTCATAAGAGGCAGTGGCTCTCGTGGCCCAAGTGATCTAGTAGATAACGCTTTGGCGTTTGAAACTATGGGTGCTGGGTTCGAGCCTAGGTAGGGAACATCATCACTCACTGAGGAATGCAAGTACATCAATTGGCTGAAGAGTCCCAAATAGGACGAAATGCGCGTTGTCCTGGATTCCACTGCTAGTCACCATCCACCAATTAACAATTTATAAAAGTCGCGAACATAAACTGGCAGTGGGGATAGAGCAACTACTTTTGCATCTACAATTCAAGGGAAATACTTCTGCGGAGCTTCTATCCCAAGGTCTAACCAAAGCGAAGAAGACTTTCTACACTGCACATCTGTTCCTATCTTTCAGTAACCGTCCAGTGTTCACCCAGAATTTGAAAAATGTCTTACCCAACCTTAGCTGTTCCTTATGCATATACCACCTCAACTGTTTCTATAGTTTAGGTTATACAGGGTGCACGATTAGGCAGGTTCATCTACAGATTCAAGAATATTTTACCTGATTGGTTCAGTAAGGGGGAAACCAAATGCATAGAACGTTTGATTCTTTGATACTTGGTCGACACAGGACATTGTATTAACGTCAGTATAGCCTTTAGGGTTATATGCCACATTCCGAAGTCATTACCACGCAGATTCACGTCTTCCAAATGGAGCTGGAGTTGTTATAATCAGACCTATTGAGTCGGAACTTTGTATTGAAAACGAACACATTCGAGAGCTTGGATTAAAATTTCTTCTCTCGTCTCTAAAAGTTCATCCTTCCTCTTATTCCTTTTTTTCTCTTCTACTTTGTTTATTATAATTTATTACTGTAATTATTATTGATTATAATCTATACCCTTCATTCTAGCATTCTTTCCATACTAATGAATTTCCCATTCATACTATACAGTCTTATTTTTAGTGATATGATCTCTTTTCTCAATATATACCTCCTTCTACCTGTTTCATTTTACACATTGATTATTTCATGATGAACCTTTCATTGTAGTCTTACTATCTCCTCTTTGATGAATACGATATAGTATCAGTCACTCGACTGACATCTTTTATAACGAGTTCCCAGACGCTGAGGTTCTAGGCAGCGTAGACTAAGTGGTGCTTGGGAGGCAAAAACACGAGAAAACCAAGCAGGCTTTAGACCAGGAAGAGGGTGTATTGATCATATCTTCACCCTCCGACAGATTCTAGAACATAGGAATTCCTACTGGCGTCCGACAATCATCATATTTCTTCACCTGAAGGCGACATTCGATTCTGTCAACCGAGAGGTACTCTGATGATGCTTGGCTGTAAAGGGAATTCCGAGAAAATACACTGCACTAATTAAGACACTATACTCGTACTCAAGCAGCCAGATAAGGGCTTATGGCGAGTTGTCATCTGAAGTGGTGACGACTAGTGGCGTCCGTCAAGGATGCCCATTATCCCCATTCCTATTCAATTTCATCATAGATGTACTAATGGACTTAACCCTAACTCACTTCAGAGACTCAGGGATTGACTTGCTACCAGGGAAGAATCTCGTTGACTTAGAATACGCGGACGATATAGTCCTTCTAGGCGAGGACTCTGACAAAATGCAGAGTCTACTGAACACCCTGAGCAACAACCTCCGCATGTTTGGCATGCGATTCGCCCCTATAAAATGTAAGATGATGCTGCAGGATTGGACTTCATCGACCCCTAGATTAGAAATAGGAAGTGAAGTGGCAGAGCAATTTGACCGCTTCACCTACTTGGGAAGTACCATCAGCCCCAACGGGTTGATCTCCGACGAAATTTCAGCACGAATACAGAGGGCTAGGTTCGCATTCGCCAGTTTTCGCCGTCTCTGGCGTAGACGCGATATCCGACTGTCGACCAAAGGGCGTGTGTACTGCTCAACAGTCCGCTCCGTCCTCCTTTATGGCTGTGAGACATGACCATTGAGAGCAGAAGACATGAAAAGATTAGCTGTCTTCGATCATAGGTGTCTGCGTTCTATCTCCCGCGTGAAGTGGAATAATAAGGTGAGCAATATTGAGGTTAGGCGTCGAGTGCTAGGTAAGGCGGGGAAATCAATCGACGAGACTGTGAAATTGCATCGACTGAGATGGTTAGGACATGTGCTACGTATGCCTAGTCATCGCCTTCCTCGACGGGCAATGTTAGCTGATATAGGGTCAGGCTGGAAAAGAGCTAGCGGCGGTCAAACCAAAACATGGCACCAATCAACCTGAGTCTCTTCACTGAATCATCACTTGTTTTGATTTTCTATATAGTTACAAAGGGAATTTTCCATGAACATTTCCTTCTATCAGAAGAATATAGCACCAAACAATTTATGTTTGCTTTCTTCATAACTGTTCATGCTATCAGAAAGACAAATTTTTGAATTACGAATGTAATCTTGTATTATTCTGCTCAGTTAACTGTTCTTGCTTCACTGAAGTTCATTCATTCATTCATTATGTTGCCAGTGGCAAAGATAAAGGTTGATTGTATTTCTTTTACATAATTAGTGTTGGTTTAAATGTGTTGAATAGCTAATGTTTCAGCTATTTTGTAAATAAATGTCTTGATCTCAGTCTCTCTAAGAGGTTTGTGCGTTTACTGTATACAACTTTAAGGGATTTCTAACGGATACTTGGGTGTCTTTAGTTTACAAAAGACATACTTCTATTCTCTTTTCATTAGCCAAGCTGGCTGGTGTTTCTTGAACGCATTTTAAAGCCGACATACAATACAGCCAGTGTATTGAACTCTAAGTAAGAGTAAGTTGACATGGCTCCATGAGACAGTTTGTCTTTTTTTTTTGATTGGACACTAGCCAGTAACTAGTGTAATGTGTCTAGTCCTATCTTCGGTGCAGACTGAATTCTATTGTCAGTTAAGTTTGCAATGTGGCCATCATGTTAGGTGGCTCACCATCATGGTGCACTGTGAATTGTTGGTATTAGATGGTTGGAGGCAATCGGCCCCAGGAAACCTTGCTGGGACCTAGGTTTCGTGCTAGTTGGCACTCACCAGTCAGCAAGGCGGCATATCTGAAATCTTGAGGGAACTCATGTCCGTCCTGAGATTCGAACCCGCGTCACTTAGTGCTGCTATTCAGTCAGAGACTAAGTTATCACTGAGCTATTCGGTCTCGCGATTGACCTCCTGTAGAACTGCAGCGAATACTTTCACTGGACACTAGTAACTAGTGTGATGTGTCTAGTCCTATCTTCGGTGCTTCCTGTGACCGATTGCCTCCAACCATCTAATACCAACAGTTTGTCTTTTATGTAATGAATGAGAATAGTTGCTTATAACAATAAAATGTTATTTGAACAATAAACAACACAGTAGGGTACGTTTTACTGTGAAGTTTTGAAAGCCTCTTTTCCCGAAAAATTTCTGTCTAATTGTGCCACTTTTAAATTCACAACTCTCAACAGTAGAATCTTTTGGGAGGCTACCTGACATCTGTTCATCTCTGCTTTTCTTTGCTTTAATTGCGCTACCTACCTACCTTCACTGGGTTTCAACTTATTCGAATAGGAGATTTATCAGCAATTATAGATATATATGTAAAACACATTTTTAGTAAGAAACATTATAATTTCTTTTTATTTTGTTCTGTTTAATTAATTATTACACAGCTTGATAGTGTAGATGAACAAGCCTCTCAAATCAAACGGGAATTATCAGAACGTTTACTACAGATTGACAGAATGTATAAAGTAAGTTATCTGTAATTATTATATATTGAATTACCTATATATATGGGCTGACCACTTTAAAGGACTCTTGAATCGACCACCGCCGGCAACTCGCCCAGAAATACACCACCGCATCACCAACACGCACGGAACTGCCAGTGGACAACAATCCTCCAACGAAAGCAGAAATCCTAAATGCGATCAAGCTACTGAAGTCCGGGAAGACAGCAGGCCTAGACAGAATTCCACCCCCCCCCCCGCCACCCCGAACCACTGAGAACGGACCCAGAGGCTGCTGCAGATGTTCTCACGCCATTACTGCAAAAGGTTTGTGAAGAAGGAAAGGTATCTACCAATTGGAAGAAAGGCTGGCTACCTTGTCAAGCTACCAAAGTAGGATGACTTAGGCCTGTGCAAGAACTGGTGTGAAATCATGCTGTTGTCCACGCCGAGGAAAATATTAAGTCACATCATCCTGGAGAGAATAAAGGATGCACTGGATGCAGAACTCCCTCAGATCACCAGAACAAGCTGGATTCAGGAAAGGAAAATCATGTGTTGATCCAATTGCAACTCTACGAATCGTCATCACAGAACAAAGCATAGAATGGCAGTCAAACCTCTCTCTACCTCAACTTCGTCGACTTCGAAAAGGCCTTCGATAGACAGCGTTGACCGAGAAGTAATTCAGTAACTGCTTCACCACTATGGCGTGCAGTGCCCAAATCTTTATCAACCTCATCCAAAAGCTGTATGAGAGAGCCACGTGTCAACTGATTTACAACGGAGAACTAAACGAGGCGTTCGAAATGAATACAGGCTGGTTGCTTATTATCACCGACGATATTCTTAATTGTGGTGAACTGGACTGTTGGGAGCGAGGAGTCAGGACTTCGCTGGACGACCGATAAGAAGACTCTAGGAGATCTGGATTTTGCAGATAACATTTGTGCAACGTCACACAAACTCAGGCAGGCGAAAACCAACAAACTGGCTGAAGAGGCTGGCAGGCAGCGAAGGCGAGCCTCCAGGTGAACACAGAGAAGGTAGAGACAGAGGTGATGAAGATAACCAACCAGCCAACAACTACAACAAAGACAGGCACCAATAACCATCAACGTAATAGCTTTAACAGAGGTTGCCTCCTTCACTTATCTGGGAAGCATCGTCCCAACTACAGGCGGAACGGACGAAGATGTCAAAGTTAGTCATAATCGGAAAGGCAAGATATGCCTTCATCAACCTGAAACCAGTTTGGAAATCTTCTGCACTCCGCAGCACAAGGAACAATATTCGCATTTTCAAAACCAATGTCAAGTCGGTTCTTCTCTATGGGTCAGAAACTTGGCCAGCGTGTCACGGAAAGGATTTCCAACAGGCCACTGCAGACTTTTATCGACAGCTGCCCACTTCACTGGCCGGCTCCATTCTGAAGATCAAATGGCAGGGCCAGAAAGAATTAGTAACATGAAACTCTGGCTGGTAACAAACCACCAGGCAAGAGCTGATCGCTCAACAAATATATTTAGGAGAAAATCGAGATGGATTGATCGGGCATACGTTGAGGAGGCCATCGAATGAAATCGGACTCAGTGCAGTCCATTGCTCGAGTGGAATCCAAATGAGAAGCGATGAGTGATCATCTCCTCTAGGATAACATGGAGGAGATCGTGTAATTTTTGGAGGAGGAGGAGATGAGAGATTATGCACCCAGCTGAAAAGGGCAACACCAAATAGAACAAAGTGGAGATGTGTTGTTCAAGCCGTATGTTCCCACTTGGAACCCAAGAGAGTGATAATAATAATAATATATAATATAATATCACCCTCGTTATTACCATTATTATTCCATATATACTACTTGAATAATAATTTTTCCGGATAATTATTAGGTATTAAAGCTTCTCTTAAATGTCACATAAGAGAACAGGAACTATAAAAAAATGAATAATTGTGAACGAAAAATTTTGCTCGAAATGGCATCCAGTAAAGGATGCTATTTCTCTCTCTGTGTTTGTGCGCGTATGAGATATCGGATAAGGAAATTAATATAGAATTACATGCAATAATAAATGGGAGGAACCTGAAAGAAACAACCTCCTTTACCTACCTACCTGTGATGCATCGTTTCAACTACAGGCGGATGGAACTGATGAAGATATCAAAGCACCGAGGATCGGAAAAGCAAGACAAGCTTTCACTACTCTCAAGTCCGTGTGGAGGTCAACAGCACTCACCATCAAAAATGAGATCCGGATTTTCAACTCCAATGTGAAGTCAGGACTACTTGCTGTATGGATCAGAGACTTGGCCAACGCATCATAAAGAGCATCTCAAACGAACTACAGACCTTCATCAGCAACTGTCTTCGCTCAATACTGAAGATCAGATGGCTGGCCAGAAAAGATCAGCAACAGCGAGGGGTCTCTGGCAATGAGCGATCCAACCAGGAAGTGATTGTGAAACAAATAGGCAGGAAGAAATGGAGATGGATTGGCCATACTCTGAGGAAACAAACCATCAAGTGACATCACTAGACAAGCCATCGCTCGAGTGGAACCCGAAAGGGAAGCGGCGAGTTGGTCGTCCAAGGGATACAATAATAATAATTTGCTTTATTCCAGAAACAGTACCAGTCTTACAGTGTGGAAATTTTCAGCACATATCTACAATGTTTGCATCTGATTTTATCAAACATTTAAAAGGAGTATTTAATAAAAATAAATATATAGACACTAACAGCAAAAAAAAAACAACAGGAAGAACACAAAATAATTTTAAAAATGCGAAAAAAATACCAAGAAGTATAAAGGAAAATAAACAGCATATAATATCTCAGTATTGGGTAGTGGAAGCTATGATATGATTATGCATGGTGACAGTAAAGCTATAGTCATACTAGAAGTTATGAAAATGATATTTAAGAATGTTTATCGCCAAGATGATCAGTTAATTTGGTTGAAACAACTCTAAACAATCATAGAATAACATTTCAGGGTTGTTTTGTTTTATTTTGCCTAAGTTTTGCCTAAGTTTTACACACACATACACACACATTATTGCACTATAATTTTCTTTTAATTATTATTTAACAAAGGAACGTTCATTCCCTAAAATGGTACATAAAGAAATGGAAATGCAGTATATCGAAGAAGAAAAACTCAGGGTGAATGGATTAATGAGACGATTGGATTCAATCCCGGTAATGAAAACGCATTCAACTGCTGTCAGTACAGTGCATAGACGTCTGAGAAAACATCCAATAAAAAGTATTCTAGCCAATTGGCATATAAACGATACACGATCTAGTCGATCTGATCATGACACTACTGGCTCAACATCAGATCTATGGTCAAGACAACTGGAGTTAGGCTCGTCGAGATCATCTTTATCGTTGGCAGATGAAATTCACTCACTTAATGAAAGTGTACCGTCATCTTCAATGTTAACAAATCATGAAATTCCAAAAGAAGCTATGCAAATTTGTTCAACGATTGAAGTAAGTGAGATGGGTTTTTCTTATTCAGTTGAGTGGTATTCCATTTGAAATATGTGTTTATGTTATCTAGATTTTTTGCTTTGCATTCCTTGTCTTTTCTGTGGAATTATTATTTTTATTATTGTTCCCTTGGGTTCCTAGTGGAACATAGGGCTTCAACTGCACGCCCCCACTTGCTTCTGTCTTCTGCTGTACTTTTCACCTCCATCCATGTTAATCCATACTGTTTCAACTCCTCTTCACACGATCTCCTCCATGTCACCCTTGGACGTCCCACTCGCCGCTTCCCTTTCGGGTTCCACTCGAGCACTGGCCTGACGCGCGATGTCATCCAGCGGCCTCCTCAGCGAGTGTCCAATCCATCTCCACTTTCTCCTGCATATTTGTTGGGTGATTGGTTCTTGTTTTGTTTGTTCCCATAGTTTCTTGTTGGTGATTCTTTCCGGCCATCTGATCTTCAGTATAGAGCCAGCGAAGACAGATGTTGATAAAGGTCTGCAACAGGCTGTTGGAAATATTCTTTGTGACCCGCCAAGTTTCTGATCCGTATAGAAGAACTGACTGACTTGACGTTTGTATTGAAAATCCGAAATTTTGTTGTTGAATGTTTCTGAGTGACGAAGATTTCCAGATTGGTTTCAGGTTGATGAATGTGTTTCTCGCCTTCCCGATTCTCGATTTGACATCTTCGTCCGTTCCTCCTGTAGTTGGAGCTTTAATTCCTTTAGAAGTCTCAAAAGTGATGGTATTGTTCCTATGGAGCTGGAGTGCCAACGTCAGACCCACTCCCGGCCAGTAAAATGGGCCAGGTTTAGGAGAGTATGAGCAGATCACGTGTGTGGGGATGGAAAGCATTCGACTATTGAAACAACCGATGCATATGTTACCTACATAGTTGAACCTATTGATTCATTCATTTAATACCAGATCATATTAGTATATACATCATTCTATAGTGTGTAATTGAATTTAAGATTTTCCCGTCTATTGATGATTGGATGGAAGTGCTCGGTCTCAGGTTGACATGTCTGTTGGCTTCTTGTGCAGATGCTTCGACGATGTCTGGGCATGTAATTAGAATTGAATTCAATTAAATAATTAATATGACCTATTGCGCAAGGGAGAGGTGGCTCTCGTGGCCAAAGTGGTCTAGTGGATAACACTTTGGCGTTTGAAACTATGGGCACTGGGTTCGAGCTCCGGTTGGAACATCATCACTCACTGCGGAATGCAGGTACATCCACTAGCTGACGAGTCCCAAATACGAAGAGATGCGCATGCTGGTTGATTCCACTGCTAGTCACCATCCACCAATTAAATTCTAAAGTATGACTTCAAAAACTTTAAAAAAATGATAAAGGTCATTGTCAAGTGTTGGTTTCATTACGCATTGGTATTAGTTAGAGAACCACGGGAAAATCAGGGAGTACTTGATAGCTGTTTTGTCCTTCTTCATGAGCTATTGGATCAGGTCCCAGTGGCTGAATGGTCTATGGAGGTCCCATGTTTGAACCCTGATGTGTGTGTACTACTGAAGAGTCGCAAAACTAGGGCGAAACACCCTTCCAGTATTCCCTGATATGTGGATCAATAAATTGTCTGGAAAATGGACCAATCAGCTGTCTCATAGATGAGTAAACAGATAACCGATAGATTATCATCATTTCTGCTGCCTACGTCATTGGCACATGTATACATTCTTTGTTTCTTCGTTCCCTACATTAATATCGTTTGTTCCCTTTCGTAAATATCATATTCTTCTGTCTCATCTCATTGCGTGTTGTCGTTTAAAAGCAGAAGACTATGAAATCAAGTAATCGTTGTACACATTGTTGGCGTAGGCAAACGATATTTGTATTCACGATATCTCTAATAATTCGTACGTCCTTAACAATGCAATCTAATATTTGTTTATATATATAAAACTCTGGATTTCCAGTGGTTCTCTATCTGATTTCAGCTCGTAATTAAACTTGTAAATAAAACCTTTTTGAACGAAATATTCCCATATTGAATCATAAGAAAAAGGCACAAACAGCGAAGAAAATTTCCTTTTCGACGATTCATTTTCACGAGCTGTACAATCGTAATTATAATTAACAAAGAAATCTTTAGACCAATCAGATACTGGTAAATTTTGTTCTTGAAAAATTGCATTACATAATGTAAGGTGTAGGAAGTGATGACTAATTGTAAGTTAGAAAGGAGACAGAAGTTGGCATGACGTAATAAGTGTGAGATAATGACTAATCAATAAGCTTGTGTAGAATGGACAGGAACTAGTGGAAAGGCGATAAAGTGTTTTTATATAAAATCTGTATGAAAAAGCAATGTTATTAATAAACAGTAATAGAGTGGTAATAAAATATGGATGATGGGAATAATAATGATAATAAAATAATAGTAGTAATAACAATAATAATAGTGAACTTACATAATAAAGGAATGAAGCAAAATTGTAGGACTTTACTCTGGCCATGGTAGGGCGAGTGAATGTATGTATCACTTTTGAATGCAGAGGTCCGGTTTCAGATCTCGAATAGCTAATGCTTCAGCTATGTACAGATGGCGTATCCGAAGTCCCTTTGTACGATATTGAGGGACTCTGTGTAGCACTGTGAAGCATTCATGTGGGAGTGCTCGATATCCAGAGATGACAAGGTGTTCGAGGATACAGCTGTTGCTATTCTTCTTTCCTCCTCTGGCTGGCTAACCAAGGTGGACAGTGTTCCAGAATACGTTTGTGGACTTGACGTTGCGTACGGCCGATGTACTTTGCTCCACACGAGCAAGTAAATTGATAAATACACATTGAGGTGGCCAAAAGCGGTATCTTGTCCTTAGCGTTAGACTAAATTAACTGTCTGCAGGAGAATGTGATACGTAGAGTGGCTGTTGGAAATATCTTCTTCAGACATTTAGAATAGTTTTAATATCATTATTATTCCTATCATCCACATTTTATTACCACTCTATTACCATTTATTAATAACATTACTTTTTCATACAGATTTTATACAAAAACACTTTATAGCCTTTCCACTAGTTCCTGTCCATTCTACACAGTCTTATTGATTAGTCATTATCCCACACTTATTACGTCATGCCAACTTCTGTCTCCTTTTCTAACTTACAATTAGTCATCACTTCCTACACCTTACATTATGTAATGCAATTTTTCAAGGACAAGGTGTACCAGTATCTGATTGATCTAAAGATTTCTTTGTTAATTATAATTACGATTGTACAACTCATGAAAATGAATCGTCGAAAAGAAAAAAAACCTTGCTTGAGTGTCATTTTTAAGGAGACGGATTTTATTTTAGCTGAAACAAAGTATTTTTCTGGAAGAAGAAAATAATTTTTGGTGTCTGTATCGATAATTTAATATTTCACAGTGTCAACTTTTGTTCAAAACGGTGAACTATCATTCAAATTAAGCAACAACAACGTTTTTTATGTTGAAATTACTTATGGGTTATTTAACGCATAAGTCGTTTGCGTACACTCCCACCAATGTATTTAATTATCTCATTGAGTGTGTGATAGAAGGCGTATTGATAAATATCCCCGAGTAAAACGACATCTAGATATACGTTGTTTGAGACCATTGATTGACATCCCATGCCAGGCTATTGAGAGAAACCGGAAGGCGAGGCGACAGATTGGGCGTGTACCCGAGGTTGACATGGGGAAGATCACGTGAAAGTGGGAGGGAGAGAGAGAGATAAAAGCTTGTGAGCAGGTGGTGGAGCCAGATGAAATGATAGCAAGGAATCACGTGTAGCAGAGATGTTACAGCTGAAATTCTATTTTCCATTAGGAATGAATTTATTTATATATTATTATTTTTGTTCCCTTGGAAAATAGGGCTTCAACAACACATCCCCACTCTTGCCTATTCTCCGTGGTTATTTTTAGCTGGTTCTACAATTGCCCATAGTCTCTCATCTCCTTTGCCCGAATACATGACCTCCTTATGTCACCCTCGGACTAACACTCAACTCACTATTCCCCATTCGTGTGCCATTCGAGGACCTAGCTGGCGTGCGATACCACCTGATGGTTTCTTCAGCGTGTGTTCGATCCATTCATCACTTCTTTTGGCACATATGAGTCCATAAAACCAACGGGTACCAATACTCCACGTCTTTACGGTCTACCCAAAGTGCACAAACCGGGTCTTCCTCTTCGCCCTGTTTTAGATATGTATAACTCTCTACTTTTCATGGAACAGCGAAGTGGTTAGTGAAGATTCTGGGTCCTTTGCACAGAGAAATTGTGCAACATAGAATTAGTGATGTCTTCGACTTTATTTCTAAAATATCCGAGACTAATGTGAGGTATAAACGCATGTTATCCATAGATGTATCATCATTATTCACTAATGTACTGCTTATAGAAACGGTAGATTACATTTGTCAAGAAATCAATGAAAGGCAATTGGACTTAGGAATTCCCTTGTATAGCCTCAAAGAATTACTTCTTAAATGCACAATGAATGTTCACTTTGTCTTCAATAATTCATACTACCGACAAGTAGATGAGTTCAGCATTAGGCCCAATATTAGCTGATTTCTTCCTCGCAAAACTTGAAAACGGGAAATTGAAAGACATCATCAAGAAGTTTGATATGTATTACCGTTGTTTCGATGATACATTTATCTTAGCTGATGGGAATGTTAACATAGACGAATTGTTGATGAAATTCAACAACGTCCACCCTTCGCTTACCTTTACTTGTGAAAAGGAGCAGGATAGTAAACTACATTTTCTGGAAGTCTTGCTAAGTAGGCGAGAAGATGGGTCACATTCACAGGGCAATACGCACACTTTGTTGTTAATGTTGTTAAATGTCTTACGAGCAGAGCAAGCAAGATATGTACAGATAACCTCTTACAAAAGGAATTTGAATATATTCACGATTCCTTCACAGAGATGGGCTATCCAAGTAGTTTCATAAAGAAACATATGAAAACATTAGAGAGAAAACCTGAGACTCTGACTGCACGTAAGAAACCTCTATTTATTAAGTTACAATTTAATGGTGACTTATCAAGTGAGATTCTATTCCAAAGACTTTCCAGGAGTATACGAAGAACATTTTATGCAGCATACCTATGTTTGTCATTCTCTAGCCGATGAATGATTGGGACACAAACGAAGGATAAGCTTGATAGTTTTGCCACATCTGTGTGCATTTATGAATTCAGCTGCACCTGCGGTGACAGTTATATTGGGCGTGTTAGTGAGTATCTCCCATCGTGGTTTGACAAAGGACAGACAGAAACAATCCGTAGCTCAATCTTGTCACATTTATTTGATAGTGGTCATGTAGTGGAGAAAACGATAGCTTTCAAAATACTTCATCGTATCTCACCGAATCTTTCCAACAGATTTCGTATTCGTCTACTGCACACAGCTGAGGCGATAGCCATTCGAACTATTAAACCTAAACTATGCATTCAAAAAAAGAAGTTCGTACAGCCATTATCCCTCCCTTGTTGGCCTATTTTAAGACCTAACCAACTAATTGATGACGTCTCCACCACCCCTTACTTATATTTTGGACCCCTCTCTTATCATATCTTGATTAAAAACATATTTTCTTTACTTCGCTCACAATCTAGCATTACTGAATCGGTTCATTTGTTTTTACTAGCCTTTATAGACTACTTCCACCTGAATAGTTGTTTGTTTAATCATGCTGTTTTTCATTATTCATGTTATCACAGATTGCCTCACTTTTTCATCCTTATTACTGATCAAAACCATTATTATTATTATCATCATTATTATTATCATTACTACTAATATGACTAATTGCCCAATTTATATTCACCATCTTATTATCCTATTGACAAAACACCATGATTGGTTTATATGTGAATTTTTATTTGTAAAGTTCACTGTGTAGAATGTCTTTATTATTAGCTTGTATTGCTTCATTATTGGTCAACCTCGTCTTTGTATTCCTCAAATATTTCATTAATTGATGGTAACTAGATGACTAAATTTTGTTTTCTGGTTTTTTTTCTCTCATTTTATTCAACTCTTTGTAGATATTAGTTCATCAAGTGAGAAATATTCATAATCTACCTCGTACAAAAAAGTTGTATTGTGCTATAGAACTGGATTGTACACCTGATCGAAAGAGAACAGAATCTGTTGAAGTTAGTAAACCAGTGTAAGTGATACTTTCTTCCTCTTGTTCATTTACCAATGTGAATGGATTCATCGGTTATTATTATTTCTTTTTTGGTATGTGGACCTCCTCATGTATATAAGTGTTGGTCATCATGAGTCTGTTGCCCAGCATATATGTACAAAGAAATGAAGATGGACTGAGGATACTCTGAGGAAGAATTCAACTGGCATCACATGCTGGTTTCCGTTTAGAATTTGAATGAGAAGTTACTGGTCCTAGGATGACATGGAGGGGAAAGTGAGCAGTGGTGGTAGAGCCAGTTGAAAGTGATGACAGGGAAAACCAAGTGTATTGAAAATGTGACGTTGAGACCGTTTGTTCCGCTCAGAACACAAAGGGTTAATCGTTATTACTCCCTTAGATTCGTTTGTATTGAAATATAGGGCTTCCACAGAACATCTCCATTTCATCCTGTCCTCTGTGTAGCAACTACAACCAACATGTTGGGGTCTGAACTCAAAAAAACCAATTGTTGCATTCCACTATATAGCTAAACGAAACTTTCTGAGTTACGGGCAGTTCCAAAATCACCCGAAGACAGCTAAACGCCAGTTATTTGTGATAAAATCTTTGGACCTGTTCAACAATAATGACATATAAAGAATAGAGTAATTCCCCCTGCAATGGCGTGAGTCAGCTGTACAAAACAAGTACTATACGATAAAATTATGTAACCGAAATCAACCGTAAGAAGTACCTGAGAATCAAGAAGAATATGCCCAACAGGGTGGTAGGATCAAAACTCTGTCAACAAGAATCGTGCACCGGACACTTCCTGCAGACATTCCAAGGTCAAAAGCCCCACAGCAAATGTTGACTTCATCCAAACAAAATCTATATTTCATATTTTTTTTTGATTTACAGCTTGATTCCACACCGTATTTTCAGTACAAGTGTGGAATTTTCACCATGGATATCGGTAGCCCAAATTCAGGCCGACCATAGATATCGGGTGTGCGCCGACAGGGGATCGAACCCTGGACCATGTTCATGGTCTGCGAGAGTCCTAACCACTGTGCCATCGACGCTCGTAAAAGAACACATATGAAAACCATTGCACAACCGCAAAGAAAAGCATTTAACTGGTTTGAGGATTTCAACATGAATTGACTTGAGTTAGAGAACATTCGAAAAAACTGCAGGGAATACTGGACAGCTGTTTTGTCTGCCTAGTTTGGGACTCTTCATCAGTGCGCATCCCCCATTACAGGGGTTCGAACTCAGGACCTTCTGGTTGCAAAGCGAGCTAGCTCGTAGATCATTAAGCCACTGGGACCCGATCCAATGGTCACTCCATGAATTCTAACTTCTGCCAATTCTTGACATAGCGCGACCACTTCGCAATGTCTACTTTGATGAGTTACAACCTCTCCTTTCAAACCTGCTGCATCCTACTGGTCACGGCTTGAATAGGACCAGTCGCTAGTGAGCATCAGATTAATTTTCAAGTATTGGTTTTGTAAGGATTTTATTTGCTTGGTTGGAGGAGTTCATCCTGAACTGATATCAGTTTGAGTTCACCTTGTGACCAGGAGGTCCTGAGTGCGTACTGCCCAAGAATCACAAACTGGGCTGACGAAACAGCTGCCTGACAGGACTCCCAGATGGTTTCCCAATGGTTCTCTAACTGATATCTGCTCATGATGAAATCCTCCAACCAATCAGACGAAATCCCTACAAAGCCAATACTTGAGAAAGTATTTAAATTAAACACCACATAAGAACAAGGCCGAATAATAAGGAGTAATTCTGTAGGTGATGTGAAAACGTTAGAACAATGGTATATAGCCTAGGAAAAAGAGGAAAATAACTACAAAGCTGGTTGAAATATTGAAAAAAATAATCAATATTGTAAGTAGATTTTTCAGGGGGGGAGGGTTTCCAAACATTCATTCTATCATACTCTGCAGTCTTCTATAGCTGGTTTCACAAACGCCTCTAAACTCCAATCTCCTCCCCCACACGATCTCACCAATGTTACAGTTGGACCCTAAGCCCAACTAATTTGCCATTTGGGTTTCACTCAGTGGCCTCCCCAGAGGGGGTCCAATCCATCTGCATTTTCTTCAGCATATCTATTGGGTTGGTTGTTTTGTCGCTAATGGAGCGAAAGCGGGCAGCTATTGATGATGAAAGTCGGCGGTGGCTTGATGGAAATTCTTCCAGAGTGGTGCGTATACTCACTCTCTCTCTAAGAACACTGTAGAAGCAAAAACTGACTTGATATTAGTGTTTAAAATCTGAATCTTGTTCTTTATACTGCTACGTTCAGTAGATTTCCACACTGACTCCAGTTTAAAGAACACCTGTCTTCCATTTCCGATCCTTATTATCATTATTATTGTAATCTAACTGTAGCCCCACGTAGTTTCGTTTCCATTGTTTCTTCAAGTATGGCTTTTATTCTGTTTAGTTCATTTACAGGGTCCTGGAAATTATTATTATTGTTTCCTTTAATTCCTAGAGGAACATAGGGCTTCAGCCGTGCACGTCTCCATTGCGTTCAGTTCTCTGATACAGTCTTCACCTGGCTCCAAGTCTGCCCACACGTTTTCATCTCCTCTTCACATGACCTCCTCCAAGTCACCCTTGCACTGACGACCAACTCGCCGCTTCCCTTTCGGCCGGGTTCCACTCGAGCAATGGCTTGTCTAGTGATGTCACTTGATGGATTGTTTCCTCAGAGTATGGCCATCAATCCATCTCCATTTCTTCCTGCCTATTTGTTTCACAATCGGTTCCTGCTGTGTCGGTTCGCTCATTGCCAGAGATCCCTGTTGCTGATATTTTCTGACCGACCATCTGATCTTCAGTGGTATTGAGCAAAGACAACTGTTGGTGAAGGTCTGCAGTTTGTTTGAGATGCTCTTTATAACGTGCAGTGCAAGTCTCTGATCCGTATAGTAGCACTGACTTCACATTGGAGTTGAAAATCCGGATCTTATTTTTGATGCTGAGTGGTGGTGTTGACCTCCTTCACACAGACTTGAGAGTAGTGAAAGCTTGTCTTACTTTTCCGATTCTTGCTTTGATATCCTCGTCAGTTCCGTTGGCCTGTAGTTGAAACGATGATTCCCAGGTCGGTAGGTAAAGGAGGTTGTTTGTTTCAGGTTCCTTCCATTTATGCTGATTGTTGTCTGTTGTTGTTGCTGTTGGTGGTGTTGCCCAGGAATCTTCATCACCTCTGTTTTCTCAGTGTTCACTTGAATGATGTCCTATCTTTGATGCTTTTTCCACTGTCAACTTGTTTCTTTTCGCTTGCATATTTTCCAGTTTGTGGTAAATCAGACATATATCATCGGCGAAGTCCAGATCCTCCAAGTGTTTTTGTGTGTGTCCATTTTATGCCTGTTTCCTCATTGCCCGCTGGCTGGCTTTGATATCCTTATCCGGGTCGCCTGTAGTTGAAGTAGAATACACATTTCAACACTTATCCTGTGTATTCAAAGGAAAATGATGTTTTCAAGAGTTAGATTGTAGGGACTCAACTTATTTTCCGTTTGGTCACGGATTGATATCAATATGAGAACCATTAAAAACCAGCAAGGAGTGCTGAACGGCTGTTTCGTCCTAGTTTGGAAATTCTTGGCAGTACACAACCACCGGGGTTCTAATCCGACACCTTATAGTGAGTGACAAAGGAAGCTCGTATACCATTTAGTCAATGTGATCCAATCCGATGGCCTATGCATAATTCCAACTTCTGGTAATTTTTGATTTTATCGTGACAACCAGTCAATATCATTAGCGAGTATCATTGTCCTCTCACCCAGCTTGGTGGACCGCATTAGTCACAACTTCTCACTAGAACCCCAGATAATTTCCTCCTGTAGCCAGTCACTTTCAAGCATCAGATTAGTTTTCAAGAGATAATTTTTAAAGATTTGATTGGTTCTAGGTTTAATCACTGATTGATGTCAAGTCAAACCGATGAAATTCGGCTAGTGGTCGCGCTAAAATCGTAGGTTGATCGAAATTAGAATTCATAGGCCATAGACGCCTTGAACGCTGGAAAGAACACTTTGAGGAACAATTTAACTTGCCTACAGCCACACTGAGCCTCCCCGCCATCCAGCACACACCCGAATGGGATATAGACACTGGCCCACCGTCTGTAAGTGAGGTCACAAAAGCTATCTGTAATCTGAAATGAGGCAAAGCGGCAGGACCCGACGGAATTATTCCGGAGGTGTTTAAATATGGGGGTGACATACTAGTATATAGTTTAACTAAGGTACTAGGTAACGTCCGGGAATCAGAGACGGTTCCATCAGATTGGGGTAAGTCACTTATTATAGAGATATTCAAGAAGGGAGACAAGTCCTCATGTGATAATCATAGAGGAATCAGCCTGACGAACATAGTCTCTAAAATCCTAGGCTCAGTAATCATGCACAGACTAAGCCGAACTCGGGAGGAACAAACGAGGGAAAATCAAGCAGGCTTTAGGCCAGGTAGAGGGTGCATAGATCATATCTTTACTCTCCAAACAAAAACATGGCATCATCAATCCATGAAATCCTTGACAGTTAAACTGAGTCAGGTAGGGAGATGCAGACTTCCGGGTTGGGGCCCGCCCTCGGGACTCTAAGAATCAATGAGGGCTGGAGACAATAGGTGACATGGCTCAAAATCGTTGTCAATGGCTCACGCAGATGTATTCAGTCTCTGTAATCTTTCATATTCCTTTCTACCATTACTCATTCTGTTTCACTCTTATACTTGTCAAAACTCTATTGATTCTCTTCACTCATCCATCTTCTTGTCTACCTTTGTGTGCTATTTGGAACGTGGCAACTCGAACTGCTGCACTTCGGTGGCAAGTTCTATGTTGAATCCGCCAGCCAGCCAGCCAGGCCATCAAATTGCGATCCAAGTTAAGGGATGGTCAAGGAGCTTTATCTTGTAACCTGAAGGTTCTTGGTTTCTATCCCTAGCGGTGGAGTAGTGGGTGCGTATTAGTGAAGAGTCACAAACTAGGACGAAACAGCTGTCCAGGACTCCTTGCTGATTTTCAATGATTCCCTCATTAATAGTCACTTTAACTGACTAGTATATTTATGACATAATAATATTTTTTTTATTTCTTTACGTTCCCCCAGTGGAACATAGGGGGGGGGCTTCAAGCTAGAGGCTTGAAGTTTCTGTAGCAGTGATGATTATTTTTTACGGGATAGGGTTGCTAGCCAGCCTCATGACCCCCACCCCAACCTTCCCCGTTTGCCAGTCTTACTACTGGCTTAGCGAGGTAAGAGGAGGAGGAGTGCGTTCGTCGGCCGGGGATTGAACCCTGACCATCTATCTTGTGGTGGGCAAGCAGTCTACCACTGTGTTGTCACCTTTTAAACTATCTTGTAGAAACAACTTTTTTTCTTCTGCTGATCTAAAAGGAAAAATAATAATAATGAAACTTTCAGTTTTCGGTTAAAAATAAAAACAAAAAAAGGGGAACATAATTCTTCTCACCTGATTATTTCTCCTAATGTTTGATCTAATTTCACAGCATTACTGTTTACAAATAAGTAGAATGTATCAGTTTGTGTATGTGTGTGTGTGTATGTGTGAGAGAGTGAAAGAGAGAGAAAGAGAAAGCAGGTTATAATTATAATAATCATAATAATAATAGAACTAGAGAGATGAATCAAAAGGTTTAAAGATTCATAGAGAGAAAAATGGAGAATGAAAGCGATACAATAGGAATGGCAGATAAATATAAAATATTGATTAACTATACTTTATCCTTCTGCTATTGCTGCTGCTACTACTGCTACTAGTGATCCTGTTGTTGTTGTTGTTGTTGTTGATGGTGATCATTATGTTTTCATTTATTTCTCTTCTCTTTTCTTTTCTCCTCTTCTATCCCCACTTCACTTTACTTCACTTCACTTCACTCCACTCTTCTCTATCTTTTCTCTCTTTCATTGACTCTACTATGTTTATGCTAACAACAGACAAAATGAGATGAGATGAACTGTTTCAAAATTTCTGTTTTTCAAAGGTCATATACTTTGAAATAAATAATATTGAAAGTATCTAATATTATCTACTCTATAAGAGGAGTGAATGAAAAAAGAAATGCTGATGCTGTTGCCGCTAATGATGATGATAATGATAAAAGTGTTTGTAGGGTGAATTATTTCAGGAAATAAGGGGTATCGAATAACAAACAGTAGTGTGGTGGTGTGATACAGACAATGTGTTTTTGAATGGTTGGGTGTACTGCTAGACAGCTGTTTCGGCAGCCTAGTTTGTGACTGCATGGAGGATTTCATCAGGAGCTGACATCAGTTAGAGAACCATTGGAAAACCAGCTGGGAGTACTCGACAATTGTTTCGTCCTAGTTTGGGATTCTTCATCAGTACTCATCCACTCACCGGGGTCGGAACCCAGGACCTTCTGGTTACAAGGCGAGCTCGTAGACCATTGAGCCACTGGGACCCGATCCAATGGTCCTTGAATTCTAACTTCTGCCGATTCACGACGCAGCGCGAACATTTCGCAATGTCTTCTTCGATGAGTTACTGCCTCATCTTCAGCCTGCTGTACCCTACTGGTCACGGCTTCCCAAAAGAACCCCAGGTTAACTGCCTGAATAGGGCCAGTCACTAATGAGCATCAGAATTATTTTCAAGTATTGGTTTTGTAATGATTTTGTTTGATTGCATGGAGGATTTCATCATGAGCTGACATCAGTTAGAGAACCATTGGAAAACCTGGGAGTACTGGACATCCGTTTCATCCTGGTTCGGGACTCTTCGTCCGTACGCACCCACTGCCTAGGACATTCTGGTTACAAGGCTAGCGAGCTCGTAGACCATTAGGCAGTCACTGGGACCCGATCCAATGGTCAGCCAACCAGTCAGCCAGCCCATGAATTCTAACTTGTGATGAAGAGTCCCAAACTAGGCTGACGAAACAGCTGTCGGACAGGAGTGTCTGCCTGGTGATTTTCCAGTTATTCTCTAAGTGATGTCAGCTCATGATGAAATCCTCCAACCAATCAATCAAACTGAATCCCTACAAAAACCAATACTTGAATATTATTCTCACATAAACTCTGATCTACGAGTGAGACTGCTGCCCCGTGTGTCAGTTAAGCACACCAACTCGCGGTCGTTTTTACGCACAACTTCGAATACATCACCCCCTTCTCAATCGCCCTCATTACCTCTAGTCTAGGAGAACAGAACGAAAACACAGTAAACCTTTTAAAAAGTTTCTTCTGTCGTCTCTCCAGGCAATGGTTTTTCCAGTGGCTCAGTTTGCCGCATGCAAAACACCGGTCCCTCCTCACCCTCATTCTCAGCACGGCTACTTAACGCTGCAACTCTTCAATTTGTTGCTCATATTGCTTGACTTTTGGTGGATCTTTCGTGACAGCTGTCTTGCTTGATAGTTGCCTGGCCATTTTTGCGAGCTCCCCAATGTCCTTTGGCTGTTCGGCGTGAATCACATGTAACTGTTGAGATATGTGCTCTGGAACACTCTCGATAAACTGAGACGCCAACATTTGTACCTAAAAATCTTCGTCCAGTGTTGGTAACGCAAGACGCAGTAGGTTTGTCAGGATCAGCACAAATACAAGAAGGTCACCGTTAACTCCTAGGTTTGTGGTGCGAAAGTGCTGCATCTCCTGCTGTCTATCCATCGAGCTGTCAAACGCCTCCTTGTGATGTTACACTACTGACTTTTAAGTTGCTTGCCTTTCTGTTCGCTTCACTGTCAATTTGTAATACAACTCTACAGACAATCACAATGTCATCATACATTTAAATTTTAAATTTCTGATAAAACATTTTTGATTATAGCTTGATTCCACACAGTATTTTGGTACAAGTACGGAATTTTCAGTATGTGATATCGGTAGCCCAAATTTAGCAGGCCGACCATTGTTAGTAGGTGTGCGTCGGTGGCCGGGGATCGAGCCCCGGACCATGTGCATGGTCGACAAGTGTCCTAGCCGGTGTAAATATTCACTTCACATAGGACATGGTTGACTCTACTGGTTACAAATTCTCATCAGAACTTCAAGGCGTTGACCAACGATATAGTCTGATAACCAGGTTCAGTTCATAGAAGGATCATAGGTGCAGGAGGGTACACATGAAGAGTTCCAGACGCGTGAACGAAGCAGCTGTTCAATGCTTTTTGATTTCCCATGATTTTTTAACTGACTGACGTCGATTCTTCACCAAATTTATATTAAATTTAGTGCGAATCTGTAGAAAACTCATAATGCACCATGCTTTCATTTTGTTCTCAAGTTCTTAGTGGAAGAACATAGGGGGCTTCAAGCCTCTTGAACTTTAAAGTTTCAGTACCAGTGGCGTTTTTTTACTCGGGATAGGGTTCCGAGCTTCACACCCAACCTTTCCTCTTCACTGGGCTTACTACTGCCTCAGAGAGAGAGAGGGAGGTTAGGGAGTGAGTCGGACGGGGCCCAAAACTACTTGCTTGGTTGGCCAGTGTTCTATCAAACTCATAATGTAAATAATCCTTTCTGATTTTATTTTAATAATAATTTGCTTTATTCCAAAACAGTACTTGTGATACAGAATGGAATTCTCAGCATTTTTTACTACAGTATTGCATCCAGTTAGTACATTATCAATAAATAGAATTCTACATAGATTAAGGAAATCTCAGTTCATTATGACAACAACATATTGGCATGTCGGTAGCAGAGCCAACGCTGAACAGTGTTTGAAGGTGTTAGAAAAGTAGGTGCTGTCATAATTACTGGCGTAAGCGAGAGAAAGAAACAGAGCAGCACATAGCAGAAAAAAAGAGAGAGGAAACGAAAAGAAAGAAAGAAAAACGTTGTACCTATAAATTATATGAGTTGGAAAGATCCATTTATTCTACTGATTATTTGATAAGTTATAGGTATTACGCCTAATGCTTTCTTTGTCGCACAGAACACGAGCCAAGTAGGGTATGGTTGAGTTTTTGTACTTGCTAGTGCGAGCATATAGTTTTCTATATAGGCTTCTGAAATATTTGAACACTTTTTGACTTTCATGTTGTTCATTCACCATCATTATCTTGTTTTTTATGAAATATTTTCAGATGGAATACTACAGCAGAATTTCAGACATCACAACCACTTCCTATAGTCAAGGTGAAAGTTTTCAAAGAATGCTCAGGACCCCTGACACTTGATGATAAAGAACTAGGAAGAGTAAGTCAGATATTAATAATAAGGATTTGGTGTATATTTTGTGACATTCCTACTACTACTGTAACAACAGAAGGCAAGGGTCAGGCAACAGATCGTTTATTAAGGAAATCAAAGCATATTTATATATTTTAATGTACATTATTATAGTTTAGATAAGCAAACAAACACAGTCTTCTGACTGGTTGTTTCTCACTTAAAGTTAATCTTTCATCTCTTTGTGACTGTTTCTTGAATGTCAAATCCTCTATATGTTAACTGTATCCGCCTACGCAAAGTCTGCTGTGGTCGGTTTTGAATCAATCTTTGTTCATATTTTCTCACGACAAATCTTGAGAACGTAAACATTGACGTAAATTACTGTCTACCAATTTGGCTAGTAGACAGCTGTCACCACACTACTACTTGTCCTGTGTGTTTATCAATGTTTATGTTGATACAAGGTTGAAATGAAATTTGAAGTCCTTGATTTCGTGGCTCCTGTTTGCAAACAGACTTTGATAGTGTCTTTTCACACAAGGTAGAAGTCGACTCGTCTGTAATTCAGATTAATACATTTAGCTATAATGTTAAAGGTCAAGGTTAAGGAGTAGGTTTATTGAATGGAAAAGAAAAACTTCCGTAACATTCCAAGTAGCTTAATTTCAAATCCTATCAATTCATTTGACAGGTAAATATGAGGAAAATAAGATACATAGCATACAGGATTTCATCATGACTTGACATTGGTTAGAAAAGCATTGGGAAACCTGCAGGGAGTACCGCCAGACTGCTGTTTCGTCAGCCTAGTTTGAAGCTCTTCAGCAGTACGCACTCGTCGGGTCGTGAATTGGTAGACGTCAGAGTTCATGGGTTGGTCATTGGATCGGGTCCCATTGACTTAATGGTTTACGAGCTCATAGCGTTGTAACCAGAAGGTCCTGGGTTCGAACCGTAACTGTGTGTGCGCACTGCTGAAGAGTCCCAAACTAGGCTGATGAAGCAGCTGTCTGGCAGTACTCCCTGCAGGTTTTCCAATGGTTCTCTAACTGATGTCAGCTCATGATGAACTCCTGTATCTAAATTTTTATGTTGCAGTAATCTAGTTGACCCCGATCTACTAGTTTGATCTAATTCACTGATCTCACTAACAGTCATTACATGGTATTGGGTAAATTATATTATTTTTTTAATTGGATCTTTTGGCTCCTTAAGCCGACAAGGTTTATCTCTGAAAGAGTCGCCGAATTCGATATAACCTATCATACTACCAAGTAAACCGGCCAACCAGGCGCTTCGAAATCTCGCTTTGCCGGTAGTTAACTCAGTAAAGAGGCAAGGTGATTAAGCATGAGGCCAGCAAACCCATCTCGTAAAAAAGAAGAAGGAGACTGTTACAGAAACTTAAAAGCTCAAAGCCTACAGCCGTCAGTTCTACTTAGAGGAGAACGGAGGAATAAAATAAAATAATTAAAATAATAAATTGTGAGCTAATGTGAACCTAATGCTCTCACAAAACTAACTATGCTAACTGTTAATCACACAGTCAACTATTATTATATCAATAATTAGTTCATTATAATTATTATTCCCTTGCATTCCGAATGGAACACAGGGCTTCAACAACACATCTCCACTTTGTTCGTTTTCTGCTATCCTCTTCAGCTTGGTCCACGATTGACTAAACTCTCTCATCTCCTCGCCACACGATCTCTTCCATGTCACCCTCGCACTGACGACCCACTCTTCGCTTCCCATTTGGATTCCACTCGAGCGATGTCATTGGGCGGCCTCCTCAATGTATGCCCGATCCATCTCCACTTTCTCCTACATATTTGTTGAGCGATCGGCTCACGCCTGTTGGTTTGTTCCCAGCCATAGTTTCTTGTTGCTTATTCTTTCTGGCCGGCTATTTGATCTTCATTATGTAGCCAGGCAGCTAGGTGGGCAGCTGTTGATTAAAGTCTGCAGTGGCCTGTTGGAAATCCTTTTTGTGAGATGCATTGGAAGTTTCTGACCCGTAGGGAAGGACAGATTTGACAGTGGTGTTGAAAATGAGAATCTTGTTCCTTGTGCTGCGGAGTGTAGAAGATTTCCAAACTGGTTTCAGGTTGATGAAGGCCTACCTTGCCTTTCCACTTCCGACTTTGACATCTTCGTCCGTTCCGCCTGTTGTTGAAACGATGCTGACTGCCTAGATAAGTGAAGGTGGTAACTGCTGTTAAATCTCTCCCGTTGATGATGATTGGTGCTGGTTGTTGTGGTTGCTGTTGGTGGTTGGTTGGTTGGTTATCTTCATCAACTCCGTCTTCTCTGTGTTCACCTGACGTCCCGTTTTCTCTGCCTGTCTCTTCAGCCAGTTTGTTGGTTTTCGCTTGCAAAAACCTCGCCTAGTTAACTAGCCGGTGCCAAGCCCCGGTAAAAAGGGAGGGTTGGGCGTGGGGCTAACAAACCCACATCACAAAACACTTTCAAACCGCTAGAGAAACGTCAACACACAGAAAATATATTAAAAATACAAAAACTTCAAATATCAATAATACCACCACAGACAAGTAGATACAAGAGAGGAGGAGGAGAAGAACCGTTATTAAATAGAAGTACTTTCATCGCCTCTAATCAACAATACATCTTTCCTCTTCCATATTAGTTTGTTTATTAGATATATCACACAGTGAAACAGTTATTATTTACTGGATGACACAGTTCCGAACAAAATTTATTGCTGTTCATAATCATATCAGTTGTGATCACACGACTTTGAAACTTGAGTTTTATAGTTTTCTTTGTTTTCTCCTATTTGTCGTCCTTGGGGTAGTAGAATTTTCCAGATATCTGGGACAGGTGATGAATCATTCCTATTACACGTATTTGCAGTTGACTCGATAAACAAAGCTTCTGTTATCAATCTCTCCCTATACTCTGTGACATTAGATTTTGACACTGTCATCCTATCCCATCCTATTGTATGGTTGTGTGTAACTGCATGTAGTGAGTGCTATAGCTGAACTATTCTCTAGATTGCTTATCTTACTTGGATCAACCAATCTAGATTTTGCTAAGTTTTTATGTTCAGCTAGTCTGACTGACTGCCCCTGTTCTACTAATTTGACCTGACAATCATTGCAGACAGGGTATTAGATAAACTAAATTGTTTTGTTTTAAAGGCTCCACAGGATTCACCATTTAACTGAAAAAGCTTGTTTCTAATTGAGTTTGTGGTAGGTTTGAATGCCAGTCACTTTTATTCTTGCCTACATTGTTAAGAATTCTGCGTAAGGTTTCCGAGGTTCCTTCCTTGTATGGAATTACTACTGATGATTTAGATTCCTTATTGTTGGTGTCGTCATTATTATTATTATTATTGTTATTACACTATCGCTACTATCATTATTTATTTTATTTTTACATTTCCTTACATATTTCCTGACTAATTTAAAACAAAGAAAACTATAAAACTCAAGTTTCAAAGTCGTGTGTGATTACAATTGATGTGATTATGAACAATAAATTTTGTTCGGAACTTTGTCATCCAGTAAATAATAATACTGTTTCACTGACTGTGTGATACATCTAATAAACAAACTAATATGGAATTACTTACTACCACAGTGCCCAAGTTTTACACATATATATATTAACATCTTTCCTCTTACTTGTCTTCACGTACTTGTAGTATTGTTATTGTTGTGGCAGTCCTTGATGACGTGGCCGGTGAACGATTAGCGTAGTTATCTTGTTAATACACACATTCAGTTCACATATATCTCTCTCAGTCTTTCATTCATATAATGTTTAATTATATTTTAATAATGTAAATTTCCTTTTTCCTTTGTTTTCTTTGTCGATAAAATCGCAACAAAAAAAATAGGTAACTATCAATATAACTTGGTCAAGTCCACGAAATCCCCTCTGGTATAAACTACAGACAACAAAACACTGTCATGATCCATTGGAATTACAAATTTCCTTGTCTATGCAACGTCCAACTAATTGTAAATATGGTAATTATTGTTGGATTCAAGGGAGAACAACATTTAAAAAATGGAAACGACGTTATATTTGTATTATACAGGTGAGTTGTGCAGAGGATGTATTAATTGTCTTACCGATTGATTTTAATAATACAAACATTGCACACAATTGCAATACTCCATGTGTGTACACTAAGGAAGGCAAAAGAGAGGAAGAAATGAGACTCTAAACGACAATAGTAATAAGTAGAGGGCTTCAGCCGTGCACGTCTCCATTGCGTTCGGTTCTCTGCCAACGTTTTCACCTAGCTCTACGTCTGTTCACAAGCTTTCATCTCTTCACATGACATCCTCCGTGTCACCCTCGCACTGACGACCAGTTCGCCGCCTCTCATCCGGGTTCCTCTCAAGAGAGAACCTGGCGTGTGATGTCACTTGATGGTTTATTTTCTCAGAGTATGGCCACCAATCCACCTCCATTTCTTCCTGCAGATTTGTTGCACATTTGGTTCCTGCTGGGTTGGTTCGTTCATTGCCAGAGATCCTTTACTATTGCTGATCTTTTCTGACCGGCCATCTGATCTTGAGTATTGAGAGAAGACATCTGTTTAGATGAAGGTCTGTAGTTTGTTCGAAGTGCCCTTCGTGACGCGGCTCCAAGTCTCTGATCCGTATAGTAGCACTGACTTCACATTGGAGTTGAAAATCCGGATCTTGTTTTTCATGCTAAGTGCTGTTGATCTACCTCCACACAGACTTGAGAGTAATGAAAGCTTGCCTTGCTTTCCCGATCACCGCTGCTTTGATATCCTCATCAGTTCCTGTAGTTGGAACGATGCTTCCCAAGTAGGTAGGTAGGTAAAGGAGGTTGCTTCTTTCAGATTTCTCCCATTTATGCTGATTGTTCTCTGTTGTTGTTGCTGTTGATGTTGGTCAGGAATCTTCATCACCTCAGTCTCCACCTTCTCTATGTTCACCTGAAGTGATATCCTATCTTTGATGATTCTTCTTCTGTCAACTTGTTGCTATTTCACTTGCATATCTTCCAGTTTGTGGTAAATCAGACATATATCATCGGCGAAGTCCAGATCCCACAAGTATTTTGTGTGGGTTCATTTTATGCCTGTTTCCTCACTGCCAACTGTCTGTCGCATTATCCAGTCTACCGCAATCAGGAAAAACAGTAGCCACTGAGAATGATTTTGGGCCATATCACCAATAGTCATCTGCAGTCGGTCGTTTTTAGCTTCCCGATGATCCCAACCAGTTAGTCCATTTCTCCCTCTGTGAATCAGACTAACTTTCATAGCTTTCATGGACTGATTCCAAGTCTTGGAATATATTCACCACCAGCTTCTTTCCAACCTGATCCATCCTATGTCAGCTAACGTTGCTTGTCAATGTGCATGTTTTCTAGTATAATACCAATAGTAGTAGAAGTTATCAGTTATATGGGATTACGGCCCATATATGGTTAGAAAAACATTTTGACTTTGTCTTTGTAATCGGGCATCGCAATTCGGAAGTTGTTCCCTTGGTTGTAGATAGTAGTGAAATCTAAGATGCAAGTTTCGTCCTACTAACGATACGTCATCCAGGTGTACCTGCATCTCTAGTGTGTGCGTGTGTCTGTGTGTGCGTGTAATGGTGTGTTCCCATTGAGATTTAGACCCAACACCGACCGTTTCAAACGTCAAAGCATTATTCACTAAGCTAATGAGTCATTAGTGGTGTGGTCTAACCAAAACATGGCTTCATCAGTCACTGGAATCCATAACAGTTGGTTTTAGCCACATTGGTAACTGTAGACTTCCTGGTTGGGGCGCTTAGGATGGTAAAAATCAATGAAGACTGGAGATCATTGGTGATATGACTCAAAATCCTCGTTCTCAATGATGGCAGGCGCAGATGCATTTACTCTTGTGATTTGCCAGTCATATCCAATAAAACTCTAGTTGTTCTTCTATTACTATTACTATTGTTTTGCCTCATTCACACTTCTAATTATATTTTCTCTCTTTCGATGATTCTATCTTTACTGTCTCTCTCTTCTCTTGATTTGTGTGGTACATGGAGGGGGGGCGGGGTGGCAACTGGAACTGTTGCGCATCTGTGCAAATTTGTGTGTTGAAATCAGTCAGTCATTGAGTCACGAAAGACATCTCTTGTGCATACAGGTAATAATTGGTTCTAGTGAGAAGTCGTGACCAGTAGGGTGCAGCAGGTCGGGTGTGAGGGCGAATACTCGCCGAAGACATTGGCTAGCGGTCGCACTACATCGTGAATTGGCAGAATTCAAAATTCATGGGCCATTGGATCAGGTCCCAGTGGCTTAATGGTCTAGGAGCTCGCCTTGTAACCAGAAGGTCCTGAGTTCGAACCGTAGTGGTGGGTGCGTACTGCTGAAGAGTCACAAACTAGGATGAAACAGTTGTCCAGTAAGTACTCCTTAGTAGTTTTCAATGGATCTCTAAATGAAGTCAATTTGGAATCATCATTACTTGAAAAAAAATCAAGTCCCTGCAAACTAAGTCTTTCGATTCTCGGCAGATGCACGTCTAAGATTGAACATTATTAGCCTGGCAAGTTGGATGTTCCACTTGGAACGTAGTCGAATAAAACTAAATCTTAAAAAAATGATAATTTTTGTAATTTTCAGAAGGTGATTTCTAAGGATTTGATTGGTTTTTTGAGTTTGCCCATGGATTGATATCATTTAGAGAGCCATTGAGAACCGGGGAGTAGTGGATAGCTGTTTCGTCAGCCTAGTTTGTGACTGACTTATCGGCAGTACACATCCAGCACATCGCCCGGGGGGAGGTTCGAACGCAGGACCTTTCGGTTACGAGGCAAGCTCATAGAGCATGACTTGCTACAGCACGGAGTTTCCTGGAGTTCTAGTGACCAGTAAGGTGCATCTAGTCGGGAGGGAGCATAGAGTTCCCGCAGATAACATTAATTGGTGCCATTCGCGCTAAATCACGAATTGGTAGAAGTTAGAATTACTGGGGTTGGCCATTCAGGAGTGTGGTCCCATTGTATGAATGATCTACGACCTCACTAGCGTCGTAACCGGAAGGTCCTGGGTTCGAACCCTGTCGGTGGGTGCGTGCTGCTGATGACTCCCAAGCTAGGGTGAAACAATTTTAGTAATTAATTAAGTTTATAAATGAAATAATTATCCAAGGAAAAGGGAAAGGTTTAATTTGAGTGAATCAACGAATTTTAAGGTTGAAAATCAATTTTTCCATGGTTTATCCTTATTAATTACCATTAGTTAATCAAGATGTATATATATA
Source organism: Trichobilharzia szidati (assembly GCA_944472155.2). Lineage (NCBI taxonomy): Eukaryota > Metazoa > Platyhelminthes > Trematoda > Strigeidida > Schistosomatidae > Trichobilharzia > Trichobilharzia szidati. The sequence continues at coordinate 114,500,349 of OX235272.1, read as the reverse complement.
TATATATATATATAATGAGCATCACATGTATATATATATATATATATATATAAATGAGCATCACACATCTGGTAGTGACACTTATCATCAAGTAGAAAATATATTGATCAATATGATTTTAAGTTGAATTACACTGACTCCGTCCTCTGCTGTCTCTCACTCACTCACTCATTCACTCTTTTAAATCATTATCAACTCGCCTCAACTGAATTTCAATCATATACAGTTTCATACCCCCCCCCCCCCCCCTCCCAAAAATATGGACGTTGAATTAAACAGAAGGACAACCAACGAAACAGTAACAAAATAGCAAGCATGCCCATCATCATCTCTACTTGTCCTACTTTCTGAGTGTGTGTGTGTGTGTGTGCGTATATTTATGTGGTATAAGTACGCTGGCGCGCTCGGGCGCACGCACGCACGCTCTCACGCATTTGGACACGGACGTGATCTTTCGTATACATGAATTTATACATCAACAAAGTAAGCATTCATTTCACTAATGAACTAACTAACTAACTCACTAACTAACTAACTTATTTATTAATCATATCCGTTCATCCATGAAAAGTAAGTAGATATAATTGATAACAATAGAAATAATATTAATAGTAGTAGTAATAACAATAATAATAATAATAATAACAGGCAAACAGGTACGCATATGATTGCTTAATCTACTTTATTGCCTTTTTCAAGTAATCGACAATATTCTATATTTATATATATGCATGAATATACAGGAGGAAACTGCGCCACTGATGTCCCATTTTAAGATCATAGGGAAATTTAAAAAAATAATAATAAATAAGCAAATATAAATCAATAACTGTAGAGACTTTTTTCTCTCTGTGTGTGTGACTTCTCTTCCACTTTTTATGCTTAATGCTTATTATAATCATGTATTTGTTATTTACTGTTCAGGATTCCAACATCTTTAAATACCCCTTGTCTTTCGAGGTGAATAACAGTGGGGAAATTACTGCTGGTGAGGTGATGTGACATAGCCTAGGCTATTATTATTATTATGAGCTGACATCATTTGGAGAACCACTGGACGGCCGTTTTGTCCTAGTTTGGTATTCTTCATCAGTACGCACCGACCGGGGTTTGAACCCAGGACCTTCTGGTTACCAAGGCTATCGAGCTCGTAGACCATTGAGTCACTGGGACCCGATCCAATGGCCAGTCCTTGAATTCTAACTTCTGCCAATTCACGACATAGCGCGACCATTTCGCACTGGTTCTCTAACTGATGTCAGCTTATGATGAAATCCTCCATGCAATCAAACAAAATCCCTACAAAACCAATACTTGAAAATTAATCTGATGCTCACTAGCGACTGGCCCTATTCAGGCAGTTAACCTGAGGTTCTAGTGGGAACCCGTGACCAGTATGGTACAGCAGGTTGAAGATGAGGCATTAACTCATCGAAAAAGACATTGTGAAATGGTCGCGCTATGTCGTGAATGGGCAGAAGTTAGAATTTATGGAGTGACCAATGAATTGGTGGGTCCCAGTGACTGCCTAATGTTCTATGGGCTGCTCGCTTTGTTAGCACAAGGTTCTGAGTTCGAAACCCAGCGGTGGGTGTGTACTTCTGAAGAGTCTCAAACTAGGCTAATGAAACAGCTGTCCAGTACTCCCTGGCAGGTTTTCCAGTAGTTCTCTAACTGACATTTATAAAATTATATTTGTAAAATCTCAGCGAAATTGAAATGATTAATTCCAATGTTTCCTGCGTTCGGCAATCCGGTCCGAACTTCTTCAGGGAAATTAATCGAAATTAACATAACAGAGGTTCATACGAATCTCTAGTTGATGTCAGCTCACGATGAAATCCACCATGCAATAAAAAAATCCCTACAAAACCAGTACTTGAATATTATTATTATTATTCACATGGTTTCCGAGTGGAACATAGGACTTCAGCAGAAAATCTGTATTTCATCCGGTTCTTTGAAGTCCTCTTTATCTGGCTCCACGAATGACCGACCAGTAGCTCTCATCTCCTCCTCCTTACACCATCTCTTTCATGCCACTCTCGAAATGACGTCCAGTTCGTCGTTCTCTGCTCAGGTTCCACTCAACTGTTATGGGTGGTAAAATTTGTTTTGATAAAGTCTCACAGTGTTGTTATACAGCAATGTTTACTGATGACCATGTTTCGAGCACAATTTATTACTGCTCATAATCATATCAAGACAATACTCACACAACTTTCTAACTTCCTTTATATAATTCCATTATTTTCCATCGCTTGATTTGATTGGTAGTAGTAGTATTTTCCATATTTCCAGTATGAGAGATGAGTCAGATAGAGGAAGCGTTGCTATCAAATAACTATTTTATAAAATCCATTAGGATGATCAGAAAAGGCCAAAGACAAAATAAAAATAATTGTGAAACTAGTAATGATAGCATAAATAGCAAAGGCATCTACTGTTATACCACATAAGGAGGGGACATCTGAGACCCTTCCGAAGTAGGATTCTTAATAAAGCAGGAATTAGAGTGTCTTTTAAACCTACAAACTCACTCAGGCAAGGACAAGCGCTGTAGGCTAAAAGACCCGATGGACCCAGTTGGACAAAATAATATAATTTACAAAATACCTTCCGATGTGGTGAGAGCTGGCTGCTAGCCAAAGTTGGTAGACAGTAAACGACGTCAATGTTTATGTCCCCAATATTGGTGGTGAGAAAATGAGAACAAAGGCTTTGCGTAGGCGGATACAGTTAGCATATGGATGATCTGACACAGCCACAAAGAGATACAAGGTTAACTTTCTGTGAGAAACAACCAACAATCAAAAGACTGTATTTCCTACTAACATTAACCTACAATAATGTACACTAAAATCTATAAATATGTGTTGATTTTCCTTAATAAAGGATCTGTTGTCTGACTCTTGTCTTCTGTTGTTACACCAATGGCTGTAAGTTAGGTTAACTACATAGTTTCATCTAGTAGGTAGGGGTTAGTCAGATTGTCGGATCATACGAATTTAGCTAAGGTAAGAATGATTGACCCCGAGAAGATAAGCAATTTAGAGAAAAACTCTGTGATTACACTGTATGCATTAATACACAGTCACACTATAGGGTGTGAGAGGGCCAAAATTCTGAGAAGTAATATAGGTAGGTGGAGAGCGAGAGACATTGATTATTGAATCTCGCCTGGTTCATGGAGTCTACACCAAACATATGCAATAGGAATGACTCGTCAATCATATCGGAAATATGGAAAATACTACTCCCAACCATCAAATCAAGCGATGGAAAAAAATGGAATTATATAAATGAAGTTAGAAAGTTGTTTGAGTAGTACCTTCATATGATTATGAGCAGTGATAAATTGTGCTCGGAACATGGTCATCAGTAAACAATGCTGTATAACAACACTGTGAGACTTTATCAAAACAAATTTTACCCAAAATGGAATTATACTCTACCACCAAAATGCACAAGTTTTATTCTTATATCAATGATCCACTCAACTGTCTCCTCAGGGTGTGTCCATTTCATTCAGGCATTTTAGTTGTACAACAGATTATTAGTTGGTTCGTCACCTGCCATAGTTCGTTGTCGCTAATGCTTTCTAACCGTCCCAAACTAGGACGAAACAGTTGTCCAGTACTCCCAGGTTTTCCAATGGTTCTCTAACTTATGTCAGCTCATGATGAAATCCTGTAACCAATTAAATTAAGATAAAATAAGCAAGCTGAGTGACGTAATCTAATTGACGGGGTTGACTAGAGCTTAACTAAAATTTAAACTGGACAAAATTCAGGCTAACAACAGTGGTAATAAGGGGTGGGGGAAGAAAATATTATACTATTAAGAAATAAACAAGCAAAAAAAGACAAAACGAAAATTACGCATTTGGCGTTAAGATAAGTCAGTCAGGTCCACTGTGCATTTAATGACTGAACAAAACTTCTTTTGTATGCAGAGTTCAGGATTCAACATGTGAATTGCCATTGCTTCTGCTCTGTTTAGAGGAGTTTGATTCGTATTCTTCTAACATGATTCCCACGTATTCTGCAGATAACTTTGAAGTTACTTTGTAGGTTTTCTTGGTGTCCTGATTCCATCAGGTGTTTCAAAATAGAGTTTCGCGGAGGGATACCTATTTTTCTTCTTTATAAAACCATGAGGGTAAGTGTTCGATTATACGTTTAGATAGCAAACGCTGGGTACGGCCTAGCTACATACGAGCAAGGAAGTTGGTAGATGCACATTAGTGAGGTCAGCCAACAGTGGTACCTTATCCTTCACGTCCGTTGAGAAGTTTAGTCGGAGTTCAGCCGTGAAGGTGGTTTTCTTCAGTAAGCGGCACAGATGGTTTCTCAGTATTTCTGCTAATGAGTCTCCATTGAATTTTAGATTCAGGTGTAGAAGTTTTTGGAAGCACAAAGTGTGGGCGGTTTTGGTGGTTTAGATTTCATAGATTTTGTGGTGAAACGTGATGGGTAGCAATTTTCCAGCAGGATTCTCTTCAGAATGTTTATTTCCTCTTCCATACTGTCAAGGCTACAAATACTGCAGATTCTATGGCTCAGTGAACGGATCAGGTTCTGTTTATTACTGTAAGAGATTCTGATCTGGTGTTTATCTGGTGTCCTATATCTACCAGGTGTCCAGCTATGTCTCTGTTAAATGAAAGTGTACCTCTAAGTTGTAGTCTTTCGCAAACGCGTTCCACAAGCCTCGCAGACAACCATAACTTTGTTTTCCCAACATACTTACCACCACAGGTACATGTGAATGACTGACTGATTGACTTTCAGCTTAGAACTTTGCACAGAAGTGCAGTAGTTAGAGTAGCTATATTCCATGTAGCACACACACACACACAAGGGTGGACAGAAGACAGAAAGAAAGGACTCAAAAGAACTACGTTTTAATAGCTTTTGTCCAAACAGCTATAAATGAGCACTAGTCAAGACTCTGTACTATAGAGTGAGGAGAATGTGCTCTGCAGAGAAACTAGAGGAAGAATTTACGATTCCCGAAAAGGTATTGAAAAACAACGGTTATCCTCAGAGGTTCATTAACAAATACGGATGATATTAAGGCTCAAACATCCGACAAATCACAGTGGGAAAATTCCTGTCTTCGATGATATTAGATGGTTGGAAGCAATTGACCACAGAAAGCCTTGGACCTAGGTTTCGTGCTAGTCGGCAATCACCAGTCAGCAAAGTGGTGTATCTGCAGCATTGAAAGAACTCATGTCCCTTCTGAGATTGGAACTGGAGTCACCCAGTGCTGCAATCAGAGACGTTACCACTGAGCTGAGTTGCAGATACGCCTTGCTGACGAGTGAATGCCAACTAGCACGAAACCTAGGTCCAAGTCTTCCTGTGGCCGATTGCCTCCAACCATCTAATATCATCAAATCAATGTGCACCGTGATGGCGAGCCACAATGCTGGCCACATTGCAAACCTGACTGATAGCATTCAGTCTGCACCAAACAAAGGACTAGACACATCACACTAGTTATCAATGTCCAATCAAAGTATGCCTGTCTTCATTCAAATAGATTTTAAAGGTGAAAATATTACAGCAATAGTCAACAGAAGGTAGAGTACGTCACTAGCCAGAGCCTATTTTGCAGCTAAGTTGGTTCCCGTCTATAGGAAAACACGCTCTCTGTTGCATTCAGAGGTCGATAGATACCCTTTTTATGTTAATTCCAACTGTGTACACAAATTTACGTGTATCTGCGGGAGCAGTTACACTGGGAGAAAAGAAAGAGGGGCACACCTCCGAATTTCTGAACATGTAACAAAAAGCCTACGTCTCCAGCGGGGAACAAACGCTTATAAAAGTGCCATTACCAGGCACCTTCTTGATATGAGTCTCTTAAAATTATCAATGGACAAAAAAGTTCAGTTCTCCCCAATTTTTCCGAAGTAATTCCTATCAAACGCTTGAAACCCAATTTATGTGTTCAGAAAGAAGCAGTTATCGGTCTTCCCTTGCCGTGCTCTGGTAACTGGATGTCCTTATTCTCTCTTTCGTTTGATTACGCAATCTTTGGCTCTAAACTCACCACCCTCACTTTTGATAATGTGATTTTGCTTGTCTCTTGCTTCTAAGATCCGAGTTGAACTCAGTACATTGTTACCTAATTTATTAATCCCTCATCATCTTACGCATCTCTCATCTTTATTACGTAACTCTTTTGCCATTCTATGCCTACATTAACTTTGTTTAAACTTGAATTGTCTGTATAAAACTATACAAGTGTTATTTCCTGAACACTGTTCACAAAGCTTTTAACTTCCTGTCAACTGACATCATATAAAATTTGCAAGTATGTTAGAATTTTTCTGTACATGGACTTAATAATAATTTATTTAGGCTGTAAGCAAGCAGCTGATGAGAAGCCAACGTAATAAATAATGGTACCGTGTCATTCTACACTAACCACTGTTGTTCTTGCTTTATTCAAAAAGACCTGTAAAGAAAGAAGAATAACTGTGTGGAAAAAATTAGGGTCTAATGAATATGAGAGATCACACGCAGTGAATGCATCTGCGCCACTGAGAACAATTTCCAGCCGTATCACCAGTAGTTCTCAGTCATTGGTTCTTAAAATCTCGAGAACTGTCAGAGATTTCTTGAACTGATGATAAGTTTTTGGTTTAACTACGCCTTACTCTTTTCCAACATAAACTCATCGAAGAAGACGATGGCTCGTAGTGGGTAACATATATCCTAACATAGGTTTGAGTGCCATTCTGATTCCTGCTTTATTGAGAATCCTACGCAGGGCCTCAGATGTACCCTCCTTATATGATATAACTGCATGCATTAACACACAACCACATAATAAGTTCGAAGAAGGTTAAAATCCTCAGAAGTAATATAAGTAGGTGGAGAGCGAGAGAGTTGGATTACTGAATCCTTCCTGGTTCATCCAGTCTACACACACAATACAACACATACAACAGAAATGAATCAATGCAAATACCAGAGATATGGAAGATATTATTACCACCAGTCAGTCAAATCAGAGGAGGATAATAAATAATCTTAAAATGTATTCTATTTCAATTCACATACATTATAACATTGTAACAAGTCATTGACTTATTTTGACTATAAAACACTCGTCTTATTTCCCAACTGACTGTATTTCATTGATAACACTCATATTATCATTATTTGCGAATGCACATTATCCTATATTACTGATTTGTATTAAAATGTCTAATCATCAATTTTTATTCATGTATATAAATGAATTGAAACCTTGTGAGAGTAGTGACTTGATATGATTATGAATGGCAATAGTTTGTGCTTGAAACGTGGTCATCAGTTAATATTACTGTATAACAACACTGTGTGATTTATCAAAATGAAATCTTATCTATAATGGAGCCGGATATCGCATCTACTCCAAAGATGATGTGTTTTGGCATATGTTTTTTTTAAATAATAATAATGATTTACTTTATTCCAAAAACAGTACTTGTGATACAGAATGAAATTTTCAGCATGTTACACTAGCCATTTGTATCTGTGTTGAGATTTTAACACCAATCAGTCCATTTTGTTTTTATTCCTTTACGTATGGGGACGTATAGGGGAGCTTCCAGCTAGAGCTTTGTAGATTCGGTAACAGTAGTATTTATTACTGCGTGATGGGATTGCTAGCCTCATTGATATAAGTATAAAACTTGGACATTTTATTAAAGTATTAACTTATTTATGGGTAAGATTTCGATGCATCACACAGTCTTATGAAAAAGAGAAGATCTTCAGCGATGAGACTCTTTTCAACGGCGAATTCATTCACATAGATATGCAGTCGCATTTATATACAGTGATGTGTATGTGTGTTTGTGTATATGTACATGAGTTTTGACAATTTCAGAAAATTAATTAGGTAATACAAGAATTTCAGGTAGAGAGAGACTAAGTAGAGGTGGGGTAGAGAATAATGCCATGTAAATTAAGACTAAAGCTGAGCAAATAAATTGGATGACGTAACATAAATGACTAGAAATTGAGCGTCGGTCAAGTCAGTAACAGTGGTGATGAGGTGTAGAAATCAAAATCGGGTGGAGGTAGAGAACAAGAAAGTTGAAAATGCAAAATATTACAGTTGAAAAGACAAAATAATGCTAATGAAGAGACAGAAAGAAAGAAATATAATATACCTGTTGGGTATTAAGAGAGATAACATTCATCGCAAGTGTAGTGATTGAACGAACGTCTTCTGTATGCAGAGTTCAGGGCTTAGCAAGTGAATGGTCATTGTTTGTACAGTTTGAAGAAGTTTGACTCGTAGACCTTTAGGAAGACTGTTTCGTATTCTGTAGACGACTTTGAAGTTTGTTTGTGGTGTAGCTTGATGTCCGGAATCTATCAGGTGTTCTAAGATATAGCTGTGGGGGCATCAGCGTTGTGCAGTAATATTTACTGATGACCGCGTTTTAAGCACAAATTACTGGTCACAATCATATCAAGGCACTCACACAACTTTCTTGCTTCATTTATAATATATAGCCAACCTTCCATCTTTACCAGTCTTATTACTTACTGGTTAGAGAGATAAAGGAGTGCGTTGGTCGGGGATCGAAACCCCAAACTACCTGCATAGTTGGCGAACATTCCACCGCCATTGGGACTCGTATAACTTCCTAAATAGGTGAATTCTTCATTATCATTACTATTATTGTTCCCTTGGGTTCCTAGTAGAATGTAGGGCTTCAACTACACGTCTCCACTTGCTTCTGTCTTCTGCTGTACTTTTCACCTGCATCCATATTAGTCCATACTGCTTCAACTCCTCTTCACACGATCTCCTCCATGTCACCCTAGCACTGACTTCCCACTCGTTGCTTCCTTTTCGGGTTCCACTCGAGCAATGGCCTGACGCGGGATGTCACCCAACGGCCTCCTCAGCGAGTGTCCAATCCATCTCCACTTTCTCCTGCATATTTGTTGGGTGATTGGTTCTTGTTTTGTTTGTTCCCATAGTTTCTTGTTGGTGATTCTGTCTGGCCATCTGATCTTCAGTAGTATGGAGCGAAGACAACTGTTGTTGATAAAGGTCTGACACCTGTTGGAATATTCTTTTTGTGACCCGCCAAGTTTCTGATCCGTATAGAAGAACTGACTTGACGTTTGTATTGAAAATCTGAATTTTGTTGTTGATGCTGAGTTGAGTGACGGAGATTTCCAGATTGGTTTCAGGTTGATGAATGTGTTTCTCGCCTTACCGATTCTCGATTTGACATCCTCGTCGGTTCCTCCTGTAGTTGAGACAATGCTCCTTAGATAGGTGAATGAAGTAACCTCTTTCAAATCCCTCCCGTTGATGGTGATTGGAGCTGGATGTTGCAGCTGCTGTTGTTGTTTTTTGGTTATGTTCATAACCTCCGTCTTGTCTATGTTCACCTGGAGTCCTGTCTTCACTGCCTGCTTCTTCAACCAGTTTGTCGGTTTTCGCTTGTAAGTCTTCGATTTTGTGTGACATCAAACATAAATCATCCGCGAAATCCAGGTCTTCTAGGTTCTTCACGTCGGTCAGGACAGGATATCCCTGTCTTCTCGTTTCCCACTGTCTGACGCATAATCCAGTCCAGTCCACCACAATTGGGAATATCATTGGTGATAATAAGCACCCTTGTCTGACTCCTGTGTTTACTCCAAAAGCCTCGCTGAGTTTTCCGTTGTGGATCACTTGACATGTGTCGTTGTCGTACAGTTGTTGAATAAGGTTGATGAATATTTGGGGTACGCCGTAGTAGTCGAGTAGTTTCCAAATTACTTCGCGGTCAACGCTGTCGAAGGCCTTCTCAAAGTCTCTAAAGTTGAGGTAGAGATTTGATTGCTTTGTTCTGTGATGATGATGCGCAGAGTTGCAATTTGGTCAGAACATGACTTGCGAAAATTACTGGTCATTGTGGCATCAAGGTACTCACACAATTTTCTTGCTTCATTTATAATACATACCCAACCTTCCCTCTTTACCAGTCTTATTACTGGTTAGAGAGATAAAGGAGTGCGTTGGCCGGGCATCGAAACCCCAAACTACCTGCATGGTTGGCTAACATTCCACCGCCATTGGGACTCGTATAACTTCCTAAGTATATAGGTGAATTCGTCATTAAGCTCTACTAACCACTTCACTTCCTATGTTTAAGCAAAGTATCAAAAAATCTTTCACACGGTTACGTAACCATCACCAGTTATGTATGCGTGAATTACCTTGAAATTATATAAAATTCTTCTCTTTACAAAAAAAATATACATATATATAATGTCTCCGTTTTCGTCATCATTGATTGTTCTCACTTCCTGTACATTTTATCATCTCTCTTGTCTCCATTTCTCCTTTTGACATGTGTGTGTGTGTGTGTGTGGGTTATTCAGCTCTTCTACTTCTAAAATGAACTGGTTGTGTATATATTCAGTATCATCCCTCAAGGTTATGTCACGTTGATTACCGACCGCGTGTGTGTTTTTTCCTTCTCCTTTATAGGTTGTAGGTAACTGAAACTGAGGCAAACCAGTATGTAGTGTAGTAGTATAAAGAAAGAATAAACGAATTCACCTTATCTTATTTCAATTAAATTTTTCATAATTGCCTGTCTGTGTAAGTGTTTTAATTCTTTCTTTTTGTGTGTGTGACATCGTGAGATGAATGAATCAATGAGTGACCTGCTTTTTATCTAATGAATTTTTCTTGTCTGATACGTTTAATTTCTTAATTCATTTCTGTGTTATTGCCATTGTTGTTGTTGTTTTTAAATTTTCTTTTAATTTTCTAAACACAACACACACTTAAGATATCTCAGTACACGTCAATGCTGGCAGCTTATGCTGAACAGAAAACTCAACCGTCTGAGTCGATTATCCTGGATGGATTCACTGTAGACTATTGTGAACCAAGAGCAGGTAAGTAGTCTGTAGTATCTTGTTAGTTATCCACTACCCTACCAGAGACTTCTTCAGATCACTAAATCTAGCTCGTTAACCATTCAGTCACTTGTGAATTCGAACTCGGTCAGTTTGTGATTGTCTGTACAAAAGACAAGGGCCAGGCCAGACAGATCGTTTATTAAGGATAATCAACACATATTTATAGATTTTAATGTACATTATTGTAGATTATTGTTAGTAGAAAATACAGTCTTTTGATTGGTGGTTGTTTCTCACACAAAGTTGACCTTGCATCTCTTGTGGCTGTGTCAGTTCATCTATATGCTAACTGTATCCGCCTACGCAATGCCTTTGTTCTCATTTTCTCACCACCAATATTGGGGACATAAACATTGACGTCAATTACTGTCTACCAACTTTGGCTAGCAGCCAGCTCTCACCACAGTACTACCCTCATCAATGTTTTCAATGAGTGTTCACCTCTTCCTTGACATGGTGAACCCCACTGGCCACGACTTCTCACTAAAGCCTCACTACTTCCATTCAGTAGCCTTGTAATGGGAATTTGGGTTAGATTTTTTTAAAAAAAACCAACATCATTTGTAGAGATCATTGAAAACCAGATCATTGTATTCGGCTCCAAAGTGTCTGAATGGTCATCAAGCTTGGTCTTGTAACGTGAAGATTCGGGGTTCAATCCCTGATGGGATCGTGGACGCCTATTGTTGAAGAGTCGCAAAATAGGACAAAACAGTTGGCTGTTCAATGTTCCCTGGTTTAGAATGATCTGTCTGTCTGGTTAGTGACGAAATCTAATAACTGAAATTAAACTGGATATTTGTTTGAACACATCCGGTAAAAATGGAAGATTGGGTCTGAGACTAGCAGCCCCATGACAAGAAAGATGACAGCACAGCCGCTACTGAAATTTCAAAGCTGAAAGCTTGAGGCCCTTTGTCCCACCATTGGTCATTGGAATTCAGAATAGGTGTTTTAACAAGTGATTATTATGTGCTTTAGTGATATAAATGTACTGGCGGTTTACTCAAAATTGGAGCTGTACATCCTCCTCTATCAAACATTTGGACCTATTAGCTTTCGTGTCCGCCATACATCTGAGAGAAAATAACTCAATTGTTATCAGATGGTTGAAAGTAGTCGCCAGGAAGCCATTCAGCCTAGGTTTTGCGCTTGCTGGCACTCACCAGTCAGTCGGCAAGGAGTTTTCTCATTCTTCAGAAGACTTTTTTCGTTTCTGACATTCAAACCCGTGTGCGTCATCCAGTGTTGCAGTCACATGCGTTAACATTGTACTATTTCGGCTGGTAATTGACCTCCTGTAGGATTGTATTGCACACTTTGACTGGACTTTAGGTAATAACTAGTTTCATGCGTCTAGTCCTTGGGTGTTCGTGGAGACGGAATTCTGTCAGTCAAGTTTTCAGTGTAGTCCAAATGCTAGTGTTATCTCGCTATCGCGCGCGCTGCATTCTGAGTAGTTGTTAAATAGATGGAGGCAATCGGCATGAAGCGTTGCTTGACTAGGATCTCGTATTTGTTGATGTATTTGCATTCTTGAAGGAATTCATGTCCCTTCTGAGATCAAAGACTGACAGAATTCAATTACTATCAAACGAACGACCAGACGCATTATATCAGTCACTGCCTAGTGTCTAGTCAAAAAACTACAGTGGATGTCAAGAAACAATGAAGCGTACAACAGCAAATGAAATGACTGTTCCTAAAAATTACTCGGTACAATCTGTAGCTTTGATGGTTAGTTAGTTCTTTTTATTTGATTTTTTGTAATAAACGGCTATTGTGTTACAATATGGAATTTCTGGTAATTTCATTTTGTATTCAATCATATGCAAGTATTGGTCTGTAGGGATTTTGTTTGATTGGTTGGAGAATTTCATCATGAGCTGACATCACTTAGAGGACCATCAGAAAACTTGCAGGGAGTACTGGAGAGCTGTTTCGTCGGCCTTATTTGGGACTCTCAATCAGTACGCACCCACCGGAGTCCGAACCCAAGATCTTCTGGTTACAAGGCAAGCTAGCCCGTAGACCATTAGGCCACTGGGACCCGACTTCTCAGTGGTCAAACCGTGAATTCTAACTTCTGACAATTCACGACATAGCGCGACCGCTAGCCAACGTCTCCGGAGAGTATTTGTCCTCACACCCTACCTGCTGCACCCTACTTCTTGCTAGGGTCCCAGGTAACTACCTAGCTGAATAGGGTCAGTTGCTAGTGAGTACCGGAGTTCGAACACCGGTGGGTGCGTATTGATGAGGAGTCTCAAAGTGAGACGGAACAGCAGTCCAGTACTCCCAGGTGGCTTTCCAATGGTTCTCTAACCGATGTCAGCTCATGATCAAGTCCTGTAACCTATTCAGTCATAGTTTGGAATAAAGTGATTGCTAATATTATTATTATTATTACTATTATCATATTTTCCAAATCAGATTTAATAAGTCTGGCTACATTTGGTCGAAATGGTAAACCAGATCATCATGCATCAACATCCTCGTTAACGTCATTATCACGACTTCGATTTAGTACACTGGCACGTATGGGCAGTCAGAGAAATGTGGGCAGTGGTCCACTTGGTGGTCTAGAATGTGATTATACACCGAGATTTTTCTTTAAACTTGTTCGAGAAGGTGATACGCTGATTGTAGCATCATCTACTGAAATCGACCGACAGAATTGGATCCAAGCACTGTATAGGGCTACTGGTCAAACGCATAAACCTACGGCGCCAGGAGCGGCTAGTAGTACAGCGCTAACAAATGATCAAGGCAAGGGTAAGTTGTGTTTTCCATAATTTATGTTTTATACATTTATTCTCCTGCGTTCTATCTTCCATGTGAAGTGGTATAATAGGGTGAGCAATATTGAGGTAAGGCATCGGTTCAGTGCTAGGTAAGGAGGGGAAATAAATAGACGAGGCTGTGAAGTTACTCCGATACCTGTCCAACCATCGCCTTCCTCAATCGACGGACAATGTTATCTGACACAGGATCAGGTTGGAAAAGAGGTAGTTGCGGTCAAACCAAAATATGTCTTCATCAGTCAGTGAAGTCCACAACAGTTAGTTTTAGCCAGCCACGTAGAGAGAGAGAGAGCTCGAAATCTTCGTTCTCAATGTTTGGTGCAGATCCATTCACTCTTTGTGATTTATCATATCCGATAGAATTCTCTTGTTCTTGCATATTACTATTCTTTTTGCCTTATATCTTCATTTTGGATCTCTTTTTATTTTCTTCGCTTGATTGCGTGCTAAGTGGGGTGGGGCTCCTCGAACTGCTGCACATCTGTGCAAAGTTCTTTATAAATTTCAATAAAGGAAGAACAGCAGTGGTTTGTTCAGAATAATATGGTACCATCAAAGTTACCATCAGCTTATTTCGTTGACTTCTCATCAGCTCAGCTGCTTACAGCCTAAATAAATTCATATGTTCATGAGCAGAAAAGTTTCAACATCTTTGCAAATTTCATTTGATGTCTGTTTACTGGAGGTTCCGGACTTAGTGAACAGTGCTCAGAAAATTACGCATATATGGTTCTTACACAGGCAGTTCAGGTTTAAACCAAATAAATGTATGCATAGAATGGTAAGGGAGTTACGTAATAAAGGTGAGAGAAGTGTAAGATGATGAGTGACTAGTAAATTAGGTAACAATGTACTGAGTTCAACTCAAATCATGGAAACAAGAAACAAGCAGAATTACACTATATCAAAGGTGAGGGTGGTGAGTTTAGAGCCAAAAATTGCGTAATCAAAAGAAAGAGAGAATCAGGTCATCCAGTTTTGAAATTAACAGTGTTCTCTGAGCTGGTTGGTTTAGTTGCGGAGCTTTCGTCGTCCTTCTGGACAACATCTTCAGCGCAATATTTAGCATAAAGTGAACCATAAAGAACCAATGGGATCGCCCATATCACGATTAATAGCTGAAGCCGTTATGCAAAGATTAGAATTAATAGCTCTACCTATAATTAAACCGAAAATCTGGATACGTTACGTTGATCATACATTTGTAATAATTAAGAGAAATTATTTAGAATATACCCATAAATTAATGAACAACATATTTGAAGACATCAAATTCACAAGAGAAGAAGAATTACATAACAAAATCCCATTTTTAGATGTCTTAATCAGGAGAACCAACACAGGAGATTTAGAAACACAAGTATATAGAAAATCAACGCACACAGATCAAATACTCAACTATACTAGCAATAATCCAATTACTCACAAACGAAACTGTGTGCAGACATTATTTAAAAGAGTTCAAACACACTGTAGCACTCCAGAGTTGAAAAGAATGGAAGAAAAGTACCTACAAACGGTCTTCAAAAAGAATGGTTATCCACAACATTTCATCAAAAAGTGTTTAAAATCGAATCAAAACACTAACAAAGAACCATCATCAAAGAACACAAGAAAATTCATCCTATCATACATGAGGAATATCTCTGAAATAACAGCTAGAATACTGAAACCGTTTGATATAGATACAGCCCACAAGCCAGTTCAATTGCTTAATTCGATATTATGCGAACCGAAAGATCCAACAGTAAAAGGGGATAAAATTAATACCATTTACAAAATAAATTTTATGAACTGCAACAAGCATTACATCGGCCAAAGTGGGCGTCCCCTCCTAATTAGAATCCAAGAACACACACAAATCAGCCGTGAAAAGACACGATATGTATTCTTTAGTATCAATGCATATAGACAATTGTGGTCATTAGTTTGATTGGGATAATGTCAAAATCTTGAACAGAGGAATTACCAAGAGTGCAGTCAGGGAATTCCTAAAAGCCTGATGAGATATTCCAACTAGTAAGAAGTAAATCAGGTGACCAGAAAGTTTAAAATCCAAGTCAATAGAAAATAGGTCAATACATATGTAAAGATGGTTACCGGGAGACGCAATTCTATCACTCATGAAGAAATTTAAATCATTTCACTTTATGCTCAGTATTGAGCTGAAGATGTTGTCCAGAAGGACGACGGAAGCTCCGCAACTAAACCAACCAGCTCAGAGAACACTATTAATTGCAAATCATCCAGTTACCAGGGCAGCGCAAGGAGAGACTTATAACTGCTTCTTCTTTCTGAACACATAAATTGAGTTCCATACGTTTTTTAAGGCTGTATCAACTCCAATAAGCCGTGTTCTGTCTTGTAGCATTATTTTTGGTAGTTTGCACGAAGATTACACATCTGGTAAATAATAGCGATGTTCTTAACGATAACAACAGTTAGCACCAAAGAGACAACTTTTAATAACTTCACTTCAAAGTTGTACAGTTGTTCAGGAGGGGGTTATATGTATGTAAAATTTTAACTGACAACGGAAGTCACACAAGTTATTGCCAGTTAGTAACAGGATAAATCAAAGTATATATGACCAAGAACAATCTTTGAAAAATTATGAATAATTTTACGTAATTAATAAGTTTTTCAAGAACTGATTTGTAAGAATTTGATATCAGTTAGAAAACCATTGAAAGCCAGCCAGGGAGTACTGGATGGATGTTTCGTCAACCTAGTTTGGGACTCATTGGCAGTAGGCACCCATCGACAGGGTTCGAACCCAGGAGCTTTCGGTTACAAGGCTGGTGAGCTCGTAGACTGTTGAGCTAATGGGTCCCGATTCAATGGCCCATGAATTCTAACTTTTACCAATTCGTTGATGTTCTGAATCAATAGAGGAAGGGATCGCCTTCTTAAGGAAGACACTGCTCGAGAATGGCTACCCACCTCGTTTTATAGACAAGCATATCAAGCTTAAGACTTACAAAGAACAACCCATTACAGTGCAGAAGAAGATGGTCTACATGAATGTACCCTTCAAAGGTGACCTTCTGGCTGACACCTTGAAGAAGAGGATATCTACTCCCTTCAGAAGGACATTCTTCGCTGCCACACTACGACTGACATTTTCCTCCCGGCCATTGTTCTTCAAATCACCGAAAATACCCATTGAGTCATGAAGAAAATAAAAGACGGATTCAGCGAAGAAAATTTTCTTTATCGACGAAATCATCTTCAGAGGCTGTACAATCGTATTTATACTTACAAAAATATATAGTGGTCTATTATTGAGTAATAGGGGGTGACATAATTGATATAATTACTCAGAAGTGGCTTTAGAAGTGAAAATTAGAAGTTGAAAATTACGTGGTACTCAACGGAACAAAGATAGAAATTTGATAAGGTTAAAATTGCTATTAAGTGAGAATAAAGGTATTTGAGTGTCAATTTAACAAGTGTGAAGAGGGTGTGAAAATATACAAAAGGAGCATATGAGAGTGATAATAGCGAATTAATTATTGAAGCAAAAGCTAACTAAAAGTGAAAGTAGAATGAAAAGAAAAAATCAAAAAATATTTCATTTACGAGGAACGGTTAGTGAAGAGGTTAAGACCAAGGTAGAATAAGAGACTGGACAAACTTTTTCTGTATACAGAGTTCAGGGTTGTATTGATGAATTGCTAGAGCCTCCGCCATACACAAAAGCCGAAACCTGACGCCCTTTGTACCATTTGGCTTCACTTTGTAGATGATCTGAGTAATTATATCAATTATGTCACCCCCTATTACTCAATAATAGACCACTATATATTTTTGTAAGTATAAATACGATTGTACAGCCTCTGAAGATGATTTCGTCGATAAAGAAAATTTTCTTCGCTGAATCCGTCTTTTATTTTCTTCATTGTTCTTCAACTACTCCAAAGATAAACTGTCGCATTTGACCACTTCCATGTGTATCTACCAATTCACCTGCTCTTGCGGAGCGAGGTATATAGGTCGTTCGATGCGAGTTTTATCTAAAAGAGTTCAAGAACACTATCCCGCCTGGCTACAGAAAGGTAACAATGAAGCAATAAGGAGCGCCATTATTGAGCATATTCTCAACATTGGTCATTCGATTTGCAAGGAGAAGTCGTTCAAAGTCATCTATAAAGTCAAAAGAAGCCTTCCAAAATCGACAAGCTTCCGTGTACTTTGTATTGCCGAAGCCTTAGCGAATTGGATAGAAAAGCCTGATTTATGCACACAGAAGAACCTTCTCCACCCCCTCCTACTACCGTGGGTTTAATTTCAAGTTTATCTGTCATCAACATTTTGTTATCAAATTTTTTTGCAATTTTCGTATAATAATTTTTAGTAACTAACCCATTCAATCTTTTCACCTATTATCTAGTTTATTTTCATAATTGTCTCCATACTCCTTCACTAATATCTAATCTTTCTAAACATGTCTATATTACGTAACTCTACTCACATCTTACCAATCTTCACCCCACTTAGTCACAACTTTGATTATTAATCACACATTTTAATTTCTTAATTATTTTGATGATGTAATCAACAACCCACACTAATTGTTATTTTGATTTTGACCAACCTAATGTACACACACTAACACAAAATTAATTGTATATATTTGCGACTGTACAGCTAAGTGAATGAATTCGCCGAAAAGAGACTCTTCGCTGAACTAATTTGTTCTTATTTCACTGTCTTAATGCGTATTTTTCGCGAATTCGTGATTTAGCGTGACTGGCACCAACCAATATCATCGGCAGGAAGTCCATACTCACTGCTGACTAGATGAACTTCACTGGTCATGAGTTCTCACTAAAACTCGAAGGAACTCTGTCTTTTAGCAGGTCACCAGTGAGCATTGATAGGGTTTAACACTAATTAGTTCAATGATGAGTAGTCATTTAAAAATATAATTGAATGGAAACAAGAGAAGAAATGATTGAAACTGGACTACAAAAATAAACTCCTAATAATCAAAAGCACTACTATATACAACAACAATCCAAAAGAGTATGGTTTGACAATAACTCCATGGCAGTAAAAGAGACTGGATAGATCGTTTCTGAATACAAAGTTCAGGATTTTCCTTATGATTTGCTAAAGTTTCGACTGCATGACGAAGATATAGGTGGAATCCTTTGCAACAGACTGATCTTACCTCAGGAATGACTCTGAACGTCTCTGTGCTGATTCTCTGTGACCATAAGTAATGATGCACTTCAGAATGGAGCAGTTGATTGTTTTGTTTTGTATTCTTCTTTCGACAGTCATGCTGACAACTGTTCATTGGCGCAAACTACTGTCTACAGGTAGATGGCTACAGAGAACCTAACTGAATGTATTTCCCTTGAATTGTAAATTTTACAACTAATTGTTTCTTCAGTACATCCTAGTCTTGTGGAGTATCGGTCTTTCTCTTCAGATATTTGTCGATGACTGGGGATGGATAGACATATTCGATTAGAGTGTTTCTGAAGGAATCAAATTCCTCCTGGTGGAATCCTAGCCAACCAAGCATTTGACCTGAGTTCGATTCCCAACCCACCTACACCTAAACCTCACTCATTTTGCTAGCTGATAATAAGCACGGAAGAGAGGGAAGGCCTAGTGTAAAATAGTAAACGGTGCTACTGAAGCTTCTAAAAAAAGCATGTATCCCTATCTTCTACTCGGCATTCAAGGAACTTGGAAAGAAGAAGGATAATAACCGACACTATCCTTGATATAATGTAATCAGATAAGGATTACCAAGGTAGGTAAAGAGAAGGAATAAGCTAATTTTAGTACACACAGTGGGGAGGAGGCCTCAGTTTTACTATCCTCCAGTTAGTTTCCAATAGTTAGCATGTTGGAATTTGATTTGTCTCAAGTCTGGTCATGGATTGATGTCAGTGACAGTGAACCACTGAAAACCATCAAGGGATACTGGTGGACAGTTGCTTCGCCCTGGTTTGGGACTCTTCAGTAGTATGCACTCACCACCCCCACTGGAGATCGAACCTAGAGCCTGCAGGATAAAATGTGATTGCGTCGACCATCCAGCCACTTGGTCTGGCTGGAATCCAGTGGTCCATAGTTCCTTACATCTGTCAACTCATTATTTTAGCTCGATCACAGTCGGCATATTGTCAAGCTATTTAAGGACATGTTGGACAGTAAGCTAAGCAAGATACTTAAGGCGAATTTCCTAATGTATCTGCGTACCTTACTTACATATTGAGGTTACAGTGACGAGGATAGGTAAACACTATAGCCGTTTATCAACACAGGGTTTCTTTTTCATGAATCAGCATTTGTTAAAGGGGATTTGGCAACCAGGGGACACTGGATCACTGCTGCATTCTGGTTATGAACTCTTCAATTTACATGGGCAACATTGTCATTGCTCAATCAGCTAATAAGTTGGAATACGAAGACTTATGATCCCCATCGAGAATCGGGAAGGCGAGAAACACATTCATCAACCTGAAACCAATCTGGAAATCTTCGTCACTCAACACAGCATCAACAACAAAATTCGGATTTTCAATACAAACGTCAAGTCAGTCAGTTCTTCTATACGGATGGATCAGAAACTTGGCCAGTGTGTCACAAAGAATATTTCCAACAGCCTGTTGCAGACCTTTATCAACAACTGTCTTCGCTGGCTCTATACTGAAGGTCAGATGGCCGCCGGAAAGAATCACCAACAAGAAACAAACTATGGGAACAAACAAAACAAGAACCAATCGCTCAACAAATATGCAGGAGAAAGTGGAGATGGTTCGGACACTCACTCGCTGAGGAGGCGGCTGGGTGACATCGCGCGTCAGGCCAACGCTCGAGTGGAACCCGAAAGGGAAGCGGCGAGTGGTACGTCCAAGGGTGACATGGAGGAGATCGTGTGAAGAGGAGTTGAAACAGTATGGGCTAACATGGATGCAAGTGAAAAGTACAGCAGTAGACAGAAGCAAGTGGAGACGTGCAGTTGAAGCAGTATGTTCCACTAGGAACCCAAGGGAACAATAATAATAATAATAAATTATCCCTATCTTGTGTCAGTTAATGTATGTCATCGGATAGTAACTTCCTGTTGGTCAGACTTAGTAGATCGCTCGGTCAAAGCATATCATCAAGTCTTTAGTAGATTATTATCATTATTATTATTCCCTTGGGTTCCCATCAAAATATGGGGCTTTGGCAGTACATCTCAATTTGGTCCAGTTCTCTGAAGTCCTTTTTTCAAGCTAACTCCATGACTGCTCATAGGCTTTCCTTTTTTTCTGCACCTAACCTCCTCCATTACACCATTAAACCCACGCCTAACTCGTCGTTTCCCATTCTGGTCTCACTCTAAATTCTGGTTCGTGATGTCATTCATTCATTTATTTTAGGGTAAATCCAATCCATCTGTATTTCTTCCAGTATATTTGTGATCAGTGGGTGCGTACTGATGAGGAGTCCCAAACTAGGACGAAACAGTTGTCCAGTACTCCCAGGTTTTCCAATGGTTCTCTAACTAATGTCAGCTCATGATGAAACCCTGTGATCAGTAATTTGTTGGTTGGTTCTTTCCCAGAGTTCCTAATTGCTAATCTGTTCTTCCCGGCCTGGTCATGTGATTTTCACTATGCAACGAAGTTGGCAGGTGTTGATAAAGATCTGCGGCAGCCTGTTGGATTTGCTTCTGGTGATACACTAAGTCTTTGAAGTAATTCAGTACACCTTTTTCGGGATTTTGTTGTTACTTATATACTTCATCTGTATATATAGAATCATTTCTTCTCAAGTTTAAATGAAGCGCTCGTTTGTCCTAGCAACCATTAAAACAATTTCACTTTAAGTATAAATAACAATTGACAATTGATATTGAAATCAATGCTGTTCATTATATATCTTTTTTTTTCAATTTCTAATAGGTACTGCTGAAGTAGAAACTAGTCAAATGAAAAAGATTGAAGAATATGCTTCAACACCAGTTCATACACTTGATCATTTAGAATATTTTGCTCTTCTACAATCTTTAAGCTTAGACTATCGTTTAACGGTAAGTTCAAATATATATATATATATATATATGGTATGACTTGTTACAACAACACTGTTATGACTGAACTAATATTAACTTAATGCGCTGGCTAATCTATCCTAATCTTACGTCAATGGCAACAACAATTGTTGGTAATAGATGGTTGGAGGCAATCGACCACAGGAAGCCTTGGACCTAGGTTTCGTGCTAGTTGGCACTCATCAGCATGACGTGTCTGCAACCTTGAAGGAGCTCATGTCTGTTCTGAGATTCGAAACCGCGTCACCCAGTGCTGCAGTCAGAGACGATAACACTGAGCTATTCAGGCTCGCAACTGACCTCCTGTTGGACTGTATTGGATAATTTTGATTGCACACTAGTCAGTAACTAGTGTAACAACAATAACACCGCTGGCACGCGAAAACATAAGAAAAGGCTGGACGTCGATAAGAGAGCTTTTACGGTCTCAAACAACAGTCAAAATGCTAGACAGGAACTCTGCATATATATATATATATATATATATATATATATATGCAGTTAGGTTGACGGCAAAGTTAAACTTCAAGCATCATCAACTACCACCAATCAGCGAATGACCTCGACCGCACCAATCACATGAAGTAAGCATTTTTGTGTATGGAATACATATATATTTATGAAATAATGCATAAAAGCTGTATAAAAGTGTTACAGAGGATACCTTTCTCTCATATGTGATAAAAGTAGCTCTCAATTTTAGGTTGGAATATCAATAGAGTACAATTCCATTGTGGGTAAAATTTATTTTGATAAAGTCTCACAGTGTTATACAGTAATATTTACTGAGCAATAAATTGTGCTCGAAACGTGGTCATCAGTAAGTTATTACTGTATAACACTGTGAGACTTTATCAAAATAAATTTTACCCACAATGGAATTGTACTCGAACAAATGTCCTTTGATAAAAAAGGAGGTTTTCTGATGAAACACGCATTCATTTGCATCTGTTATCATCGGAACTACAACCTAGCAGACTATTAGCGAATGCTAACTTAGTGCGCTGGCTAATCAGTCCTAATCACTTGACAACAAGAACAACAACACCGCCGGGCCTTGTAGACAGAAGAAAATACTAGATGTTGGTAAGAGAGCTCTTTACTGTCTCGAAACAACAGCCAAAAAGGCTGACAGCGCTTGCGTACATATATGATTAAAATGACCTTGAGAGGCACTAATGTCATTGATAAATTAAGACGGTGAATAACCAATAGGATTCCAACTATCAAAAGTAGCATGAGAGAAAATCAGGACATAAATCAATAAGGGGGGGGTGAGAGAAATACAAACAGACATGTAAAACTGACATGTACAAAATAAGTTCTATATATATCAGCATACAAGAATGATTACATTCATTGAGTAGCTTTTATCACGAATTATTGGTAACTGAAGTCAGAAGTAGGGCTAACTGTTTCACTCCAGTTCCAGAACTCATGGTTAGTCATACGTCTATTGTCTACCAGCCATTCAAACCATTTTAGTAGAGATCAAATAGCTCCCAATGACCAGTTAGATCAGTTAGAGAATCCCCTGGAACCACTGAATGTAACATTTATGGGCCTTAGGATCCTGTCCCAATGTCTGAATGCTTTCACCTCGTAACCTGAAGGTTCTGCATTCTAACTTTAATAGGGTCTGTATTGGTTACAGGATTTCATCATGAGCTGACATTGGTTAGAGAACCATTGGAAAACCTAGGAGTACTGGACAGCTGTTTCGTCCTAGTTTGGGAATCTTCATCAGTACGCACCCATCGGGGTTCGAACCCAGGACCTCCTGGTTACAAGGCGAGCTCGTATACCATTAAGCCACTGGGACCCGATCCAATGGCCCATGAATTCTAACTTCTGCCAATTCATGATATAGCGCAACCGCTAGCCAATGTCTTCGGCAAGTATTTGTCCTCACACCCGACCTGCTGCACCCTACTGGTCACGACTTCCCACTGGAACCCCAGGTAACTGTATTGGTTGTGAGCATCGGAAGAGACTCAAGCTAGGACGAAACAACTGGTCAGTATTCTTTGGTTCGTAGTAATTCTCTAAGTGGTTTTAGTTTGTGATCTAACTGGGAACCAAGACTCTTGAAAACTCCTTGTTAGTGTGTGCGTGTGTGTGTGTGTTTTATATTCAATCATTGGTCACTTATTCTGTTCTGTTTATATTTAATTTGATTTTTGTTTTTATAAGGATCCATTTGTCTCACTTGGTTGTCTAAGTCCAATACAACGTCATCTGTTAGATGAATATTGTACACGTTATGGGATACGTGAATGTCAACGTCATTTAGCCATGTTAATTAATCTGCTGAATAAAATAGAAAATGGTATGAGTATAGATCCTGATCTAATTCATATCAGTTATGCCTTGTGTGCTAATCATGTCAGTGGGAAAGCGTAAGTCTGCATTGGAGAAACATAATTCAGTTATTCTTTTATGATTTCGTTATTTGAACATGTATATATATATATATATATATATATATATGGGACTATTTTGATTATATTTCCTCGTGAGCTTAAAATTTGTTGATGTTAGCGAAGTATGAGGGCAGTGGAATCAACCAGGATGCGCATTTCGTTCTCTATCTGGGACTCGTCAGCTAGTGGATATACCTGCATTCTCCACTAAGTGGGTGATAATGTTCCCTACCTAGGCTCGAACCCAGTGCCCGGTTGCACGAGATGTGGTGGCTTTCGTGGCCCAAGTGATCTAGTGGATAATGCTTTGGCGTTTAGATTTTCGCGTTGATTGCTTAAACCGAAGTGCTCGTCAACTGGATGTACCTACATTACAGATAATGAGTCTTTTCCATCTCGTCCCAAGGCTAGCAAAAGGAGACCTTTATGGAAGCCTCTGGGATAATATTCGTAGCACATCTTCAAGCCATCGATGCTGGTATTTCCAGATGATGGTACTCAACGAGTGGTTGGTTATCTCCACTGTGTCCAAACACATGCTGTCGAACCTCACTCGATGATGCCACCAAACGCAAGCAATCCTGTGAAGAGAGCGATGATCGAATACGCAGAGCTGTTGCACATCCTCAGCTCAGAGAGGCCAGGTTTCACAAGCAAAGAGTAAGACAGCCCACCAACCTTTGACAGCCAGGCTAACGTCGCGACGGCGCCAGAGGTGGCTGAAATTAACGTATGCCACACTAGCTTCCATTATACGGTTGGAAATCTCATCCATCACTCCTCCGCCAGCGCACTCACACAACTACCCAGATACACAAACTTATCAACAACTTCAAGCGGTTCACCTGCAAGCAAGAGTGAGCGCAGGTACAGGCTCCTACCAATCTTGTAACAGTACTGTAATTTAGCCGGCGCAAAGCACATACCATACTGACAGACGCTGTTCTAGGTGTAGCTTACTGATGGTTAGTCATAAGCTTGGAATACACTTATCCGGAATATATTTTTCGTCTATAAGATTATGAGCCTCATATATTGTTTAAAGTCTGGTGATACTACCGCTTCGTTCAACCTGAAGTAGGTGGGTCGAGATTCACACATTGGCATCTCCAGAGGCATAGAACCATGTCAAGCATTAATTTTACCGAAGTGTGTGGGACACAGCATCAGGCGTATTCATCCATTTACCAAAAAGACACGAGGTGGCATCAGTTAGAGGACACCTGTAAGATCAGGTAGTACGTAATAAAACATTTTTCGTCCTAGTTTGGGTGTCCCCATCAGTAAGCACTCACTGGGGTCCGAATCCAGGACCTCAGGGTCACAAGGCGAGCTCGCAAGCTCTTCAGCCACTTGGACTGAACCAAATGCCCCATGAATTCCAACTTCTCTTACTTGGCTTGGTGTACTCCACTGGTGAAGAGTGCTGAAGAATCCCTAACTAGAACATAATAGCTATTCAGGACTCTTTGATGATTTTCCAATAGCTCTCTAATCGGTGTCATCTCATGATGAGTAAGGCGACACTGTGCCTATCTTCTTTATTATTAATGAGGCTTCGAACATCGATATCAAGTCATCAGGGATTGTTTTTGTCTTTATTTTTTCTTTTATCGAGCCCATCTTCATAATCAAAGAAAATATATATTTTCCCTTAATCCTTTTTTTTCAACTTTATCTTCAAGTCAACACGATCAAGCTGTACATACAGTACTAGCAGTGGAACGTGATCAATTCCAGGTTATTAAGGCTAGATTAACAACACTGTTGGAGAAACAGATTACTGAATTCCGTTATTGTTTCCCATTTGGACGTCCAGAGGGAGCTTTGGAGAAGACAATAAGTTTATTGGAACGGGTAAGTGGTGATATGCGTATATATGCTGAATATTTTCTTTGATCACTCAGTGTTAAATTAGCCATTAATTTTTTCTAGGTTGCACGTATTTGTGGTCATCAGTGCCTGCTATACTCTGAATTAAAAGTCATTTCTATAGAATACCACGTCGTATTCAGCAGCCGCTGTTCTACATTATTATTACTATTGTCAGAACAAGATGATTTTAAGCGACCAATTGTTTTAGATAAATTCTTCTCCAGGCTCTTTTTTTTAATTCCTTCACGTTCCAAGTGGAACATAGGGCTTCAAGCTAGTGACTTTCAGTTTCTGTAGCAGTGTTTATTTTTACAGGATGAGGTTGCTAGCCTCATGCCCAACCTTTCCTCTTCACCAGCTTTTTAATTCTGGCTCAGCACGGTAAAGGAGTGCGCCGGCCGGGAATCGAACCCCGGACCATGATCGGCGAGCGTCCTAACCGCTATGCCACCGACGCACTCTTCAGGCACTACAGTTACAAATCCATGATTTTTCTCTATTCCTTTACGTTCCCAGTGGAACTGAGGGCTTCAAGCTAAAGGCTTGAAGATTCGGTGGTAGTGGTGTTTATTTTTACAGGATGGGGTTGCTAGCCAGCTTCATGCACCCCCCCAACCTTCCCTCTTTAACAGTCTTACTACTTACTGGCTTAGCGGGGTAAAGGAGGAGTGCGTCTGTTGGCCAGGGATCGAACTCCAAACCACCTGCGTGGTTGGTGGGTATTCTACCTTTGTGACACCGACTCACAAATCCATGATTATTACAATACAAATAGACATTACATCGGAAACTATATTTGTAGGCGTAATATCGCTTGAAATTAAGTCACGCGTAGATGAAGGCTATCCCGTTCCAGAACAAACAAGAAGCCGGTCACTGTTTCTCCGGTACTATTAATAAACAAATCAATAATAATATATATACAACAAATCTTAATGGTTTCAAGAGTACAAAGCACAACGCTTAACAGAAAGCCAGGTACCGCTATCAGAGCGGAATAACGTTAAAGCCAAAATTGCGAACTAGCTGGAATCAGACACAACCGTTCAGATAAACAGTCAGTAGAAGAATGAACCCAAATAAGGCGGGGCGTCGGTGGCACAGTGGACAGGACTCTTGCCGACCATGCACATGGTCCGAGGTCCGATCCCCTGCCGACGCACACCCGATATCTATGGTCGGCCTGCAAAATTTGGGCTACCGATATCCATGCTGAAAATTCCATACTTGTACTGAAAATACGACATCAAGCTGTAATCAAAATTTAAAAAAATAAATAAAGAGAGCGATTAAGAGATAGACCATAGGCACAAAGATAGAATTTAATTGGCTACTTAACCAGGTAGGCTGATACAGATAAAGATCAATAAATAAGATGAACTCGACAGAATAGTACAAAGTAAGACATGGGTCAGCAAAAATAACAGTTCACAAAATACTCTGATTGGGTCATGAGTTCAACTGTTTGACTAAACGGATCGATTTAAAAACACACACACACAGTTCCTTAAACAAGGGGGTATAGACACGTAATGCATGGATAATTGGGTTGCAACAACGCTAGGCTGATCCGGGACAAGTTGACTTGATTCAAGGATGGGAATCGAAGTACATGTAAAAATGGAGTGATAGTTCGTTATTTAATACTGTCAAATGAAAGTATATAAAAATATGTAGTCATTCAGACCATGAGATAAAGTGTGAATAGACAAGAGGGTGACATGCCAATGTATTTATAATCATGTTATTTATAATCAACAGAATATAAGTTTCATTGCGGGTGGGGGGTGGATGGAATGAGTTATGTTCAATGGTGTGTGAGGAAGCGACTACCATAAAATACATACAAACAAATACCATAAAGTGGGGAACACTGAATGTGTAAGTTCAAGTAAGGACTGATAGATATTAAGTATAGTGATTAAATAAAAAGTTCATATTGTGAACAGTAATAAAACACTAGAGCCATAATGAGCTTAGTGTAAATTGCAAAAGGTTGACACATAATAATAATAATAATAAGGATAGTAAAATGGACTAAAGTGAACTAGGTGACAAAGGAATAAGAAAGGCATAATATGGCATGAAAATATGAGATGATTATGTCCCTACTGACCTTATAGTAGGTAGGCCAGGGTAAACAGAGAGAATGAATGGACTTCTTCTGCACACATTAATATTATTATTTCCTTGAGTTCCGAGTGGAACATAGGGCTGGCTTCAACAACACATCTCCACTTTGTCCTATTTTCTGCTATCCTCTTCAGCTTGGACTACGGTTGCCCACAATCTCTCATTTCCTCTTCATACGATCTTCTCCATGTCATCCTAGGACGACTCACTCGTCGCTTCCCATTGGGATTCCACTCGAGTGCGCCATGTTATTCTATGGTTTCCTCAATGTATGCCCCATCTATCTCCATTTTCTACTACATATTTGTTGAGCGATCGGTTATTGGTTGGTTTGTTCCCAGTCGGAGTTTCTTGTTACTTATTCTTTCTGGCCATTTGATCTTGAGTATGAAGCAAAGGGGGCAGCTGTTGATGAAAGTCTGCGCTGGCCTGTTGGAAATCCTTTTCGTGACAGGTTGGCTGAGTTTTTGACCCTCATAGAAGCACTGACCGACTTGACATTGGTGTTGAAAACCTGAATCTTGTGCTTTATACTGAGGTAAAGTGCAGAAGATTTCCAAATTGGTTTCGAGTGATGAAGGCATATCTTGCCTATCCGGCTCTGCTTGGCTTTGACATCTTCATCCGTCCCGACTGCCTGTGGTTGAAACCGTGCTTCCCGGCCAGATAAGTGAAGGAAGTCCACATATATAGATCAGGTTTCTTTTCTTATTAATCTCTATAGCTTTCGCTGTAGCTCAGAAAGAAGAGCCTACATCGGATTCTTCGAACATGTACCAAAGAGCTTCCGGTTAAAGGGGCCAAACGGTTAAAGCTCTTAAATCAGCAAACACCCCATAGACACAGGACACCGAATCGATGCGCTGGGATCATTCAAAATAATTAACTGACAAAATAGCTCAAATCTTCTTCAGTTTGCTGAGGTTATCGTGATAAAATGCTTGAAATCTGATCTATGTGTCCATAGGGAATCTGTCGTCGGACTACAGTTAGCCTGGTGACTCATCGCTTATTAACTTGTGGTCTTCTGATTTCATTAACTTGTCTTTTCAACGCCTCTTCCCTTCCTCCGCCTCTTTTTTTCTGTTTGGCTTCTATAAGAGATCATTTTTCTTGACCTTATGAGTTCTACTCACTATATTACATCATCATCTTTTCATCTGACCTCTTGCACACTAAATTTTGATCTTCTCTTATCTAACTATGTAACTGTTACTAATATTTGTTACCGCTCTGACAACAAATTTGTCAATAAATTTCGAGAAACTTGTCTCTGACAGGATATATATATATATACCCGAGGATGGGAAGAAAGGATACTTAATCAAACTACAAAGAAAAGAGACTTAAGTCAATGTAAGGACCAGCGCGGAATTATGCTCCCGTCCATCCCAAGCAAAATACTAAGCCGCATCGTCCTGGAGAGAATCAAACACGCCACCCTGGATGAAAAACTTCGACCAGAACAGGCTGGATTCAGGAGAAACAAGTCATGCATTGATCAGATCGCCACATTACGGATCATCATTGAACAAAGCCTGGAATGGTAGTCACCTCTCTATCTCAAATTCATCGACTTTGAAAAGGCCTTCGACAGCGTCGATCGAAAGGTGCTTTGGCAACTACTTTGCTACTACGGGTGCCACCGACAATTATACATCTCATCCAACAGCTGTACGACAATGCTGCATGCCAAGTAATCCACAACCGGAAACTTACGGAATCCTTCGAAGTGAGGACAGGAGTAAGACAAGGCTCTGGCTGCCTACTATCTCCAATGATTTTCCTGATTGCAGTAGACTGGATAATGTGACAGACAGCGGTCAATGAGGAAACAGGCATAAAATGGACTCACACAAAACACTTGGAGGATGTAGACTTCGCAAATGTGATATATGTCTGATTTCCCACAAACTGGAAGATATGCAAGTGAAAAGTAACAAGTTGTCAGAAGAAGCATCAAAAATAGGACTTCAGGTGAACATAGAGAAAACAGAGGTAGGTGATGAAGATTCCTGGGCAACACCACCACCAGCAACAACAACAGACAAAAATCAGCATAAATGGAAGGAACCTGAAAGAAACAACCTCCTTTACCTACCTACCTATCTGGGAAGCATCGTTTCAACTACAGGCGGACAGAACTGACGAGGATATATCAAAGCGAGGATCGGAAAAGCAAGACAAGCTTTCACTACTCTCAAGTTTGTGTGGAGGTGGTCAACAGCACTCAGAATCAAAAATAAGATCCGGATTTTCAACTCCAATTTGAAGTCAGTGCTACTTACTACTACAGCGCGTCACGAAGGGCACTTCAAAGAAACTACAGACCTTCATCAACAGTTGTCTTCGCTCAATACTCAAAATCAAATGGCTGGCTAGAAAAGATCAGAAACAGAGATTTCTGGCAATGAGCGAACCAACCGGCAGGAACCGATTGTGAAACAAATAGGCAGGAAGAAATGGAGATAGATGGATTGGTGGCCATACTCAGAGGAAACCATCAAGTGACATCACTAGACAAGCCATTGCTCGAGTGGAACTCCGAAAGGGAAGTGGCGAGTTGGTCGTCAGTGCAAGGGTGACTTGGAGCAGGAGGTCATGTGAAGAGGAGATGAAAGCATGTGGGCAGACTTGGAGCCATGTGAAGACTCTAGCAGAGAACCGAACGCAATGGAGACGTGCTCGGCTGAAGCCTTATGTTCCTCTAGATAAGAAACAATAATAACTCTTACGGTGTGCCTGTTGATAGACAAAAGTATGTTAAATTTTACGTCGACTTTTATTCATTAAGGATTATAGGTTGTATGCAGCTGATTAGGTGAACCAAGGAAACATAAAATGAATCCATGTTATTCTGTACCAATGGTTGTTCTTTCTCTGTTCAAATAAGATAAGATAATTAGACTAATACTCTTGAGAATAGAGCTCAAAGTCTTGTGGTGAGAAAAAAGGTATAACTAGGATGAGTATAACAATATAAGAGGTTACGTAACTACAGAGAATATTTGAATGAAGGGTATAAATTATGATAATAATAATAGTAATTGTAATAACAAGCAAAGAGGAAACAGTAACCAAGAGGGTTAAGGGGAAGAAGCATTCTTTATGAGAAGAAGAATCATTAATCCAAGTTTGGCCTTGGTAGGAACAGCGTCTGGATGTGTTCTTTTTGGAAACACAGTTCCAGTTTAATAGATCTTATTTCAACAGCTTCAGCTAATGTGTAGGAGACGTAAGTGAACTGTACGTGACAACGACTTCGGAATTCGGTATATAACCCTGAAAGCTGTGTGAACGTAGATAATATGTCCAGTATGCACCAAGTGTGATAGGATCGATCTTTTTATGCACTTAATTTACCCCCTACTGAACCAAGGTGATAAATGTTCTCGAAGGGTAAATTAAGTGCATAAAAAGATCGATCCTATCACAATTGGTCCATACTGGACATAGCATCAACGTTCACACAGCTTTCTTGGTTATATTGTGGTGAGAGATGGTTGCTAGCCAAATTGGTTGACAGTAATTGAGGTCAATGTTAGTCATGTGAAAACAAGGTCAAGATAGACAGGCGGATACAGTTAACATATAGATGAACTGACACAGCCACAAGAGATGTAAGGTTAACTTTGTGTGAGAAACAACCAATCAACAGACTGTATTTTTTACTAACATTAACCTACAATAATGTACATCAAAATCTATAAATATGTGTTGATTTTCCGTAATAAACGTTCTGTTGCCTGGCCCTTGTCTTCTGTTGTTACAATATACCGAATCCCGAAGTCGTTGTCACGAACAGTTCACTTACTTCTCCTACACATTAGCTGAAGCTTTTGAAATAAGATCTATTAAACTGGAACTGTGTATCCAAAAAGAACTCATCCAGACACTGTTCCTACCATGGCCAAACTTCGATCAATGATTCCTCTTCTCACCAAGAATGCTTCTTCCCCTTAACCCTCTTGATACTCTTACTTTGCTTGTTATTACAATTACTATTATTATTATTCGTCATAATTCATGCCCTTCATTCAAATATTCTCTCAATACTATCGAATTTTCCATTTATGCAGAGAATATGTTTTCGTAAAGTAGGCGGAAAGAGGGTCAGATTGAATCATGTTTAAATGGAATAATAATATTTTTTAAACAGGACAGAAGATGACTTAATAAAGTTTGTATACTCTGTTATCACCAAGGCAGTGGGAGATTCATCACTGTCTTCTTATGCGTACACGTAGATTTACATTTTAATCACATCATAGCGTTTGCTTGAGCGAAAAGTAGCTAACGAGAAGGGTTTTTTCGCCTTCTGATTATTGTCAACACTTTCAGATTGCTCACAATAAGACCAGTATCCAAGAGATGGCGCTCGACCACACTTTTTATTGCCTATGAGCCTGTTAAGCTGCAGGTTTTAAGGTATGTGTTCTTCTAATATATGTGGTTTGGCACACGTACATTTCAGTTGGCAGACACACTTTGAGGTAATTCAAAGTGGGAGTCTGTTTGACAAACACCTACAAGCTTGGCGACTGGATGTTTCCGTTTCTGGGAGGCAGTATTCAGTTCCATAATTGGACAAAACAGCTGTCCAGTACTCCCAGTTGCTTTTCCAATGGTTCTCTAACTAATAATAATAATATTCTGCTCTATCCCAAAACAGACAGTACTTATAGTACAGCATGGAATTCTCAGCACTTGTCACAATCTTGCATCTGATTTACTCAAAATCTAAATAAAATTAAAAAAAGAAAAACAAAATTAACCAGAGGAATTTGTCCACATTTAAAGTATAAAGTCAAAAATTACTCGAAGTACAAAATGAGCATGATAAATATAATAATAATAGCAATAACAGCGAGTTTGTTTCAAACAGTACTGTGGATTCAGTCGGGAAATTTTAGCATGTTATAGATTATTAAATCTAATGTTTTGTTAATATAGTATGGGGAGGGGAAATACAAAATTAACAGTTATAACACAGCTTAAATGATATTCGCACTTATGAAAAAATAAACAAATAAGAACAAATAATTGAGAGGACTATAAATATAATAATTACGATAACAATAAAGGTTGATGTTGTAAGGGTGGAGAAAGTGGTTTATTTACTCGTGCAAAGAAGGTTAGTTAGTTCATGCCTAACACATGAAGGACGTGCCAAATATGGTATAGTGGAATTTTTATACTTAAATGTACGTGCGTGAAGTCTTCTGAAAAGACTTCTTGTTTTACCTGAGGAGACACATGGTTGGAGGTGCGGGTACTGAGGCGGATGCTCACAATCTGACAAAATTCCTTTAGCAAATTTGTTGCATGAAATCAAGTGCCTATCAGTGACGATGTCAACGATATGGCCCAGTGGGATACCACTCGACTTACTGGCAGTCTTCAAAGTTCTACGAAGTATGACATAGTCTTTTTAAGCAATGCAGAAAAGAATAAGGCTGAACAATAAAGAAGAATAGGTAAGATGCACGAGTTGACAAACTAAGAGGAGGGGTTGACTAAGTTATGCCTGAGTGCCTTAACTTCTCAATGTAAAATGTCAGAGGAAATATTCTTTTAGAAATCGCTACGACATGGGAGGACCAGGATAGGTCAGAAGAAAGAATTAATCCAAGATACCTAACTTCAGACTTGATTTCTATATCAATATCATCAATTTTGTAACGGTCATTGGAACCAACAACTTCATTCAACTTTCCTTTACATCGGAAACTGAAATTAACAGTCTGACATTTGGAAGGATTAAGTTTAAGGCCGTTAGACGAAGACGATTTGCTGAAGGCTCTTGATAGAAAGCTGTTCATCTTAGTACAGTCTAGCTGGGAGTTATATCGTCCACATACTTAACAAAGTTCATTTCGTCATCAGAGTAAGGCAAGTCATGCAAGAAGTTAGAAAACAGAGAAGGAGAAAGAAAAGTGCCTTAAGGGTCACCAGCCTCAGTAAGCAATGAAGTGGACGACCTCCCCTGACTGACATACAGTGTACTGCTTTCTTCCTAAGAAATAATAATGCAACCAGTTGTCAACTCAACACTCTGTCTGAGTTACAGCAAGCTTATTTAACAAAATATCCCTAGGTACTCAGTCAAAAGCTGGTGTGTAATCTAGGAAGGCGTAGCGATGTCAGCTGATGATGAAATCCTGTAACCAATCAAATCGTTCGTTGGTGCCACAGAGGTAGAATGCTTGCCAACCACGCCGCATGTGATTCGGGGTTTGATCCCCGGCCACCGATGCACTCCCAAACCTCGATAAGCCAATAATAAGACTGTTAAGGAGAGAAGGTTGGGCATGAGGCTATTAACCCCATCCCGTAAAAATAAACACCACTGCTACCGAAACTTCAAACCTCTAGCTTGAAGCCAACCTATGTTCCACTGGGGGAACGTAGAGGAATAAAAAGAAAAAACCCAATCAAATCCCTGCACAAGCAACACTTGAGTCAGATCATCAGTCACTTGTGTCGTATCTGAGTTGGACTTAACTATTTTCTTTCCTTCCTTTCTTTTGTGGCGGCGAATTTAAGTTTAAATAGTTTCTTTGTATAATCTACCGCGTAAAAAAAAATAGACTAAACTTGTAGTGTTCCTGTGTTTTACATGTTTCTTTATTTTTTGTTGTTGTGAGAATTGAATGTTTGACGTTATGTAACTATTCACGTGAAAACTGATAAAGCTACTACTTGTACTGTACAGTTGTAACAAGAGATAAGGCGATGAAAATTAGGAAAACAATATTTTATTTGCTTGTTAAAAGTTTGCTTGAAAGCCACTCTCATGTTTATCACACACACGTCTTATCACACTATAAAAAAAGAAAAGATAGCTAACCAACCCCACTATTAACACGGCTCCTGATATGTTAACAATCTTATTTCTCTAACACAATATCAAAGCTGAACAAGGATTAAGTTGAGAAATAAGGAAAAGAAAGAAAGAGCGGGAATGAATCAGAAATGCGTCTACTTCTATGTACAGGTGTGTGGAAGGTGGCTGAAAAAAACACGCCAACGATTAACAACTAAACATTATTTAAGTGGGAAAAATAAAAAAGAAAGAAAGCTAAATATGTTCCGACGAAACATTAAAATGTTTTATCTAACGTGATTGTTCTCTTTTTGTTTTCCTTTCCTTTGTTTGTTTCTCTTTTTTTGGTGTTTTTTTCATCTTACATGGGCTGTACTCACAAATCGGAAGTTAACAATAGACAATTTAATAGGCATGGAAAAATATGAGTGGAGAAAAGGCGCGAATTAGGAAGGCTCAGTAAGTAGTCCTAGGTGGAGGACTCCCAGCAGGAGGAGGAGAAGTTGGAGGAGTGATAAAAATAATTGTATTATGTATTGTATCAAACCAGACAGAAAATAGAACAATACATAGAATATTTATTATCGGATTTATTCCGATAATCAAAGTGAACAAAGCATTAAAATGATAAATATGGAACAGGATAGGATGATAAGCAGTCATTTGTCTCTCTCTCTCTCTGTTTTCGCGAATTCCTTTCAACTACCTTTCACCAATGAATGACCCTTAAAGCTGATACTTGTAGACGACAGTGACTGGTAGTACCTTTATATAAATAGTAAATCATTATTATTATTTATTGTTGTTTCCTTTAATTCCTAGAGGAACATAGGGCCTCAGCCGCGCACGTCTCCATCCATTGCGTTCGGTTCTCTGCTAGAGTCTTCACCTGGCTCCAAGTCTGCCCACACGTTTTCATCTCCTCTTCACATGTCCTCCTCCAAGCCACCCACCCTTGCCACTTCCCTTTCGGCCGGGTCCCACTCGAGCGATGGCTTGTCTAGTGTGATGTCACTTGGTGATTTGTTTCCTCAGAGTATGGCCACCAATCCATCTCCATCTATTCCTGCCTATTTGTTTCACAATCGGTTCCTGCTGAGTTGGTTCGCTCATTGCCAGAGATCCCTCGCTGTTGCTGATCTTTTCTGACCGGCCATTTGATTTTGAGTATTGAGCGAAGACAATTGTCAAGGAACTTAGCCCTAAGTTCCTATCGTAATGAAGACTTAAGCGATTGAGCCGATAAATACTATGAGTTTTCTTCAACTTTAAATCCAAAACACCAGTATTTCTGGAACGAAATTATATTGTTTGGCAATTAAATTGAAGAAAACTACAAAGTCTGCAAACAAATGTTATGTACAAATGAAGTTATAAAGTACTTTTATTCGTATTTAATTCCAGTCTTCTTTCAACTTGCAAGAGATCGTTCCATTCGCGCCTTCGATTGCCTGCCAATGGCTGCCAGACCCAGTAAAACAAACGTTCAATGTTCACGTCCATTGACACTCCCCGGCAAAAAAGGGTCCATCCCTTTTTTCCACAGCGGCGGTAACCTTGAACTGAACTGCCAATGCGGGAACCTGGGCCAATCGGGACTAGGCTAAAAATGGAAAAGCAAGACAAAAAAGCCCAACACACAGCAAACATACCACATCACACCTACACGCTCTCCCCGGCGCATGGGGTCTACGCTCTCTGACGACGATACCACCACTGATCTCGTTCACAAAGTATCGATTGCTTCATTCCACTCTAGCCCAATCCTCTCCCCGGCGTATCCAATCGCGTACGCTGACTCTAACATTACACGATTCACTCACAAGTTTAGAAGCGAATTCAGAAGTGCTTACAAAACATTACAAGATGATTCACACAATGCGACAACTATAAGATTAACCGACAATCAGATGAATCGAAACCCACTTAATTACTCAACACAAACATATGTACAATCAATACATCAAATATCGCGGATTCTGCCTTGACGAGCTACCCTTGAAGAACTGTAGGACTTACAGCAGTACGCCTACATTTCTTCTCAGGTTGACGATCCAAGTGGAAGACGTCCGGATACAAACAAAATTAATCAACAGGTAGAAGAGGGATGATACCAATTCATTATATACAACATGAACATATGTACAAAATAATACACCAAGTACGATGGACTGCTCTTCGACGTACTACCCTTGAAGAATTGTAGGACTTACAGCAGTACGCCTACAACCCTTCTCAGGTTTACGCCCTTAAGTTGGAAAATCGTCGTTGAGCTCATTTGCTGACCTCCTTCCATCATCTATATCCTCGACTCTGAATGGTAACACGCCCATGACATTGTATCGTGGAAGGTAGATGACTAACAAACATACGACGTATCTGACCAACCAAGCGAATGTACACAGTAATTTGCACCAAAGATAATAACATTCAAATAGTAGTTTGAAACATGAAATGCCTTTATTCGTGCAAGTCAGTCTAACAGTTACCACTCTGTACACAGTTGGCTTATCGTCACTAAACTGGCCATTGACTTTCGTCCCTTCGAACGGACCGACACTAGCATAATCACTGCATAAGACACGTTGATTCATGGACGGCTCTTTTACTGCATGTGACAACACCAACGACGACTGGCTGACACCAGTTGATGAACTTAGCGGTGTATCAGAAGCTGTTGTTGTTAGATCTTTAGGAGGTTGTTTAACCACAGGATTACCACCACTGCTATCCTTTATTATTGGCTCCAGTTCAGCTTTAACATCTGTCGATAGTTGGGCTACACTCGGATCATTTACCCTGACGGTTTCACGATTATTCATATCTGCAGCAACCGCATCTGCCTTTAATTCTACTTCACGTTCAAGTTGTACAGAACCTTCGTTCAACTCAGTAGTAGTAGGCATTCCGCTAATCTCGTCATGATCAGCCACAGACAAATGTGAACTATCGTGACCATTGTCACAAATACCCACTTTACCACCGTTTGTATGGTTGACTTCATCATTTTCAACCTCTTTAATAACAGCCGTAGATGACTCAGGTTCTTCCTCATGAATCATTAAAGGTTTAATTCCTTTACTTTGACTAGTATTACCTTGTAAACTTGTGGAGTGAGAACTGGACACTGAAACTGTAACCCTCTTCGTATGCACAAACTGAGGTGTCGTCTGAGACACTCTTTTCAACAATGGATTACCAGTTACGACTACAGGCTTCTTCACCGCACCATTATCGATACACGATTCGGAGTCAGAACATGATGACGCTGACTTCACATTTAACTTGCCACTAAACTTGCTGGTTGCTTCACAGTTCGCCTTTGTATGCACTTCTTGCAAACGGACGAAGCACAACCGTGTTTGTCTTGCAGCTTGTAACTTATCCGTTGGGGATGTCTCACTAAAGCTGTCACAATCATTAGGTTTACTAGACACCATACAGCTTTCTCGATATCCACTACGCTGAGACCCCTTCGTCATAAATGATTGCATTTTGCTCTCTGATTTCTCTATTCCAGGGGTAGGATGCAGTATACTAGCAAACTTGCTCAAAGCTTGGTTGACACTGTCTTTCACCAGGCTCACAATGTCATCCAACCCGGGCTCTAAACCCTCCTCCTCTAGACGTGAACAAACCTTTATGAACTTCCTTTGTAGACGAACAGGTAATCTCTTGGCAACAGTTTCAAGCACGGAACTTGAGTTCAATTCATCTATGCAGTTAAAAGACATGAGTGTATTTCTATATACCATCAAATTATCAAAGAACTCTGCAAGTTCCTCTGCATTATCGTTTAACTGTGATCCGTTACCTTTCACTGTCTCGAAAATACTACGGGATATCATATATGGTTTTCCAAACCTTTGACGTAGTATCTTCATTGCCTCGGTATATCCTTCGTTCGGGGGCATAAACTTGCAGCACTGTATGGCTCTTGCAGCCACACCAGTACAATATCTCAATAAATACATTAACTTCATTTCATCATTTAATACAAAACCACTCAGCATGACCTCAAACTCTTTGATGAACTGTGGGTAGTCGGCTGGGTTTCCATCGAAGTATCTCAGTTCAAACTTAGGCAATCTTAAACCCTTACTGTCACTTAACGGTGAAGCGTGAACATCAAACTTAACATGCTGAGCATCATACATATCATTACAATTAACAGGCAACTCATCGTGACTTACTTTTTTGTCTGCTTCCATTGTGCCATGTCCCTTTCTTGACCCAGGCATTATCCAACGTCACCAAAAAATCCAAATTGCGTTGATAATCCTTGTCCAAAGAGAAGCTGGCTACAGATCAAGTAAGTACACCGGGAAGATTTCCAGAAGGCGCCACGAAGACCAAGAAAAGAATAAAAACTGTCAAGGAACTTAGCCCTAAGTTCCTATCGTAATGAAGACTTAAGCGATTGAGCCGATAAATAATATGAGTTTTCTTCAACTTTAAATCCAAAACACCAGTATTTCTGGAACGAAATTATATTGTTTGGCAATTAAATTGAAGAAAACTACAAAGTCTGTAAACAAATGTTATGTACAAATGAAGTTATAAAGTACTTTTATTCGTATTTAATTCCAGTCTTCTTTCAACTTGCAAGAGATCGTTCCATTCGCGCCTTCGATTGCCTGCCAATGGCTGCCAGACCCAGTAAAACAAACGTTCAATGTTCACGTCCATTGACAACAATTGTTAATGAAGGTGTGTAGTTTGTTTGAGATGCTCTTTATGACGCACTGGCCAAGTCTGTTATCCGTATAGTAAGTAGCACTGAATTCACATTGGAGTTGAAAATCCGGATCTTATTTATCATGGTGAGTGCTGTTGACCTCCACGCAGACTTGAGAGTAGTGAAAGCTTGTCTTGCTTTTCCGATTCCTGCTTTGATATCCTCGTCAGTCCCACCCGCCTGTAGTTAGAAAGATGCTTCCCCGGTTGGTAGGTAAAAGAAGTTGTTTCTTTCAGGTTCTTTCCATTTATGCTGACTGTTGTCTGTTGTTGTTGTTTTTGCTGTTGGTGTTGCCCAGGAATCTTCATTACCTACCTCTGTTTTCTCTATGTTCACCTGAAGTGTAGTCCTATATTTGATGCTTCTTCTGACAACTTGTCGCTCTTCGCTTGCATATCTTCCAGTTTGTGGGAAATCAGACATATATTATCGGCGAAGTCCAGATCCTTATATATATATATATATATATATATATATATATATATATGGGAATTATGCTTAGACTGGATAGTATGTCTACTGTAGCGATCTTTAAACTAGACTGGTGTGGAATATCTGGCTTACAGATCTCGAGGGAGGAAACACTGACTGACTCACCAAACATCTCTCCTTGTCCTAACTAATGTAGCAGTAAATTCGCGAAAAATGACCAAAGGCGTTATGGATTGTTCGATCCTTGGAGGTAGACTTGCAGTGGTTATGCAGTGCTGAAGAGTCTCAAACTAGGGCGAAACATCTCTGTTTAATACTCCCTTTTGTTTTTCAATTGTTCTCTAACTGATAAACAATCTGTGATGAAACTTGTAAAAATATAAATCAATCAACAAATTTTTCACGCTTACTTACAATTTTTTTTTCGCTGTAGGTGTTGACCAAAGAAACCGGTGAACCTGTGCCAACTGAAGTTATTCGAAATGCAATTCGTAATTGTTTAAGAAATGCAGCAGTTTTAAACTATGAACGAATATCAGAATATGTTATGATTGAAGGTAAGTGATTCTATCAATTGTTCACCTTTTCATATATATGATAGCTCAGCATACGGAACACATGTCCTAGTCATCCCAGTTGCCTCTCTCTCTCATAATCTTTTCGTAAGCACGTGTTATTCATCCGCTTCAACCCCTATCGCTTCTTACAATCATATATGCTGTTTTAATCCTTTACATTCCCAATGGAACATAGGGTAGCTTCAAGCTAGTGACTTGAAGTTTCGGTAGCGGTGGTGTTTTTATTATTTTTACGGGATGGGGTTGCTAGCCTCATGCCCCCCAATCTTATCTCTTTACCAGTCTTATTGTTGACTTAGTGATGTAAAGGAAGAGTGCATCGATGGCCGGGGATCGAATCCCGAACTGCCTGCGTGCCAGCGACGCAACTTACCATCATATAGGTGATTTTATTCGTTATGTATTGACTGAGCACACTCCATAATACCACTAATTGCTGCTTTCATAACATGATATATAAATATTAAATTGTACAATTCCATTGTGGGTAAAATTTATTTTTGATAAAGTCTCACAGTGTCATACAGTAAGTAATATTTAATGATGACCATGTTTCGAGCACAATTCATTACCTCTCATAAGCATATCAAGATAATACTCACACAAATTTCTGCGTAGGATTCTTGATAAAGCAGATTGAACAAGTTCTGTAGGTTAAAAGACCCGTTGGACCCAATTAAACAAAATAATATAACTTACAAAATACTTTCCAATGACTGTGAGTTAGGTCAACTACATAGGTCAGTCAAACTAGTAGGTCAGGTGTAGTCAGATTGTCGGAACATAAGAATTTAGCTAAGGTAAGAATGGTTGACCCCGAGAAGATAAGGGATTTAGAAGAAAGCTCGGCACTACATTGCACTGCATGCATGCATTAACACACAACCACACAATGGGCTGGGAGAGGGTTGATGACTAAGTCCTTGTTCATCCAGTCTACACCCAAAACACATGCAATAGGAATGACTCATCACTCCTACCAGAAATATGGAAAATACTACTACCAATCATCAAGTCAAGCGATGAAAAATAATGGAATTATACACACGAAGTTAGAAAGTTGTGTGAGCAGTACGTTGATATGAATATGAGCAGTAATAAATTGTGCTTGAAACGTGGTCATCAGTAAAAACTACTTACTGTATAACACGTGGAGACTTTATCAAAATAAAAATTTCACCCACAATGGAATTATACTCTATCACCACAGTGAGTCAGACAGTGGGAAACGAGAAGACAGGGATATCCTGGACCGACGTGAAGAACCTAGAAGACCTGGATTTCGCGCGTGGATGATTTATATTTGATGTCAAACAAAATCGAAGACTTACAAGCAAAAACCGACAAACTGGTCGAAGAAGCAGGTAGGAAAGACAGGACTCCAGGTGAACATAGAAAAGACGGAGGTTATGAAAATAACCAACCAACCAACAGCAACAACAACAACAGCAACATCCAGCGCCAATCACCATCAACGGGAGGGATTTGAAAGAGGTCACTTCACTCACTTATCTAGGGAGCATTGTCTCAACTACAGGAGGAACGGACGAGGATGTCAAATGGAGAATCGGGAAGGCGAGAAACACATTCATCAACCTGAAACCAATCTGGAAATCTTCGTCACTCAGCAACACTCAACAACAAAATTCGGATTTTCAATACAAACGTCAAGTCAGTTAGTTCTTCTATACGGATCAGAAACTTGACGGCGGGTCACAACGAATATTTCCAACAGCCTGTTGCAGACCTTTATCAACAACAACTGTCTTCGTTCCATACTGAAGATCGGATGGCCGGAAAGAACAAGAACCAACAAGAAACTATGGGAACAAACAAACCAAGAACCAATCGCCCAACAAATATGCAGGAGAAAGTGGAGATGGATTGGACACTCGTGGCTGAGGAGGCCGCTGGGTAACATCGCGCGTCAGGCCATGGCTCGAGTGGAACCCGAAAGGGAAGCGGCGAGTGGGACGTGCAAGGGTGACATGGAGGAGATCGTGTGAAGAAGAGTTGAAACAGTATGGACTAGCCTGGATGCAAGTGAAAACTACAGCAGAAGACAGAAGCAAGTGGAGACGTGCAGTTGAAGCCCTATGTTCCACTAGGAACCCAAGGGAACAATAATAATAGTAAACCACAGTGCACAAGTTCTATTCTTATATTAACTTGTACAGCCTAAAAATGAAGTTGATGCAGAAAGAAATATTTCCCTTATGATGAATTAATTTTAGAACAACATCTGTGTAAGCGAAGAATATTGTGTCCTCAATTAGATCTCATCAGGCTTAACTCTAATATAAATACATCACATTACAAATAAATATTCTAACTGATTAAAAATGCCTATTAAAATTTACTGGACAAAGAATACTCTTTTCGAAAACCCCTTCATCATCAGCCTCTACACTTAATATACATTATAGTGAATGAATGAATTAGTGTTATGAACAACAATAATATTGTTTAAATAACATCGAATCAATAATAATAATATCAGTGGATTACAGTTCAATAGCATCAACATAACAGTACACACTGAATGTCAGAAAAATTAGGACAGATAATAATACAAATTTGTGAATTTCTAGTCTCTACTGAAGGTCGGCCAGGGCAGCAGTAGTGGCTGGCTGAACTTGTTTCTTTTGCACACAAAGCACTGGTTGTTTCACGCGAATTGCGATAGCCTCTGCTGTTTGAAGCATGCGGTACTTGGATGTTTTTGGCAATTTATTTGGCACCTGGTGGATGATAGAGAAGGATTCTTCAATGCTGGGTGGCTGGCTTTGTGGCCGGTTTGCACCAGATGATTCAATATGGAACAGTTAATGGTTTTCAGTACACCTTTACTTAGCCATACTGGGAGATGTTCTCGAGCACGATGAGACTGTGCATATAATTTGTACAATTATTCATTTATTTTTTTTGATTACAGCTTGATTCTACACCGTATTTTTGGTACAGGTATGGAATTTTCAGCATGTGATATCTGCAGTCCATAGATATCAGGTGTACGTCGGCAGGGGATCGAACCCTGGACTATGTGTATGATCGGCGGGAGTCATAACAGCTGTGCCACCGACGCACATAAGAATAATCTATCACTAACAAAGATGAAAAAGTAGAGCTATCTGTGATAACAACAATAACAAAAAACAGCATGATTAAATAAACAAACAAACAAATGTTCAAGTGGACATAATAGTCCATAAAGGCTAAGAAAAACAAATGGACCAATTAGGTAGTGCCAAGATTATAATGGAAGTGAATAGAATAAAATTGATGAAGTTTGAATTCAAGGGTGACAGAATTCTGACCCAAGCGGCGGAATCCGTCTGTTTTCGACCTAGAACTTTGCACATATGTGCGGCACTTCAAGTCGCCACACTCCCTCCTTGTAGCACACAAAGCAAGAGGAGAAAGTAAGAGAAATGCATATTGGAGACAGTAAACAGAGGTGAGAGACAAAGGAATAGTAATAACGAAGAACAAAACAGTTTCATTGGAAATCATGAGTCACAAGGAGTGGATGCATCTGCGCTAGCCATTGAGAACGATTTTGAACAATGTCACCAATTGCTTCCAACCATTGGTTTTTACCATCCCGAAGACCCCAAACAGGAAGTCTACACCTTCCTACGTGGCTT
Organism: Trichobilharzia szidati; assembly: GCA_944472155.2. Classification (NCBI taxonomy): domain Eukaryota; kingdom Metazoa; phylum Platyhelminthes; class Trematoda; order Strigeidida; family Schistosomatidae; genus Trichobilharzia; species Trichobilharzia szidati. The sequence goes on along the minus strand of OX235272.1, from coordinate 114,455,879 downwards.
AGACTAACTATTGTAGATTTCATTGACTGGTGCCATGTTTTGGTTTGACCACCGCTAGCTCTTTCCCAGCCTGACCTTGTATCAGCTAACATTGCCCGTCAGTCGAGGAAGGCGATGACTAGGCATACGTTCCGTAATACATGTCCTAACCATCTCAGTCGATGTAGCTTCCTTCACAGCCATGTCGATTGATTTCCCGTCTCTACCTACCACTCGACCGATGCCTAACCTCAATATTGCTCACCCTATTATACCACTTGACACTGGAGATAGAACACAGACACCTATGATCAAAGACAGCTAGCCGGCCTTTTCATGTCTTCCACTCTTAATGGCCAGGTCTCACAGCCATAAACGAGGACGGAGCGGACTGATGAGCAGTGGCGCAATAGTGAATGAGCTTGATCTCGTAACCTGAAGATCTCTGGTTCACTTCCTGGTTGAGACGTTGGGGCATACTTCTGAAGAGTCCCGAAGCAGGACGAAACAGTTGTTCAGTGATTTCTTTGACTGATATTGGTTTGTGACAAAATTTTAACAGTTGGAATCGCATAATACTTACTGGGGATGAAGGATAAACAGTTATGTTTACAACTAGTATTTTTGATTTGACACTAGTAACTAGTGTGATGTATCTAGTCCTCTCTTTGGTGCAGACTGAATTCTATCAGTCAGGTTCGCAATGTGGCCACCATTCTAGGTAGCTCGCCATCACGGTGCACATTGATTTGATGATATTAGATGGTTGGAGGCAATCGGCCACAAGAAGCCTTGGACCTAGGTTTCGTGCTAGTTGGCATTCACTGATCAGCAAGGTGTTTCTGCAACTCAGGTCAGTGGTAACGTCTCTGACTGCATCACTCGGTGACACAGGTACAAATTTCAGAAGGGACATAAGTTCCTTCAAGGTTGCAGATACGCCACTTCGCTGACTGGTGATTGTCAACTAGCACGAAACCTAGGTCAAGTGGAGCTCCCTGTGGTCGATTGCTTCCAACTATCTAATATCATCACAACTGATATTAATGAACATTGAACAATGGCGAGCGACAACTGATTAAAATCTTCGGTTTTGATGTTTTCTTTCTGCTCTCCTATAGTTTTCGCTACCGAATTCTTAAAGGATTCTGACTGAATGGCTGACTGATTGACTGGTTTCAACATAGAGCTTGGTTTGTTTGCTTTTCAACCTGATTCTCTGTGTCAGCCAGCTAAAATTGCCTGTCAGTCGACGAAGCCGATGGCTAGGCAGGCATGCGTAACACATGTCTTAATTATATCAATCGATGTAACTTCACACTGTGTCATTTTGAGTCTATATTTATTTTTCTTTTGTCCCCTTGTTCACAGTTGTTACCGGTCCACGTATTAAAGGTAAGTGTACTTCCTGTTTCAATATCTATTTAATCATTACAAGAGATTTAGTGATCAGTTTTGTTTTCTTCATTATCTTGAGTGCCATTTGGTAATGTGTGTGTGTGTGGAATTGTGGTTCATTAGCTTAAGCATTCTCTCACCTTTCAGTCAGTGGTTCGCGTGTTCGAAGCTCGCTCCACCTATTCCCTCCAGGACTACTGGGCAGTAGCATAAGTCCCTCCCTCCCCCCCCCAACCAATTAAAACAACACACAATATGCATGGCTCATAGCCTGGAATTCTCATGATTAGATATTAATCTGTATATAGTATGTTGTTCGACGTCCTCTAAGAATCGGTATTTCGTCGTGGTATTCAGTATAGAAAACAGAAAGATTGAGCGAAGGAATATTTACTTTTCAGGATTTCATCATGAGCTCACATTAGTTAGAGAACCACTGGAAATCCTGGGATTACTGGACAGCTGTTTCCTCCTAGTTTGGGACTCTTCAGCGGTACGCACCCACCGGGATTCGAACCCAGGACCTTCTGGTTACAAGGCGATTTCGTATACTATTAAGCCACTGATGAAGAGTCCGAAACTAGGACGAAACAGTTGTCCAGTACTCCCAGGTTTTCCAATGGTTCTCTAACTAATGTCAGCTCATGATGAAATCCTGTAACCAATTAAATCCCTACAAACCAACACTTGAACATTTACTTTTCAATTAGATCCTCATCTCTGGCTCTGCTCTAATATATATATATATAATTTTTATTACAATACACAACAATTTACCAATCAAGTGGTGATATGTTTGCTAACAATAATTAGTCAGTCAGTGTCAACATGTCAATGGGGTGGAGTGATAATTAACGAAGAAAATTAATACACACAATTAAAAGGTAGAAATGATTGAAACACATGGATTGCGTAATGCATAATTTTGGGAAAATGAAGAGTAATTAAGGGGACAAGTGTGTGCACAGGTTGATTACGTAACAGATTGTTAAAGAAATAAGACGATTTGGACTAAGGGTGAAGTGGTCATGAGAATAAAATAGTTTTACAAGGATAACATGTAATTAAAGATGAAGTAGTCTGAAAAAATCAAGTAATTTGGGCAATTATAATTATTATAATTTTTTAAAGGTTTAGGGGGAGGGGGGCGAATTAGTCCAATTTATACATTCATGTAACGATGGTCAAGGTAAGAAAAGTGACTGTACAAATTTCTTCTGAACACACAGGTTTGGCTTCTTCAGGTGGATTCCTATTGCTTCAGCTGTTGTATGTAGAAGACGAACTCGTAGAGTAAAATTAAGATTAGTAGGAATGCGATAAATGATTTTAAATGCAGCATTAACGTCAACCTTATGCTCACTATCTAGAAGGTGTGCTACAATGGAGCTACGAATAGATCTTGTTTGTCCCTTGTTTAACCATATTGTATGATGTTTGGAAATACGATGATAAACCTGCCCAATTTTACGCCCGATGTAGCTGGCTCCGCAGCTGCAGTCAAACTGGTAGATACACATAGAGGAGGAAGCAAATTTAGGGAGTTTATCCTTATTTCTCGAACGTAGAATAGGGATGGGTATGAAGAGACAACTTACCTCTGCTGCATAATAAGCTCTTTTAACAGCATTCTTCAAGCGTTGTGTTATTATTTCGCTGATGTTGTCACCGAGGAACTGCAGTTTTATGAACAGTGGGTTTTTCGAAACTGTTGCCATGCTGACTCTCCTAGGTGCTGAATTCATATTTTTCTCAATGAACTTATCTGGATAACCATTCTTTCTAAGCAATTCTCTAATAATCTTAAGCTCCTCATTGAGGCAGTCGTCTGAACAGATTAACCTGGCCCTATAAACCAGACACTTTACCAGGTTACGTTTATATTTCAAAGGTACAGAACTCAAAAAATGAGTGTACTGACCTGTTTCCTATACGCACTCCTTCTTAGTGTGTCATCTTCTTTCCTTGCCATGAAGACCTCTAGGAATGAGATACTTTCATTACTTTCTTTCTCTATGAATTGTGCATTGTAATAAAAATGCTCTCTGTGTATAGTACAGTAGAGGCAGATTGAGATAAGGATCTAATTGAAAATTAAAAATATTTCTCCACTCAATCTTTCTGTTTTCTAAATGTCAAAATGGGAATTTTTTTTCTATATTCAGCAAAGAGTTATTACTCTAAACGACACAACATATATAAACTGTACAACTGCATGAATGTAATAATAATAATAGCTTTATTCCAAACAGTATTTGTGGTACAGGTATGGAATTTTCAGCGTGCATTACAATATTGCATCTAATTACCTCATAAATTTTATAAGATTTTAAAAATAAAAAGCAACAACAACAAAAAGAAAAAAGAAAAATAAAAGAAATAAAAAAAGAACAGCATTGCATTCACATATTTAAACAATGCACCACAGGATATGAAATATAAAATTAGTGTGTAATAGAAGATGTGAGCAACAATATAATAGTAACAAAGAAAGGAGAACAAAAGCTAATGGGAACTATTTGTTAGAGTGCCGCAGTAAGTTGATCGTGTCATACCTAACGGATTTCTCATCACATAACAGCTGTGCCAGATAAGGTATTGTGGAGTTTTTGTACTTGGTAGTCCTAGCATATAGCCTCCTATAGTTGCTTCTAGTTCTACCAGATGAAATGCAAGGAGAGAGCTGCGTATAGAGAGGGTGTTCGGGGTCTGACAATATAGAATTCGCTAGTTTCTTACATGACATTATATGTCTATCCACAATGGTGTTAACCAGTTGGTTTAACGAAATCCCACTTCCCCTACTAACAGCTTTTAGTGCCCTACGCAGCAAAGCAAAGTCTTTCTTAAGTAGTCCAGGAAAGATTAATGGGGAGCAGTAAAGAGGGATGGTTAGAATACAAGAATTGACAAACTGAGAAAGCAAAGACTGCTTTATACCAGACTGCCTTAACTTCCTAACGTAGAACGTTAAGCGAAACATCTTTCTAGTAACTAGCAAGATGTGAGAGGACCAGGAAAGATCGGAGGAAATACTCAGTCCAAGGTACTTGACATTAGATGTAATTTCAACCTCTATGCCGTCAATGATAGTGGGACCATGTGAGCTAGCTAGTTGTTGTAGGTCAAGTTTTCGTCTGAAAGTGAAATTTACTACCTGACATTTAGACGGATTCAGCTTAAGACCGTTTGAAGAGGACCACTGACTAATTTCCGACAGAAAGTTATTTAATTTGGAACAATCTGACTGAGAGTTGACAGGCATGGAGACAGAGAGGTCATCAGCATACTTGACAAAAGTGGCTACATGAGAATGGGGCAAGTCATGTAAGAAAAAAGAAAACAGAAAAGGAGAAAGAACAGCACCTTGAGGAACACCAGCTAAAGTAAGTGAGGTAGTCGAGGACTTTCCGTTTTAGTGTAGTGCAGTGTATATCGCCTTGTTAATCAATCTGAAAACTGTGGACATTCAGCAAAATCCGTGAGTGACCTTTAGAAATCACTGAGCTATCTAGTTTTCATGTAGGGAAAGTCAACTGAAATTACTGCAGACTGTGAGATTTTAATTTCCCAGATGTATTGCTGAGCAGCAGCAGTCTATACTCATGCTCATTTCTTAAAGTAGTTTTTATCCTCTTGTTATGAAACTTTAGTTTATTTACGTGTCAGTCCTGTTGTGAACTAGAATCTGATTCCCAGACGATATACGGAAATCCAACTGTCTTCAGGATTTGTAATACATCAATAATTCGCTCACTTATTTACATCCTGACTTGAACATCGCAGTTCTAGCGGTGGTATTGTGTTTATACATATATATATATTTCCATTGCGTATCCATGCTACTTGTGTGTCGGTAGCATAGCGGTTAGGACGCTCACCGACCATGCACATGGTCCAGGGTTCGATCCCCGGCCAGCGCACTCCTTTACCTCGCTAAGCCAAAAATAATGCTGGTGAAGAGGTAAGGTTGGGCGTGAGGCTAGCAACCCCGTCCTGTAAAAATAAACACTGCTACAAAAACTTCAGGCCACTAGCTGGAAGCCTTATGTTCCACTTGGGAACGTGAAGGAAAAAAAATCCATGCTACTTGTAGCGTCATGGTTCATTGTTATGGTGGTGTAATGACAACGACACATTTGCTGCACTTTTATCAGAAAACGTCACTTGATACTGAAATCTGTGCTTTGTAATAGATTTAAGGAGGTAACAAGTTCAAAAGTTAAACGTATATAATTGATTTTGACGGGTTGATCACGGATCGATATCAGTTACGGAACCATTGAAAACCAGCACCGGAGTCCTGGATACCTTTTTCCTCAACCTAGTTTGGGAATCATCTTCAGAACTCACCAACCTCTAGGTTTCGAACCCAGGACCTTCTGGTTACAAGGCAAGATCGTATACCATTCAGCCGCTGGAACCCGGTTCAATGGCAAGTCCAATTCATGATTTAACGCGGCCACCGACTGAATGATATACGAGCTTGCCTTGTAACCGGAAGGTCCTGGTTTTGAACGCTGTCGGTGGGTGCGTACTGCCAATGATTCCCAAACTAGGCTGACCAAACAACTATCCAGTACTCCGGTGCTGGTTTCCAATGGTTCTCTAACTGATATCAATCCGTGATCAACCAGTCAAAGCAAATATCATCCTTACAAACCCACTAATGAAAAGTATTGGGATAAATTTTCATGAGGTCACGCTGGTCTATGTATATTTTGACCTATTTATTGAAACGCGCTAATACCCAGTGGATAAAATGGGTGGCACCACTTCAAATAGGGGATACGTCATATATTTGCTCGTATATATATATATATATATATATATATATACGCTAGTATTTTCAGGGATTGTATGACAAGGCATTACATTGAAAGGAGTTAAACTTTACACCTCACTCTCTTCATAACTAATCTTAACTGAGTTTCTTGTTTTTTTTTTCTGTTGAATTCATCTTGCCCAGTGTTTTTAAGTTGTTTTTTGAATTCCTTCATGTTCCCAGTGGAACATAGGCCTTCAACCTAGAGCTGTCAAGTTTCAGTAGCGGTGGTGTTTTTTTTAATTTTTAAGGGATGGGGTTGCTAGCCTCATGGTCAACCCAACTTTCCCTCTTTATCAGTCTAATTACTGACTTAACTAGGTTTGGGAGTACGTCGGTGGCCGGAGATCGAACCCCGAACCACATGCGGCATGGTTGGCGAGCATTCTACCTCTGTGCCTCCACCGACGCACGTGTATTTATTTTACCCTTCATTAACTTATTTCTTTTATAAAGGTGATAGATAAAAGTTATCCATTCAAGACAAGCTTTCACTACTGTCAAGTCTGTGTGGAGGTCAACAACACTCAGCATCAAAAATAAGATCCGGATTTTCAACTCAAATGTGAAGTCAGTGCCACTTACTACAGGGATCAGAGACTTGCGCTGCGCGTCATAAAGAGCATCTCAAACAAACTACAGACCTACATTGACAGTTGTCTCCGCTCAATACTCAAGATCAGATGGCCGGTCAGAAAATATCAGCAACGGAGATCTCTGGCAATGAGCGAACCAACTCAGAAGGAACCGATTGTGAAAGAAATAGGCAGGAAGAAATGGAGATGGATTGATGGCCATACTCTGAGGAAACAAACCATCAAGTGACATCACTAGACAAGCCACCGCTCCAGTGGAACCCAACAGGGAAGCGGCTGCGAGTTGGTCGTCAGTGCAAGGGTGAGGGTGACTTGGAGGAGGTCATGTGAAGAGGAGATGAAAAGGTGTGGGCAGACTTGGAGCCAGTTGAAGACCCTAGCAGAGAACCGAACGCAATGGAGACGTTCTTGGCTGCAGCCCTATTTTCCTCTAGGAATTAAAGAAAACATTAATATTAATAATTCAAGACGTCATTGTTTTCTTTAATTCTTTATCGTATTATCTTGAAGATGTTAATTTGATTTCTTCTCTGTTTTTCAATTTTTATAGGTGGTAAAAAAGAAAATAAGAAAATCTGTGAAATGTTTCATTTAGCTGAACTTTGTATTGAAGTTTTAAAACAGAATGAACAACATCATGCTGAGGTGAGGTAGTCGTCTATAATGATAATTATTATTATTTTTACACTTTGTGCTCAACTGAACATTTCAGGGTTTTTGGGGGGGGGTGTATATAAAGGTATTGGTGATTTGATTAGCTGATTGACACTAGATGACAAGTAACGGTTTCATCAGTGCAGATACAGTCACCGTGAGCTAAATGTCGTCGATGAACATCCAGCAGTTTACATCCCCTTTCACCCGCTAGAGCTGCACTCATTAGCAGGAGATTCATATATACAGACTACCAAAAGTTAGATGTACGACATCTTATACTACTAATTGGTTTAGGTGAGTAGTAGTCACATACCGCTCAAATCAAGCAGTATTAGTAAGTCCTAGACAACTCGAAGTCATCTAAACAGCAGACATAATAATGATAATAATAATAATTTGCCTTATTCCAAAACAGTACTTGTGATACAGAATGGAATTCTCAGCATTTTTACTACAGTATTGCATCCAGTTAGTGCATTATCAATAAATAGAATTCTACATAGATTATGGGTAATCTCAGTTCATTATGAAAACAACATATTGGCATGTCGGTAGCAAAGCCAGAGTTGAACAGCGTTTGAAGGTGTTAGAAGAGTAGGTGCTATCATATTTACTGGCGTAAGCGAAAGAAGGAAACAAAACAGCACAAAACGGAAAAAAGAGAGAGAGAAAAGGGAAAGAAAGAAAGAAAACGTCTTACCTATAAATTATATGAGTTGGAAGGGCGAGATCCAGTTGTACTACTGACTATTTAATGAATTATAGGTGTCACGTCTAATGCTTTCTTTATCACAGAGAACACGAGCTAAGTAGGGTATGGTTGAGTTTTTGTACTTGCTGGTGCGAGCATACAGTTTTCTATATAGGATTCTGGTTTTGCCTGATGGAATGCAAGGGGAGAGTTGTGAGTGAAGAGGGTGGTGTGAGTTAGATAGAATGGATTTGGCACATTTTTCACATGAGTCTATGTGCCTGTCAACCAGAATATCAACAAGCTGGTTAAGTGGCACATTGCTTACCCTGCTGACAACCTTAAACATCCTGCGTAATATGTTATAGTCTTTCTTCAGTAACCCTAGAAAAACTAAGGGGGAACAATAGAGAATAATAGGCAGGGTGCGAGAGTTAACGAATTGTAGGAGTAAGGGTTGGGTTATACAAGAATGTTTTAACTTCTTGATGTAGAAGGTAAGACGGAATATTTTCTTAGAAATCGCCAAGATATGAGACGACCAGGAGAGATCAGCAGATAGAATGACGACTAGGTATTTAATTTCCGACTTGGTTTCTATTTCAGTGCCATCTATGTTGCATACCTCGTGAGAGCCAACCAGTTTGTTTAGGTAGGATTATGCCTAAAGGTGAAATTGACTGTTTGGCATTTGGAGGGGTTTAAGGTGAGACCGTTCTCCTTGGACCACTGGCTGATTTCTGACAGAAAGCCATTTAGTTTAGAGGAGTCACTTTGACATTTGACAGGCAAAGATACACTCAGGTCGTCAGCATATTTGACAAAATTAATGTCATTTGAAGATGGTAAGTCATGTATAAAGAAATAAAAGAGAAGTGGGGAGAGTACAGCACCTTCGGGGACATCAGCTTCAGTGAGCGCAGCAGAGGAGAATTATATATGAGATTTGACTCAGATCAGAGTAATTAATCATTTCAAACCACCTGATTTCTGTTCAGCCACTTGGGTAGGTAGTCGGTAGCGCCCTCAACCAATCAATCGATCAGTCTCAATTTTCAATTTTTACCGTTCAATAGAAGTGAAATTTCGATCATTTTCACCTGATTAACAAGAAATACTAACTAGATGGTCTGAAAAATCTGAGTATTTTAAAGAAACTGTGGCAAAATTTTCCCCTTCTCGAAATTGTGTAAATTGGAAATTTCGAATTCGGTTTAATCAATTATTAGGATTAACGGCTATAGGACAATACCATGTGTCAGATGATCCACACAGGGGAAAACTCAGAGAAGCGTTCGAAGTGAATACAGGCCTGTGAACAAGGCTGCCTGCCTATTACCACTAATGATATTCCTAATTGTGCGTTGGGAGTGAAAAGACTGGAATACGCTGGAAGACCGATAATAAGACTCTAGAAGATCTGGATTACGCTGACGATATATGCCATATATGTCACACAAACTCGTAGACTTGCAGGCTGGTGAAAACCAACAAACTAGCTGAAGAGGCAGGCAGCGAAGACAGGACTTCAGATGAACATAGAGAAGACAGAGGTGATGAAGATAACCAACCAACCAACAACAACCAGCACCAATCACCATCAACATGAGGGATTTGACAGAGGTTACTTCCTTCACTTATACTGAAGATCAAATGACCAGTCGGCCGGTGAGAAAGAATAAGCAACAGGAATCTCTGGTTGGAAACAAACCAACAGGCGAGGGCCTATTGCTCAACAAATATGTAGGAGAAAATGGAGATGGATGGATGGGTGAGGCATACGTTGAAGAGGCAATCGAATGACATCGTGCTCAATTCAGGCCATCACTCGAGTGGAACCCCTTGCGTTCCGAGTGGAATATAGAGCATCAACAACACATCTCCACTTTGTTCTATTCTCTGCTGTCGTCACCAGCTGACCCCACGATTGACCATAATCTGTCATCTCCTCCATGCCACACCATCTCCATTTTAAACTTCGTACGGATGATCTACTCATCCCTTCGCATTTGGATTCCGCTCAAGTGATGACATGTATTGTGCGCGATAGCATTCGACGGCCTCCTCAATGTGTGCCCAAGCTTTTTTCCATTTTCTTCCACATATTTGTTGAGCAGTCGGCTGTCGCCTGTTGGTTTGTTCCCAGCCAGAGTTTCTTGTTGTTGTTAATCTTTTCTGGCCATATGATCTTCACTATGGAAACCGTGAAGGCGGCTGTTGATAAAAGTCTGGAAATGCTTTTCATGACTCGTATCGAAGAACTGACTGACTTTATATTTTATGTTGAAAATTCCAAACTGGTTTCAGGTTGTCGTAGACGTATTCTGGCTGTCTAGCTTTAACATCTTCACCTGTTCCGTTAGCCGGTGATCAGGACTGTAGGAGAAAACGGAGATGGATTGATCAGACATACATTGAGGAGGCCGCCGAACGACATCGCAAGCAATGCAGACCATCGCTTGAGTGGAATCCCGATGTGAAGCGATGAGTTGGTGGTCAGTGCAAGGGTGACATGGGGGAGATCGTGTGTTGTGTAGGAAGAGATGAGAGAGCTTGGTCAATCGTGGACCCAGCTGAAGAGGAGGGCAGAACACAGAGCAAAGTGGAGGTGTGTTGTTGAAGCTTCATGTTCCACTTGGAACACAAAGAAATAATAATAATCGAAGGAGTATGTTGAGCGCATAAGGATACGTGAACCAATTATCTTATTGCCAGTCTTCAGTACTCGTCAATATCCTTCATATCCTATGAGATCTGCGCGTAAAGAGCGTCCTGTGATACCGCTTTATCGATTCAGTGTTTTTTATGTACTTAATATTTGATTCTGATCAGAAGCCGTATCTCAGGTACTTCTCTAACAGAAAGCAGTACTTCGTATACAGAAGTAAATCCTCCTCTGCTGCACTCACTGAAGCTGGTGTCCCCCAAGGCGCTGTACTCTCCCCGCTTCTCTTTTCTTTCTTTATACATGACTTACCATCTTCAAATGACCTTAATTTCGTCAAATATGCTGACGACCTGACAGTATCTTTGCCTGTCAAGTGTCAAAGTGACTGCTCTAAACTAAATGCCTTTCTATAAGAAATCAGCCAGTGGTCCAAGGAAAACGCTCTCACCTTAAACCCCTCCAAATGCCAAACAGTCAATTTCACCTTTAGGCATAAATCCGACCTAAACAAACTGGTTGACTCTCACGAGGTGTGCAACATAGATGGCACTGAAATAGAAACCAAGTCGGAAATTAAATACCTAGTCGTCATTCTATCTGCTGATCTCTCCTGGTCGTCTCATATCTTGGCGATTTCTAAGAAAATATTCCGTCTTACCTTCTACATCAAGAAGTTAAAACATTCTTGTATAACCCAACCCTTACTCCTACAATTCGTTAACTCTCGCATTCTCTCTGTTATTCTCTATTGTTCCCCCTTAGTTTTTCCCGGGCTACTGAAGAAAGACTATAACATATTACGCAGGATGTTTAAGGTTGTCAGCAGGGTAAGCAATGTGCCACTTAATCAGCTTGTTAGTATTCTAGTTGACAGGCACATGGACTCATGTGAAAAATGTGCTAAATCCATTCTATCTAACTCACACCACCCTCTTCACTCACAACTCTCCCCTTGCATTCCATCAGGCAAAACCAGAATCCTATATAGAAAACTGTATGCTCGCACCAGCAAGTACAAAAACTCAACCATACCCTACTTAGCTCGTGTTCTCTGTGATAAAGAAAGCATTAGACGTGACACCTATAATTCATTAAATAGTCAGTAGTACAACTGGATCTCGCCCTTCCAACTCATATAATTTATAGGTAAGACGTTTTCTTTCTTTCTTTCCCTTTTCTCTCTCTCTTTTTTCCGTTTTGTGCTGTTTTGTTTCCTTCTTTCGCTTACGCCAGTAAATATGATAGCACCTACTCTTCTAACACCTTCAAACGCTGTTCAACTCTGGCTTTGCTACCGACATGCCAATGTGTTATCGTCATAATGAACTGAGATTTCCTTAGTCTATGTGGAATTCTATTTATTGATAATGTACTAACTGGATGCATTACTGTGCTGAAAATGCAGAGAATTCCATTCTGTATCACAAGTACTGTTTTGGAATAAAGCAAATTATTATTATTATTATTATTGAATGTGGATATAAAACAAGCAATACGGGAAACATTAACATCACTTAACGCATTTCATCTTTATCTTCTATTTCAAACAATTTGTTGCTGTTGTTATTGTTGTTGTTGGTTTCGGTTGTTGTTGTTTTTTTCAGTCATTTGCATGGTTCAATGATCTTTTCATTGAACATACAGAAAATTTTTGGTATCTCTTTCAAATGGATCTATTTGAACTATTGGATAGACTACCAGAAGATTGTTGGGAAGTATTTGATTTATTTCAGCTGCTTAATAATTATCTTTTAAGTAATGGTAAGTGAATATATAAATTGAAAATTATGTAAATGTTCAATGCTCAATGTATGTTGATACTATTTGTTTTAGTTTATGTCAAGATTTATCTTTTGAATTCTGTTGCAATTAATGTAGTATTAATTTTTTGAAGTAGGGATTTTGTTTGATTGGTTGGAGAATTTCATCATAAGCTGATATCAGTTAGAGACTAAGTGGTGCTCGGGAGACACAAACACGAGAAAACCAGGCAGGTTTCGGGCCAGGAAGAGGGTGTATTGATCATATCTTCACCCTCCGACAGATTCTAGAACATAGGCATTCCTACCGGCGTCCGACAATCATCATATTTCTTCATCTAAAGGCGGCATTCGATTCTGTCGACCGAGAGGTTCTCGGGCGATGCTTGGCTGTGAAAGGAATGTCGAGAAAATACATCGCACTGATTAAGGCACTCTACTCGCACTCGTGCAGCCAGGTGAGGGCTTACAGCGAGTTGTCATCTGAAGTGGTGACGACTAGTGGCGTCCGTCAAGGATGCCCATTATCCCCATTCCTATTCAACTTCATCATAGATTGACTTGCTACCAGGGAAGAATCTCGTTGACTTAGAATATGCGGACGACATAGTCCTTCTAGGCGAGGACGCTGACAAAATGCAGAGTCTACTGAACACCTTGAGCGACAATCTTCGTATGTTTTGCATGCGATTCGCCCCTGCTGTCTAATGTAAGATGATGCCGCAGGATTGAACTTCACCGACCCCTAGATTCGAAATAGGAAGTGAAGTGATAGAGCACGTTGACCGCTTTACTTACTTGGGAAGTACCATCAGCCCCAACGGGTTGATCTCCGACGAAATCTCAGCACGAATACAGAGGGCTAGGTTCGCATATGCCAGTTTACGCCGTCTCTCGCTAAGTAGACGCGATATCCGACTATCGACCAAAGGGCGTTTGTACTGCTCAACAGTCCGCTCCGTCCTCCTTTATGCTTGTGAGACCTGGTCATTGAGAGGTTAGCTGTCTTTGATCATAGGTGTATGGGTTCTATCTCCCGCGTGAAGTGGTATAATAGGGTGAGCAATATTGAGGTTAGGCATCGGTCGAGTGGTAGGTAGATGGGAGGGAAAATCAATCGACGAGGTTGTGAAATTACATCGACTGAGATAGTTAGGACATGTGTTACGTATGCCTAGTCATCGCCTTCCTCGACTGACGGGCAATGTTAGGTGATATAGGGTCAGACTGGAAAAGAACTAGAGGCGGTCAAACGAAAACATGGCACCAGTCAATGAAATCGCTGACAGTTAGTTTGAGCCACGTAGGAAGATGTAGACTTCTTGACTGGTTGGGGTCCTCGGGACGGTAAAACCAATGGTTGGAAACAATTGGTGACATGGCTCAAAATCGTTCTCAATGGCTGGCTAGCGCAGATGCATCCACTCCTTGTGACTTATGATTTCCAATGAAACTGTTTTGTTCTTCGTTATTACTATTCCTTTGTCTCACACCTCTGTTTACTGACTATATTATGCATTTATTCTACTTTCTTCTCTTGCTTTGTGTGCTACATGGAGGGAGTGTGGCGACTTGAACTGACGCACATGTGTGCAAAGTTCTATGTCGAAAACCGACCGACCGACCGAGAGAACCATTGGAAAACCTGCCAGGGAGTACTGCCAGACAGCTGTTTATTCAGCCTAGTTTGGGACTCTTCAGCAATACGCACCCACCGATAGGGTTCGAACTCAGGACTTTCTAGTCACAAGGCGAGCTCTAACTGATGTCAGCTCAGAATGAAATCGTCCAACCAGGCTTATAAAATCCCTCAAAACCAATACTTGAAAATTAATCTGATGCTCACTAGCGATTGGCCGTATTCAAGCCGTGACCAGTAGGATGCAGCAGGTTGAAGGTGAGGCTGTAACTAATCAGAGAAGACATGGCGAAGTGGTCGCACTATCTCATTGAATTGGCAGAAGTTAGAATTCATGGAGTGACCATTGAATTGGTGGGTCCCAGTGGCTTAATGGTCTATGGGCTGCTCGCTTTGTCAGCAGAAGGTCCTGAGTTCGAAACCTAGCGGTAGGTGCATACTTCTGAGGAGTCCTAAACTAGGCTAACGAAACAGGTGTCCAGTACTCTCTGACTGCTTTACCTATGGTTCTCTAACTGTTGTCAGTTCATGATGAAGTCCTCCGGCTAATGTAGTATTCCTTCTTCCGAGTAAGTTATCATTACTGTCATTTAAACAGTGCCATCGCCAGGCATCTCCTCCACACAGGTCATGAGGTGGAAATCGAGAAATCCTTCAAAAATTATCAATAGACAAATGAGCTCCATTCTCCTCAAGTTTGCCGAAGCAATTTCTATCAAACGCTTCAAACCAGATTTATGTGTTCAGAAAGAAGCAGTTGTTAGTCTTTCCTTGCCATGGTAACTGCATGTCTTTATTCTCTACTCTGATTACGTAATCCTTGTCTTTAACCTCACCCCTCTTTTTTTATAATCTGTAATATTGCTTGTCTCTTGTTTCTATGATGTGATTTGGACTCAGTACATCGTTGCCAAATTTATTAGTTACTCATCATCTTACTCACCTCTCATCTTTATTACGTAACTCCTTTACCACTGTATGCATACATTTATTTTGACTTGAACTGCCTTTGTAAGCACAATTTTCTGAACACTTTTCCCTAATTGTGGAACTTTCTGTCAACTGACAACATGTAAAAATTTGCAAGTATGTTAAAACTTTTCTGTACGTTAACCTCACAGTTTATTTAGGCTGTAAGCAGCTGATGAGAAGCCGACGAAATAAATGATGGTACCATATTATGTGCACAAACCACTATTGTTATTGCTTTATTTAAATTCATCAAGGGGAATAGATTATTTATTCCCTTGGGTTTTGAGTGGAACATAGAGCTTCAGCAAAATATCTTAATTTCAATCTGTTCTCTATAGTGTTGTTTAGCTCGTCCCGCTTTTACCCATAAGCTTTCATCTCTTCCCCACACGATCCTCTCCATGTTACCCAAGGGTGACCAACTGGTCATCCGGCCCCCTTGTGGGTGTTCAACTCGAAGACCTGTCTGGCGCGTGATGTCACTCAGCAGTCTTCGCGGTGTATGTTTGAACCATCTATATTTCTTCTTTAGGATATTTTTTGGACAAAAGGCTGTTGGTTGGTTCGTTGACATAGTTTTTTATTATTGATAACCTATTCTGGCTGGCCATCTATCCAATCTTCTGTGTACATCGAAGTGGAAGACTATTGATAAACGTCTGCAGCAGGCTATTGCAAGTACCTTTCATGACACATCAAGTCTCTCAAACATACTAAAGAACTGACTGAGTTGACATTAGGTGTTGATTGGTAAGAGGATACTGATGATGTATTGCCAAAAAATAACATAGTTATTAATGTCAGTCAACACATATAAGGGGTGCTATAATAGAACATCTCGTCAACACACTGATCATTCCATGTCAACAAACGCCTCCTTCAAAAGTGATCTACAAAGTGAAGAACAACCTACCAAAGACAATAAACTTTCGTCTCTTATGTATTGCTAAAGTTACTACCATGGTAACAACCGTGTTGACTTCTACTAACTTGATGTTTGTGTGCTTGTTCCTTTTTTTTAAAAACTCCTTATAACATTTGTAATTTTTAGAACTCTTACGTAATTCCATATTTTCCTTTGTTTCTATGTGCATCTTAATCACAACTCACTCATTAAAAACTATTCATCTTATTACGTAACTTGTATTACACTTATTCAGACTTCTTTTATGTGTCGATTAACATTAATAACTATGTTTTTGTGGACAACACATGACCATTACCCTATTACTGATCCTCATCCTCCCTCTCACACTAGTTGCATCACACTTTTGGAATGTCTTGACAACAATAACAAACAGAGCAATGGCACTAAGTAGCACAAAAAAGAATACCTAAATGATGAGATAAAACAGATAGAAGAGGCGTTAGTGTTAAATAACTATCCTTTAAAATTCATTAGGATGATTGAAAAAGGCCAAAAGAAAAATAAAAAGAATTGCGAAACTAGTAATAATAACATAAATAAGAGAGAATATAAGTCATCCACTGTTATACCATATAAAGAGGGGACATCTGAGACCCTACGTGGGATTCTAAAAAAAGCAGGAATTAGGATGGCATTCACACCTACAAACTCACTCACATAGGACAAGATCTGTAGGTTAAAGGACCCAGTTGACCCAATTAGACAAAATAATATAATTTACAAAATACCTTGCAATGACTGTGATTTAGGTCAACTACATAGGTCAAACTAGTAGGTCAGGAGTAGTCAGATTGTCAGAACATAAGAATTTAGCTAAGGTAAGAATGGTTGACCCAGAGAAGATAAGTAATTTAGAAAAAAGCTCAGCAACTGCAATGCATGCATTAGCACACAACCAGACAATGGGCTGGAGAGGGTTAAAATTCTGAAAAGTAATCTAGGTAGGTGGAGAGAGAGAGAGGTTGATTACTGAATCTTTGTTCATCGAGTGAATCTACACCCAACACATGCAATAGGAATGATTCATCACTCATACCTGAAATATGGAAAATACAACTACCAATCAAATCAAGTGAAAAACAATGGAACTATATAATTGAATTAAGGAAGTCGTGTGATTACCTTGATATGATTATGAGCAGCAATAAATTGTGCTCGAAACATGGTCATCAGTAATCATTATTGTATAACACTGTGAGACTTTTAAAAAAATTTTTTTTATCCCTTCAAGTTCCTAGTGGAACATAGGGCTCCAAGCTAGAAGCTTGAAGTTTCTGTAGCAGTGTTTATTTTTACAGGATGGGGTTGCTAGCCTCATGCCCAACCTTTCTTCCTCACCAGCTTTTACTACTGGCTTAGCGAGGTAAAGGAGTGCGCCGGCCGGGGATCGAACCCCGGACCATGTGCATGGTCGGCGAGCGTCCTAACCGCTATGCCACCGACACACTGTGAGACTTGATCAAAACAAAATTTAACCATAATGGAATAACCCTAACATATTATTATTGTTATCGAACAAACTTTATATATATATGTATAAAATTGCGATTGTACAGCTAAGTGAATGAATTCGCCGCTGAAAAGAGACTGTTCGCTGAACTACGTGTTTTGTTTCCCTTCTCTTTAACTGCACAATCGCATTTATACACAATTTTCATTTCACAAAACAAGATATTACCAAAAATGATGAGTTGTCATAATCATACTTTCGATTGTTAGATTTCCGTCAAAAAGACAAAAACCAACACCAGTTAGAAAGATCATTAAATACCAGATAGACAAATGTTTCGTCCTTTTAGAGGGGACGTCCTTCAGTAGTGCTCATCCACAACCCACCTTGTTGACCAATCCGATGACATGTGCTACGTATGCCTCGATGGGCAATGTTAGCTGATATAGGGTCAGTCTGGAAAAGAGCTGGCCAGTGGTGGTCAAACGAAAACATCTAACCAGTCAATGAAATCTACAACAGTTAGTCTAAGCCACGTAGGAAGATGTAGACTTCCTGACTGGTTATGGTCCTCGGGACGGTGAAAACCAATGGTTGGAAACAATAGGTGACATGGCTCAAACACATCATTCTCAATGACGGCGCAGATTCATCCACTCCTTGTGACTCATGATTTCCAATGAAACTGTTTTGTTCGTCTTTATTACTATTCCTTTGTCTCATACCTCTGCTTACTGTCTATATTATGCATTTTTCCTACTTTGTTCTCTTTCTTTGTGTGCTACATGGAGGGAGTGTGGCGACTTGAACTGCCGCACATATGTGCAAAGTTCTATGTCGAAAACCGACCAACCGACCGAATCCGACACTTGGACTGGGATTCAGTAACCTCCCTGAATTCTAACCTGAACACCGAATGCAAACCACGGACCACATCCATGGTTGGTGACCATTCCCACCTCTAAACCACTGGCGCAAACATATTCTCAAGTATTTATTCCCTTACAACAGATCTTTATTTCATTGTGTATTATATTTGACAATATATATTTAGCAGCCCAGTAAAATCTGAGTAATTTTACTGAGGAATCTGTGGTTTGCGCAGCGAAACCCTTAGAAAGATTCTTGTTATGATTATCTAAATACTTTGATATTATTCTTGACTAGTTTTATAATGATGCCATCAGACTCAGAGTTCAAATTTTGCCCGGAGATAAATTATATCGGTGGTCTATATACTTATAATAAACTGATATATAGTTGTTTGATGAGAAGCTGTTTCCATCAGGTTACTGAAAAGAGGTGGTACTGTAACGACTGAAGACAAGGGCCAGCCAGGCAACAGATCGTTTATTGAGATTTATGTACATTAATATTCAATAATTTAATAATTTTCAAAAGAATAGACACGGAACAAAGAGTACTCTTTCCGATAAATTCATCATCAGGTTCTACAATTATATAAACATTATAATGAATGAATGAATTAGTCTTATGAACGACATTAATGTTGTTTAAATAACATCAAATCAGTAATATTGATAAATTACAGCTGAACAGCATCAACATAAAATAAACTGAATGTCAGAAGAATTAAGAAAGATAATAGTACAAATCCATGAGTTTATAGTTTCTACTGAGGGCCAGGGCAGCAGTAGGGGCTGGACTTGTTTCTTTTGAACACAGAGCACTGGTTGTTTGAGGCGAATTGCAATAGCCTCTGCTGTTTGGAGCATGTGGTGCTTCGACGATTTTGGTAATTTGTTAGGCACCCGTTAGATTATAGAGAAGGATTCTTCTACGCTGGCTTTGTGACCGGTTTGCACCAGATAGTTTAATATAGAACTGTTGTTGGTTTTCACTACACCTTTACTTAGCCATAGTGGGATATGTTCTCGAGCACGAAAAATCAAGTTCCTAGAGCAACGGCCAACATAACTCGCTCCACAAGCGCAGTTGAATTGATAGTTACAATTTGAAGTGGCTAGTCTAGGTACTTCATCTTTCAGTCGAGGTAGCACCATCGGTCGTGTAGAGAATAATACGTGTAGCTCGCCAGCATTAAAAATTCTTTCAACTGATTTTCTTAATTTCTTCGTAATTATCTCGCTTGGTATATCGCCTATGAATTGTAGTTGTATATATAAAGGCTTCTTGTTTACAGACAGTGAATAGTCCTTTTCCGCTTTCTTTGTCATATGTTTCTTGATAAATTTGTCAGGATAACCATTTTCGATCAAAGTATCATATGCAATGATTAATTCACCTTCAATTACTTCTTCTGAGCATTGTAGCATTAATAACACAATTTTCAGCGAAGAGACTCTTTTCAAGACTCTGGTGTTTATTATCAAGCTGTACAATCGTATATATATGGTTTCTTTTTAAAAAAATTATATCCGGTGAGGAAATTAGGTCAAAGGTGTGAATACATGAATTAATAATAATAATAGTATGAAATGCAATTAAAATATTTGTGATTATAATCACAAAATCTATACACCTTATGTATTATTCTATATACGACATTAATTATTTTGCCACTTGACATTAAACTATGATTATAATCACAAATATTTTAATTGCATTTCATACTACTATTATTATTATTTCATGTATTCACACCTTTGACCTAATTCCTTCACCGGATATAATTTTTTGCAAAAAAACCATATATACGGTTGTAATAAATTCGTTGTTGAAAAGAGTCTCTTCGCTGAATGTTGTGTTTTTAACATTAATATTCGTTATTGTTAGCAGAGAAGCAATGTCTTCTGATTGATTGTTTTCCCGCTGAAGGTTATTCTTTCATCTCTTTGTTGCCATCCGTATCTTAGACAGTCCGTTGATATATATCTGCAAATCGTATCCGCAAACGCTAAGTCTGCTTTGATTGGTTGCTGAGTTCCTCAAAGTTTAGGCCTTTTCCTGGTTTTTTCTCATGACCCCGACTTGGGACGTAAAAACACTGACGTCAATTGTTGTCTACAATATTGTCTTGCTGACAGCTCTCACCACAGTAGCCAATATAATCTAAGTTCATCGGTGGCACAGCGACAGAATGCCCACCAACCACGCCGTAGGTAGTTTGGGGTTCGATCCTTGGCCACCAATGCACTCTTCCTTTACCTCTCTATAAGATTATTATTATATTATTGTTTCCTTTAATTCCTAGAGGAACATAGGGCTTCAGCCGTGCGTCTCCATTGCGTTCGGTTCTCTGCTAGAGTCTTCACCTGGCTCCATGTCTGCCCACACGTTTTCATCTCCTCTTCACATGACCTCCTCCTCCAAGTCACCCTTGCACTGACGACCAACTCGCCGCTTCCTTTTCGGGTTCCACTCGAGCAATGGCTTGTCTAGTGATGTCACTTGATGGTTTCCTCGGAGTGTAACGACAGAAGGCAAGAGTCAGGCAACAGATCATTTATTAAGGAAATCAACGCATATTTATATATTTGCATGTACATTACTATGGATATTTAAGTAAACAAACACAGTTTTCTTATTGGTTGTTTCCCACATAAAGTTAATCTTTCATCTATTTGTGACTGTTTCTTGAATGTCAAATCCTCTATATGTTAACTGCATCCGCCTACGCAAAGTCTGCTGTGGTCGGTTTTGAATCAATCTTTGTTCACATTTTCTCACGACAAATCTTGGGAACGTAAATATTGACGTAAATTACTGTCTACCAATTTGGCTAGCAGACAGCTCTCACCACAATATTATTTTTGTTTTTCTTTCTTTTTTCTTTTTTTTAGCTAATTTATCTAATGGTCGATTTCATCAAGAGTTAGCCAATCGTTTTACACCTTTGGTAGACCGTTATATTGGATTAATGTCAGATTCTGTTGAGCATGCATTAATAGATGGATTTAAAAATGAACGATGGACTCCTGCCACGAAATTAAACAGAAATGAAGGTGAGATATATGCACACACTGACTGACAGACAGTGAATATTATTATAGTCATACTATATTTTGTTCATCTTCAAATGTGTTACATTCATTAATCGATCATGCGTCGATGGTTCCCCCAGGAGTCCTCATTCGATTTCTGGCCACAGTACTCCTAAACCTAGCCTAGATTTTACGAGTTGATCAAGGATTGATATCAGTTAGAGAATCATTGAAAACCAGCACTGGAGTACTGGACTGCCAGCTGTTTCATCCTAGTTTGGGAATCATCGGCAGTACGCATCCACGGGGTGGGGTTCGAACCCAGGACCTTCCGGTTACAAGGCAGGCTCGTATACCCTACTGACTAACCCTTACAAACCAAATTATAGAAAATTAATCTGATGCTCGCTGGTGACTTGCTACAGGATGGAGTTTCCTGGAGTTCTAGTGAGAAGTCGTGACCAGTGAGGTCCAATTAGATGTCACGTGTGTGGATGGATGCCCCACCAACGACAATGGTTGGAGTCGCGCTAAATCACGGATTGGTAAAAGTTAGAATTCATGGGCTGGTCATTGAATCGGGTCCCAGTGGCTGAATGGTATACGAGCCAGCTTGCCTTGTAACCGGAAGGTCCTGGGTTCGAATCCCAGTGGTTGCGAACTGGCGATGATTCCCAAACTAAGGTGAAACAATAGCTGTCCAGTACTCCAGTGCTGGTTTTCAATGGTTCTCTAACTAATATCAATCCGTGATCAACTCGTAAAATGATAACTAACCCTGACAAACCAAACTTTAGAAAACTAGCCTAGTTTATTAATCCATATCAAGTCCTGGAAATAGAGAAGGTTGGAGGTATGAGGCTAACAATTTCACCCAGTAATATGGAAAACAATGTGAACACTACTGGGACTTGAGAGGTTAAAGTTGAAGCCCTATGTGCCACAAGGAACGCTGAAGGGCTGAAAAGAGGAAAAAAATTGAATTAGAACACACACACACACATGCACACAGAAATCTATGATAAATTAACGATCGTGGACGTGAATTTTGTGCTTGTTGATAACTTCAGCTAGACATGCTTGCAGCTTGAAAGAAAAATACTAATCTTTCATTGGGTATTCAAATTTACACTAGGTAAATGATTTCACGGAAATGGCTTCTTGAAATTTCCTGCGCTTAACAGTGGTGTATTATATCTTTTTCCGGCCGTTATGACGGAGTTTCACTGGGTTGTGGTTGTTATCTAACTTGAGTGGAATGAACCTTCAGAGCACGACACTGTGACAAATTGACCAATTCAAAATATCTTGCATTCTGGGATTGACTTGTTACCACCAGGGAATAATCTCGTTGACTTAGAATATATGCAGATGATATAGTCCCCCCCCCCTCCTAGGTGAAGACGCTGACAAAATATAGCAGAATCTTCTGAACACCTTCAGCTGCAATCTGTGAATGTTTGGCATGCGATTCGCTCCTGCTGTCGAATGTAAGATGATGAGGCTACAGGACTGGACTACACTGACCCCTAGCTTGGAAATAGGGAGTGAAATGGTAGAGAGCATTGATCGCTTCACTTGTTATTTGGGAAGTTGCATCAGCCAGTGCCAGCAGGTTGACCGCTGATGAAATCTCAGCACGGATACAGAGGGCTAGTTCCGCCTATACCAGTTTATGCTGCCTCTGGCGTAGACGTGATATCCGGCTGGGTGTCGACCAAAGGGCGTGTGTACCGCTCAGTAGTCCGCTCCGTCCTCCTTTATGGCTGTGAGACCTGGCCATTGAGAGCAGAAGACATGAAAAGGCCGGCTTGCTGTCTTTGATCATAGGTGTCTGCGTTCTACCTCCCGAGTGTATTAAGTGGTTTAATAGGGTGAGCATTATTGAGGTTAGGCATCTGTCGAGTGGTAGGTAAGGAGGGGAAATCAATAGACGAGACTGTGGAATTACATCGACTGAGATGGTTAGGACATGTATTACGTATGCCTAGTCATCGCCTTCCTCGAGGGGCAATCTTAGCTGATATAGGGCCAGGCTAGAAAAGAGCTAGCGGCGGTCAAACGAAAACATGGCACCAGTCAGTGAAATCCACAACAGTTAGTTTAAGCCTGCCAGTCACGTAGAGAGGGAAGTGTAGACTTCCTGACTGGTTGCAGTCCTCGGGACGGTAAACACCAATGGCTGGAAACAATTGGTGATATGACTCAAACTCATCGTTCTCAATGGCTAGCGCAGATGCATCCACTCCTTGTGACTTGTAATATCCAATAAGACTATATTGTTCTTCGATATTACTATTCCTTTTGTCTCACATCCCTGTCTACTGTCTCTATTATGCATTTCTTCTACTCTGTTCTCTTGATTTGTGTGCTACATGAAGGGAGTGTGGCGACTTGAACTGCTGTACATCGGTGCAAAGTTCTATATTGAGAACAGACAGACAACAAACATCTTCCACTCTGGGACAGACACAACACTCAATCTATCACGACAACGTTTGTTAGATAAAATATATGGTGTATCATATTTACAAAAATTCAGTAATTTAAGCCATAAGTAAACCTGTCCAATCAGGTTATCATTTCGGTGCATGCCTAGATCATGACTTCACGACTAACAAAGAAGCTTGTCCATCTGAACACTAACTTATTCTACTGTACAGCCAAAATCTTATATTGCTTGCTAGTCAAATCGAGGAGGAATTCAAACACTGGGTAGTGCATAGTTTCTGTCATATTGGGCTGAAATCATCAAGTAAGGTATCCAGATACGAATGGTTACTGCTTGGATTGATTCAGCCCCATGATGGCTGTAATATCAGCGTGACTGTGATAGGAAATAAATCGAATATTACCTATCGTGGTATCAGTTTCTCTTCCCATCTCTGTTGGTCGTCTCACACATCTTACGGGTTTCCAAAAAAACTTTTTCTTTTGACTTACCACATAAGGAAGCTTTCTAGCTGCTTTATCCTTCCTCCTTATTCCCTTCCTTTGACTTCTCGAAAAAGACTATTTTCTATATTACATAGGAGACTGAAGGCAGTAAGCAGAGTGACTAGTGAGCCTTTGAATCAACACTAACTGGCAGTGTTGTTGATAGGCATTTCATTTCTCTTATGCAGCTGGCTAAATTCATCTGGTCGGTTTCATGAATATCCTGTTTATTGCTTGAAACTTTCTCCTTCAATCTCTTTTCAGGTAAAATCAGGGGAAATTTCATGAGAATTCTGACCTAATTCACAACGGACATGAGTTCATTCAAGA
Organism: Trichobilharzia szidati; assembly: GCA_944472155.2. Classification (NCBI taxonomy): domain Eukaryota; kingdom Metazoa; phylum Platyhelminthes; class Trematoda; order Strigeidida; family Schistosomatidae; genus Trichobilharzia; species Trichobilharzia szidati. The sequence continues at coordinate 114,431,144 of OX235272.1, read as the reverse complement.
TTACCGATAAGCCTTGCTGACTAGTGTCAGCAAGCATAAAACTTAAACCAAACGCTTCCTGCTAATTACTTCCAACCATCTGACGACCGTCCAGGGTGAACCGTGATAGTTTTCCATCTAGCACGGTGGCTACATTGTAAAGTTGACTGGCAGAATCCAGTCAGCACTAACCCCCAGGGACTAGACATATGAAATAAGTAACTATCTGGTATCAAATTAAAGTATAGTTGAGTTCGTCGTGAAGAATGCGTAACATTTTAGAGTCATCATTTACTCCAATTGGTGTTTACTAATGCTGTATATATAAGAAGAATCGTTGAGCTTTCTTGTTGAACCGGTTCCGCATAGGAAGCTCGTATGCTGTGAATAATTACCATAATGTTATTATTCCCTTGGGTTCACAGTGGAACATAGGACTTCACCAACACACCTCTACATTCTTATATTCCCTGCAGTCCTCTTCAAATGGGTCCACGGTTGCCAATAACCTCTTATCTCCTCCATGTCAGCTTTGCACTGACGACACACTCGTTGCTTCTCCTTCGGATTCCACTCGAGCAATGGCCTACATTGCGCACGACGTCATTCGAAGACTTCCTCAACGTGTGCTTAATCCATCTCCATTTTCTCTTACGTATTTTTCGAGCAATCGGCTTCCGCCTGTTGCTTTGTTCCCGGCCAGAGTTTCTTGTTGCTAATTTTTCCTGATATGCCGGTTGGCAGTTCGATGTTCAGAATGGAGCCAGCTGTTGATAAGTGTCTGTAACTTGTTGGAAATCCTTTTCGTGACTCATGCACGGTGCAATTTTATGATCCGTATAGAAGAACTGATTGACTAACTGACTTCACATTTGTGTTGAACATGATCCAAATCTTGTTGTCTATGCTGGCTGAGTGCAGAAGATTTCCAAACTGGTTTCAGGTTGATGACTTTGACATCATTCCTACTGCATGCGGTTCAAATGATGCCTTCTAGATAGATGAAGGAAATAACCTCTTTCAAGTTGCTCCAGTTGATGGTGATTGGTGCTGGTCATAGTTGTTGGTAGCGGTGCTTAGGTATCTTCATCATCGCCAACTTCTCTATGATTACTTGAAATCATGTCTTCGCTGGCGGCTTCTTCAACCAGTTTGCTGACTTTCTTCTGTAAGTCGTCGAGTTTGTGTGACATTAAACATAAGTCATCCATATTCGAAATGCAGATCTTCTAGGTAGAGTCTTCTTATCGGTGGTCCAGAGTATTCGTGTCTTCTCACTCACACCCACAGTCTCCCGCATAATCCAATCGATCACAATTATGAATATCATCGGTGATAACAGGCATTCTCGTCTGATTTATGTATTGTCTGTCTGAGTTTTCCGTTATGGATCACCTGACACGTGGCATTGTCATCTAGCTGTTGAATGAGGTTGATAAGGACTTAGGGCATGCTGTGGATAATAATAATTAATTATTATTATCATTATTCGTGTGACAATCTTCACGTCACACTCAGACACACACCTAAATCGTCACCCTTCATTTGGGTATAAGTTGAGGACCTGAAGAGTTTGACATCACTTTCGAATATCTCCTCAGCCTATGTCCAATCCATCTTTCACATTTTATGAAAAATTTTTAAGCAGTAATTTATTGGCTGTCACTGTCGTTTCCATACTTTCTTGTCACCCTATCCTTTACATCCGCCTATTTGTTCTTCTTTATCTAGCCAGCACTATGCGTTAGCTATTTATTGATGAAAGTCTGTACCAGCCTTCCAATCCTTTGTGTTTTCCTTGTGAAACAGAGGGTTTCAAGTTACAGCTTCAAAGTTTGAGAGGTAGGGGCCTTTATTTGTACTGGGTGGGTGATGTTGCTACCCTGACGCCTAACCTTTCAACTCTACCGATCTGACTTCCGGCTAAGTCAGGTTAAGTGAGAGTGAGTCGACTGGGGAGGGAGGGAGGGGGTCGAAAGCTGCACCACATTAGGCTTGTTTAGTGGGTATTCTACCGGTGAACCACCGACGCACCGGGAATGCATTATTAATGTGTATATAATTAAACATCATTATGTTTTGCATATATTTTATTATGTCCATCGAGAGGTTCTCTGGCGATGCTTGGCTGTAAAGGGAATGCCGAGAAAATACATTGCACTGATTAAGGCACTCACTGTACTCGTACTCATGCAGCCGGGTGAGGGCTTATGGCGAGTTGTCATCTGAAGTGGTGACGACTAGTGGCGTCCGTCAAGGATGCCCATTATCCCCATTCCTATTCAACTTCATCACAGATGTACTAATGGGCTTGACCCTAACTCACTTCAGAGACTCAAGGATTGACTTGCTACCAGGGAATAATCTCGTCGACTTAGAATATGCGGACAATATAGTTCTTCTAGGCAAGGACGCTGACAAAATGCGGAGTATACTGAACACCTTGAGCAGCAGTGGTCGAATGTTTGGCATGCGATTCGCCCCTGTAAAATGTAAGATGATGCTGCAGAACTGGACTTCACCGACCCCCAGATTACAAATAGGAAGTGAAGTGGTAGAGCACGTTGACCGCTTCACTTACTTGGGAAGTACCATCAGCCCCAACGGGTTGATCTCAGACGAAATCTCAGGACGAATACAGAGGGCTAGTTTCGCATATAATAATAATAATTTGCTTTATTCCAGAAACAGTACTAGTGGTACAGTGTGGAATTTTCAGCACATATCTACAATATTTGCATCTAATTTTACAGACATTTAAAATGAGTATTAAACAAACAAAAAAAAAATCTGAAGACACCAACAGCAAAAAAATAACAGGATAAACACAAAATAATTATAAATACGAAAAAGTACAAAAGTCTACCAAAGTCTAATGCAGTGTTTGTAGTGGTAGTGTGAGTAATCCTGAATAATACAAAATTTTAAGATAGTGATAATGGCGTTCACAACCAATGATTGTCAGTTTAGTATTGCCGAAAAGTATAGAAAATAAGAAAAAACAGTCACAAAACTAATATTACATGATGGTTAATGACAGGACAATTTTGTAATACTCATAGTGCTAATAGAGTCGGAACCAGTTGATACACAATCGAAGGAATATAGTAAAGTACAAAAAAGGAAGACAATATTAATATTTTAGGTAGCTAAGTATGTTTGAGTAGGAGTTCACTAAAGAATGCAAAATAAGAGAGAAATAAAAGAGCCTAAAATTATGTTGCTAATAACAGAGCAAGTTATAAGTTTCACGCTTAACATTGTCTATGCCAGTTTACACCGTCTCTGGCGTAGACGCGATATCCGACTATCGACCAAAGGGCGTGTGTACTGCTCAGCAGTCCGCTCCGTCCTCCTTTATGGCTGTGAGACCTGGTCATTGAGAGATTAGCTGTCTTTGACCATAGGTGTCTGCGTTCTATCTCCTGCGTAAAGTGGTATAATAAGGTGAGCAATATTGAGGTTAGGCGTCGAGTGCTAGGTAAGGCGGGGAAATCAGTCGACGAGGCTGTGAAATTACATCAACTGAGATGGTTAGAACATGTGTTACATATGCCAAGTCATCGCCTTCCTCGACTGACGGACAATGTTAGCTGATATAGGGCCAGGCTAGAAAAGAGCTAGCGGCAGTCAAACCAAACATGGCACCAGTCAATGAAATCTACAACAGTTAGTCTAAGCCACGTAGGAAGGTGTAGACTTCCTGGTTGGGGTCCACGGAACGGTAAAAACCAATGGTTGGAAACAATTAGTGATATGGCTCAAAATCGTTCTCAATGGCGCAGATGCATCCACTCCTTGTGACTTATGATTTCCAATGAAACTGTTTTGTTCTTCGTTATTACTATTCCTTTGTCTCACACCTCTGTTTACTGACTATATTATGCATTTCTTCTACTTTCTTCTCTTCCTTTGTGTGCTACATGAAGGGAGTGTGGCGACTTGAACTGCCGCACATATGAACAAAGTTGTATGTCGAAAACCGACCAACCGACCGATATATTTTATGTACTCTGACATACCCTTATTAAATCATCATATGCTTTAATAGAATTTCTTTCACATATGATCATTCTTTCTTTTTTTTAAATAAGGTACAAAAGAATTCCTACATGACAATATCTCACAACTGCAAATTAAACCTGATGCGTCAACACGTATTCGTCATTCATTAGCTTCATTTAATAAAGGTGATATTGGAAATATCAATGAAACGCGATCGTTAAATATACCAGTAGTAGTTCATGCTCCTCAGCATCCTCTTCCACCTCCTCCAGCTCCGTCTAGTCGTCATCAACATCATCAACACCATCCTCATCAGTTAGATATTGACTGGAATGCATCAATAGTGTGTACAAGTGAAAATTCTCTAGATACGAAGGACAAAGCGAAATTGTCAACAGCATCGGCAGCATCAGCAACAACAACAACAGCAGCAATCACAGAACTTTTCCAGTATTCCTCTGGAAATTTTAATATAACCAGTTGTCAGACATGTCAAACTGTTATTGACTTACTCTGGAGATTATATAAGCTAAAAAGATTTGTACAAGAATTGAATTGGCCACAAGCGAATATAGCGGATGCACTTGATGAAAGAGTACGTGTCCTGTGTGCACAAATGCTTAGAGAAGCTGTAAAACGGTAAGTTATACTACAATTATATTATTATATTTTATTTATTGTTCCCTTGGGTTCCTAGTGGAACATAGGGCTTCAACTGCACGTCTCCACTTGCTTCTGTCTTCTGCTGTACTTTTCACCTGCATCCATGTTAGTCCATGCTGTTTCAACTCCTCCTCACATGATCTCCTCCATGTCACCCTAGCACTGACGTCCCACTCGCCGCTTCCCTTTCGGGTTCCACTCGAGCGTTGGCCTGACGCGTGATGTCACCCAACGGCCTCCTCAGCGAGTATCCAATCCATCTCCACTTTCTTCTGCATATTTGTTGGGCGATTGGTTCTTGTTTTGTTTGTTCCCATAGTTTCTTGTTGGTGATTCTTTCCGGCGGCCATCTGATCTTCAGTATAGAGCGAAGACAGCTGTTGATAAAGGTCTGCAACAGGCTGTTGGAAATAAATATTCTTTGTGACCCGCCAAGTTTCTGATCCATCCGTATAGAAGAACTGACTGACTTGACGTTTGTATTGAAAATCGGAATTTTGTTGTTGATGCAGGCTGAGTGACGAAGATTTCCAGATTGGTTTCAGGTTGATGAATGTGTTTCTCGCCTCCCCGATTCTCAATTTGACATCCTCGTTCGTTCCTCCTGTAGTTGAGTCAATGCTCCCTAGATAAGTGAATGAAGTAACCTCCTTCATATCTCCCCCTTTCAATAAAATGTATCATTAGAAGACTAATTCTATCGTAAACACTGTGATTTGTTACTAATCCCTCAGGTTCTGATGGTTGGGCATGGGGCTTCGAAACTACATCTCCATTTCATCCAGTTCTTTACAGTTCACTTTAGGTGGTGCCTTTGATCACCTATAAAATCTCATTTCCTCTCCATACGACCTCCCCCGTGTCACATTCGATACCTTTCCCAACTCGTTGTTTCCCTTTCGGGGGGTTCCACTTGAGGGTACACCTGGTGCGTTAAAGTTACTCAAGGTTCTCCTCAGAGTGAGTCCGGTCTACCTTCACTTTTCTCCTTGGCATATTTGTTGAGCATTAGGTTTTCGGTTGATTCGAATTGGCAGAACTCTTCGTTGCCCTACCTTTTTGGTCCTTGCGTCTGATCTTCAGTATAATGGTACGAAGACAACTGTGGATGAAAGTATGAAGTCTTTTCGGATGATGCGCAAAGTTTCTGAACTGATTTACTTGACATTAGTGTTGAAAAGCCTAGTCTTCATCCTTATGCCAATTGCAGCAGGTTTTCAAACTGATTTTAAGGTTTGAATAAAGCAAGAACAACAGCGGTTTGTGCAGAATAATATGGTACCATCATTTATTTCGTAGGCTTCTCATCAGCTGCTTACAGCCTAAATAAATTATGAGGTTTGCGTACAGAAAAGTTTTAACGTACTTGCAAATTTTACATATTGTCAGTTGACAAAAAGTTCCACAGTAAGTGAACGGTGCTCAGAAAATTATGCTTATATAGTTTTTACACAGGCAGTTCAAGTTCAAACAAAATAGATGTATGCATACAATGGTAAAAGAGTTACGTAATAAAGACGAAATATGCGTTAGATACAGAGTGACCAATAAATTAGGTAACAATGTACTGAGTTCAACTCAAATCATAGAAACAAGAGACAAGCAAAATTACAGATTATAAAAGGGGGTGAGGTTAAAGACAAAGATTACGTAATGAGATGAGAGAATAAAGTGCTGAAAATTCCACACTGGACCACTAGCACTGTTTCTGGAATAAAGCAAATTATTATTATTATTATTAAAAACATGTTTTAATTTCTGAAAGTAAGTTTATAGGACAGAAAAGACTCACAGTCTGCACCAAAGAAAGGACTAGTCAGACACATCACACTGGTTACTTCCTAGTGTCCAATCAAGGTATCCAATACAGTCCTACAAGAAGGAAGTCAATAGAGAATCTGAATAGCTCAGTGGTTACGTCTCTGACTGCAGGGAACACTGGGTTGTTGTTCTCTAACTGAAGTTATTTCTTGATCCCATTTCAACAGTCAGTCAAGTCCTTGTAGAATCAATACTTGAGAGCTTATCCGTTCTGTCCTACTTTACTTTTTTTTAATTTTTTTTCTTCTAATAGTACACTGATTGAACTAGAATCAATGGTACGGAAATGTTCTAAAACTGTAGATTTAATCCTTCCGCTAGAATGTTATACAATGTTGAATACAATCAGTGAATTAAGAGCTCATCTTTTCATATTATGTCAGCCAGTAAAACAAGGAAGTTTATTGAATAATGCTACTACTACTACTAATACTACTAATAATAATAACAGCAATATTAATAACAATGACAACAGTGGATGGTCGTATCGTTCACCAATTAGAAATGCCGTAAGTTGAAGTATTTTTTCCCTTTTATTTATTGTATTCTACATTTAACCATTTATAAAGCATCGTAATGGCTAGCAGTGGAATGCAAAGTGCAAGTTTTGCCATGTTTGAGGCTCGCTGCAATCCCCAGTGAGTGATGGTGTTGCTGTTTTTGAGACTCGAACCCGCTAAACTAATAGAAGGTGGTTGAAGTTGTCTAGTGAGTAACGTCTTGACGTTTGAAACGATGGTTACTTGATTCTAGTCTCACTGAGGAATATAGGTACATTCGGTTGACGAGTCTTAAGAAAAGGGGGCAAATGCACATCCTGGATTCTACTCCTGTTCACCATCCATCAAAGAAATTACTTCAAGAAGCAGTTGTAGTTGTAACTGGACCAACTACCTTTTTCCCTATTAGTTAATTTGACAGTGGGAATGAATGTAAATCTACTATGAGTTCAGAGTTAGTTACACAGCTATTTTGACAAATACATAAGTAGTCAGATGGTTAAATCAAAGTAGAACTGTTTATAGAAATTTATCAGTTCAAATGGTCACATTTTGAAGGATCAAATTAAACTGTGAATAAGCCTAAATACAATAGAAGACAAGATATTTCATCATGAGCTGACACCGGTTAGAGAACAATTGGAAAACCTGGGAATACTGGACAGCTGTTTCGTCCTAGTTTGGAACTCTTTAGCAGTACGTCATACAAAGATTCCATACAAAGTCAACAAGCATTCTTCACAAGGCAGTAGAACTTGGAATTGTACCCAAGATGGAAGGAGGCGATGCAGAGGTTTCTTCTGTCTACATAAATCAGGCTTATCCATCCGGATGGCTAAGGCTTTGGCAATGCATAGTGTACGGAAACTTAACGTTTTCGGGAGGCTTCTTTTGACTTTGTAGATGACTTTGAATGGATTCTCCTTACATGCTGAGTGACCAGTGTTGACTATATGTTCAATTATGCCACATCTTATTGATCCACTGTTACTTCTTCATAGCTTAGCGAGATATTGTCTTTTAACTCTTTTAGACAAAACACGCATCAAACGACCTATATATATCTCGCTCGCTCCACATGAGTAAGTAAATTAGTGGATACACATAGAAGTTGTCAAATGCGATAGTTTGTCTTTAGGGTTGTTGAAGAACAATGAGCGGCATGAGAACACCAATCGTAATGTAGCCGCAGTGAATGCTGTTTTCAGGGCTTTAGATATTCTACTCTCTAAGATGTCGGCCAGAAGGTCGCGTTTGAACACTACATTCATGTAAAGCATCCTCTTCGGCATGGAGATGGGGTGTTCTTTGTTGGTCATAGACTTCACAGATAAACGGTAAGCTTCCGTATGCTTTGGATTGCCAAGGTCTTAGCCATCCGGATGGAAAATCTTGATTTATGTAGACAGAAGAGACTTCTTCTACCTTCGGTATGTATCGAAGTTCTACTACTTTGTTACATTTTTTGCACAACATTTTAATAACATCTTTTTCTTAACCAATCCTTTATTTACTCTTTCTACCTATTACACAATTCACTTTGGATACTTGTCTCCACACTCTTTCACTCACGCCCTACTTTTCTGGATGTCTTCCATATTACGTAACCCTTGTCCATATTTACCAATCTCCACCCCTCCCCCTAGTTACAATCTTGATTATTCATCACATTTTTGAAAAATTTTTATGACGTAAACAATAATCCTAAATGATTTTTATTTCATTTTTGTTTGACAATCCTAATGTACACACAGATACACACACAAATAATTATTTACAAATGTAATTGTATAGCTAGGTGGACGAATTCATCATTGAAAAGAGACTCTTCGCTGAACTTGTTTGTTCTTATATCCATCGTATTTCCTCCATTTCTTTTTGTTTTAATCGGATATTTGAGTCTATGAATCACAATCTGTGCCAAATAGGTTTCATCAACGCCTTCATGTATTTGGGAAGTCACACCAGTTCTTTTGGAATTATTGTCGATGAAATCTTATCCGTGATATAAAAAAAAATAAAACTTACATCTTCTTAGGTACCACCGACTTCCCACAAAAGAGCCGGTGTACTGAGAGTCAGTTTTCTTCGTCCAAGGACCTTGTCTGTGAAGTTAGGGGAGATAAAGAGATTAATGGATATTTCTACGGCAGGTGCCTACTTCATGTTTTTCGTATTAGGTGTTGCAATATGGTGAGTAATAATGGATGTGAGGTAAAGTAGGGGAAATCAGTTGTTGAGCTTGTGAAACTCTACCAGTCGACGTGACTAGAGCATGTTGAGGCACACTGCCTACTGCGACTGCCGATGTTAGCTGAAATATGAATATGTCTTGAAAAAGGATTAGGCGTGATTAGACAAAAATATAGCATCAGTTTACAAGATCTTTCACAATTGGCTGGAACGATTAAGCGGATAAAGAATGCATGGTTTGTTAGCATTGGTCTTGAAAATACTTAGAATGACAGATTGAAGACTCATGGAATGTACTGAAGATGTTTGCTCCTCTTTTTCATCATTCAGATACTGAAAATCGTCAAGAATTTTTATCTAGTTATTCTCTCTTTCTCCTCCCCCCTCTTGGATATCTTGGTTCATTGTGATTTGATTACATTTCTTTTCCTTTAATTCATGAACGCTTTCCCGAGGTACGTATCAGCCTGAACTGCTTCTTTGTGCACTTTTGTGCACTGTCCTACGTTGAGAAATAAATGAATAAATCAGTCACGCTACGCTTAACTATGACATTTTCTTAGCCGTCTTCAGCTGATCTATTTGACGGATCATTGTATCTACTTTCCAAAATTCTTTGTTTGGACACAAAGCGTTACCTAGTACCATATGTCTAGTCCTCCTTCGTCTTGGGGCAGAATGAATTCTATCAGTCAAATTTGCAATGTGGTCATCATTCTAGGTGCATTATTATATTCTTTAATTCCTAGAGTAACATAGGGCTTCAGCCACGCACGTCTCCATTGCGTTCATTTATCTGCCAACGTTTTCACCTGGCTCCAGGTCTGCCCACACGTTTTCATCTCCTATTCACATGACCTCCTCCAAGTCACCCTTGGACTACCAACTTGCCACTTCCCATTAGGGTTCCACTCGAGTGGTGGCCTGGCGTGTGATGCCAATCACTTGATGGTTTTCTCAGAGTATGACCAATCCACCTCCATTTCTTCCTACATATTTGTTGCACAGTTGGTTCCTGCTGAGTTGGTTTGTTCATTACCAGAGATCCCTCCCTGTTGCTGATCTTTTCTGACCAGCCATCTGATATTGAGTAGCAGTGAGCGAAGACATCTGTTGATGAAGATCTGTATTTTGTTCGAGGTGCCCTTCGTGACGCGCCAAGTCTCTAATTTGTATAGTAAATAGCACTGACTTCACACTGGAGTTGAAAATACGGATCTTATTTTTCATGCTGAGTAGCGCTGTTGATCTCTACACAGACCTGAGAGTAATGAAAGCTTGCCTTGTTTTCCCGATTCTTGCTTTGATATCCTCGTCAGTTCCATCCACCTGTAGTTGAAACGATGCTTCCCAGATAGATAGGTAGGTAGGTAAAGGAGGCTGCTTCTTTCAGATTTCTCCTATTCATACTGATTGTTATCTGTTGCTGCTGCTGTTGGTCAGGAATCTTTATCACCTGTGTTTTCTCTATGTATGTTTGCTTGGAGTCCTATCTTTGATGCTTCTTCTGCCAACTTGTTGCTTCTCAGAAATCCAGTTCTCATTCTAGGTGATTAACCATCATAGTGTATTTTGATTGGTTGTTAGTTGGCTAGAGACAATCAACAGGAAGCCTTGTCCAAACCTAGGTTCCGTCCTTTTTGGCACTCATGTCATAGGAAGCCATATTTACAATCTTAAAGGAACTCATGCCCCTCCCGAATGCTGCACCAACGCACGGCATTAGTTGTCACCCAGAGACCAATCAAATTATCGATTACAGTCCTACAGAAGGTCAGTTGAGAGCCTGAATAGCGCAGTGGTAATGTCTCCGGCTGCAGGACTGGGTCATCTAGGTTCGAACATCAGGAGTTGCAGATACGCCTTGCTGACTGACCGACTGATGAGTGCCAAAAATTACGGAACCTTTAACCATCTAACAACAAATCATCAAGTGAAATCACTCGTCAGGCCATCACTCAAGTGGAACCCGAATGGGAAATGGCGAGTTGGTCGTCAGTGCGAGGGTGACATGTAGGAGAGGAGGTGATGGGAAGAGGAGATGAGTGCATTTGGGCAGAATGGGAGGCAGATGGAAACGGTTGCGGAGAACCAAACGCAATGGAGACGTGCGCGGCTAAAGCCCTATGTTCCTCTAGGAACTAAAGGAGACAGTAATAATAATAACAATAATCTAACAACTTCCTAAGATTACATACATATATGTCCTTGTGGATATTGGTGCGTTTTTATTAGTTACCATCGTATATTTTCTTTGTCCCTTTAATTGATTAAAAAATATGTATTCCCAAAAGGAGATTTAAATCAAATCAGGAATTGTTCATGCTTTTATTATATGTATTTGTATATACTATATATATATATATATGCTGATTTATGTTTTTTACTAAAATAACGTGCTAATTTATTACCCACTCTGTTAGGTCAGATTCATTTACCCTCATTTAATACACTGAACATTTATTTATTCCACCTTCTCAACTTCCTCCTTCTCCAATGTGTTGTTTATTTTGTTTTTGATTTGTTTTTTTGGTTTGTTTTCTTCTTCAAGAACCAATTACATATGGAAACACAAGAATTCTTTGAAAGTGTACAAAGAAATATGATGGTTATCATTATCGATCAATTTATGACTGTTTTAAACGGTGTACTGAAGAAGTTGACCAGATTCGATGAAAATAAACTATTGTCTTCAATACTTGTCCTAACTGTAAGTTGATTGAAAAACTATCTTCTTTTTTCATCATGAGCTGATATTGGTTAGCGAACCATTGAAAAGCCTGCGCAGAGTGCTGGACAGCTGTTTCGTCAGCCATAGTTTGCGACTCTTCATCAGTACGCACCCACACTGCGGGGTTCAAACTCAGGACCTTCTGATTACAAGGCTCGTGAGCTCGTAGACCATTAAGCCACTGGGACTCGCCTGATCCAATGGCCAGCCAGTCCATGAATTCTAACTTCTGTCAATTCACGACATGGCGCGACCACTAGCCAGTGTCTTCGGCGAGGATTTATCCTCACACCCCACCTGCTGCACCCAACTGGTCACGACTTCTGACTGGAACTCCAGGGGATGAAATCCTGTAACCAATCAACCAAATCCCTACAAACCAATACTTGAACAATCTTTTTTTATTTTGAAAAGAAAAAATTCCTTCATGTTCTTCAGAGTAAAACATAGGGCTTCAAGCATTTTGAGATCTGAAAGACTACGCACGTCCAGAGTTGCCACTTAGTCCGTGCTTAAAATCAGCTAAACGAGTTTTATGTGAAGTGCGTCGGTTGGGATTTAAACTGCGGACCAGTTGAGGCGGGTAGTTGGTGAGTATTCTAGCGTTGAACTACCCATGCGTTGGAACGACAATGAAATTCGCCTTTTAGCAGTAGGAATCAATTAAAGGTTACAGAAAAAAACTGAATTTCTATAAGGAAAAAATCCCCTTAGATACATTTGGAAAGCAGAAAGATTGGGCGAAGAAATACTTACTTTTCAATTAGATCCTCATCTCAATCTGGCTCTTCTCTAATATACACGTATAGCAGTTTTATTACAATACACAACAATTTACCAGTCAAGTGTCACCGATATGTTTGTTAACAATAATTAGTCAGTCAGTGTCAACATGTCAGTGGGGTGGGGTGATAATTAACGAAGAAAATTAATACGCACAATTTTAAGGTAGAAATGGTTACAACACGTTGATTGCGTAATGCGAAATTTTGGAAAAATGAACAGTAATTAGGGGAATAAGCGTGTGCACAGGCTGATTACGTAACAGATTGAATTTAAAAGCTGTAACTGTTTCCATGGTTAATATTAGAACAGGACACAGAAGCGAACAATATTGTTGTTTTCAATTAGATCTTCTTCAGGCTTTACTCTATTTTACATATGTATATGTATGTATATATATACGTTTTAACCAGTGGCGTCAAGTTTGTGGATCCGATTATGAAAATAATAATAATAATGTACTACATGCTTTGAAGATCAGTAATAACGTTGATTATGTTGTCTTTATTCCTTTAAGTTCCCAGTGGAATATAGGGCTTTAACTTAGAGCCGTCAATTTTCTGTAGCAGTGGTGTTTATTTTTACGAGACGATGTTGCTAGCTCCATGCCCAACCTTTCCTCTTTACCAGTCTTATTACTGGCTAAGCGAGGTAAAGGAGTGCGTCGGTGGCCAGGGATCGAGCTCTGGACCACATGAGGTGTGGTTGGCGAGCATTCTACCGCTGTGCCACCGACGCAAACAGTCTCTTTTCGGTGGCAAATTCATTCATTTACCTGGATAATCGCAATTATATATTCTTTTTTGTATAGGTGTGTGCATTAAGCTCGTCAGATAAGAATAAAAACAAGTCAGGTTTATTGTTGTCAAGGTATTTGAAAAATGTGATGAATAATCAAATTGTAACTAGGGGGTGGGAGTGAAGGTTGATAAGAGGGTAGTGGTGATGTGTTACCAAGAAACATATTTATTAACACATTAAAGAAGTTGAATAAGCGTAACACAAGTTACGCAATAAAATGAATAGTTTTTAATGAGTGAGTTGTGATCAAGATGCACATAGAAACAAAGGAAAATATGGAATTACGTAAGGGTTCTAAACATTCCAAATGTTATAAGGAGTTAGAAGAGAAAAAACATACAAGCACACAAACATCAAGTCAGTGCAAGTCAACACGGTTGTTACCATGATAGTAGAAGCGGTTGAATTATTTTCTTTTGAATATGTAACTCTGGCTTCTCCAGATGAATGGCTAAGGCTTCAGCATTACAAAAGAGACGAAAGCGTATTGTCTTCGGTAAGTTATTCTTCACTTTGTAGATAATTTTGAAGTGATAATTCCATATTTTCCTGTGTGTCTATGTGTGTATCCTAATCACAATTCACTCATTAGACTATGCATCTTATTACGTAACTGCATCACGCATATTCAGCTTTTTTTATGTGTTGCTAAACATAACCAACTAGTCAAGTCTTGGTTTATAAGGATTTGACTGATTGTTTACAGGATCTCATCATGAACTGACATCAGTTAGAGAAGCATTGGAAAAGCAGTCAGGGAATACTGGACACCTGTTTCACCAGCCTAGTTTGGGACTCTTCATGAGTGCTCACCCACCGCCAAAGTTTGAACACAGCACCTTCTGGTTACAAGGCGAGCTAGCTCGTTGACCATTAAGCCACTGGGACCCACGTGAATCAATGGCCTCCATGAATTCTAACTTCTACCAATTCGTGACCACCAACGGAATGGTATTCGAGCTTGCCTAGTAACCGGAAGGTTCTGGGTTCGAACCTTGTCGGTGGGTGTGTACTGCTGATGAGTCCCAGACTAGGTTGACTACTTCCACGTGAACATTTGTTTGTTTAATCATGCTGTTTTTCATTATTCGTGTTATCACAGATTGCCTCACTTTTTCATCCTTATTATTGATAAGACCATTATTATTATTACTATAATTACTATTATCATTACTACTATTATGACTAATTGCCCAATTTATATTCACCATCGTATTATACTATAGACAAAACACCATGATTGGTTTATATTTGAATTTTATTTGTAAACTTATATATATTAGAGTTAAGCCTGATGAGATCTAATTGAAAACAACAATACTCTTCGCTTAAATGTGTTGTTTTAAATTTCACTCATGTATATGAATGAAGTCAAAAGTTGTGTGAGTAGTGCCTTGGTATGATTATGATTGGCAATAATTTGTGCTTGAAATGTGGTCATCAGTTAATATGACTGTATAACACTACACTGTGTGATTTATCAAAATAAAATCTTATCTATAATGGAGTTATACTCTACCACCACAGTGCCCACGTTTTATACTTATATCAAGAAACGGAGTGATTTTACCCTTAAATTATTACATCTTCGATATCACATGAATGGTTGACTAAAAAGACAATTTTCCAGGTGTTGGCTTGTAGGAATTTCATTGATTTCAAGACTGATGAGCCACCCTGTGTGACTCAGTGGTGCACGAGCCTGCTTTCTCACCTGGAGGGCTCAGATTCGATTCAGAGTAAGGTTTATGAGTGATTTATGGTGAAGAGTTTCAAACAAGGTGGGTGAAACAGCTGTCCTGTACACCAAGATAGTTTTGATTGATTCTCTCTAACTGAAATCAGTTGTGATCAGTTTTAAAAAGAGGGTAGGGCGGACTTCTTAATGCGCTTTTTTGCTTTTCCCTCCTTTTTCTTAAACAGAAACCTACCGATGAAGAAGGTCAAGCCTATGGAACTTTTCTTCATGTAAATTTACAGAATTTAAGTGAAAATCTAATCGATGAAGTTTCAATGCTATCGATGCTGGAAGTAAGTTTTGTCCGTTTTGTGTAATAATCCTGCACGCACGCACGCACACACACACACAAGACAAAATGTGATTCTCCACACATGAATTCCCTATTTATAAATTTGAACAGAGATAGAACAAACACTGGTGCAGTAATGCTAACGTCTCTGACTGCAATACTGAGGTATGAGTCGTTTCAAGACTGCGTGAACGGCTGGCTATGACACGAGTGCCAACAGCCATGAAATCTAGGTCAAGAGGAGTTTCCTTCTGACTGCCTCCAATCAGCTAATAGCAGGATAATATGCACCCATTTTATTTCATCGGTCAGAGATAATCAGCTACAGTGATTAGAACTCATTAGATTGGAAAATCAAAACTTGAATGCGTACGAAGTCGACTGAAATGATGGTGATGACGTAATACAGTGAGTAGAACTCAAAGGATCAAAAATTAAGCGAAAAAATGACTGTGCTGACAACAGTCAGCATAAATGGAAGGAACCTGAAAGAAACAACCTCTTTTACCTACTGACCTGGGAAGCATCGTTTCAACTACAGGTGAGTGGAACTGACGAGGATATCAAAGCAGCGGGAATCGCGAAAGCAAGACAAGCTTTCACCATTCTCAAGTCTGTGTGGAGGTCAACAGCACTACTCAGCATCAAAAATAAGATCCGGATTTTCAACTCCAATGTGAAGTCAGTCAGTGCTACTCACTATACGGATCAGAGACCTGGCGCGTCATAAAGAGCATCTCAAACAAACTACAGACCTTCATTAACAGATGTCTTCGCTCAATACCACTCAAGATCAGATGGCCAGAAAAGATCAGCAACAGAGATCTCTGGCAATGAGCGAACCAACCAGGAAACAATTGTGAAACAAATAGGCAGGAAGAAATGGAGATGGATCGGCCATACTCTGACGAAACCATCAAGTGACATCACTAGACAAGCCCTTCAGTGGAACCCGAAAGGGAAGCGGCGAGTTGGTTGTCAGTGCAAGGGTGACTTGGAGGAGGTGATGTGAAGAGGAGATGAAAGCATGTGGGCAGACTTGTAGCCAGGTGAAGACTCTAGCAGAGAACAGAACGCAATGGAGACGCACGGCTGAAGCCCTATGTTCCTGTAGGAAATAAAGGATACAATAATAATAATGTGGTGGGGGGATCTATTGACAGAATGACGAAATTAGAAGACAAAGAGTTGCTAGATTCTGTAAGAGAGAGGGACATTCTGACTACGCGTATGCAGACGATAACACCTTACTCTGCGGTAACATACAGGTTGCTCGAATCGCAGTTAATCAGTTGGTGGACAGAGTCTATAAATATGGTATATGCTTTGTTCCGTTTAAGTGAAAATTGCTGTTGCAAGATTGGTAGGAGCCTTTACCTACATTCACCTTTACAGATAAACCGCTAGAAACAGTCAATAATTTTTTTTATTATAGCTTGATTCCTTACCGTATTTTTGGTACAAGTATGGAATTTTAAGCATGTGATGTCGGTAGCCCAAATTTTGCAGGCTGACCATTGATATCGGGTGAGCGTCGGCCGGGAATCGAACCCCAGACCATATGCGTGGTCAGAGAGCACTCTACCGCTGTCCCACTGACGCATAATAAGTTCATGTACCTAGGACGTTTTACGAATGCTTGGTGGAGATGTGACGGATGAGCTCTCCAACTGTATACTAAAAGCCAAGGTGGCAAACGCCAACTTAAAACACCTATGACGCCGTCGCTATCCAATATCGGTGGACGCAGTCTAGCTCTACTCTTGGTGAAGCCTGACCTCTCAGTGAGGAGGATGTGCGAAGACTCAGCATATCTGACCGTTGCCACTTCCGTAGAATTGCTTGCATATGGAGTTGGTGCTTTATCACATCATCAGCTTATCCAACGTTATTGCATGGTTATAGTTGTAATTACCTGATTCGGTAGAAGGCTTTTTTCATTCCTTTAAAGTTCCAGTAGCCTATAGAGTTTCAAATCTCCTAATCTTTGAAGTATCAGTTGCAGTGGTATTTACTTCTTTTCTTTTACAAAGTAGAGTTTCTAGCCTCACGCCGAACCATCCCTCTTCAGTGGGATAACTATCGACTGGGCGAGGTTCATTAGTCCTCCCGGCTGGGATTCGAACCTCGGATCATGTGAAGCGCGGTTCACTAGCACTCTGTCCATGGACTATCCACAGTTGAAGGTACCCAAAATTAAAATATCATTTATTAATCATCTAAGATTCGTGGTTTGTCGAAGGAACCTTGTCAATTACTCATCTCGTATTTTTTTGTATACCCTTTATAGACATGGTACACACGTCAAATGAAGGCTGTCTACGATTGGCTTATCCAGCGTAAAAGTATCCTACTTCATCCGCATCAGATTAAATTCCTATCAGTTATTGTTAAAGTGAGTTATACCTATATATCTTTGTTATTATTAATATTATTGTTCACTGGTTCTGTGATTTTCTTTTCCAATTTTCTCAATATTGTTCTCAGTTTGGTGCAGACTGAATTCTGTCAGTGAAGTTTACAATGTGGCCACCATGCTAGGCGGAGGCTCACCATCACGGGCATTACTAGCCGATATAGGTGCAGGTTGGAAAAGAGTAAGTGGTGGCCAAACAAAAACATGGCCTCATCAATCCATGAAATCCCTGACAGTTAAACTGAGTCAGGTAGGGAGGGAGATGCAGACTTCCGGGTTGGGGCCCGCCCTCATGATTCTAAGAATCAATGGCTGGAGACAATAGGTGACATGGCTGAAAATCGCTGTCAATGGCTTACGCAGATGTATTCAGTCTCTGTAATCTTTCATATTCCTTTCTACCATTACTCATTCTGTTTCACTCTTATACTTGTCAAAACTCTATTGATTCTCTTCACTCATTTTCTTGTCTATCTTTGTGTGCTATTTGGAACGTGGAAACTCGAACTTCTGCACTTTGGTACCAAGTTCTATGTTGAATCCAACCAGCCATCACGGTGCACTGTGAATTGTTTGTATTAGATGGTTGGAAGTAATTGGCCACGGAAAGCCTTGGACCTACGTTTCGTGCTAGTTGGCATTCACCAGTCAGCAGTAGGGTGTTTCCCTCACTCAGATGACTAGCATGCCAGCCAGCTATACTGTCTCTCCACTCTGAAAAGACGGGGTTAGAAAATGTCGACCTCAAAAATTGTACATGCCGACTTACTCCACCTACCGTGGTCTGTGGTCGACGGTAAATTACTAGTACGGAATCAAAGCAAAAATCTAGTTCAAAGGGGCCATGTGTGTGGCCGGCCGGCCTCGAACAGTTGTCCCCTAGGCTATGTGGTCAGGCAACACTAATTCTCCTTTTGTTTCAAGTACCTCAAGAAAAATCAACTTCCACTGTGTGGACAGTCAGTAAATTACAACCGCCCACACACTTTCAAAAGCCCACGAAACTTTATGCATGACTATGAATTAAGTCCCTGCTGATTCTGTGTGACCAATAGTAATATCGCAATCCAGAATGGAGCTGTTGACTCTTCTGCTTGCTCTTTTTGATAACCATGCTCGTAAGTGTTCATTTCCACGTCTAGATAATGTTCTGCTCTTACAGGCGATGCATTTGCCTCCACACGAGTGATCAATTTGTAACTCGCCAACAGCGTGCGTGGTCTTATCTTCGACGGTTTAGTAAACGAAAGAGCATGTGTATGGAGAAGGTTAGGAGGCGTATTGATGCAGCAACGAATGTCCGTCAACTCTCTCTCGACAGGTGGCTTTGGAGATGCTCATTAATTCTATAAATCCCTTGAATTTCTTCAGATATACAATTTTGCTTTCAGAAACCTGTTATCCAGTCTCTTTTACTACCGTGGCTTCACTGAATAGTTGCATAATAAACTCTATGTAGTCCTTTATTTTTTAAGTAGCTTAAAAATTCCCATTGAGTCATACGAAAAAGAGAAGACGTTCAGCGAAGAGACTCTTTTCGACGGCGAATTCATTCACATAGCTGTACAATCGCATTTATATACAATGATTTTTATGTGTGTGTGTACATGAGGTTTGTCAAGTTTAGATAATTATTTAGGTAATACAAGAATGATCTAATATAGAAACAAGGTCAGCTAGTCAGCAACTAAAGTAAGATTGAGTTAGTCAGTAAGTTGGATGACGTATTACAATTGACTCAAATGTTTCAACCCAGGTCAGGATAGCAACAGAGGTAGAGAGAGACTAAGTAGCGGTGGGGTAGGGAATAATGCCATTTAAATTAGGACTAAAGTTGAGCAAATGAATTGAATGACGTAACATAAATGACTAGGAATTGAGCTTTGGTCAAGTCAATAACAGTGGTAATGAAGTGTAGAAATTGAATCGAGTGGGAGAAGAGAACAGGAAAGTTTAAAATGTAAAATATTACAGTTGAAAAGACAAAATGATACTAATGAAGAGACAGAAAAGAAAAAAGTAGAATTTTCTTGTCGGGTATTAAGATAGATTACGTCCATTGCAAGTGTACAGATTGAACGAACTTCTTCTGTATGCAGAGTTCCGGGCTTAGCTTTAACCCGTTTCCAACCCTTCGTTCTTTTGTTTCCCACCAATTATTTCCGAAGGATTATTAACCAGTTAAGTAATTAGTTGTCAACCCTCTCACCGGTTACGTAAGACTATCCATAATTCTTTCAAACATTGTTATTACTCATGCACGGTGATTTTTTTTTGTTACGACGTGAGGGTAATTTTTGTGACCTCTTTTATTAATCAATACTGTACATTGTATAAAATCCCTAAATAACTAACTGTACAGCTTTGAAGTCATGTTACCAAAAGAGGAGATCGCTTTTCTTACTGATATGTTCTCTTTAATTTTAAGAACTACCTTCATTTTGATCGAATGCATGAACAAAGGTGGATATGAGCTCAAAGTTTTCCGCTGGTTATCTCTCCTTCTGTTTCATATTTGTTCACGGATTGATATCAGTTAGAGAGGTATTGAAAACTGGGGTGTACTGAATAGCTGCTTCGTCCCAGTTCGAAACGCCTCCGCAATACGCATCCATGACTGACTGAACCTACTGGGGATCAAAATTCAAGACCTTCAGCTTACAAGGCCAAGCTCATCTTACCACTAAACCGTCTAGGTTGGGATCCAATAGCCCATGAATTCTACCTTTTGTCAAATCGGGATTTTAGCTCAACTACCACTCAGTATGATCTGAGAGTATCTGTCCTGATACGCTTGACTTAATGGACCTGACGCTGGTCAAACCTTCTCTCTAGGACTCTAGGCAACTTTATCCCATAGCCCGTTACTAGTGAGCCTAAAAGTAAAAAAATAAAAGACAAATTCAGTGAAGAAAATTTTCTTTAGCGACGAAATCATCTTCAGAGGCTGCACAGTCGTATTTATGTACACGCGAAGCGCACACTTTCCAAACACCTCTCTGAACATTATCCATCATGGCTAGCAAAAGAATAATGCAAGAAAATTACTAACTCAATTCCGGAACTGAACTCAAGCCACACAGCTCCACCAGAGTCGTCTTTCAAGATTATCTACAAGTTGAGGCCAAATGGTACAAAGGACGTCAGGTTTCGGCTTTTGTGTATGGCGGAGGCGTTGGTAATTCGTCAATGCAACCCCGAACCCCGTATACAGAAAAAGTTTTTCCAGTCTCTTATTCTACCTCCTCTATTCGCTCCCTGTGAAAAGGATTTAATTTTTCTTTTTTTTAATTTTCAACTTTACTTTTATTTTGCTTTTACTCTATTAATTAGTTCACTATTATCACTCTCATATGTTCCTTATGTACATTTTCACACCCTCTTCACACTTGCTAAATTGACACTCAAATACCACCTTTATTCTCACTCAATAGCAATTTTAACCTTATCAAATTTCTAACTTTATGCCACTGAGTACCACGTAATTTACAACTTTTAATTTTTAATTTTTAAAGCCACTTCCGAGTAATTGTATCATTTATGTCACCTCCCCCTATTACTCAATAACAGACCACTATACACTTTTGGTGAGTATAAGTGTGGCTGTGTATAGCTTCTGAAGATGATTTCGCCGATAAAGAAAATTTTATTCACTGAATTTGTCTTTTATTTTTTTCACGACTCAATGGGTATTTTCGATGATTTAAACCACTGGGATGAGGCGGGATATTCAGTTACAACCTGACCGGACAATTTTAGATGTCTGACCTCATACACCCACTCAAACCAATAATTGATATTGTTTTCACTTATATATATGTATATATATATATATATATATATATAAGTTGATGCCCTTACCAGAAGAGATCACTACTGTCTTCTAATAATTCCTTGGGCTCTTTGCGACAGAAGGTATTTGAAGGAGGACAGTTGTATTAGGTCTTCAATGGATTTCCCTACTACATTCATTATCAGACCCAGTCTATTATCATTCATCCCAAATTTGGTGGGTTTTTTTTATCTTCTAGACACTTGTAATGACATGTAAATGGGACGTGGACATTTTCCTCTTCGTGGATGATCAGTTGAATTCTCCTGAATTCTAATAAGTGGCTGTTTCCTCAAACTGACACTTACATCAAATGTTATAGCATTATCAAGCATTAAAATGAAACCAAAGTTATTATTAGGATGTTTATTTCAAAATCTCACATCTCTTGCGGAAATGATCATAATTTAAGTCAAGTTTTGTACATAAGTTAAAAGCCATCTGCACGTCTGTGCAAAGTTCTACATTGAGACCAGTCAGTCAGTTAATTATCAGAAATATCTTCATTTTGATCGAATGCATGAAACATTGTGCATATGAACTCAGAGTTTTCTATTTGTTATTCTTTTGTTTCAAATTTGATCACCAACTGATGTCAGTTAGAGAGCCATTGAAAGCCTGGAAGTACTGAATAGCCGCTTCGTCCCACTTCGGGACTCTTCATTGGTGCACACCCACGCTGCTATCGTTATGCGTCGAACCTAAGATCTTCAGGTTATGAGGTCAGACTCGTTGATCAATTAACCACCTGGTTTGGGATTCAATGGACCATGGATTCTACTAAGTGTCAGTTCTCGATTTTAGTGCCTTGTGGCAGACAGTGTGTTCAGCGAGTATCTGTCCTGACAGGCGTGACCTGGTGGACCTGGCGCTGGTCAAAACTTCTCCCTAGGACTCTAGGCAGCTTTATCCCATAGCCAGACACTAGTGAGCATAAAAAATAAGAGTTTGTTTTTGTAGGGATTTGACTTGCTTTTTTTTAATTTGATCACTAATTGATGTTACCCCTTTTTTGTCATGATGTGCTTTCAGGTTTTCTCTAACACAATACTTTACTTTTACATTTTGATTATTTTGCTGTAGAAAATATTTAGTGCCTTCGAATTACAAGGCTTATCGAAAAATGTTCTCAACACTATTGTATATCAAACAGTAATTCAAAGAATTCAGGTGAGTTATTATTATCATTATTGTATCCTTTAATTCCTAGAGGAACATAGGGCTTCAGCCGTGCGTCTCCATTGCCTTCTGTTCTCTACTAGAGTCTTCACCTGGCTCCAAGTATGCCCACACACTTTCATCTCCTCTTCACATGACCTCCTCCAAGTCACCCTTGCACTGACGACCAACTCTCCGCTTCCCTTTCGGGTTCCACTCGAGCAATGGCTTGTCTAGTGATGTCACTTGATGGTTTCCGGATTTGTTCAATGATGATCCGTAATGTAGCGATCTGATCAATGCATGACTTGTTTCTCCTGAATCCAGCCTGTTACGGTCGAAGTTTTTCATCCAGGATGGCATGTTTGATTGTCTCCAGGATGATGCGGCTTAGTATTTTGCTTGGGATGAACAGGAGCATAACTCCGCGCCAGTTCTTGCATTGACTTAAGTCTCCTTTCTTTGGTAGTTTGAATAAGTATCCTTTCTTCCAATCCTCGGGTACTTTGCCTTCATTCCACACCTTCTCCAGTAGTGGCGTCATCAAGTCCGCTGTTATCTCTGGGTCCGTTTTCAATGCTTCTGCTGGGATTCCATCTGGTCCTGCTGCTTTTCCAGCTTTTAGCATCTTGATTGCCTTCAGGACTTCTGATTTCGTCGGGGGGTTGATGTTCACTGGTAACTCTGTCTCCGTCGTTGGTATTGTTGGGCGCGTTGTAGGTGGTGGTCGATTTAGGAGTCTTTTGAAGTGTTCAGCCCAGTGTTTCCTTTGCTCCACTTCTTTGGTGAGTGACTTTCCATTGTCATCCTTCATCGGCTTGATTTGTGTCAAACTTTTGCCCGATAGGTACCTAGTAGTTTGGTAGAGTGTTGCGAGGTCTCCTTTACCTGCAGCTTGTTCTGCCTCACTTGCAGAGTGAGTTATACAATGATTAAATTCAAAATCTTAGTTCATATAAAAAATTAACTGACATCATAGTTGATGTATACATATATATATATATATATATATATATACATATATGCGTAGGTGATTTAACAGTAGAGTGCTGGCCAACTATGCATATGGTCCAAGGTTCGAGTCCCTACCTGAGCACACTTTTAACTCTCTTGGCTAGTTATAATCCAGACAAAGAGGGAAGGATGGACGTGAGGTGGCTAGCAACCCTATCCCGGAAAAAACTAAACACCATCGCCACCACCAGCCATGTATTCCACTCGGAACTCAAACGAATATATACGCTGCAAATCAGTGTCTGTAAGTATGGCATGTACTTTGCACCGTCTAAGTGCAAAGTACTGTTACAAGATTGTCAGAAGCCTGTACCCACACTCACTCTTGCTTGTAAGTGAACCGCTTGAAGTTGTTGATAAGTTTGTGTATCTGGGTAGTTGTGTGAGTGCTGACGGATGAGATTTCCAACCGTATAATGAAGGCTAGGGTGACAAACATAAACTTGAGTCACCTCTGGTGCCGTCTTGACGTTAGCCTGGCTGTCAAAGGCTGGGTGTATCATGCTTCGGTGAGGGCTGTGTTGCTCTACGCCTGTGAAACCTGGCCTCTCCGAGCTGATGTGAGGATGTGCGTGTTCGCTGTCTCCGCAGGATTACTTGCGTTCGATGGCATTATCGCGTGAGTAATTCTGAGGTTCGACGGCGTGTGTTTGAACACAGTGGAGATCACCATCCATTGAGTTTCATCATCTGGAAACATCGGCTTTGGTGGCTTGAACATGCGCTACGAATACCATCCCAGAGGCTTCCGTACAGGTCAGTGTTCGCTGGTCGTGGGACGGGATGGAAAAGGCGGAGAGGTGGTCAGCTCATGAAGTGGCGTCGTGGGATGAAGGATATTTGTGTTAGGTTAGGTTGGCATCGGTTGGTGCGTCACGACTTCCTGATTGGGGTCGGCGAGATAGCCCGAATCGATGGCTCGAAACGTTATCGGATATGGCTAAGAATCGTAATCAATGGCGAACGTGTTGCAATTTCCTTCTTTCTTCCCTTTCTGATGACAGTTAACGAATACTGTTTGAACTTGTTAAGTATGACTGTTTTCCTTCCAGATGAAGTTCTTTATCCGTTCTCTACTTATATTTTTTACTTGTTGTTTTACTATCATTGTGTAGCGCATCTTTCTTGGTGCTATATTGTACCAAGTTTTTTCTGCGTTTAAATAAATAAATAAATACGCTGCAAATCACCACTACTAGGCAAGGTGTGAAGAAAAGTAAAAACCACGAAGTAGAAAAATTACTTCGATAGCACTCTCCGTGTGTGTATATTCCAGGGACATCCTTTCAAATATCTGTTTGATTTGAGTTACCAAGATCCGGATTTTGATGCATGAGCTACACACTTATTGTGTGTGTGTGGGTGGGTGGGTGGAGGTTGAACACGGGAGCCATTAGCTGAAAGTCGTCTGCTTAAGCCAAAAAGCTGTATCTACACTCCGAGTGTCAGGTAACTCGTAATTCAAGGAGACAAATCCAATCATTACACAACCTTATTCTCCTGTAACTGTCCAGTATCCCCACCAGTTCTGATATTTTTAGTTGTAGTGTCAATTCATGTTGAAGAATGGGAGTACTGAACATCTGTTCCTTCCTAGTTAGTTAAGAATTCGTCACCAGAGTTTCCCAGATAACCTCAAAATCGTGATTGAATTGACCAAGAGCCCCACCCTGGGACGAAACGGCTGTCGTGCACTCCGGTGGTATCTCTATTACAGTCAAATTATGTATTCCTTATCTTCAATACACCATTTGCACAGATCTTCGAGTTGTGGGATACTTCTGGACTTCATATTGTGTTGCTTTGTGTTCCTTTCATGTCTTCCATTTACCTCCACAACACTGTGTCATTCGCCTTTTCCGAAATCAAATGTATCTCCCTTTTATTTGCTGTTTTTTTTCTGTCGATGAACGTCTCTTTATATAATACTGGTAAATTTTATCAGTAGTATTCGGCACACTGTGACGGACTTCATCTAATTAGAAGTCAATCACTTCCCTCCAAACTAACACTTGAAAACAGATTGTTACTACTTTCAATTTAGTCTGTTTTGAAGTGGCGCATAAGATTGAAACAGCATTAGTTATTATCCCTATGCGGGCGGTACATCAAATAAGGAAATACACCTGGAATTTATTCTCCATACCACAATGGACAGATCTTATGATGATCATGAATTTAAAGTCGATCTTATTATTATTATTGTTTCCTTTAATTCCTAGAGGAACATAGGGCTTCAGCCATGCGTTTCCATTGCGTTCGGTTCTCTGTTGGAGTCTTCACCTGGCTCCAAGTCTGCCCACACGTTTTCATCTCCTCTTCACATGACCTCCTCCGAGTCACCCTTGCACTGACGACCAACTCCCTTTCGGGTTCCACTCGAGCAATGGCTTGTCTAGTGATGTCACTTGATGATTTGTTTCCTCAGAGTATGGCCGTCAATCCATCTCCATTTCTTCCTGCCTATTTGTTTCACAATCGGTTCCTGCTGAGTTGGTTCGCTCATTACCACAGATCCCTCACTATTGCTGATCTTTTCTCGCCGGTGATCTGATTTTGAGTATTGAGCAAAGACAACTGTTAATGGAGGTCTGTAGTTTGTTTGAGATTCTCTTCATGATGCACTGGCCAAGTCTCTGATCCATGCAGCAAGTAGCACTGACTTCACATTAGAGTTGAAAAACCGGGTCTTACTTTGTTGATGCTGAGAGCTGTTGACCTCCACACAGACTTGAGAGTAGTGAAAGCTTGACTTGCTTTCCCGATCCTCGCTGCTTTGATATCCTCGTCAGTCCCGTCCGCCTGTAGTTGAAACGATGCTTCCCAGGTGGGTGAAAGAGGTTCTTTCTTTCAAGTTCCTCCCATTTATGCTGATTGTTGTCTGTTGTTGTTACTGTTGCTGTTGGTGTTGCCCAGGAATCTTCATCACCTCTGTTTCCTCTATGTTCACCTGAAGTGAAGTCCTATCTTTGATGCTTCTTCTTCTGTGAACTTGTTGCTTTTCGCTTGCATATCTTCCAGTTTGTGGGAAATCAGACATATATCATCGGCAATCTTAAAGTTATAATATTCTCAAGTATTGGTTTGTAGGGGTTTTTGTCTGCTTGATTGGTTGGACGATTTCATCATGAGCTGACATCGGTTAGACTACCACCTGGGAATGTCGCTAGACAGCTGTTTCATCAGTCTAGTTTGGAACTCTTCATCAGTACGCACCCATCTCTGGGGTTCCAACGACCCAGGACCTTTTGGTTATAAGGCTAACAACAGGCTCGTAGACCTGATCCAATGGCCAGCCGATGAATTCCAACTTCTGCCAATTCATGACATAGCCAGTCCCAAACCCGGAAAAAGAGGGATGGTTAAGCATGAGGATAGCAAAATCAGTTAAACTGCTTCGGAAACTTCAATGCTCCGGGAAAAAATATTGAAGATATAATAAACAAACCGTTTTTTCGTTGAAGTTTTAGCAACAGTGGTATTTTCTGAAGAGGGAGACACTTACTTGACGCTCAACCATCTCTCTGCAGCGCACTGACTACTTACTGGCTTAGAGAGAGTTACGATTGTAACAACTGGGGATCGAACCCCGAACCACGCACGACATGAGGCGTAGTTTTGCCGAGTATTTTACTCGCTGAACAAAAACACCTGTAATCCAACAGGAGAACTTCTAAACAATAACACAAAATAAAATATACCTATGTACGCATGTATGTATGATAAAGCATCATAACAGAGACTCTGTTTGTGATGATATTAGATGGTGGGAGGCAATCGGCAGAAAGCCTTGAACCTAGGTGGCGTAACTAAAACCTTGAAGGGACTCATGTCCTTCCCTTCTGAGATTCGAACCCGCGTCACCCAGTTCTGCAGTCAGAGACGTTACCACTGAGCTATTCGGGCTCGCGATTGACCTCCTTCCTGTAGGACTGTGGTGGATATTTCGATTTGACATTAGTAACTAGTGTGATGCATCTAGTCCTCTCTTTGGTGCTGACTGAATTCTATCAGTAGACAAAAGACAAGTAGTTCAGCGAAGAGTCTCTTTTCGCCAGCGAATTCATTTTCATAGCTGTACAATCGCAAATATATATGGTTATTTTGTGCGTGTGTGTGTGTGTGTATACATTAAATTTGCCAAACGAAGATACACTCAGTAAGTTCAGATGAATTGGATGTTCATATAAGAGGGTAGTAACAAAAGTGATGAGTTGTCAAAAACGATTGTTAAATAAAAGTTACGCAATGGCATGAATAGTTTGATGAATGAGGTGTACTCAAAGGGTGTACATGGAAACAAAATAATATACAGAATTACACAAGGGTTTTAAGATAGAAAAATAAGCATACAAACAGAAGTAAGGTCAAATCAAACAAACAAAGAAGAGTTGGGTCAAATCAACGGAGTTGTTACCATGCGAGTAGAAGTGGTTGAATAATTTTCATTTGTAGGCACAGTTCTGGTTCCTCTAGCTTATTGGCTAGGGCTTCTGCGATGCAAAGAAGACGAAATCGTACTTTCTTTGGGAGGTTGTTCTTCACTTTGTAGATCATTTTGAAGGAGGCGTTCGTTGAGATGGAATGACCAGTGTTGACGAGATGTTCGATTATTGCACTCCTTATATGGCCATTATTTCCTTTCTGTAGCCACGCTGGGCAGTGTTCTTTGACCCTTTTTGACAAGATGCGCTTTGAACGACCGATGTACCTGCCTCCACAGCAACAGGTTGTAATGTGGCCACCATTCTAGGTAGCTCGCCATCACGGTGTACATTGTTTGTGATGGTATTAGATGGTTGGAGGCAATCGGCAGGAAGCCTTGGACCTAGGTTTCGTGCTAGATGGCACTCTGAAGAGTGCTGAAGAGTGCCAACTAGCACGAAACCATCTAATATCATCACAAAGCTATGTACACCGTGATGGCGAGCTACCTAGAATGGTGGCCACATTACAACCTGACTGACTGATAGAATTCAGTCTGCACCAAACAAAGGACTAGACGCATCACACGAGTTACTAGTGTCAAATCAAAAGAGACCCTGTTGTTGTTTTTTTTCTTTTTACAAGTTATTGAAAACATACAATATAATATATAACTCAATTTTCATTATAGGTTGAAGAGACAACACAATGTGTTAAAAAAGAAGCGAGTTCCAGTGGTAGTTCATCCAATTCAAGTCGGAATAAAATATTGACTAATCTTGGTGAAGGATTAACAGCATTCACTGGGAGTCCTATATTCCATAGATCTTAATGTTGTAATGTAATGCTGTAATCATGCTGTATAGCTCGACAGTGACAATGACACCGAATGACGACAACAGGAAGACGCAGAAGAAGAAGAAGATATAGGATGCATCACTGTTTATTGCTTTTTTTGTTATTTAAGTATTTGACAGTATTATTATTATTATTACTATTACTATTCTGTAATGAATACCTTCCAGTACTAGTCAAATCTTTCCACTACACACACACACACACAAGATTACACAATACACCATCAAGTCTTTCAACTGCTGAAATCAGAAGACGAACTATTTTTGATAAAATTAGTCTATACAAACATATATGCATATATATATATATATGCATATATATATATATATACATATATATATATATATATATGAGTATGTGCTTATTTATTATATGTACTATAAAAGCTTAATGGGATATGTGATATTTCCTTTGTTCGTTTGTCCGTTTCGTTTCGTTTTTTCTACACACACACACATACACACACAAACACAAACACATAAATATGCGCCTTATTTACTTATTTATTTATTAATTTGTTTATTTTGATTCAGAGAAGAGGAAAATTGAAAAAAATAATGCCAAAACTATTCCTACTATTGCTACTACTAGTGGTATTTTGTAAACTTTACAAATATTATGCAATTATGTGAATAAATTATGTGAGAAATGAGTAACTTCTTCATGCAAGGGAGAGGGCTCTCGAGTGGTTGCGCCACAGGATGGATGATCCTGCATGCCGGTCTCGTCTCGCAAGAGGCAAGGATGGGTGTGTTTGGTTCTCCTGAAAACCAATACCCAGTCAATGGGTGTGTCACTGTGTGCTTCGGTGGCACAGTGGTTAGGACGCTCGCCGACCATCCATATGGTCCGGGGTCCGATCCCCGGCCAACGGACGCACTCCTTTACCTAGTTAAGCCAGAAATAATGTTGGTAAAGAGGAAAGGTTGGGCATGAGGCTGGCTAGCAACCGCATCCTGTAAAATTGAACACTGCTACAGAAACTTCAAGCTTTTAGCTTGAAGCCCTATGTTCCACTGGGAACGTAAAGGAATAAAAAAAAACTTCTTCATGTCTTAAAATAATAATAATTATTATTCGTTTGTGGGGTTCCGAGGAACTTCAACGCTACACCTGTATTTTATCCTGTCTGCCTCCTAATTTTTTTTCTTCCTTCACATTCCCAGTGGAACATAGGGCTTCAAGCTACAGGCTTGAAGTTTATGTAGCAGTGTTTACTTTTACAGGATGGGGTTACTAGCCTCATGCCCAACCTTTCCTCTTTACCAGCATTATTTCTGGTTTAGTGAGGTAAAGGAGTACGTCAGCCGGGGATCGAACCCCGGACCATGTGTATGGTCGGCGAGCGTCCTAACCGCTGTGCCTCCTAATGCAGTCCTTTTTTAATTGGCTAGCCTCTAAGATTGTTTATAAACTCCTCAGTCGTCTCCTCGCACGACTTTACGCAATGTCATCATCCCGTGATCCACGTCAAGCTAAATTGCTTCGCACTCTATTCGACAGTTTGGCGTGTGATATTGTAACGACAGAAGACAAGGGTCAGGCAACAGCTCGTTTATTGCGGAAATCAATAAATATATACATAGAGAGAGAGATTTTCATGTACATTATTATAGATTATTGTAAGCAAACAAACGCAATCATCTGAGTGGTGGTTTCTCTCTATCTGAACGTTAATCTTTCGTTTCTTGAAGTTCAGATTATCTCTCTGCAAATTGTATTCGCCTACGCAAACAAAGTCTGCTGGGATTGGTTGTTGCATCAGTCTTTGTTCTTGTTTTTTCTCATGACCAATACTGGGGACGTACACATTGACGTAAATTACTATATATACCAATTTTGGCTAGCAGCCAGCCCTCACAGCAATATCACCTCTAACAGTCTTCTCAGAGTGTGTGTGTGTTACACTATGAGTGGTTTGGTTGGTTGATTCATTTCCAGAGTCCCCTGTTCCTTATCCTTTCTTTATGTTCAACTGTTTGATCTTCTTCAGAATGACGTGAGAGAAGTTGGCAAACTGCTGATGAAAATCTGCAGTCTGTGAATGGTTCGTTAGATTATTACTGTAGGCATAATTAATCAATCAATCAATCTGAGAAACACATCTAATGGCGTATTTTAAAGAAAACTTATCCAAGACAAAGTAGAATACCCAACGATCACAGTTTAGAAAAAAAACTGAGCAAAGAATATCCTTTTCGATAATTTCCTGTTCCGACTCTATAACCATATATATATATATATATATATATATATATATATATATATATAATATTCTAGAATATGAACAAAGCAAGAACTAGAGTTTTAGCAGAATAAAATGGTATCATCTTTTATTTCGATGCCTTCTCGTCAGCTGCTTACAGGGCAAAGACATTATTAAATATATCTACAAAAGCAATTTTAACATACTTGCACAGAGTTCATTTTAAACAAAAATCAATCGATCAATATACGCATACACTAATAATATATATATATATATATATATATATATATATATATATATATATATATATATATATATATATATATATAGTTGACCTCACTGACAGTCATTGGAAGGTATTTTGTAAATTATATTATTTTGTCTAGTTGGGTCCACCGGGTCTTTTAGCCTACAGAGCTTGTTCTTGAGTAAGTGAGTTTGTAGGTTTGAATGCCACCAATTCGTGCTTTGTTCAGAATCCTACGTTGGGAGGGTCCCTCTTTATATGGTATAACTGTAGATGACTTATATTCTCTCTTATTTATATTATTATTACTAGTTTCACAATTATTTTTATTTTGCTTTTGACCTTTTTCAAACTAGTAGGTCGGGGGTAATCAGATTGTCAGAACATAAGAATTTAGCTAAGGTAAGAATGGTTGACCCCAAGAAGATAAGTAATTAAGAAAAAAAGGTCAGCAACGATTGCACTGCGTGCATTAACACAAAACCACACACTAAGGTGGGAGAGAGTCAAAATTCTAAAAAGCAATATAGGTAGTTGGAGAGAGGGAGATTGATTACTGAGTCCTGCCTGGTTCTTAAAGTCTATACCCAACACATGCGCAATAGAATTGACTCAACGCAAATACCAGAGATATAGAAGATACTATTACCACCAGTCAGTCAAATCAGAGGAGGATAATAAATAATCTTAAAGTTCTATTTCAATTCAATTCATGTACATCATAACATTCTAACAAGTTACTTATTTATTTTGAGTATAAAAGCACTCGTCTTATTTCCCATCTGACTGTATTTGATCAATAACACTCATATTATTATTTCTGAATGTACATTATCCCATACTGATTTTTATTCAATGAAATGTCTAATCATCAATTCCACTCATGTATATAAATGAAGTGAAACCTTGTGAGAGTAGTGACTTGATATGATTATGAGTGGCAATAGTTTGTGCTCGAAATGTGGTCATCAATTAATATTACTGTATAACACTCCACTGTGTGAAAGTTTATCAAAATAAAATCTTATCCATTATGGAGTTTTACTCTACCACCACAGTGTCCAAGTTTTATACTTATATCACAACCACATTGTTCACATCACACTCCTTACCTTAATAAACAATCTACGCCCAACCTTTAATAGTGCTGCTCAATATATTTTAGCAGTACTTAACATAAGAGAGAATGCAAACGCCTAGGTAATAATCAATAATGAAATCGAAAAAGGGATAAATCTAGTTTATTATTATTCCTAATATTAATGATGCAAATTGTCCAAGATTCAGGAGGGAGATAGATATCATTCGAATAAAAGTGCATTGAACGAAAATCCCTAACTACTCTACCTTCTGACAATAAACAATAGTTATGTTTATATTATTATTATTGCTTTGTTCCTTTGCATTCCCAGTGGAACATAGAGCTTCAAGCTACTAGCACTGTGAAGTCTCGGTAGCAGTGGTGTTTATTTCTACGAGGTGGGATTGCCAGTTTCACACGCCTAACCTTCCCACTTTGGCTGGCTTTTACTACCACCACCTAAGCGAGCAGCGAGGTAAAGGAGTGCGTCAGCCGGGGATCTAACTCCAGACCACCTGATAGGTAGGCTGGCGAGCATTCTACCTCTGCGCCACAGACGCGTTGAACGATAGTTATTTTGCTGGAATACTACTGACACTGTAACAACAGAAGACAAGGGTCAGACTACAGATCGTTTATTAAGGAAAATCAACACATATTTGTAGATTTTAATGTACATTATTGTTACTAGAAAATACAGTCTTTTGATTGGTTGTTTCTCACAGAAAGTTAACGTTGCATCTCTTTGTGCCTATGTAAGATCATACATATGCTAACTGTATCCGCCTACGCAAAGTCTTTGTTCTCATTTTCTCACCACCAACATTGGGGACATAAACATTGACGTCAATTACTGTCTACCAACTTTAGCTAGCAACCAGCTCTCACCACAACACTACTCTTATGCGAAATGTGAGGATTGATTTGTAACATGTCGAAGGTATCTTGTTTGACATTTTTCTGACTTCTACAAAAACATGCCATATTAAGAGGGAAGATATGAGAAAACTAGCTGTAGTTAACTACAAATTGTATGCGTTGATTATCTCACGTGTAAAGTGGCAAAATATGGTGAGCAATATTGAGGAAGGTTGTGATTGAGAAGATTTGTAGCTCAGGTGGATGATTTTGATGTGGTTGTGTTCTCTGAGCTAGCTAGCTGGATGGTTTATTTGCGAAGCTCTCATCGCCCTACTAGGCGACATCTTCAGCCCATGCACTTCAATTTGAAGGGAGTGAGCTTTCAGATTTCTCCACAAGTTTATTAATCATCTCTCCTGGTGACTACCTTGAACGTGACTCTTTGGTTGTTTTTGTGTCTTCGCACCCTGTAGGCTATTTGTATTAGAACTGATTACTTCTTTGACTTGAACTTTGACCCTTTGTGTGTGAGATTTCCTTCTTATCGGTTGGTAAATTTTGTCTATGTCACTGGAATATTAGACTTCTAAAAATTCTCTAGCATTCTTGGTGTTTTCTCTGTCTAATGTTTGAACGTTAGTTGTCCCAGTCAAACTGATGTCCGTGGTTGTCTGTATGTAGCGAGTGATTTGAGAGTGGATGCCGTGACATGACATCTAGCAACATCATCAACAAAATAAATTGCAACGACTGTGAAAACACTACATTGGCCAAAGTGGACGTCCCCTTCGTCTTCGTATCCACGAACATAAGCTAACCGTCAAAAGATATGATATCCACTCCCTCATATCACCTCACTGCATACAGACAACCACGAACATCAATTCAACTGAGACAACCAACGTTCAAATATTAGACAGAGGAAACACCAAGAATGCTAGCCAGAGAATTTTTAGAAGCCCACCTGGTATTCCAATGACATAGACAAAATTTACCAACCGATAAGAAGGAAATCTCACACACACAAAGGGTCAAAGTTCAAGTCAAGGAAACAATCAGCACCAATACCAATACAAGTAGCCTAGAGGGCGTGAAAACACACAAAAACAACCAAAGAGTCACGTTCAAGGTGGTTACCAGGAAAGATGATGAATAAACTTGTGGAGAAATCTGAAAGCTCACTCCCTTCAAATTGAATTGCATGGGCTGAAGATGTTACCTAGTGTTGGGGCGATGAAAGCTTCGCAAATAAATCATCCAGCTGGCTCAAAGAACAAAATTCACATCCAAAAGGAAAGTTGTAAAGCTATATTGATTTACATGGATGGAACACCTCGTATACATGCCAAGCCATCAACTTTCTCGGCAAAAAATGATAACTGATATAGGTTCAGAGAAGACGGAGGTTATGAAAATAACCAACCAACTACAACAACAACAGCAACATCCAACGCCAATCACCATCAACGGGAGGGATTTGAAAGGGGTCACTTCATTCACTTATCTAGGGAGCATTCTCTCAACTACAGGAGGAATGGACGAGGATGTCAAATCGAGAATCCGCAAGGCGAGAAACACATTCATCAACCTGAAACCAATCTGGAAATCTTCCACTGTCACTCAGCAACACTCAACAACAAAATTCCGATTTTCAATACAAACGTCAAGTCAGTCAGTTTTTCTATACGGATGGATCAGAAACTTGGCGGGTCACAAAGAATATTTCCAACAGCCTGTTGCAGACCTTTATCAACAACAACTGTCTTCGCTCTGTACTGAAGATCAGATGGCCGCCGGAAAGAATCACCAACAAGAAACTATGGGAACAAACAAAACAAGAACCAATCGCTCAACAAATATGCAGGAGAAAGTGGAGATGGATTGGACACTCGGTGAGGAGGCCGCTGGGTGACATCGCGCGTCAGGCCATAGCTCGAGTGGAACCCGAAAGGGAAGCGGCGTGTGGGACGTCCAAGGGTGACATGGAGGAGATCGTGTGAAGAGCAGTTGAAACACTATGGACTAACATGGATGCAAGTGAAAAGTACAGCAGAAGAGAGAAGCAAGTGGAGGCGTGCAGTTGAAGCCCTGTGTTCCACTAGGAACCCAAGGGAACAATAATAATAATATAATAATGTTTGTGACAACCAATCACTTTTGCTGCTAACCCTCTTTCACGGGAAAAAACTTCTAACTAAATGCGGTTGTACAGCTAAAGAGAAAAAAGATGTCTCTGCGAAAATAGCTTCTTCGTTAAGCACTACGTGTTTTGTCCTATTGATTAACTTTCAAGTATTGGTTTATAGGGATATTGCTTTGACTAACTGGAGGATTTCATCAATAGCTGACATCAGTCAGGGAAACACCACCAACCAATGTCATCGCCGGGAACTCATAGGCCAATGAGTCAGGTCCCACTCACCTTGTAACCAAAGGGTCCTGAGTTTGAACCCCACAGATGGGTGCGTACTGCCGAAGAGTCCCAAACTGAGCTGAAGAAACAGCTATCTGGCAGTACTACTCCCTAGCAGGTTTTCCAATGATTCTCTAACCGATGTCAGCTCATGATGAAATCCTCCAACCTATCATAGTAATGTCTACATAAGGATTATTCATGAATATCTGGACAACTAACTAGCACAGTTATGTACGACGCCTCTCTGCGGCCCTTCCCCCCCTCCACGCACACACACACACAACTTGCAAACATATTCCATTAACATTTATATCAAAAAAGGAAATTTTTATTATGAAGAAATGAATTATTATATATATGGAGGGAGAGGGAGAGAGAGAGACAATAAAACAATCGTATGCGTGTATGTGCATTCAGAGATGATAAAAGTAACTTCACCGAGGACACTGAGAAAGAAGAATAAGAAGAGATACAAAAAAATAAATAAAAAACTGAATCTTTTCGTATAGACACCGACCAACCACCGCTGATGCGGGTGGGGATGGGGGTGCGTGGATGGATGGATAGAAGGATCATAAAATTTTCCCTTGAAAAGAAATTAACCAATAACTAACCAGGATCAAAAAACCAAAGGACGAATCTTTTTTTTAAAAGCACAAGTTATATACAATAAATACGAATTATGAACATAAATAATATATTATATTATATATAGATACGAAAACAAAGTAGAGAAGAGAAGCGGGGAGAAGCGAAGACACCAAAAAATATTAACGTCTTCGTCTAGGTGCTTGACGTAAATTCAATTGTCTAAGATTACGTTGTTCCACCTTCTTAATTTCAATATCTGCTACTTCTAAAGCCTCATCAAGTTCATCTTGAAACATTGAATCAGGTAATAGTTGAGTGGATTCAGCTAAAGGTGGAAGACGTCGATGTATAGCAGCAGCAGCAGCACCAGAAGCATTTGAATGTGTTTGTTTCTTCCGTTGTCTTGTTGTTCTTGTTGTTGTTGTAGAAGCTTTTCCAGACTTTTTGACTATTATTATTATTATTATTACGACGTGTATTTTGTCTACGTGTATTGCCGCCTACAGGTTCAGATTTACAACTCTGTACTTCATCGTCATCCTCATCGCTAACATCATCATCATCACGATCACCATCACTACTGTCTGTTTCATCACAAGTAGTACTATTCAAATTTTCTTTATCCATTTGATGATTACGTGAATTACCGCCGCTTATCTCGAATTCACTATCTGATAGGCATAAAGAAACAATTGGCGATGGAACATCAGGGACTTTAGGCGGTGGTCCAAATCTATGCGTCAATCTGCCACGATTTATCTTAAGCTGTAAACGCGAGGCTGTAGTGTTATTATTTCTCAGATTGCGTTTCACAATTGGATTATGATCATGATGCTGTTCTGATGTTGTCATACACATACTATCACTTTCATCATCATTTAACTCTTCCTTATATCTGTTGTTGTTGCGAGCAACAGCAGCAGAAGCAGCAGTGGCTTTATTACAATCCAATTTAGGTTTTAAATTTTCTATAGATTTGAGCTGATCTGTTTGAATTGACACATCTAGATTGACTGGACAAACCTGTTTAAGAAAGAAAGAAAGGAAAGACATTCCTGTTTAGGACATTGAGAAGAAAGCGTTTTTAATTGGTGGATAGTGACTAGCAGTGGAATCAACCAGGATAACGCGCATTTCGTCCTCTACTCCTCTACACCAAACAAAAAAGAACAAACAAAAACAGGCCGCGTGTGACCGGCCTCAAGCAGTTGTCCCCTGGGCTCTGCAGTCACGCAACACTAACCTCTTCTCTATTTCAAGTACCTGAAGACTCAACCAACTCCCACGGTGTGGGCAGCCGGGAAGTAACAACTGCCCACACACTTCCAAAAGCACAAGAAGCCTACCTGAGCATCACTCTCCCTTACTCACATCACCTTCCTCATCTTGCTTCCCTACTACAGTTAGCACTATTCTTCAGGATAGTGAGTCATCTTCACTTCACTCTGCGACCACAAACAACGATGAGAGCCATAGAAACACCCCAGATAGCCTTTTAAAGCCACGTTGTCAACTTCATATAGGAGCTTTTAACCTCAGGACCCTCTGCCAAATCGGACAACAGACATCACTAGTAGCAAGAACTCTGAAATCTAGAGCCATGGATGTATGTTGTGTTTCAGAGACACGCATACAAGACCCGAGTGTGGTCATTCACTTGACCTCACACGGTCAACAAGGTGAATCTGCGAACTTCACTTTAAGGGTGTCGGGAGACCCTCAGCTAGCTCACGAGGACTAGCAGGTGTAGGGATAGCACTGAGTGTTAGGGCGGAAAAATCACTTCTTGACTGGATCCCAGTAGATAGTCGTATGTGTGCGGTCCGTCTGAACGGGTCCGTTAAAAGAAGGAAAGACGGCGCTACCCGTCGTTGCCTTTTCGTAGTCGTAGGTTCGGGGCTTGTAGGCTAGTGGTTGTACCCGGGATTCCCCTGTGAGTGAGTGATGGTGTTCCCACCGAGACCCGCACCCAGTGTGCACATAGTTTCAAACGCCAAGGCGTTATCCCCACTAGACAACTTGGGCCACGACAGCCACCACATCTTGTGCAATTTTAGATGTTTCCGTTGACATGTCAACACCTGAGGCCGAGCACTTCGGTTCAATCAATCGATGGGAAAATTTAAAACTGAATTAAAGAAAGCGTTCTGTGTGTTAATAAAGCAGGATTTCCTGAATTCATTAGAAAAATGTGCGTAGAACTCTTCAGTTAGTGATACATTTACGAGATATATGACTATAAGATAGGTGGAGGCGTAATCGGCAGGAAGCTCTGCTGCGATACCTAGGTTTCGTGCTTGTTGGCACTCATCAGTCTATCAGTAAGGTGTATTTGCAACCTAGAAGGGACACATATCTCTTCTGAGACGACGTTACCACTGAGCTATTGCGGCTCACGACTCAACTCCCTGTACAACTTTATTAGATACTTTGATTGGACACAAGTTAGTTAGTAACCAGTGTAATGTTTCTCTAGTCCTTTGTCTGGTAGAGACTGAATTCTATCTGTCAAGTTTGCAATTTGGCCAACATGATAATAGATGGCTCGCCATCACGGTGCACTTTGAATTGCTGATATTAGATGGTTGGAAGCCATCAAAGTATCCAAAACATTCTAAAAGGAGGTTAATCATGAGCCCGAATAGCTGAGTAGTAACGTCTCTGGCTGCAGGCAGCACTGCGTGAAGCGGGTTCGAATCTCAGAAGGGATATAAGTTGCTTCAAGGTTGCAGATACGACACCTTGCTGACTGGTGATTGCTAACTAGCACGAAACCTATGTCAGGCAAGGCTTCCTGTCGATTGCCTCCAACCATCTGATATCAACAATTCAAAGCGCATCGTGATGACGAGCCACCTAGTGGCATGGTGGTCACATTGCGAACCTGACTGATAGAGTTCAGTCTGAAGCAAACAAAGGGACTAGACGCATTACTCTAGTTACCAGCTAGTGTCCAATTAAATTAGGCATATGACTGATAAGTAAATAGACTGTGATGAGTCAAAAATGCAAAACGACAGATGCCAATGTTTCACAGATGAAGTTCAGATAGATAAGTGGGGGGGGGAGGGAGGAGGGAGTATGTGAGATTAAAATTAAGATTATAATGGATTATGGTTCACAGTTAGATCATTGATGGAAATGTCATTCGTTGCAAACTCAATAATAGTAATAATAATAATAACAGTTTGTGAGTAACAGATATTACCCTGCTGGATTCAAAGTGCCCACTGTTTCCTTTTGTACATAAGCCTTCACAAATCCAAGCACATGTTTCCGTTTGTTTGTCTGTCCGTTGACAACTGTGAATAACTTGACAGGGCGTCAATATCTACATCTGTAGTCTAGAAGACACTTTGTTATTGAACATTTTAGTGCCTTGACTCCCGCTTTTTTCAACTACTTGAGCTAATATGCTGCATCAAGCAGAGTAGACAATCGGCTTTTCGTAAAACCTATATATGTATTTGCTTCCTAGAGAACACAGTTAGAAGAGTCAAAGATCAGCGACCGATCTTTCCCCGGTTGGTTGGTTGGTTGGTTGTGTTGAGGAACATGAGCTTTTCTGTATTTTATATATATACATATATAATGCTACCTGCCAAGCATAATATCCTAAGACTCATGATGTCCTATTTAGTTGCTTCAAGCTGAATTAGGTAGAGTAAAGTTGAAGTCCGAATGCCAAAGCTGGTGGGACCATAACTCCACCTTAGAATACGAAATGATATCAGTTAGAGAACCATTGAAAACCGCCAGGGAGTACTAGACAGATCACGAATTGATAGAAGTCAGAATTCACAGACCATCGAGTCTGGTGCTTTTGGCTAAACAATCTACGAGTTTGTCTTGTAACCAGAAGGTTCTGGGTTCGAACGCTATCGGTGGGTGCGTACTGCCAATGAACCCCAAACTAGGATGAAACAGCTAGCTGTCCAGTACTCCCTGAAGGTTTTCAGTAGTTCTCTAACTGATATCAACCCATGATAAAACTTGAAAGAAATCAAATCCCAACAAACTAACTTCTGATAATAGTTCAGTTAAACACTATAGTGTAAAATATATGTTCAAGTTGAGAACACACAGA
Source organism: Trichobilharzia szidati (assembly GCA_944472155.2). Lineage (NCBI taxonomy): Eukaryota > Metazoa > Platyhelminthes > Trematoda > Strigeidida > Schistosomatidae > Trichobilharzia > Trichobilharzia szidati. The sequence goes on along the minus strand of OX235272.1, from coordinate 114,390,443 downwards.
GAGAGAGAGAGAGAAGTGGCACTGAGACGTAGTCACATTAATTCATGAATGATAGTTGGAGGCCTTGAATCTAGGTTTTGTGCTTACTGGCACTTGCCACCAAGTCGCATCTGCAATCTTGAAGGAACTTTTTGTCCTATCTGAAATTTGAACCCTGGCCACACACAGTACAACTATCAGAGACATTACCACTAAGTTATTCGGACTGGTGATCGACAGCCTGTAAGACTTCGATGGATACTTTCATTGGACACTAGGTATTAAGCAATGTGTCATGCATCCATACGATATTCCTCTCTATCTCCCAAAAGTTATACCTTATCACACTATATTGTAGTGGATAACTCCTGAGCGAAGAGACATGAGTTCCTTGAAGATTTCAAATATGCCTATGTCAAGTAGGGCTTCCTGTCGGTTGCTTCCAACCATCTAATACCAACAATTCACAGTGCACCGTGATAGCGAACCACTTAGCATAACGGCTATATATAGCAAAGTTGACTGACTAATAGAATTCAGCCTGCACCAGCACCAAGTAATAGACGACGCATAACACTGGCAACTACCAAGTAGCCAATCAAAGAGGATAAATACAATCTTTCTTACACTTATCGAGAACTGAATTTGTGGTACATGGTAACGATAAAAGACAACACACAGTGGAACTCAGTTCATTCAATCGATTAAAAAACACGGGGGAAATAGGTGAAGTTGAAAGACTGAGAGGAATTTAACTCATGACACTACACTAGATGTGAAAAATGAATGTGTTTACGTCAATCAATACACAACAACAACAACAACAACAACAACAACAACAACAACAACAACAACAACAACAACAACAACAACAAAAACCGTACTCAATCTTCCTAAAAATCAACAAGAACTCCTTTAGCAGGCGAAGAAAAAAACAATATTCCATATTAGTTTGTTTATTAGATGTATCACACACAGTCAGTGAAACAGTATTATTATTTACTGGATGACACAGTTTCGAACAAAATTTATTGCTGTTCATAATCATATCATCATTTATAATCACACGACTTTGAAACTTGAGTTTTATAGTTTCCTTTGTCCTCTCCTATTTGTCGTCATTGGAGTAGTAGAATTTTCCAGATATCTGGGTGGACAGGTGTTGAATCATTCCTATTACACGTATTCACTCTCAGTTGATTCGATAAACAAAGCTTCCGCTGTCATCAGTCTCTCCCTCCACCCTGTGACATTAGATTTTAAAACTACTGTCATCCTATCCCATCATACTATTGTATGATTGTGTGTAACTGCATGTACTGCTATAACTGAACTATTCTCTAGATTTCTTATCTTATTCGGGTCAACCAAGATAGATTTTGCTAGGTTTTTATGTTCGGCTAGTCTGACTGACTGACCCTGTTCTACTACCTTGACCTATGTATTTTACCTGACAGTCATTCCAGCAGGGTATTAGATAAACTAAATTGTTTTGTTTTAAAGGCTCCACAGGATTGATCCTTTAACCGACAATGCTTGTTTCTAATTGAGTTTGTGGGTTTGAATGCCAGCCACTTCTATTCCTGCCTGCGTTGTTAAGAATTCTGTGTAAGGTTTCCGAGGCTCCTTCCTTGTATGGAATTACTACTGATGATTTAGATTCCTTATTGTTGGTGTTGTATTGCGCATATTTGACTTGCATGTCGTCATTAATAATAATATTATCATTATTATCACTATCACTACTGTCATTATTTATTTTATTTTTACGTTTCCTTACATATTTCCTGACTAATTTATCAGGGTAATTATTAAGTTTCAAGGTTTCTTTTATGTGTGTCACTTCCTGTCTTAGATTTCCCTTGGTACTACTTAGTTTTTGTGCTCCGTCATTTAAACATTTCATCAATCCTATTTATACTGACATAGGATGGGATGATCGGAAGTCCAAATATCCGTTTGAATGTGTGGGTATCCTGTAAACACTAATGTATTTGACTTCCCATCTTCTTTCCTTTTAACTCTAAAATCTAACATTGGAAGTTTCCCCTCCTGACTTTCCAATTCATAAGTGAATTAATGAATTGCCTCCACCTTTGAGTTAATGTGTTCGAAAAATCTATCTATCTATATCCTGTGTTCTAAGTACAGTGAATGTGTGTGTGTGTCATCTGCATACCTCCACCATACTTTTGGGGTGAGAGTGAACGTTTCAATCGCCATGTTTTCCCACCTATCCATGAATATATATCTGTATCACTGTGTATGATACATCTAATAAACAAACTAATATGGAATTACTTACTGCCACAGTGCACAAGTTTCACGCATATATTTAAAAAAACAATATTGTCCAAGACGATCTGGTACAACCGAAGATAGAGACAAACTTCAGTCTTCCCCTTCAAATGCCCTCACACCTATGGGGATTAACACGCCAGTTGACGAATCGGACAGGATCGAATGGTCATCATCAGAAACCATAGGAATGCAGGTAGGTCCTGATGACGCAGCTTTACTGACTTGTCGATCAAACTTCAGGACAAAAGCTCGATGGAGAGGAGCAGCCCCTGAAGACAACCACCTGCTTTTGTGTCTGGACGCGTCCAGGCAGTATCTTAGTCCTCAAACAAACTCTATGAGACAGTTTTGTGTGGAGCATCTTTCTTGATACTCATTCATTCATTCATGTGCCAAGTTTGTGTTGTAATCAATAAATCAATAAAATATGATTCAACCATATGCATGTAAAGTAAACCAGTAACTGTACCTGAATCGATAAATCATTCATTTGATATATTGAAGTTTGAATAGATATTGAATCGGACAAGATACTCGGTTCGCTATTGAATGTTGTCTGTAGTGCAATATTAATCTCTGGTATATGCGATAATAATTCAGCATTACGATCCAGTGCAGTTTTCAAGTCAGCCTTCAGTTCATCTATACGCTTTTGTGCATCAATATTGTAGGCGTCTAATTCTTTCTGATGTAACTGTTTCAATTTGGTCAATTCTGAAGTTGAATGTTGTAAATCACTAGCTTGTGTGATCTGATTTATACATTTTTTTTTAAAAAAATATATTTGCGAAAAAAAAACAAAGAAAAAAGAAAACATGAAATACACCATTAATTTCATCATGAAATTTCTGTGTTATGTGTTTCAATAGAAATAACTGAATTAATGACTGGCTGGCTGATTTCAACATAGAACTTTGCACCGATGTGCAGCCATTTGAATCGCCATATTTCACTCAGCACACAAAGTAAGATAAGAAAGTAAAAAGAAACGCAAGCAGTCACAAGCAGTGGATGCATCTGCACCAGTCATTGAGAACGATTTTGAGCCATATCATCGATTATCTCTAGACATTGATGTTTACCCTCCCGAGGACCCCAACCAGTCAGGAAGTCTACATCTTACTACGTGGCCGGCTTAGACTAACTGTTGTGGATTTCATTGACTGATCAAGTCATGTTTTGGTTTGACCACCAATGGCTAACTCTTTTCCAACCTGATCCATCTTATGTCAGCTAACCATTGCCCGTCAAGGAAGGCGATGACTAGGCATGTGTAACATTTATCCTAACCATCTCAATCTGTGTAACTGCACAACCTCATCGATTGATTTCCCCTCCTTACCTACCACTCGACTGATGCCTAACCTCAATATTGCTCACCTTATTATACCATTTCACACGGGAGATAGAACGCAGACACCTATGATCAAAGATAACTAGCCGGCCTTTTCATGTCTTCTACTCTCAATGGCCAGGTCTCAAAGCCAGCCATAAAGGAGGACGGAGGGGACTGTTGGGCAGTACACACGCCCTTTGGTCGATAGTCGGATATCACATCTACGCCAGAGACGGCGTAAACTGGCCCTCTGTATTCGTGCTGAGATTTCGTCAGAGATCAACCCGCTGTGGCTGATGGTACTTCCCAAATAAGTGAAGCGGTCAACGTGTTCTACCAATTCAGTCCCTATTTCTAAGCTAACTTAATGTAGTCCAGTCCTGTAGCGTCATCTTACATTTGGCGGGAGCGAATCGCATGCCAAACATTCGCATGTGTGGTATCTTATGATATTTACCAGCTATAGGGATTCCAGTCCAGAGACTCGATGATGATACACCTTCATACACCAAGTTGACTACGGACATAAAGGTACCGAAAAATCTCCTAAGGAGGAATTTGTAACTTTTACATTTATGCTGACACTTCTGTTTGTTCTAACCTTAAATGATGCGTTATTCAGTCAATAAACAACCTAGTATCGTAACAACAGAAGACAAGGGCCAGGCAACAGACCCTTTATTAAGGAAATCAAAACATATTTATATATTTTCATGTACATTATTATGGATAGTTAAGCGAACAAACACAGTCTTCCGATTGGTTGTTTCTCACGTAAAGTTAATCTTTCATCTATTTGTGACTGTTTCTTGAATGTCAGATCATCTATATGTTAACTGTATCCGCCTATGCAAAGTCTGCTGTGGTCGGTTTTGAATCAGCCTTTGTTCATATTTTCTCACGACAAATTTTGAGAACGTAAACATTGACGTAAATTACTGTCTACCAATTTGGCTAGTAGACAGATCTCACCACAGTATGACCCAGGGTGAATTAACTTCGTTATTCTTCTCACAATACTCTCATGTAGCCACATGTTCACAACCTTCTCTAGTTACTTCCTGTTCAATGCCCTGACACCATGGCGGGAGTATTCCCTACAAAAGTGAAAAAGCGAAGGCGAAAGTCTGTCACTTACAACCGGATTAGTGAGGTGAATATGCTGGCATACCGCCGATGGGAACTGAAAAATCCTAATTCTAAACCTACAGTGCACGTCAGCTTCAGAATATGAACGGATCCAATGGCGTTTAAACCTGTTTTATCACTGGGATCCATGAGAACGCAGGTGATAACGCTGCTCCGCCACCTTGTGGACCGAAATTCCAAGTCAAAGGCTCGACGAGGGATGATCTCTGTTTCGGTCTGAGGTTTCGGGCAATATTCCAGCTCTCGCAGAAACTAAGAGAATCCATGTGGCACAACTTAAACAGCTCCTGTGTTAGACTGATGAATGTATCAAACTACATGTGTCAATTATTACTACTGTGGTGAGAGCGGCCTGCAAGCCAAAGTTGGTAGACAGTAATTGACGTCAATGTTTATGTCCCCAATATTGGTGGTGAGAAGATGAGAACAAAGGCCTTGCGTAGGCGGATACAGTTAGCATATGGATGATCTGACACAGCCACAAAGAGATGCAAGGTTAACTTTCTGTGAGAAACAACCAATCAACAGACTGTATTTTCTACTAACAATAATCTACAATAATGTACATTAAAATCTATAAATATATGTTGATTTTCCTTAATAAACGATCTGTAGCCTGGCCCTTGTCTTCTGTTGTTGCACTACTATATTGTACTACTGTGGTGGCAGCTGTCTGCAAGCCAAATTGTAAGCAACAATTTGCGTCAATGTTTACGTCCCAAATCTTTGTCATGAGAAAAAAAAACGAGAACAAAGACTAACTCAACAACCAATCATAGCAGACTTTGCGTGGGCGGATACGATTTACAGATTCATATCAACGGACTGTCTAAGAAACGGCAATAAAGAGGTGACAGAATAACCTTCAGCAGGAAAACAACCAATCAGAAGACGTTACGTCTCTGCTAACAATAACGCTAATAATAATGTACATGAAAATCTATAAATATCTCTTGATTTTCACAATAAACGATCTGTTGCCTGGCCCTTGTCTTCCGTCGTTACACTAGTACTATTTTTATTATTAATGGCAATCAAAAAATAAGCAGAACGGTAAATTTACAAGTTTAACCACTTACAAATCTCTGTGACAAATCGTCATATCGGCTTTTCAGTTCATTGAAGGCTGTTTCACTCTTAACTAAAGCATCATGTTTATTAGCAAATTTCTCTTCAATTTCATAAATTTGACGCCGTAATCGTTCAAGTGCTTCTTGATTTTGAATATTTGCTTCATGCTCCAGAAATGATTGTAAACCTTCACTTATCTAACATAGCAACAAAAAAAACAACAATGTTTAATATTTTCTTTGTATTAGTTGTACTGTGGAGAGTGCTACTGATAAGATTTATCAGTAGTATACAAAGAAGAGACACTCATCGACATAAAGACATCAAATAGCAAGAAGATACATTTGATTTCAGAGAAGGCGAATGATACAGCGTTGTGGAGAAGTGAAAGGAACACAAAGAAACACAACACGAAGTTCAGAAGTACCCCACAACTTGAAGATCTGCGCGTAAATGGTGCGTTTGAAGATAAGGTATACATAATTTGGCTATACATATAGATACCAATTTCCAAAAATAAACATTCTTTTACCAAGTCTTCGCTTTCTACGGTTTCATCAATGTGAACAAAGCAGAATAAACACTTTATAGCATATATATATATATATATATATATATATATATATATATATAATATTAAACACTATTCTGAACAATACTAATCATATACATTGGAAACTTTCGGCATTACGTATTCAGATGAAAGAAAGATCAAAATATTCAGTTACCAGGGCAAAGAAAGACTGATAACCGCTTCTTTCTGGACACATAAATCAGGTTTCAGGCGCTTGATGGAAATGGCTTCAGCAAACTTGAGGAGAATTTAACTCTTTTGCCTATTGATAATTTTGAGCGACTTTTCGACGTTCACCTCATGACCCGTGTCAAGGAAATGCCTAGCGATGGCACTGTTTTAAACATTTGTTCCTTTTAGACATAAGCATTTTGGTACATGTTCAAAAAATCGTAGATATGCCCTTCTTTGTGTCCTTCCAATGGTCCCGCAGATACATGTAAATTTGTATATACAGTTGGAGTTAACATGAGAAGCATATCTTTCGATTTTTGATTGCATGGGTCATGAGGTGGACATCGAAAAGTCGCTCAAAATTATCAGTAGGCAAAAGAGTTAAATTCTCCTCAAGTTTGCTGAAGCCATTTCCATCAAGCGCCTGAAACCTGATTTATGTGTCCAGAAAGAAGCGGTTATCAGTCTTTCTTTGCCCTGGTAACTGAATATTTTGATCTTTCTTTCATCTGAATACGTAATGCCGAAAGTTTCCAATGTATATGATTAGTATTGTTCAGAATAGTGTTTAATATTATATATATATATATTATTAGTATATGCGTATATTAATCGATTGATTTTTGTTTAAAATGAACTCTGTGCAAGTATGTTAAAATTGTTTTTGTAGATACATTTAATAATGTCTTAGCCCTGTAAGCAGCTGACGAGAAGGCAACGAAATAAACAATGATTGTACCAGTTTATTCTGCAAAAACTGTTGTTCAAATACTGTGTTCTGGAATATTTCAGTTTCTGAGGTGAAATCTAATCTCAAAGTGACTAATTTGAGAATTTGGTTTGTGGGCAGACTGCCTAAGTAGCTGGGCAGGAATCCGGTGGTTTGACTTGATGATTCGGCTATATGAGCTGAGTCAAACCGGGTGTATACCGATGATGAGCTCAGCCCTAGATGAGAGAGAAACAACCATCCGATGTTTCGATTACTCCGATCTGGTTACCAAGCACTACTACCAGTTGATGTGAGTGGCACACAACTACTCATCTCAATCAATAAATCAATCGGTAGTACTATATAGTATCAGATATTTGGAGGCAATCGGCCACAGGAAGCCTTGGACACCACCTAGGTTTCGTGCTAAATAACACTCACCAGTCAGTTAGCAAGGCGCATCTGCAACCTTGAAGGAACTCATATCCCTTCTGAGATTCGAACCCACGTCAGCCAGTGTTGCAGTCAGAGACGTTACCATTGAGCTATTCGGGCTCGCGATTGACCTCCTTTAGGACTGTAGTGGGTGTTTTCATTGGACACTAGTAAATAGTGCGACGTGTCTAGCCCTTTTTTGGTGCAGACTATATAGTTTTATGCAAAAAAAAGATCTTTGAATGTTTTCCTAGCCAGCAAAACGTGTCCATTCAAAATTTCAATAGCTAGAACGAACTATTCTGATATTCCGTATTACCCTGACCTGGCTGGTGAACAGCAATATTCAGGGTGAATGGTAATCATGAAGTGATTATACTAGTCCACAGTGTGTACTCTAAAGCTTGTATGCTTGCCAATTCGATTTCATTTACGCCATCAGTGTTGAAAGTTATTCAGTGGTAGAATACTTCACAGAAACATAAATTGTCCCACTAGACGCATTCCTAAATCTCATCCAGCATACTAGACAACGGGAAGCTCAGAAGAGAGGGAAGGTTGAGCATGCAGACCAGTAAACCAACTACCGCTACTACATTGACTTCAAAAACTTAGAGGCTTGAGTTCCACTCGGAATACAAAAGTAATCAACAAAATACCGTCAACAAGAATAATAATAATACGCACCCACCGGGGTTCGAACCCAGGACCTTTTGGTTACAAGGCGAGCTAGTAGATCATTGAGTGTACTGATGAAGAGTCCCAAACTAGGCTGACGAAACAGCTGTATAGTAACCCCAGGTTTTCCAGTGGTTCTCTAACTGATGTCAACTTATGATGAAATCCTCCATGCAATCAAACAAAATCCCCACAAACACCAATACTTGAAAAATCGATCTGATGCTCACCAGTGACTGGTCCTATTCAGGCAGTTAACCTGGGGTTATAGTGGGAAGCCGTGACCAGTAGGGTACAGCAGGTTGAAGATGAGGCAGCAACTCATCGAAGAAAACATTGGCTAGTGGCCACGCTATGTCGTGAATTGGCAGAAGTTGGAATTCAAAGACCATTGGATCAGGTCCCAGTGGTGCAATGGTCTACGAGCTCGATAGACTTGTAACCAGAAGGTCCTGAGTTAGAACCCCCGTGGGTGCGTGCTGCTGAAGAGTCCCACACTAGGACGAAACAACTGTCTAGCACTCCCTGGCAGGTTTTCCAGTGGTTCTCTAACTGATGTCACAGCTCATGATGAAATCCTCCATGCAATGAAACAAAAAATCAATACTTGAAGAATAATAATGTATGGTGATTTCAAAACTTCCTACTGTTTCAGAGGAAATCATGATGAAACGTCATGATGCTTAGGATTGTATAATGCAAAAACAATTACGGCAGTTGAAACTACATAAAAAAAGGAAGCAACATTCCACATGTGTGTGCGTCAGTGGTTCATTGGTTGAATACTCACCAACCAGGTCTCGCGTGGCCTGACGACACACTCCTGAACATGTAATTAAGCCCTGTAAAGAGGGGAGGTTGGACGTGGGCTAGCAACCTCAACCACTAAAAAAATGGCACTGCTACTGAAACTTCAGCGCTCAAGAGGTTTGAAGCCCTCTATATTCCACTGGGAAAGCAAAGGAACAGACATATAATAATAAAAACTACAGTGCTTGCACGTTCTGGTTACTAAATTCACACTCCAATTGATGTTCTGATTAGCCGGAAAAACGATCCAGAAAAGTAAATCGCACTGTCTGGGCAGGAATCATTGAATAATCAAACAATCTGTCCATAAACAGAAAAACAAATATCCGACAAGACAACTGTGTGTGTGTGTCTGTATAACAAACAGATCGACATCAGTTAGAGAAGCATTGAAAGCCACCAGGGAGTTCTGATTTGCGACTCGTCGGCAGAACGCACCCACCCAGGACCTCTCCTGGTTACAAGGCATGCGTGCTCGTAGATCATTCAGCCACTGAGATCCTACTCAATCAATGACCAGTGTATGTCATCGCCGGCGAGTATTTGTCCTCACTGCCGACTTCTCTGACTATAGAACTCCAGGCAACTTCGTCCTCTCAAGGATTTCTCAGTGAGATGATTCTCCTTACTGATATCGATTCGTGATCAAATCCCTACAAATGAATTCATGAAAATCAATATTTAAAAAAACTATTAAAAAATAATAAATACAAAAAGAAAATATTACTTTTTTTCGCTTCACAATACACACTTACTCTACTTTCTCGGGCATCACTGATGATGTATTTATTTTTAGGATGAATAATTTTCACTTCATCTTCATGGATACTTTGAAGAGCTTTTTCATGAAGAATTGGTGAGTGAATTGTAAGACAGGGGGGTTTGATGTGGTGTTGGTGGTGGTTTCTTTCGTCATTAGTCTATGAGTACCTTTGACAACAGTTAAAGGAGCCTCCTCCTCATCCTCTTCATCTTCATCATCGGCTTGATGTGTTGTAGTAGTTTTCTAGGGAATAAAAAAAACAAGATTATATAACAATAAACAGAATATCAGTTTAGGCACCTGACTAAGTTTCAACAAAGAACTTTGCACAGAGGTGTGTAGCAGTTCAACCTGCCACACTCCATGGACTACACCGACTCCTAGATTAGATATAGGAAGTGAAGTGGTAGAGCACGTTAACCGCTTCACGTACTTGGGAAGTACCATCAACCAGTGCCGACGGGTTGATCTCTGACGAAATCTCAGCACGGATACAGTTTCACATATGCCAGTTTACGCCGTCTCTAGCGTAGACGCGATATCCTGTTGCCTACCGACCAAAGGGCGTGTGTACTGCTTAACAGTCCGCTCCGTCCTCCTTTATGGCTGTGGGACCTGGCCATTAAGAGTGGAAGACATGAAAAGGCTGGCTAGCTGTCTTTGATCACAGGTGTCGGCGTTCCATCTCCCGCGTGAAGTGGTATAATAAGGTGAGCAATATTGAGGTTAGGCATTGGTCGAGTGGTAGGTAAGGAGAGGAAATCAATCCATGAGGCTGTGGAGTTACATCGATTGAGATGGTTAGGATATATGTTACACATGCGTAGTCATCGCTTTCCTTGACAGGCAATGGTTAGCTGACATAAGATGGATCAGGTTGGAAAAGAGTTAGCCAGTGGTGGTCAAACCAAAACATGACTTGATCAGTCAATGAAATCCACAAACAGTTCGGTTAACTCACGTAGGAAGGTGTAGACTTGATGGTTGAGGTCCTCGGGAGGGTAAAGATCAATATCTCGAGATAATTGGTGATATGGCTGGCTTAGAATCGTTCTCAATGACTAGCGCAGATGCATCCACTGCTTGTGACTTATAATACCCAATGAAACTGTTTTGTTCTTCGTTATTACTATTCCTCTGTCTCACACCTCTGTTTACTGTCTCTAATATGCATTTCTTCTACTTTCTTCTCTTGCTTTGTGTGCTACAAATAGGGAGTGTGGCGACTTGAACTGTCGCACATATGTGCAAAGTTCTATGTCGAAAATAGACAGACAGACAGATGTAGCACACAAAAGTAGACCAGAGAGAAAATTGAGATTCAGATGGATTACAATAAGCAGAAATGTGAGGGATAAAGATAGGAAAATCGGGGCGGGGGAGGGATCACAAAGAGTAAATTCATCTGCGTCAATAAGAATGATTTTGAACCATATCACCAACAGTAACCAGCCACTAATATTTAGCACAGTCAGACACAGTAATTTACACACCTTTTTATGTGGCTGGCCCAAACCAATTGTCAAAGGAATGATGAACTGATGTCAGGTTTCGACTTGTCCACCAGTAGCTCTCTTCCAGCCTGAGCGCCTGTCAGCTAAAGTTGTCCATCGAGGAAGACGATGGTTTCGGATGATACACAACATACGCATCCTAGCCATCTCAGTCGATTTACCTTTACAACCTCATCGATTCACTTACGTCTATTATTACTACTTTTTGCTTCATATTTCTGTTTATTATCCCCTATCTGTCTGTCTGTCTGTCAAGATCAAAGATAGCTAGCGCCTTTTGAAATCATTCACTTTCACAGTGGACATATCTCAATTTAGATGACGAACTGACACATCAGTTAGAGATGTATGGAATAACAGGGAATACTAGACACAGCTGTCTCATCCTTGTTTTAGGGAGTCGTCTTCAACAGCACGCGCGCGCACTCGGTGACTATTTAGCCACTGAGACGGAATTTAAAATGGTGATTAATACTTTCAATATAGAAAAAGTTCCCAGTTAGACACTTAGATAGCAAAAGGATTGAGCAAAGAAATATTTACTTTTTAATTAGATCCTCGTCTCACTGTGGCTCTACTCTAATATACACATGGAGCATTTTTATTACAATACACAACAATTTACCAGTCAAGTGGCACTGATACGTTTGTTAACAATAATAAATGAGTCAGTGTCAACATGTCAATGGGGTGGGGTGATAATTAACGAAGAAAATTAATACACACAATTAAAAGGTAGAAATGGTTGAAATACATGGATTGCGTAATGCATAATTTTAGAAAATTGAAGAGAAATTAAGGGAATAGGAGTGTGCACAGGTTGATTACGTAACAGATTGTTAAAGATTTGGGCAATGATAACATGTAATTAAAAAAGATGAAGTAGTGAGAAAAATAATAAAATAAATTGGACAATTATAATTTTTAAAGGTTTAGGGGGAGGGGGCGAAGTAGTCCGCTTTATACATTCACATAACGATGGCCAAGGTAAGGAAAGTGGTGGTAGAAATTTCTTCTGAACACGCAGGTTTATCTTCTTCAGGTGGATTCCTATTGCTTTAGCTGTATGTAGAAGATGAACTCGTTTGTCCCTTGCTTAACCATGATGGATGATGTTAGGAAATTCGATGATGAACCTGCCTAATTGTACACCCAATGAGGCTGGCTCCGCAGCTACATTTCTGTCACCACCTTTCACCATGAGCAATGTTAACTGACATAGGATAAAGTTAGAAGAGTTATTATTATTATTGTTTCCTTTATTTCCTAGAGGAACATAGGGCTTCAGCCGTGCGTCTCCATTGCGTTCGGTTCTCTGCTGGAGTCCTCACTCGGCTCCAGGTCTGCCCACACGCTTTCATCTCCTCTTCACATGACCTCATCCAAGTCACCCTCACACTGACGACCAACTCGCCGCTTCCCTTTCGGGTTCCACTCGAGCGGTGGCTTGTCTAGTGATGTCACTTGATGGTTTCCTCAGAGTATGGCCAGCAATCCACCTCCATTTCATCCTGCCTATTTGTTTCACAATCCGTTTCTGGTTGGTTCGCTCATTTCCAGAGATCCCTCTCTGTTGCTGATCTTTGCTGGCCACCATCTGATCTTGAGCGAAGTATTGAGCGAAGACAACTGTGAATGAAGGTCTGTAGTTTGTTTGAGATGCTCTTTATGACGCGTAGTGCAAGTCTCTGATCCGTATAGTAGCACTGACTTCACATTGGAGTTGAAAATTCAGATCTTATTTTCATTTTCATGCTGAGTGATGTTGACCTGTAGTTGAAACGATGCTTCTCAGGTTGGTAGGTAAAGGAGGTTGTTTCTTTCAGGTTCCTTCCATTTGTGCTGATTGTTGTCTGTTGTTGTTGTTGCTGTTGGTGGTGTTGCCCAGGAATCTTCATCACCTACCTCTGTTTTATCTATGTTCACCTGAAGGAAGTCTTATCTTTGATGCTTCTTCTGTCAACTTGTTGCTTTTCGCTTGCATATCTTCCAGTTTGTGGGAAATCAGACATATATCATCGGCGAAATCCAGATCCTCTAAGTGCTTTCGTGTGAGTCAATTGTATGCCTGTTTCCTCATTGCCCGCTGTTTGTCGCATTATCCAGTCTACTGCAATCAGAAAAATCATTGGCGATAGTAGGCAGCCAGCCAGCCTGGTTTTACTCCTGTCTTCACTTCGAAGGATTCCGTAAGTTTCCCGTTGTGGATTACTTGGCATGCAGCATTGTCGCACAGCTGTTGGATCAGATGTATAATTGTCGGTGGCACCCCGTAGTTGCCAAATCACCTCTCGATCGACGCTGTTGAAGGCCTTTTCAAAGTCGATGAAGTTGAGATAGAGAGGTAACTACCATTCCAAGCTTATATATATATATATAAACTCGAAGTAACTATCAGATTCAATAAAGCAGCAATTACAAAAACGCAGTGGTGTAGTGCAAGAAACTCCACTTGCAATTTTATACAGTTGGTAATGAGCCACCAGCACATCTATTGTCTGAGGACGAGTAGTGATACGACTTGTCTGCAGTGTATATAAGGCGGGATTCAGACCCGTAACCATGGAAGTCAAGCATTTGGACCAATCACCCACTAGCTCCACTGATGCAGTATGCTATCCAATCATCATAAAAATTAGCTATCCAAAAAGCTGAAGATCCCATACTCTATCTACACTGTACATAGGTGTGTCGGTGGTACAGAGGTAGAATACTCGCCAACCACGCCGTATGTGGTCTGGGATAGGATCCCCGGCCACCGACGCACTTCTTTACCTCGCTAAGCCAGTAGTAAGACTGGGAAAGAGGAAAGGTTGGGGGGCATGAGGCTGGCTAGCAACCCCATCCTGTAAAAATAATCACCACTGCTACAGAAACTTCAAGCCTCCAGCTTGAAGCCGGCCGATGTTCCACTGGGAACGTGAAGGAATGAAAAAAAAACATACTGTCCACTGACAAAACATTTATCAATTTAATTAGTTGAGGGGTTCTACCTCCAATAACTCTCACCAGAACAAAAGAAGCATCATTAAAAGCCAATAAATTGATAAAAATTACCTTTGTAGCATTTTTCTGTGGTGTAGAACTTTTATGAAATGAAAATGACTCGAATTTATCCGTCAAATGATCCGTTTTAGTTACAAATGATGACGATGGCAACGTCAATTTTGCCAAATTGATAGTAATGCAGGAATCGTCTATGTCAGCTGCTTTAGATGAAGTATTATTTAAAGTATTTGAATGCTGAATCGAAAAAAAGAAAAAGAAAAATAAAGAATGGAGAAAATGTTATGGGCTCAGAGAGCACAGATGGAGTAGCAGCTATTTTGTTGAGTAAACCAAGCATACCCTGCTGAAATTAGATCATGAAATGACATTGGCTGAAGAACCACTGAAAAACATGGGGAGAACTGGACAGCTTCATCGTCCTAATTTGAGACTCTTCATCAGAACCCCCGCCCCCCTGAAAGTCCCTCAACAGAGATCGAACTCACCACCAACCAGCCAGTGTGATTTGTTCCCACATCCGATTTGATGGACGCCAATGGTCACAAATTCTCACTAGAACTTCAGACAACTTCATTATGTAGTCAATTACTAGTGAGCATGAGATTAATTTTTACTGATGAAGAGGCCTAGAATGGGACGAAACAGATATTCAGTACTCTCAAGTTTTCGTTAGTTCTCCAACGGATATTTGATGCCGCTGAGTTTCAACACAGAAGTTGGCATAGAAGTGAGGCAGTACAAGTCGCCAAGGTCAATGTAGCACACAAAAAATAGACAAAAGAAAGGGACTATAATAAACAGAAATATGCGGGAGAAAGAATGCTAATATGCAAAAAACCATAAGGATTAATGGATACAGGAGATCATAAAGAGTGAAGCGATCATTATCACCAATGAGACAACGATTTTCAACCTATTCAACAATAAGTCTCCAACCATTGATTTTTAGAATCTCAAAGTCCCCAGTCAGCCAGTCTACATCTATCTACGTGGCTCACACTGACAGTCAAAATCTCTATGGATTGATACGGCGTTTTGATTTGACTACTCTTAACCCTCATCCTCAATCGATGTAGCTGCTTCACAACCTCATGGATTGACTTACCCTCCTAACCTAACACTTAACGTCTAACCCCAATATTGCTTACTATATTATACCGATCAAACGTATGATCAAAGACACCTCGGTCGGTAAGTCGGTTTCCGACATAGAACTTTGCACATATGTGCGACAGTTCAAGTCGCCACACTCCCCCATTGTAGCACACAAAGCAAGAGAAGAAAGTAGGAGAAATGCAAAATAGAGACAGTAGACAGGGATATGAGACAAAAGGAATAGTAATAACGAAGAACAAAACAGTTTCATTGGAAATCATAAGTCACAAGGAGTGGATGCATCTGCGCCAGCCATAATTGAGAACGATGAGTTTGAGCCATGTCACCAATTGTTTCCAACCATTGATTTTTACCGTCCCGAGGACCCCAACCAGTTAGGAAGTCTACACCTTCCTACGTGGATTAGACTAACTGTTGAAGACTGGTGCCATGTTTTCGTTTGACCGCCGCTAGCTCTTTTCCAGCCTGACCCTATATCAGCTAACATTGCCTGTCAGTCGAGGAAGGCGATGACTAGGCATACGTAACACATGTCCTAACCATCTCAGTCGATGTAACTTCACAGTCTCGTCGACTGATTTCCCCGCCTTACCTAGCACTCGACGCCTAACCGCAATATCAAAGACAGCTAGCCGACCTATCACACTGTGTCATGCCTTTCGCGTTCAATGACCATTTCTCATAGTCATCAAGGAGAACAGAGCGAACTATTGTGCAGTACACACAAGTTCATTGATCGAGAGCCAGATATCGTGTCTACACCAGAGATGACATAGGCTGTCTTTCGTATCCGAAGCTATGTTTCTTCAGCAGTCAATCCATTAGGGCTGTTAATAACAGCTGTTGAGTGCTGAAACCAATGAGTCACATGTCTCCCCATAAACCCTTTCTTAACATATATACCCTGTTGAAAGCTGAATAATTGATAGCATAATCGACTCAAGAGAACAAAAATAATAATAATAACATTTATACTACATACATACGAAAAAACAACCCTCAGGTAACAGCAGTTTTCTTTGTGAACAGCTAGAATGGAAAGTGGATTTCGTGTTTTTGTAATTTAGATTGGGTAGGTACATCCAACTGACGAGCCCCAAATAGAGGATGAAATGCGCGTTATCCTGGATTCCACTGCTAGACACCATCCCCATCCACCAATTGAATTCAAGTAACACGACCAGACATCGTCGAAATAATCTACACAAGGAGCGGACATGTCAACCTGAGACTGAGCACTTCCATCCAATCAATCGACGAGAAAATCTAAACTGAATTTAAATATTTGACTAATCAGTCGTCAATCCTTGCGATTGTGTAAAATTATCCACAGTTTTTCTCACATTGTTATTTCTGATGCCTATTGATTTAGTTTTCTTTCTGAGAATTAACCTGTGACCACTGTTGTTCAATTACCACTGTGTGTACATACGTAAACCGCCTAAATAACTGTACAGCTTTGAAGCGAAGTGACGGAAAGAAGAGATTTCTATCCTAACGACTTATAGGGTTCTTAATTATTACAAAACACTGGGACACGATCCAATGGCTAGTCCATGAATTCTAACTTCTGCCAATTCATGACATAGCGCGACCACTTCGCAATGTCTTCTTCGATGAGTTACTGCCTCACCTTCAACCTGCTGCACCCTACTGGTCATGGCTTCCCACTAGAACCCCAGGTCACTGCCTGAATAGGGCCAGTCGCTAGTGAGCATCAGATCGATTTTTCAAGTATTAGTTTTTGTAGGGATTTTGTTTGATTGGTTGGAGTATTTCATGATGAGCTGCTGTCATCAGTTAGAGAACCATTGGAAAACCACCCGGGAGTACTGGACAACTTCTTGTACTACTGAAGAGTCCCAAACTAGGACGAAACATCTTTCCAATACAACAATTTATATAATTTTTAAAAAAACCTTCTACAGATCAACACTAAATGATACATAGAATCGTCTAGAAATAGATTGAACACTGATTGGTAGGCAGACAAATAAATACACAATATTACCTGTTGTTGAGCAATTGTAAACTCTAATCGTCTACTCTCCACACGTAAACGATCCACTTCACGCATAAGATTTTCAATGACATCTTTTTGTTCAGCTAAATCACTTTCTAATTCTGCTACACGATCTTCTGAATCTTTTAGTGTTTTAGTGAGCTGAGTTATTTTCAATGTTTGTGCTATAAAATATATATTTAATAAAAAAAAAAAGAACATGTTATGTGAAATAGGATAGACATTAAGTATACGGGAGGTATAATTGTACTGAAAGCTGGTTGCTAGCCAAATTGGTAGACAGTAAACGACGTCAATGTTTATGTCCCCAATATTAGTGATTACAAAATGAGAACAAAAGCTTTGCGTAGGCGGATACAGTTAGCATATGGATGATCTGACACAGCCACAAAGAGATGCAAGGTTAACTTTCTGTGAGAAACAACCAATCAAAAGACTGTATTTTATACTAACAATAATCTACAATAATGTACATTAAAATCCATAAATATGTGTTGATTTTCCTTAATAAACGATCTGTAGCCTGGCCCTTGTCTTCTGTTGTTACATAATGATCAAGTGTGTTGTACAATGAAACGAAGAAATCAATAAACTCGATTGACCAGTTGGATCGAGAATGTATGAGTCATGAAATATCATTGGATAGGAAACAGCTCAAAATAGTAATCATCTTAAGACCACTCTCATCATGTGATTTATTGTGTAATCGAGTGACTAAAAAAATCTCATTATCTTTTTCTTACACCTTGATCTTGGTCAGATCGTCAACCAATAAGAACAATCCATTTCCACTGTCCTGGACCAATTTTAACGGTGTAGTAAGAAAAAAATACAATAAAATCGTATCCTAACAGTGACAGACCAGTGTCTTTATCTTTTGATATTTACGTGGCTCAGTGAAGTGCAAGGTACTACTAGTATTATTATTATTATTATTATTATTATTATTGTTCCCTTGGGTTCCGAGTGGAACATACGGCTTCAACAACACATCTCCACCTTCTTCTAATTTCTGCCATCCTCTTCAGCTGAGCCCATGATTGCCCAAACTCTCTCATCTATTCCTCACACGGTGTCCTCCATGTCACCCCCATTGGGATTGCACTATTTTTGTCCACTTGGTGACCGCTATCAATCAAATGAGCCAAAATAGAACTTCTTATAGATTTTATTTGACCTTTACCGAACCATGAAGGAAGATGCTCATCAATGTGTTTGTTGAGCCGTCTAGTTGTTCACCCCATGTAGCTCTCTCCATAGGAGAAACTAAATTTATAGATACACATAGAAGTGGCACAACTAGGTAGCTTGTCTTTCGCTTGAGCAATCATAATTGGTCGGCTGGAAAATGACAAACAAAGGGTGGCGGCAGTATAAGTCCATTTTATTGCTCTCGATAATCTCAGATGTAAGACTTCACTAGCCACGTCTCTATTAAATTGCAATTTCATGAAGAGTTGTTTCTTTTCAACTGTTGTCAGTTTCTCTCTATTGTACCTGGTGTTCATGTGTCTCCTTGCAAATCTACTAGGATAACCCGTTTGGACCAGTGTATTTTGAATGTATCCTAATTCATTTTCTATGGAGTCATCTGTACAGATCCTTCTTGGTCTATTCGTGAGGCAAACCAAATTGATTTTGTATCGGATTGGTACAAAACTGAGGAAATGTGTATATTGTCCTTCAGATGTGGGTTTTCTACAGACATCTCTCTTGAGTGAACCATCCTCTCTTCTGCTCAATTGGACGTCAAGGAAATGTAGTCTACCATCATGTTCTTCTTCACAAGTGAAGATGAGCGATGGATGTGCATCATTAAATTTTATTAACATTTCATTCTTGTCAGCTTTCTCATCAAGAATAATAAACGTATCATCAACATAACGAAAATAAGAATCCGTTTTATCTATTACTTTTTTCAACGGACCATTTTCAAGCTTAGCAAGAAAGAAAGCTGCCAAAATTTGCCCCAATGGAGAACCCATGGCAATGCCGTCGATTTGTCTGTAATAAAAGTTGTTGAATGTGAAGTGTACATTCATAGTACATCTTGAAAGCAACTCTTTCAGACTAATAGTTGGAATTTCGATTTTGAACTGTTTTTCTGGTATCTGTTGGCATATGAATTCCACAGTCTCCATAAAATGGTACATTGGTGAACAGTGATGCGACATCTAAGGATAGCATTTGCTTCCCATTTACATTGATATCATCTACGTTAGCAATGAATTCAAAAATGTCTTTAACACTCTGATTTACTACCATCTTGTGTAACGGTTGGAGGAGGAGTTCACCTAGCCACTTTGCCACTCCATGTTAGGTGGAATTAGACATGTCTAGAACTGGTCGAAGAGGAAGTCCTTGTTTATATATTTTGGGCAGACCGTACCAAACGTGAAGTATTACTACTTCCAGTAGGATTAAGACGGTTGTAGGCTGCTTCTGAGATCACTCCACTTCGGAATAAAAAGGTAAATTACAAAGGATAGCAATGAATAACAAATAAATAACAATAATAATAATTTACCTGAACAACAGTCACGAACTTCATGTTGACGGTTTTCATTAACACTGGAATAGTCTTTACCATCATTTTCTATATCAGACATATCCTCATCATCACTACTGACTTCTGAATCATCAGGGCATAAACGTTTAGGATGATTACCTTGGCCTGCTGCTTGACGTTGATTCACTGAATTAATAATATTGCGCATACGTGTATTCGACTCTTCATAGAGATAATTTTCTCGAGATTTTAATAGTTCTCTGCATACATCATTTGCAGGGAGCGTTATTTGAAGAAAAGAAAAGAACATATGAAAATCATAATCAATAACCAAGAGATACAATTTTAAAAAAAGACAAACATAGGTGAGTGTGCGTGTGTGTTAGTCACATCTTTTTCTTCATATTCTCCTTTGCATTCCAAGTCGAGAAAATATAAATAGAACAGACTTACAAAGTATCACTGTCAGTAGTCTCCCCTGTAAAATGTGAGTTGATGTTGCAGGATTGGACTACACCGACTCCTAGATTAGAAATAGGAAGTGAAGTGGTAGAGCACGTTGACCGCTTCACTTACTTGGGAAGTTGCATCAACCAACGCAAACGGTTTGATGGCTGACGAAATCTCAGCACGGATACAGAGGGCTAGTTTCGCATATGCCAGTTTACGCCGTCTCTCGCGTAGACGTGATATCCGGCTATCGACCAAATGGCGGGTGTACTGCTCAGCAGTCCGCCCCGTCCTCCATTATGGCTAGCTGTGAGACCTGGCCATTAAGAGTGGGAGACATGAAAAGGGCGGTTAGCTGTCTTTGATCACAGGTGCCTGCGTTCTACCTCCCGTGTGAAGTGGTATAATAAGGTGAGCAATATTGAGGTTAGCCATCGGTCGAGTGGGAGGGGAAATCAATCGACGAGGCTGTGAAATTACATCGACTGAGATGGTTAGGACATGTGTTACGTATGCCCAGTCATCGCCTTCCTCGACTGACGGGCAATGTTAGCTGATAAAGGGTCAGGCTGGAAAAGAGCTAGCGGCGGCCAAACCAAAACATGGCACCAGTCAATGAAATCCACAACAGTTAGTTTAAGCCAACCACGTAGGAAGATGTAGACTTCCTGACTGGTTGGGGTCCTCGGGACGGTAAAAACCAATGGTTGGAAACAATCCGTGACATGGCTCAAAATCGTTCTCAATAATGGCGCAGATGCATCCACTCCTTGTGACTTATGAATTCCAATGAAACTGTTTTGTTCTCGGTTATTACTATTCCTTTGTCTCACACCTCTGTTTACTGTCTATATTATGCATCTCTTATACTTTCCTCTCTAGCTTTGTGTGCTACAAAGAGGGAGTATGGCGACTTGAACTGCCGCACATCGGTGCAAAGTTCTATGTCGAAAACAGATAGACAGTCTGCCAATCGAGAACTAACTAATACCAGAAAAAGGGGGAGTTTTCTGGAGGAACAAGCTTCTTTGCTAATCATGAAGTCATGATCTATGCATGTAAAAATGCGATAACCTGATTGGACAGTTTTTGATTTGTCTATTTATGGCTTAATTTTCTGAGGATTTGTATACACAATAGATCTTGTCAAATTGACGTCGCTGCTGTTGTCGTCGTTTCTTGCAATCTGATTTTTGTGTTTATCTATCAGTGTGGGAGATAAATTCAAGTGATCAGTTGGTTATGGTGTTGTGTTCTGGAGGCGTGTATCCTAGCCAAACTAGACAAAAACCCAACCCAGTAACAATCCAAAATAACAAGAATATGGCTTTAAGCTTGTGCTTTAAAGTCTCAGTAGCGATAGTGTGATTTCTACCTTCCTTCCTTCCTATTCGAGCGTACTACCAGCTAGCGTACACCAAGCGAAGTCTAAGGGACGAGTGGAAGGGTCAGTCAGGAATAGAACTTGAACTACGTGCTTAATTGGCGGCAAGCATTCAACCAGTGAACTCTCATCTATTTGTTTGATTTTAGTGAAAGTCTGACGTCATCAAAATACAATCTAATTATAGAAAGTTGATCTGAAAATAAAAATGCCGTTCCAATTTGGTTTCAAGAATGAAAGACACAGGGAGAAAAACTTTGTTTGAAACATGACCTTAGGAAAAGTTAAATCTTCCAAGAAATAGTGGATGAAAAATAATAGTAATAACTCAATGGTGGAGGCAATTGAATTCACTTATGAATTGGAAAGTCAGGAAGGAGAGCTTCCAATGTTAGATTGTAGCGTAAAAGGAAACCCACACACATTCAAACAGATATTTGGACTTCCGATCATCCCACCCTACGTCAGTTTTCGCATATGCCAGTTAACGCCGTCTCTGGCTTAGACGTGATATCCGACTATCGACCAAAGGGCAGGTGTACTCCTCAGTAGCCCGCTCCGTCCTCCTTTATGCCTGGCTGTGAGACATGGCCATTGAGAGTGGCAGACATGAAAATGCCAGCTAGCTGTCTTTGATCATAGGTGTCTGCGTTCTATCTCCCGTGTGAAGTGGTATAATAAGGTGAGCTATATTGAGGTTAGGCGTGGGTCGAGTGCTAGGTAAGGGGGGGAAATCAATTGACGAGGCTATGAAGTTACATCGATTGAGATGGTTAGGACATGTGTTACGCATGCATCCCTAGCCTTCGTCAATGGGCAAATGTTAGTTGACATAGGATCAGGCTGGGAAAGAGCTAACGGAGGTCAAACCAAAACGTGGCTTCATCAGTCAACGAAATCCACAACAGTTAATTTAAGCCACGGAGTAAGGTGTAGACTTCCTGACTGGTTGGGGTCCTCGGGACGGTAAAAACCAATGACAGCTGGAGACAATCGGTGATATGGCTCAAAATCTTCCTGAATGACAGCCCTGATGCATCCAATCCTTGTGACTTATAATACTACCCAAAGAAACTATTTTGTTCTTCGGTATTACTATTCCTTTTGTCTCATATCCCTGTCTACTGTCTCTATTTTACATTTCTTCTAATTTCTTCTCTTGCTTTGTGTGTTACAAGGAGAGAGTGTGGCGACTTGAACTGTTGCAAATCGATGCAAAGTTCTATGTTGAAAACAAACAGACAGGCAGACAGAGTTCGCCTTCAACTCATCATCACTCATACCATCGGTCGAGAATTGAATACCAGAACCAATCTGATTGTCGATACATGTCCCTCAACACCGTTACATGAACAATAACAGAGAATTATAAGTAGGTTTATAAATCAAAACTATTTGTTATACTGCAATGCTGCATGCCAAGTAATCCACAATGGGAAACTAACGGAATCCTTCGAAGTGAGGACAGGAATAAGACAAGCTGGCTGTATACTATCGCTAACGATTTTCCTGATTTCAGTAGACTAGATAATGCAACAAACAGCGGGCAATGAGGAAAAAGGCATAAAATGGACTCAAACAAAAAACTTGGAGGATCTGGACTTCGCCGATGATATATGTCTGATTTCCCACAAACTGGAAGATATGCAAGCGAAAAGTAACAAGTTGGCAGAAGGAGAAGCATCAAAGATAGGACTTCAGGTGAACATAGAGAAAAGAGGTAATGAAGATTCCTGGACAAGAACAACAACAACAGACAACGATCAGCGTAAATGGGAGGAACCTGAAAGAAACAACCTTCACCTACCTACCTGGGAAGCATCGTTCCAACTACAGTCGGGCGGAACTGACGAGGATATCAAAGCAAGAATCGGAAAAGCAAGACAAGCTTTCACTACTCTGAAGCCTGTGTGGAGGTCAACAGCACTCAGCATCAAAAATATGATCCGGATTTTCAACTCCAATGTGAAGTCAGTGCTACTCACTATACGGATCAGAAACATGGCCAGCGCGTCATAAAGAGCATCTCAAACAAACTACAGACCTTCATCAGTAGATGTCTTCGCTCAATACTCAAGATCAGATGGCCGGTCAGAAAAGATCAGCAACAGAGATCTCTGGCAATGAGCGAACCAACACAGCAGGAACCGATTGTGAAACAAATAAGCAGGAGGAAATGGAGATGGACTGGCCATACTCTGAAGAAACAAACCATCAAGTGACATCACTAGACAAGCCATTGCTCAAGTGGAACCCGAAAGGGAAGCGGCGAGTTGGTCGTCAGTGCAAGGGTGACTTGGAGGAGGTCATGTGAAGAGGAGATGAAAGCGTGTGGGCAGACTTGGAGCCAGGTAAAGACTCTAGCAGAGAACCGAACGCAATGGAGATGCACGGCTGAAGCCCTATGTTCCTCTAGGAATAAAAGGAAACAATAATAATAAATTTGTTATGCAATAATCTGATGTGGATCGTGATGACTGAGTACACGATTATCAAATAAATTCTCTTTTAAAAAAAGCAAGTTTCCATTCATCAAGAACTAATTCTACGTCAAATCTTATTCTACGTGTTTCAAACAACTGCATACAAGTTTCAGTATCAGGTTGTTATAATTATACTATCCCTCTATTATATACATCTAACTGGATGAAATTGGATGTTTTGTTTGTGAGGGACTGTGATTAACAAATGGGTCAAAAGTTTAAAGCAATTAGTTACAGTCGGGGTAACTTTAAAAAACTACTTTTTAATATTATTTTTTTATGTATGACTACTATTATTATTATTATTATATTCACAAATCGAATATACACCCCGGAGAATAGTCATATCCGCTGAGGATGAAACAGTTGTATACGGAAAAACCAAGAAAAAAACTCTGCTAATAAAAAAGACTACTGTTTTAATAATCTTTTATCAATCTGACATAATAATATCCCACATAATGAATATACGAAAGAAAAAAAGCAGTTCAGTGAAGAGTCTCTCTTTTCGACGGCAAATTCATTCCTCACTTGATGAGATTCTACAATGGCAATTATATATAATTATTCTGCTTCTATGTGAGTGCGTGTGTGCATGTGTACACCAGGTTTCTGAGACAAGAATTAAAAAAACTAGTTAGGCTTATGGTTTACGTTATCAAATATATCAAAAAAGTGGTGAATAATCCATTTGTAACTAAGGAGATAGGTGTGGAGTTCCATTATGGGTAAATTTTGTTTTGATAAAGTCTCACAGTGTTTGTTATACAGTAATGTTTACTGATGACCCGGTTTCGTACACAATTTATTACTGCTCATAATCATATCAAGGCACTATTCACACAACATTCTAACTTCGTTTATATAATTCCATAATTATTTTCCATCGCTTGATTTGGTGATTGGTTGTAGTATTTTCCATCTTTGTGGTCATTCCTATTGCACGTGTTGGGTGTAGATTCGATGAACAAGGATTCAGTAATCAACCTCCCTCTCTCTCCACCTACCTACATTACTTTTTAAAATTTTAACTCTCTTCCATCCACCCTATTGCGTGGTTGTGTTAATGCATGCATGCATTGCAATTGCAGAGCTTTTTTTTCTTAATTACTTATCTTCTCGGGGTCAACCATTCTTACCTTAGCTAAATTCTTATGTTCCGACAGTCTGATTACCCCCGATCTACTAGTGTGACCTATATAGTTGACCTCACTGACAGTCATTGGAAGGTATTTTGTAAATTATATTATTTTGTTTAATTGGGTCCACCGGGTCTTTTAGCCTACAGAGGTCCTATCTGAGTGAGTTTGTAGGTTAAAATGCCACCCTAATTCCTGCTTTATTTAGAATCCTACGTAGGGTCTCAGATGTCCCCTCCTTATATGGTATAACTGTAGATGACTTATATTCTCTCTTATTTATGTTATTATTATTATTATTATTATTAGTTTCACAATTATTTTTATTTTGCTTTTGGCCTCTTTCAATCTTCCTAATGAATTTTAGTTATTTAACACCAACACCTCTTCTGTCTGTTTTATTTCATCATTTAGGTCTTTTTTGTGCTATTTAGTGCCATTGCTCGGTTTGTTAAACACTTAACTAAGCCTGCATTAACAGTTAAAGGATGAGATGAATTAAAGTCTAAATATCTATTAGCAGAATGCGTTGGTTTTCTATAAACACTAGTGTGTAGTTTGCCTTCTTCTATTCGTTTTATTTTACAATCTAACATCATG
This sequence comes from Trichobilharzia szidati, assembly GCA_944472155.2. Taxonomy (NCBI): domain Eukaryota; kingdom Metazoa; phylum Platyhelminthes; class Trematoda; order Strigeidida; family Schistosomatidae; genus Trichobilharzia; species Trichobilharzia szidati. The sequence goes on along the minus strand of OX235272.1, from coordinate 114,364,234 downwards.
GCTAATTCTCCTTGTTCATTTTCGGCTTCAACTGTGAATTTTATTCCCTCCACTAGTGAGTTTATGTGTGTCAAGAAGCTAGAGATAGGTATGTTCTGCTTTTAACACTTAGAGGTTGATTACTGAATACTGCCTGGTTCATCGAGTCTAAACCCAACACATGCAATAGGAATGACTCATCACTCATACCACAGAGATGGAAAATACCACCACCAATCAAATCAAGCGATGGAAAATAATGATGGAATTATATAAACGAAGTTAGAATGTTGTGTGAGTAGTGCCTTGATATGATTATGAGCAGCAATAAATTGTGCTCGAAACTTGGTCATCAGTAAACATTACTGTATAACAAACACTGTGAGACTTTATCAAAACAAAATTTACCCATAATGGAATTACACTCTACCACAGTGCACAAGTTTTATTCTTATATCAATGAGAGGGGTGGAAATTGGTAAGTCTTGTCTAGGGAGGGTTACGTCACATGGAAGACATCCAGAAGAATAGGATGTTAATGAAAGAGTATGGAGACAACTGTCCAGAATAAATTATGTAATAGGTAGAAAAAGTAAATAAAGGCGTTGGATAAGAAAAAGATTTTACTAAAAGGTCACACAAAGATTCAAAACAAGTCAACAAGCATTCTTCACAAAGCAGTAGGATTTGGAATTGTACCCAAGATGGAAGGAGGCGATGCGTAGGTTTCTTCTGTGTACGTAAATCAGGCTTATCCACCCAGATGATTAAGGCTTTGGCGGTGCATAGTGTACGGAAGCTTAGCGTCTTCGGGAGGCTTTTTTTGACTTTGTAGATGACTTTGAATGAATTCTGCGTACATACTGAGTGACCAGTGTTGAATATGTGTTCAATTATACCATTCCTTATTGATCCACTGTTACTTCTTCGTAGCCTAGCGAGATATTGTCCTTTGACGCTTTTAGAGGAAACACGCATCAAACGACTAATGTATATCTCGCTCGCTACACATGAGCAAGTCAATTGATAGATACACATAGAAGTTATCAAATGCGATAGTTTGTCTTTAGAGTTGTTGAAGAACAATGAGCGGCATGAGAACACCGAAAGTAATGTAGCAGCAGTGAATGCTGTTTTCAGGGCTTTAGATATTCTGCTCTCTAAGATGTCGGTCAGAAGGTCGTCTTTCGTCACCACATCCATGTACAGTATCCTCTTCGGCATGGAGATGGGGTGTTCTTTGTTGGTTATGGGCTTTATGTGTTTATTTATATCTATCTACATTTACAGATAAACGGTAAGCTCCCTTATACTTTGTATTACCGAGACCTTAGCCATCCAGATGGAAAAGCTTGATTTATTTAGACAGAAGAAACTTGTCCATCGCCCCCTTCCATTTTGGGTATAATTCCAAGTTCTATTTACTTTGTTACTAATACTACTTTATGCATTTTTGGATAAAATTTTAGTAGCACCTTTTTCTTATCCAACGCTATTATCTACTCTTCCTGCCTACTACACACTTTATTCTAGACACTTGTCTCCATACTCTTTCATTAACATCCTATTTTTCGGAATGTCTTACATGTGACGTAACCTTCCCTTTTTTTCCTCCACGTTCCCAGTGGAACATAGGGCTTCAAGCTAGTGGCTTGAAGTTTGTGTAGCAGTGTTTATTTTCACAGGATGGGGTCGCTGGCCTCATGCCCAACCTTCCCTCTTTACCAGTCTTATTACTGGCTTAGAGAGGTAAAGGAGTGCGTCGGCCGGGGATCGAACCCTGGACCATATGCATGGTCGGCGAGCATCCTAACTACTGTGCCACCGACGAACGTAACCTTCTCTAGTCAAGACTTACTAATTTCCATCCCTCTCCCTAGTTAAAAATGGGGATTATTCACCACATTTTTTTTGCATACATTTTGATGACGTAAACAATAAGCCTAATTCTTATTTTTGGTTGACAAACCTAATAAACACACACAAAAAAATTACATATAAGTGCGACTGTACAGCTTAAGGAACGAATTCATGTCTGAATGAGTATTTTTCGTGAATCCCAGTTGGTGTGCAGTTATTTTAATGCTTACAGTTAACTAATTGTTTAATAAAATTAATGAAATTAGTCGATAGTTCAAAGGTTTAATGACCGACTGTCACGCTAGCTAGATGAATGGATTCGATTATCGACTGATGAACTTTCTTAAACACCTCGTCGCCACTGTCAGTCTGTTTTTAACACAGAACTTTGCATCGATGTGCAACAGTTCAAGTCGCCACACTCTCTCTCTTTGTAGCACACAAAGCAACAGAAGAAATGTAAAATAGAGACAGTAGACAGGGATATGAGACAAAAGCAATAGTAATATCGAAGATCAATATAGTTTCATTGAGCGTTATAAGTCACAAGGAGTGGATGAATCTGCGCTGTCATTGAGAACGATGAGTTTGAGCCATATCACCGATAGTCTCCAGCTGTCATTGGTGTTTACCGTTCCGACGACCCCAACCAGTCAGGAAGTCTACACCTTCCTACGTGGCTGGCTTAAATTAACTTTTTTGGACTTCACTGTCTGGTTCCATGTTTTGGTTTGACCACCGTTAGCTCTTTCCCAGTCTGACCCTATGTTAGCTAATATTTGCCCATTGACGAAGGCGATGGCTAGGGATGCATGCGTAACACATGTCCTAACCATCTCAATCGATGTAACTTCAAAACCTTGCCTTTTGATTTCCCTCCTTACCTAGCACTCGACCCACGCCTAACCACAATATTACTCACCCTATTATACCACTTCACACGGGAGACAGAACGCAAACACCTATGGTCAAAGACAGCTAATCTTTTCATGTCTTCCACTCTCAATGGCCAGGTCTCACAGTCCTAAAGGAGGACGGAGCGGACTTCTGAGCAGTACACACGCCCTTTGGTCGGCAGCCAACAGGATATCACGTCTACGCCAGAGATGACGCAAACTGGTATATGCGAAAGTAGCCCTCTGTATCCGTGCTCAGATTTCGTCAGAGATCAACTCGCTGGCATTGACTGATGCAACTTCCCACATACGTGAAGTGGTCAACACACTCTAACACTTTACTTCCTATTACTAGGTTAGGAGTCAGTTTAGTACAGTCCCGTAACATCATCTTACATTTGACAAGAGCGAACCACACGCCAAACATTCGTAGATTGCAGCTCGAGGTGTTCAGAAGACTGCATTTTGTCAGCGTCTTAACTAAGGGCAGGACTATATCATCTACATATTCTAAGTCAACGAGATTATTCCCTGGTAACAAGTCAATCCCTGAGTCGCTGAAATCAGTTAGGGTTAAGTTCATTGGCACATGCATCTATGATACAATTGAATAGAGACGGAGATAGTGGGCATCCCTATCGGCACCAATAGTTGCCACCACTTCAGATAACAACTCGCCGTAAGCCCTCTTCTGGCTGCATGAGTTCGAGTAGAGTGGCTTGATCACAGCAATGCATTTTCTCGGCATTCCTTTGCAGCCAAGCACCGCCAGAGTACCTCTCGGTCAACAGAATCCAATGCCGCCTTCAGGTCAAGAAATATTACGATTGTTGGACGCCGGTAAGTATGCATATCTTCCAGAATCTGTCGAAGGGTGACAATATAATCAATACGCCCTCGTCTCCACGCAGTTTACAAGCTAATAACAGTAAGTTTAGACAAAGGGAGGCAGGAAAATTGGGCATGAGACTAGCAGCCATCTATCTTATCCACCAACCGGTTAAAACACAACAATCGCTAGTGAAACTTTAAAGCTTGAAGTTCCAAGTTGTTTCACTCTGGCTGATTGACTAACTGAGTGAATCTCAGTGTAGAACCGTGCGCACCGAAGTCCAGCACTGCTCAACTTACCACACTCCATGTAGTACACAAAGGTTTACAAAAAGGTATAAAAATAATCATAATAACAAGTAGTAATGTGAAGGAGAAGGACAGCAACATGGGAAAAAATGACGGTTTAGTGGAAAGAGGACCTGCACCATTGACAACAATATTCAACCATATCACCAGAGCAATCTCCAGGCATTGAATCTTAGAATCCTGAGCCGTCCCCGCCCCGCCACCCCAACCAGGCAGTCTATACCTCATTCACGTGGCTCAAACTAGCTATACACCAAAGAATTCATGGACTGATCCCGGGTTTTGGTTTGATCAACCTTATCTCATACTGACTGGCCACTTCTCATGGAGGGAGACGGTGGTTTGGCATGGTGCAACACACGTCCTAGCCATCTCAATCAATTCACTTTCATCACAACCTCATCAATTGACACTTTTCCACCTTACCTAACACACCCTACCTCAATATTACTCACCATATTATACCACTTAACACGGAAGATGGGAAGTACACACCTATGATAAAAGACAGTTGGCCTTTTCCTATATTTTACCTTTCATGGCCATGTCTCAGAGTCATAAAGGAGGAAAGAGCGAACTGCTGTATAATACATACGTTCTTTGATCGATAATTAACAGGATACTACGTCTACGCCAGATACTACTGACTTCAGGAAGTCAAATGGCCACCCACGCACGCATTAGCCTTTTGCATTCAGGATGAGATTACGACGTCAGTTAATTAGCCGACCACTCCCCACTCAACCAATTCAGGATGAGCAAGGAATGAAAACAGAAAAGCTTTTTTTTAAAAAAAGGCTACCCAAAAAGGCATCAGGATAACTTACTCAAACTTATTTTCAAAATCTATGATTTGTTGATTTAGATTATCACACATTTCAGCTCTTAAACGTGCCTCTTGTTCAATTAATTCACCTTTTGATTCAAAGAATTTTTCGGATAGATCTTTCACCAATGCAATAAGTTCCTATCGAGGGAGAGAGAGAAACAAAAAAGCGAAGGAAATGTAGAAATAACACGGGAACTTGAAAAGTGGTTAGTAAACGCACACACACACACACATACTATTCCTAACTTTCCAATGAAGACCTTTAAAGGTTATACAACAACAACACAATGAACACGAGTGAAATGTTCATTATAAAGAACAATAGTAACAGAAATGCAGGACCGACCTTACTTAAATGCTGAATTATACACTGAAGATGTTGCCTAGTAGGGCAATGAAAGCTTCGCAAGTAAACCGTCCAGCTCAGAAAATACAAGTACATCAAAATCATCCACCTGAGCTACATATCTTCTCCATTATATCGGATATAGCAACTGTTAGACGCCTCTAAGAATGCCTTTGTTCCAGAATCTGTCAAAGGGTGAAGAAATGATCAATACACCCTCTTCGTGGTCTAAAGCCTGCCAGGTTCTCTCATGTTTGTTCCTCCAGAGCACCGTTTAGTCTACACATGATTATCGAACCTAGAATTTTAGATACCATATTAGTCAAGCGAATCGTTCTGTGATTATCGCAGGAAGAATTGTCTCCCTTCCTGTATATTGGGATAACCAATGAATTACACCAGCCCAACGAGACTGTCTCTGATTCCCAAACATTGCCTAATACCTTAGTTAACCTAGACATTAAATTGTCTCCACCGTCCTTAAACACCTCTGGAGTCATTCCATCACGTCCCGCTGCTTTACCTAATTTCAGATTAGAGATTAGGCTGTTTTAAAGGTGTTTTACGAACTTTTTAACACAGCTGAAAGATCTGCTGTGGCGTCTGCTATACATTATGCGTGAAAATACCTCACAATAACTTTCATCCTCAACCTCAATCGCGTCACAATATGCATTAAGTTAGAAGACGACAAGAAAGACACAAAGGACAAAGGATTAAAACATTGGACAGTAGTCATAGGCTACAGAATCACCAAAAAAAGTAATATAAACAGGATTAAAACTTTACTTAATTCAATTTGGACATTCCCCTTGATTGATGGGGCCGAAGTGCTCGGGCTCCGTCTCAGGTTGACATGTTCGCTCCTTGTGCAGATTACTCCAACGATATCTGATTATTAAACTTGAAGTAAATTGGTGGATGATGACTAGCAGTGGAATTCACAGAATGCGCATTTCTTCCTTTTCGGGACTCGTCAGCTGAATGCACCTGAGACCGAGCACTTCGGTCCAATCAGTCAGCGAGAAAGTTTATATTGAATTCAATAATTACGAATGCACATTGCACAAGATGTGGTTGGGGTAAAACCATGACTCACTCACTCACTGGGGAATGCACGTATTTCCAATAGCTGACAAGTCCTCAGTAGAGAGAACGAAATGAGCATCCTAGTGGAGGATTCCACTGCTAGTCACCATGCACGAATTTACTTCAAGAATAGAAACTTCTTTATTTATAACCAAACAGAAGGTGAGAGTAGTGATGAAATTTGCGTTACGACAGTGTCAACTTTGAACTATGTTACTCAGCTTATGCCAACCATTGACTTCCATTCACCTCACAGACTCTAATCATGGAGAAAGGGAGTCATACTTCCTTTCTGAGCTAAATTAAAACCGTGCACACACACACCGAATGATGACCTCGATATCACACGAGTGAAACAGCCATCCGATGACTAGATTACACCGATCTGGCAAGCAAGCATTACTGTACAGTGTGTGTGTGTCTGTGGTATCTGGCTACTTATATCAATCAACCAGTAGTATATACCCCAATTTCTTGATGAATTTAACTCTCTTCTTACAAAGCTAAAACAATTACCTTTCTGCTGAATTGATCCAACAATAATTCTGTACCGTCACTGTTGGACGGTGTGACTGCTTCCGTAGGAGATACTTCGTGAAATTCAACTGTCGAATTTATCTCATCGCTTATTCCTTCTCCTACTCCTTCTTCTTCTTCTTCTTCTCCTCCTCGTGAAGTAGGCGTCTTTTCAAGATCATCTTCGGACCAACGTGTTGATTGAGCTTCCAAAATAGTATCCGGTTCCTTAGATCTAAAGAGATGAACAGGAAGAAGAAGAAGAAAGCGTTCCAGTAAAACTTTTTTTGGTCACATGATTTCATCATGAGCTGACATTGGTTAGAGAACCATTGGAAAACCTGCGAGTACTGGACAGCTGTTTCGTCCCAGTTTGGGACTCTTCATCAGTATGCACCCACCCAACTTTGTTTACTGCATTTGAAACAGATGCTGTGTAGAACACTTCAATAATCATGTTACTCACTCACTCACTCACATTTCTGTAACCCAGTACAGAATTATAACACCCGAGGAAGTGAGGAGAGGCACACCTCATGGCTGAATGCTTATGGATACTAAACCGGTTGCCGCCTAAGCGAAAATATAGTCGAAGCAGGATTTTAATACACTGTGGTGAGAGCTGGCTGCTAGCCAAAGTTGGTAGACAGTAATTCACGTCAATGTTTATGTCCCCAATATTGGTGGTGAGAAAATGAGAACAAAGGCTTTGCGTAAGCGGATACAGTTACCATATGGATGATCTGACACAGCCACAAAGAGATGCAAGGTTAACTTTCTGTGAGAAACAACCAATCAAAAGACTGTATTTTCTACTAACAATAATCTACAATAATGTACATTAATGATTTTCCTTAATAAACGATCTTTTGCCTGGCCCTTGTCTTCTGTTGTTACAACATGACCACCAAGTGGAAGTAGGTTGCGTGCAAGAAGGGACGGACAATGAGCCAAATTATCATCACATTTATTTTAACTTTCTATCAGTACCCCACCGATACAATTTGTCAGTATCAATTATAATAAGGGCTGTTTTTTTGGTATTTCCCAATGAATGAAAAACAAGCAACGATATTATTGTGGTTTTACTGACGTTTCGCTATGCAATGCTGTTAGTAACTAACAAAGTATTCTTAAACTAGAATTTACAAAATCCATTCAGCTTATATACAATAACAACTTAATCATCATTCTTAAGCATGGAGTAATTCTCTTCACGTTGTCAAATTGGTCAATTGGTAAAGATAACAAAACCAGGTGTAGATTGTCGGGTTCGATAAGTGTGTAAAATTATAAAAGCAGCATGTGTTTACATAATAAAATTGATTATGACACATTCGTGTTGATTTTGTCACTTCATGGGGGAGGGGAAGGAGGTGTTGTAACCAGGTCATATTCTGTTTTAGTCCATCATTCCTATTCAGACAATTTGGATTCCACTTGATATGAAGTGCTTCTGATATTAGACGTTCTTTATGATTTCTGAAATGCTTTTTCTGGATTATTTCACTATTGTCAAAATCAATTTTGTAACCCAATTCTATAGCATCTAGACCTATGGCTGATGATTTTTCAAGTTTTTTCAGTTCAATTGGATTTCTCGGTGTTCAAATAGAGGCGGCTCTGCGGTTTTGATTTTGATTTCTTGAGATGTTTGTCCAATGTATATCGCGTCACACTGCAAGCATTTTATTTTATAGACACAGTTGGATAGAGAATCTTCAGGGATCTGGTCTTTTATGTGGACAAGATTGATTTGTAGTGTGTGTGTGTATCTGATGTTTTGAAGAAAACTCTAATGTCGAGCTGATTGAGTACTCTTCTGATATCATCTGACGTCTCTGCTCTATATGAAATGACAACTGTTGAGGTCCATGTTTTCGGAATACGTTTTCGACCATACTTAATGTCAGTGTTGATTTTGTTGATGAAGTTCTCCTGGTAGTTATTTTGCTTGAGAGTCTCAGTAATGTTTGATATTTCTTCTTATTTCCCTTCTTCATCCGTTAACATCAAAGAGTGTGCTCGTCTAAGAAGACTTGAAACAACTGATACCTTTGCGCTGATCGGGTGTGATGATCCGAAGTCTAAATATTCGTTGGAGTGGGTTTTTTTCCTGAATATAGATATACTAAAATTTCCGTTTTTCCTTCTCTTAACTAGCCAGGCAGTCTAGAAATGGTAGTTCACCAACGTCTGATTCTGCTTCCGAAGTAAACTGGATTGTCAATATCAATTTCATATTACGATTAACAATGTTACTCAATGCTTTATGGGGTTATCGAGTTCAAATAATATATAAATCCCACAATAACGAAACACAAACTACGTAAGTTTTCACCTAATCCGACTGCATTACATACTCTTTACGATTAAACTTTTTCATTTCCACCAAATTTCAGAGGTACAATGCTCGCCAATCGGGTTTCGATGCACACTTAAAACTTTGCTAAGCCAGTAGTAAGGCCAGTGAAGAGGGAAGCTTGGCCGGGGGGGTCTGGGGCAGCTAGCAACCCTACTCAGTGAAAACTGAAAAAACCACTGCTACCAGAACTCCTAAACTCTTAGCTTGGAATGATTTCCAAACAATCGCCGCCCCCATAATCGAAATATCAATCTACAGCACATTGATGGCTACTGGATGGATGTTTTGGAGCTGTGCTGGGAAGTTTTGGTCCAGAAGGGTCTAGCATGCCAAGGTGAAGTGAATGCTTATTGAAGGTATCGGTTGACCGACAGTGTTTTAACATGCAAATTTGCACAAAGTACAGTTGCAGTTCAGGTTGCCATACTCCATGCAGTATACAAAAGAAGATAAGAAAAGAGGGAAAAAATATACTCAAAAGTACTGCGACAAACAGAAATGTAAGGAAGAAAGAATAGCAGCATGCAAAAACATTTGGGTTTAATGGATATAAGCGACTGAATGCATCTGCTTCACTGAGAACGATTTTCAGCTATTATTGGTCCTTAGAATCCTGAGGACTCCAAACCAGACAGTCTATAGCTTTTTCCGTGACTTAAAACCAACTATCAAAGACTCTGTGGACTGATACTAGGTTTTGGTTTGACCACCTCTAACCTTTATTCCAACTTCATTCAATGTCGATTAACATTGATCGTTGAGGAAGGCAATAATAAGTAATTACTCATCAGCTTTGTGTGCAATTGTTTTCTCACGCACTCTTTTACCTCGCTAAGCCAGAAATAACGCTGGTGAAGAGGAAAGGTTGGGCATGAGGCTAGCAACCCCATCCTGTAAAATAAGCACTGGCTTCTAGCTTGAAGCCCTATGTTCCACTGGGAACGTGAAGGAAATAAAAAAATAATGAAACTATCCTGCTAAGTGTTCATAAATCAAATCATCCAAAATTCTTAATCTTACATTGTCACGGGTGGGGGAGAAATGGTGTTACTCATCTAGCACATGTAATATTAATGCACTTGGTAGTGAACAACACTCATTCACGCCTTGAAAAGTGGAGAAGTTCGAAGGCCTATGTCCAATATATCCAATGAGCCACAGCTTCCCCCATTAGTGTGGCAACAAACAATATTTGGTTGAAGTGTTTCTTCTCTAGTGAACTAGAATAATGACCACCCACCCCAACCCCCCTGGCTGGCTGGATTCAACATAGAACTTGGCACAGAAGTGCAGTAGTTCGAGTTGCCACGTTCCGAAGAGCACACAAAGGTAGACAAGAAGATGAGTGAAGAGAATCAATAGAGTTTTGACAAGTATAAGAGTGAAACAGAATGAGTAATGGTAGAAAGGAATATGAAAGACTACAGAGACTGAATACATATGCGCCATTGACAACGATTTTCAGCCATGTCACCTATTGTCTCCAGCCATTGATTCTTAGAGTCCCGAGGGCGGGCCCCAACCCGGAAGTCTGCATCTCCCTACCTGACTCAGTTTAACTGTCAAGGATTTCATGGATTGATGCCATATTTTTGTTTGGCCACCGCCAACCCCCCCCCCATTGACCAACAGATTTTATTGAATATGTTTAGTGTTAGAGCTGAGTTTCCTTTAAGCAAAACTCAATTACTCAGTACTGGGCTATAAGCTACACTTTTGTGTAGGAGCTAATGATACACCCCAGTTGGGCAGATTGAAGTAGGTGGAGCGGGATTCGAACCTGGAACCCATTGATTGAAAATTGAGTGCTTCAGCCAATGCACCACATCTCCAATAAACTCAGTAAACCTATAGGCATTGCTCTACTTAGCGCATCCACCACATTGTTTAAATATAAAAGTTTACAATAGCTAAGTGAAAAACACAAACACACACACATACACAGAGGAAACATACTTGACTACAGTCGTCTGATTATTATTCACCAACATTTTATGTTTCACTTCTTTATGAAGGTTCGATTTCACTTCATTTTTATTTGTATGCAAAACAACAGTTTCTGCCATGGGATTTGCTTCAACGATCACTTGTCTAGCTAAAGCAGCAAAGCGTAGAGCATGTAAAGTTTCATCGTATAATTCTGGATTTGTTGATGCATTCACTATCATGCATGCTCTTCCCTGACCAGTGAAAAAGCCTTGAAATAAACGTGTAAGTTTTGAATCACGATAAGGCACTAGTTTTGGATTATCCGGATGCAGTTGATTATACCGTAGACATTCAATACACCTGCGAAATATAGTTCAATAATTAATTGATTTTTTTCACATAATGAAATTTCCAATACAATAATTATAAAACTTTTTATGGTGACAAAAATTAGGTTTATGTGAAAAGCGTATTGGGGGGGAGAATAACTGTGGAGGTCAATGGTGACTAACAGACACCTCTGATGATTGCCTCTTAGAATTCTGTTCATCTAATCATCCGTTCCTGTGCGTCGGTGGCATAGCGGTTAGGATGCTCGCCAACCATGCACATGGTCCGGGGTTCGATCCCCGGTCGATGCACTCCTTTACCTCGCTAAGCCAGTAATAAGACTGGTAAGCAGCAGGAAAGGTTGGGCATGAGGCTAACAACCTCATCCTGTAAAAATAATCACCACTGCTACAGAAACTTCAAGCCTCTAGCTTGAAGCCCTATGTTCCACTGGGGAACGTGAAGGAATAAAAAAAATCATCCGTTCCTAGATATAGCATTAACTTCAAAGATAAGAGATATTCTCATCCAATGATAATGCATGATATTAAACCAATGATGAACGTGGATGAATCAGCAATATACGCATAGTGTTGTGTATTACAACATACTATTAATGTGAAGTGTGTTCTTTTACAAATAACAATAATCCTTTGTCTAATACCAAACCCTAAAGACTGGGAATTTAAGAGAAAAAAAAGCCGAATAATTTGAACCGTCAAGTGCATACTGTTCAAGCTCAATTACCCGGGACATATTGATTTATGGTTTCAAGGCTTATGTTACTACCCAGTCGCTTATGCCCAAGTAGGTGGAGCAGGACTCGAACCTGTAGCCCACTGACTGATGGATCACAGGCGCTTTTAAGTCTTGACGATATGACAGGCAAGGTTTCTAGTAACAGAACAACAGTTAGTTAGCATGCATTAGACCTTGAGGTTGTTGTGAAACAGGTGTTGCCGCTAAAGAGTTGTTACAAAACTTCGTTATAATCAGTTGAACATTACATGCACGACATTTGCCTTTTCCCAGATTAGGATTCTCGAAAACAAGTATTGTTTTTGTAGGGATTTTGTTTGATTAGTTGGAGCTAACATCAATAGGAGAACCAGGAGAACAGGAAGTACTGGACGGCTGTTTTGTCAGCCTAGTTTGGGACTGTTCGGTAGCACGCAACCACCGAGACGGTTCGAACCCAGGACATTTTGGTTACAAGGCGAGCTAGCTAGCAGACAATTAAGCCACTGGGACCTGACCCAATGACCAGCCCATGAATTCTAACTTCTTCCAGTTCATGAAATAAAGCGACCACTTCGCAATGTCTTCTCCCTCCCTCATCTTCAAGCTGCTGTACCCTACTGGTCACGGCTTCCCACTAGAACCCCAGGTTGCCGCCTGAACCGGGCCAATCGTTAGTGAGCAACGAAAACAATGTTGAACTGTAGTTCTATCTCTGGCAGACAATAATGGCACCGTCGTAAGTAATTTTATAATCCAGTAGCGTGTGTGTGTGTGGTGAAAATATAGATCATTGTTTAGCTATTCATTTGAGTCAAAAACACTAACTCTGAAAATGTGCACACTTCATACCTATATCATCTTTATGGTCTCTAAACAAATAATTGGTTTACAAAAAACGGAATGAAGAATAGTCGGTGACTTTAAATTATAGCGGCCTAAACAATACTACCTAATAAAAACCTTGGTGAATCACCATCAACCAAGCAGATGCGTCCGTAGTAGAAATGCTACATTTAAGAAAAACGTCTGTATACACATAATGCAATGTTAAAAAATAATTATGAGTACTTATATGTTTTTTTTCTATAGTTGGTTTGTAAGGATTAGTTTTGTTTTTACGAAATGATCACGGATTGATGTCAGTTAGAGAACCATTGAAAACCAACTACAGAAAATTAATATGATGCTCGCTAGTGGCTTGCTACAGGACGGAATTTCCCGGAGTTCTAGTGAGAAGGCGTGACCAGTGAGGTCCATCCAGTCAAGTGTGAGGATGGATATCCTATCAACGACATTGGTTGGGGTAGCGCTAAATCACGAATTGGTAGAAGTTAGAATTCATAGGCTGGCCATTGAAGAGTCGGGTCCTAGTGGGTGAATGGTATACGAGTCAGCTTGCCTTGTAGCCGGAAGGTTCTGGGTTCGAACGCTGTTGGTGGGTGCGTACTGTCGATGATTATCAAACTAGGACGAAAGAAACAGCTGGCTGTCCAATACTCCAGTGTTGCTTTTCAATGGTTCTCTAACTGATATCAATCCTTATATATGTTCCGACAAAGCCTCTCAATTTCTCATAGGAGTCCTCATAGTTAGGTTAAACCAATTTTTGTGCATAAATTCGTCGAGATAACTGTTAATCATCGTGTTTCTTGACCCACCTATTCACCTCTCTGATCCTCTTTTTTAGGTGACTTTTGATGGAGTTTGTACGAGTCTTACCGAAAGGATTGACAAAAGTCGTCCGTATGACAGACCAGATTGTGAATATAGCCCAGGGATGACAGTTGGCTACACGTTTTCTCCCTCCCAATGAGCCTATTGTCTAAGTCCTGTATGACGCCCTATTTCAATACTATAATACATCCACAGAGATATCGTGAAGTCTGTAAGGAAATATAAGTGACGAAATAAACATAGCGACACTCATTACTAAGCATTCTCTTTCTCAAATTCATGGGATATACAGGTTACTTTGACTTCTGGTAGGTCATAGTAATCTCATGGGCAAAAAGGAAAGAATAGAAAAATTTTACAATATCCAACAAACCTTCCTAATGTTAACAGACTTGAGTTGATATTTCCAGCCTCACGAATACGCATTGTTTGACCACCTGTAGCCGCTTTTACAGATCGTTCACTTCCAGCCAAATCACAAAACATAAGCGTGCTAACTCGAGCAAAATTTGGATTGTTTTTATTCACTACTTTTACAGCTTTTATAGATAAAATACTATGCGATCTTGAGCTTGCTTGATTTAAACGAGTTGAGGCGACTTTTTGACAATGACGACCAACTGCAACAAGTCGTAAAGCCTCTTCAGGTGAACCGATAGGGTACCATTTCATACCTAACCAACAGCAAAATCAGAAAAGTATGCTCTGTGTAAATACAACACAATGTTAATAAATCTAGGGAGACAACTTCTTGCACAGTTTCTACTCAACTTTTCAACCCAAAAATGATTAAGGATTTTTTTTTCACGACAATAAAAACCATTAAATAGCTGGAAGTTTTCCTACTTGTATATTTATTTGCATAAACACGTGTCACTTCGAAAAAATTCTCATTTTCTTATAACATTCCCAGAAAGTAACACAAATGAAGCATAATAGTATCTTTCGTGAGCCTTCGTTTGAGAAAATTAAAACAATTAGTCCCTTTGATAAATTTGAATAAGGCACTAAGAAGACAAATTTCGCCAGATGATATCATGATTTCCTAGTTTCTTTACAACCGCTTTACTTGACCTATCTAAATATGATTGGTCATTAGTATGTACTTTTGTTTTATTTAACTGAGTAATTGTCATGAACTTTATTTTATTATTGTTAACCATGTTAGTCGTAAAGCGGTTGTAAAGAAACTACGAAATGATATCATCTCGCGAAATTTGTCTTCTTAGTGCCTTATTCAAATGAAGCAAGTCAGAAATGTGATACTAATAAAAGGTAAAATTTCTTAAAATGTGAGTTATTTTAAATTACCATTACTAAAAACATCACCGAAGACTGACAGAAATAAGAGAGACAAATTCAACTGAGGGTAAACCTAATTCAATGTAGTTCACTCTTTTTTACTATGTCACCTAATCTCCAACGGGTGATTCTTAAGACATAAAAAAATTATAGCTCATTCATTAACATTCCTTTCTGTTTTAAACTAGCAGTGAGTAACTTTACATAGGTTAATATAACTTCCTTCAATTTCCCTCAATTTTAGCACTGCAACATTTAACATTAGGAGAGGCTGTGCTAAGTAAAGAGGGGAAACCAATAGACAAGGTTGTGAGGTTACATCGATTGAGATGGTTAGGGCATGTGTTACGTATGCCTAGCCATCACCTTCCTCAACGGGAAACGTTAGCTGACATAGGGTCAGATTGGAAAAGAGATAGTGGTGGTCAAACCAAAACATGGCTTCATCAGTCAATGAAGTCTACAACAGGTAGTCTCCACCTGGTAAGAACCTGTGAAATAGAATGATATCAATTTATACTGCAAATTTGGTCTTTCTTTCTCTATCGAAATTTATCAAGGGAACCAAATGTATGAAATCCACAACAGTTAGTTTGAGCCACGGACGGTAAACACCAGTGGCTGAAGACAATTGGTGATATGACTCAAAATCGTTCTCAATGACAGTACATATGCATCCACTCCTTATGAATTATAATACGCAATAAAACTATATCGTTCTTCGACGTTACTATTCTTTTTGCTTCACATCTCTGTCTACTGTATCTGTTTTACATTTCTCCTTTGTTCTCCCGCTTTGTGGGCTACATGGAGTGTGGCGACTCGAACTGCTCCACATCGGTGCTAAGTTCTATGTTGAAACCAGAGAGCTAGGAGAGGCTAGTAGGTATGACTGACATGAACAGATCATCTCACTTCACACACCTAAAAATTTCATAAAATAACCCTGATTCTCCGATTTCTAACCCACCCAATATCGGTTATTCTAAAATCCTACAACATTAACACTTCGTAATAAAAACAAGTAGAAAGAGTCTCTTCCCCACATGTCTACAAACAGAAGATCCTAGGCTTATTTACTTTTATATTCACCTTAGAAAAGCCTGTTTAAGAATTACGTTTGTGTTAAAATACACTAACATAATTAGTCAGTCAGATGGAACATGAATGGTAAGAAGAAATAATGTGATCACTGTAAGAAAGGTAGGTCACAGATAATCTTTACACAGTAGTCGAAAAAGGTAGAGACAATACGAGGCTACGGTATAGTATCAAGTTTGCCTGCCTCAAACCAAAGGTACGGACAAGGAATAATATTTCCTTGCCGATATCCTATCATAGTGAAGAATTTAGACCATTGAAAACGACTTGAATATCATTTTATATGAAGACAAGGAGTACCTGTAAGTTGGGACAAATCGCAAAAACATCGGGTGGACATACGCTGTGCTGTCACCAGAAAGATGTTTACCTCCTTATGTACATCTCTGGTGAGGTGAAGACTATAAAACTGTATCCAGGCAGCCAGTCGTTGTCTTAAAGGGGACTCATATTCTATAAATGGTTCAAAGGAAGGCGACACTTATGGTTCTCAGCATGACTAACTTATCATACAAGGAAAGAATAGACAGTTTAAAGCTCTTCTCCCTGTCATACCGTAGGCAGAGAGGAGATTTAATCACTTTAAAATTTTAAATAATGACTACGGACCTGACCCATCTTCTCTTTTCCTTCCCACCAGGTCGGAACACCTTAGAGGACATAGCAGGAGAGTTCAAAAGCCAAGAAGAAATCATATTGCTGTTGAGCACTGGTTCTCACATCGAGTCATAAACTCTTGGAACCGACTCCCAGAAGAAGTGCTGTCTGCAACTTTAACTGATTCGTTCAAGAAGGGTTTGGACAACCAGAGAAATTTACTAGAAAAAGATTAACATAGTCTCCAAGCCTTCTATCTTCAGCCAATAAATCTGAACCTGAATAACAGATATCAACCAATAAGTACGGAAATTACGGAATAGATATCAAAACTTAAAAAACAATACCTTTTACGAAAATATTTCCGTTTTTATCAGTTCTTAGTTCCAGTGGTTTTCTTCGTGGTTGGTTTGTAAAGTTTGTTGTATGTGATGCGTTATTGTTCACACTGAATATATTCCGGAAATTTTGTTGGTTCTGAGTTGTCCGCATGCTTGTAGAACCATTAGACTGACTAGAAAACATATTAGAGCACTGAACAGAGTCTAGAAGATCGTAGAACGTTTCATTGTAAATCTCCACAAAACTAATCCAGAAACTGTAACGGATATCACTTGAACACCTCATGTCTAAATTGATGTATGGGTAAGTAAAAGAATTAACAGAGGGCAATATTTTACCTGTGAAAGTTTCATCTAAACAGATTGGTTCATTTTCACTACCAGGAAGAGGATTTGACTAGAAGCTAATAAAGAAGACGAAACGCTTACCTCAAAAATGCCATCAGAGTATTTCAGAAGTGTAGACTTCTCCGTTAAAATCTCCTGTACCCTGTCTTCGCTCAAACTAATTACATCTGAAAAGTCTTTCGGCATAAGAAATGGATCGCTTTTGTGCTTCACAAGACTGAATATTGTGTGTAAGGTTCGTGGTACAATACCAGCATCATTTCGGGATCCTAAGAAGTGCTAGAATATTGCCGTAAATTACCTTGTAGAGTATGGGTTTTGCCAGAGCTAGTAGTTCCATAGGCGAAAATGAGACCATTCAAACCCTCGATGAATGAGCGGATTTTATCTGCTGCTACCTTTTCAAAAACTTTTTTCTGAGTCGCAGATTCATGAAATATTCCGTTGAAAGTGAACTTATTGGCACTTTTCTGGAAATTACGGACTTGGTTTTTCCGAAAATCTGCATCCGGGGGATATGCAACAACTGTATATGAATCAGGGAAAGATAATATAGTCTAAAAAGATGTCAATGATAATAATTCCTCGATACTTTTTCAGATAGGTCTTTGGCGCATGCATAAGGTCTTATTCTCAAAAAAACTTTCATGGGTTGACTGTGATGTGAAATCGAAGGACCACGAGAACATGATTCGAAGTCCGCCAGTAGGTTGCAATTTATGGTGGAAAGCCGAAATCCATTTACCGTGCCAAGAGACGGTACTCTCGGGCATATGAAAGATAATGCAGACTTCCGGTCATCTGAATTCCTGAAGAACAAATTAGAACTAAAGCATAACCACATACATTCCAAGCATTTTGCAACCACCGCCAACCTATTCTAGCCTGTAACTTTGACTGAATTCAACAATGCTTGGCTACGCTTTCGACGCAGATATGTTAATTACAACAATAATAATTCTTGAGTAAATTTATGTATGTTTCCTATTTGCATCCACAAGGTCTCAAAATTAATCAAGCGGTTTGTATGATGTAAAGGGATAGCTACCACGGAATGACCTTGAGCAACTAATCAAGGTTGAAGGGGGCAAACTCTTGAAAGTTTGATAACAGATTCCAAATATGAATTTATTAACTGCCGAATTTACCCGGGACATTCTTTTCTTACAGTATCTTCAATTCTACCTCACCCTAACTTAACCCTAACCTGTATGCGCAACCCTTAACCCTAGTGCAACTCCAAAAAATTGCGAACCTGACAAAATGAGAAAGCCAGATCAACAGCAGACTTTAAAAGAGAAATACACAGCAGTTCGACCCACGTCCAAGGAAGTGCACACCCATGCATTTGGACAAGCACACTTTACAAGAAACCGCGAAATGAGTACCTTCTCAGGTAGTGACTATAAAGAAGATGAACAGATGTCTGCACATCGAGCATAAGCACACTGGTAAAGAGTTTTTGATACAGGAGAGCTATTCAATATCACACCAAAACAAAAGCCTAGTCTAAATTGAAAAAATCCCTCCGTTAAGATACAGGCCACCAGTAAAAGCCAGATTACGACTTTCATGCACAAAACACTGGCTACTGACCTCGGGTCTAAGTGATAGTTCTCATGTGTTTTCATTATCGTTGACTTACACCTAGAAATATTCCGCAAAGTCTCACTCAAGCATGACATGCCAGCTTGGTGTGGAATCAAGCTATAATAAAAAATTAAAAAATATAGAAAGAGGCTGACAATGAAACATGTCCAGGTATACGAATCACAAGGCTAGTAACCCTCATTCAGTGAATCTAGTCTAATCCCCACCTGAGGTTCCCTGAAAGTTATGGCGGAATTTCCAACCGAAAAAGCCACCAACTCTCAATCTTCCAAGTACGGTCCGAAAATTCTATTTACCGTAATGGCGAAAGGTGACGCTGTCTTGTCAAAATCGAGGAAGTTGCCCTGAACATACTAAAAATAACGAAAATGTTTTAGAGGCTGGCGGTATTGACGTTTGCGAATTGTACGGAGTATACTGAAGCAAGATCTAATAACAACAACTTCTATAGTATTCATTCGTCGTGGACCAAGGGCAAATCAAAAGACACTATTTGATCATCCAAACTAAGAGATATATTTCGGGGCCGAATCATAGACCGAGATGAATGCTTAGCTGGCTAGTGATCGTGCACGAACGTGACACGACGGAGTACCAAGTGGTATGGATGCTTGACCGGAAACCTTCAGCTAAAGAAGTCGACTTAAACAGTGAGAGTCAGCATCCAATGTTCAGTGATGATTGCTGTGGTCAATCATTTTGGGGAATTATTTACCGCTACAATGTAATCCCAAATCCTCCTTCAGCTGGTGTTCTTCACCCCTTGAAAGGTCAATAGTCTTTACCACTGTGTATGGTGCCTCATAAAACACAGATCGACTGGAACGCCTTTTATTTATTACAGCGGCATAAATAAAATTGCATATACCCAGAAGACCGGGTGTGTTATTTAACCGATGGTGGCCTCACTGTATAATTCATCAGCATTCTTTTTACTGATTGTCTTACCCCTAAACAACTATTAAGAGTGTTATGCGAGAAGGACATGGAATGGGATAATGGAATAAATAGGCTTGAAGGAGACATTTAAACCAAATTTCCAAACAGCTTACTTAAGGTTCAAACCATACCACGCTTAGGTTGTCTACAGCTGTTTTGGAACCTCAGAGTTTTTCTTCTGCATTCATGAGTTTAAATAGGCTTTACAGTGATGGTATTTTGGACCAACTGAAAAACTTCTTTGCATTACGTAACTGTACATACAACTGATTGATGACACTTGGGGCAAAGTATCAACAGATCATAGTTTTTAAGTGGTCCCAGAAAAATGTGAACTGTGTCATATACTGGTATGGATCCTAACTGCAATCTCATTGAGATAAGTGCTAGAGTAGCTGTACAGTTAATCATTTTACTCGGATTAGATTGTGGAATTCTATTACTGGATACTTTGGCATGTGTTTATCGTCTCGAAACAGACAGCAAGTGACACACTATTTGTCCTGGTATATTTGTCCACTGTGTTGCATGGCTCCCAATCTGGCTAAATCTTAAAAGCAAATCTCTTTAGCAGAATCTTAGGATATTATTGGTTCTATATGGTCAGAAATCACAGGATAAAGTGGTCCTGTGTTAGCTTAGTGGATGGAAAGGATGTGAACGGCGTACTCTCCACATCAAAATCTGTCTGAAGTGATAAGCTCTTTCTGTACTTCAGGAGGCGAAAAACATGAAGCAACTAACCGCAGTCAGGTTTAGGAACTTCAGTAAATAATACAGGCAATGAAGCCGTTTGACAAATAGCAGAGTTCACACGTTGCCTATTTAAAACTTGGGCTATCATTGACCTCCATCATTGTATTGCATATAATTTCTTTTGTTCACTCGGTTTTAATGTGTTAAAATATGACCTGTAGTAGTGCTGTTTACTTTTGTGAGTATCTAAAACGTCTGCAACCTGTTGATGAACAAATTTCTTCCAAACTTGAGAAGTATAATTGTGAATGGCAACGCGTCCTAGTACACGAGGTAATTTTTCCTAAGATTTTCGGTGTTAACTGCCACTGCCTGAGGGATACAACTAACTACCTGCAATCCTTAATCATTCATCTTTGTCTTCAGGTTTCAAAGTTCACTTTTCCACATTGGCTTTCAACCAAATGTTGTGCATTTCTCGAGGAGGACAGAAGAATTATCACAAGGGATTAGTTTGCGTTTTAGTTTGTACTATAAACTCTAGAGTCACTCTGTGGATGGTCAGTAATTTGATTATGATTAGTATATTGTTTATTATTATCCCCTGGGGTTATGAGGGGAACATAAGGCTGCAACAACATACCTACGCTTTGTTCTATATCCTGTCGCCCTCTTCAGCTGCGTCTACAACTGCCCATAATCTCTCGTCTCCTACTCCACAAACGATTTCCTCCATGTCACCCTCGCAGTGACGACCAACTTGTCGCCACCCATTGGGATCCCACTCTATTGATGGCCTGCATTGAACGCGATGTTATTCAACGGTTTCCTCAATGTATGTGCGATCCATCTCTATTTCCTCCTGCATATCTGTTGAGCAATCGGCTCTCTCCTATTGGTTTGTTCCCAGCCACAGTTTCTTGTTACTTATTCTTTCTGGCCACTTGATCTTCAATATGGAGCTAAGACAGGGGTTGATGAAAGTCTGCAGTCTATTGGAAATCCTTTTCGTAACACAATCACCAAGTTTCTGACCCGTTGAGAAGCAGTGACCCACTTTCACAATGTTGTTGAAAATCCAGACCTTGTTCTTTATGGTGAGTGAAAGCAGAAGATTTCCGAAATGTTTTCAGGTTGATGAAGGCGTATTTTGCCTTTCCAATTCTGGCAGGTGTTGATATCTTCATCCTTGTCTGTTGGCTGTAGTTGAAACGATGCTTCCCAGACAAGTGAGGAAGGCAACCTCTGTTAAATCTCCGCCGTTGATGGTGATTGGTGCTGGTTGTTGTTGTCGTTTGTTGGTTATCTTCTTGTCCTCCATCTTCTCTATGTTCACCAGGAGTCCCGTTTTCACTGCCAGCATATTCTGCCAATTTGTTGGTTTTCGCCTGAAAGTCTTCAAGTTTGTTTGACATTAGACATATTTTATCAGCGAAATCCTGATCTTCTAGAGTTTTCTTGTCGGTGGTCAAGTGTATTCCTGACCTCTCACTCCCCACAGTCTGACATATAATCCAGTTCACCACAGTTAAGAATATCATCGGTGATAATAGGCAGTCAGCCTTTTCTCACTTCTCTATGCACTTCGAACGCCTCGCTGAGCTTTCCGTTGTGAATCACCTGACACATAATACTGTCATATAGCCAGCTGTTGAATAAGGTTGACCGAAATTTGAGGTACGCCATAGTGTTGAAGTGGTTTTTGAATTACTTCTTGGTCAACGCTGTCTAAGGCCTTTTCAAAGTCAATGAAGTTGGGGTAGAGGTTTGACTGCTATTCTATGCTTTGTTCTTTGATGACGGTGTGCAGTGTTGCAATTCAATCAGCACATGATTTCTCTTTTCTGAATCCAGCTTGTTCGCAGGGAGAGTGAAGTTCTGCATCCATTCCATCTTTTATTCACTGCAGGATGATGAGAATTAGTATTTTACTTGGCGTGGACATAAGGATTATTTCATACCAGTTCTTGCACAGGCCTAAGTCGCCCGCTTTCTCCTGCTTGACTAGGTAGCCAACCTTTCTTTCAATCGGTAGGTACCTTTCTTACTTTCCAAACCCTTTGCAGTAATGGCGTAAGAACGTCTGCAGCAGCCTCTCGGTCCGTTCTCAGGGGTCGGGGGTGAATTCCGTCTAGGCCTGCTGCCTTCCGGACTGGAGTTCAATAGCTTGATTTTTTCATAGATTTCTGATTTCGTTGGAGGATTGGTTTACACTGGCAGGCAGTTGTGTGAGTGCTGTTGGTGGCGGTGGTGTTTCTTGGCGAGTTCATGTGATGGTCAATTCAAGAGTCCTTTAATAAAGTGATCAGCCCATTGTCTTATTTGTTTCTCCTCTCCTGTAATCAGATTCCCTTGAGCATCTTTTATTGGTTTCATCATCCGGGTTGATCTCTTTTCGCATAGAGACCTGGTTGTCTGATATAATGTTGTAAGGTATCTTTTACCTGCGGCCTGCCTGTCCTGCTTCAGTTGCCAGCATATCGTAGAATTGTCTTTTGTCTTTCCTAGCACTCTTCTTTACTGCTTTACCCAGTGCAGCGTCCTCTGAACTCAGCTTCTCCTTCTGTTTCCCATCTTTGCACTGAGTCATCTTCTCTTTCACTATCCTCCTCTCCTCTCTTCTAATAACTTCCAGGAAACCACTGAGAGCCATTCATTGTCTTGTTTCTTCTTTCTTCCTAGAAAAGTTGTACACGTTTCCTTGAACATCACCTTCAGGGACTTCCAAAGTTCTTTCACGCAGGTTTTCTCAGTGATGCCACGAAGTGTCTCTGACTTTGCTCCGATATCTGTATGGAGGCATCCCTTTTAGTTTTGTCCTTCACTTTTCTGAATATTGAACTTGAATTGAGGACTGTATCCAGTTGTTCTGAAGGATTCCATCTTCACCTTGAAGGTTCCTAGAACTAGATGATGAGCTCACATCTGCTCCTCTTCTCGATATTGTGTCCAGCAGACTAGCTGCATCTCCACTTCCTTAAGATTGACAAGAAATGTATCTGGTTCGCGGCGTGTCCAACAGGCGAAATGCATGTTGCTTTGTGCATATCCTTGTGTTTGTACACACTGCCACTGGTCACCAGATCATTGAAAGTGGAGAAGTTTGTGAATAATTCTCCGTTCTAATTCATTTCTCCGAACGACAGCCTCTCGACCCATGATGGATTCTCTTCCTGTATTATCTGCTCTTACTTCGACTGGCATTCATATCGCCCATAAGGATTTTAATGTCGCCATTTAAGATGTTGTCCATTACTGTTTGTAGTTGTCTGTAAAACTCTTCCTTGTTTCTGGTTCCGCGTTGCCTGTAGCACTGTGCGTAGCATTGGATAAGTGTTGCCTTCCTTCCCTCCTTTTGAGTTAAATCTTGCTGTCATGGTCCTGGATGAAATTTGTTCCCACTGCATTGGGCTTCTGGCTGCCACTGGTGACGCCATTATGGCCACTCACTGCCTAACTCTCCTCAGGGTTGCCGTCTGGGTGAACGAAGTTGATCATTGACTCTCCAGTTGACAATTTTGACCATCCACATCCTCCCCATCTGCTTTCGCAGATAACTAGCACTTGTATGCCATATCTTCCCATTTCTTTTGCTATCAGAGCAACCTTCCCAGTCTTGTACATTGTACAGACATCCTACATCCTCATTCTTATTCTTGCTTTCATCGAGAGAGGGCTGACTTTCATCAGCCCTCTGTTTCATTCCGCCTCTCTGATTTGAGGGAAGAATAAGGTTGTTATATGAATTTTTTGTATTTTTAATATATCTCCTGTGCGTTGAGTTTTCTTCAGCAGTGTGGTAAGTTTAGTGGTATAGGGCAGCTAGCCCCAAACCCAGCCCTCCCTCTTTACCCGGGCTTGGGACCGGTTAGAAAACTAGGAACGTATTTAACTAGGTGAGGTTAACCTTATGATTAGTGATGTTTGTTTTGTCCGTTGAAATGTGCTGAATGTTGAATGAACTTCCGTATTCTTGACCAGCCGACCCTACTTCACTTTCCTACATAGTCGCCTGACAAGCAGACGTTCAACACACTACCTTCTTAATTTATACGCTGTGACCGTTGCTAGTTTAATGACAATTTGTTTGCTAATAATCTTTTCAGAAAGAATTTTAGTGGAAGTACTACCCATTGAGTGAGGAATGTGAGTGAGATAAAGTCAGGCGACCACCTATCCATCTTGCACTCCCTAAAAAGGACTTTTCTGTGCTTTATTAAGTGCTACTCGTGCTTTTACAATTTCTAAGCTTTACGTGATTCCGGTCATAAGAATGATAGGCAGTGTTCAAACGTGATTGGGGCTGTTAGAAGACAGAAGACTGTTCAAATCCCAGGATGTGAGGTTTGCAGCCATCACACTGACACAATAATGACTGGCATCTGACCGGCATCAACTAGAAATAACTCTCACGACTGTTGTGCTACAGCTGAACTTTGACCTCCAATAGAGTTTAGAGGACCTAAATGGCTGGCAGACTCAGCAATGACGCTTATTCTCCTTCGACAGGTATGCTTACTATATTCAGCACCCTAAGCTTTCTGGTTGGTTTGCTGCGTAAGGTATATGCAAAAACTCTGCACTTATTAGATGCAGATGTACCTATTTAGGGCCTTACAGCACGGTATACCATGGCCACTCAGATCTAGGTGATAGTTAAGGCATTCAGAAAGGTGAGACGAGCAACCAAGTAGAAACTATATTTTCTGTGTGATTTGTAGGGCTTTCATTATCATTAGAATGGTGAGTATACTTCCACGTGTTTGATCCGGTTTCCCGCTTCATTGCCCACCGCCAAACTTTCAAATATAAAGGTTTACAAATGTAATTTGTGTTCTGTTACGAAACGATTGAAACGTCTGTTCTGAAATCGCTAAAAGATCACGCTGACAGAAAGCGGTTGCAGCTTTTGGTGATGTACTTAAGTGAATACACTGTAAGTAGTCTAAGTGTATGCTGCTGAACCAAATACTGATTTCGTTTTAACAGGTTGCTGGAACCACTACGATTATTGGTGAGTGTTTCCGTAATTGATAACTCCATTATATGAATGCGGTGAGAATCATTTCCGTTGTTGTAATTTAGACCGAGGACACTTCATTTTTGAAGTAAAGTATTAAATTTATTGATTCGGTTGTTTACTAGTATATGTATATCTCAGTTAATAACAATAATATTCTCATTTTTGCAAATGAGGGACGCCAGTTTACAGGAATCATCAATATGATAAATTACATATACGATTATTAAGCATATTTAATAATAATTTAATAAAATGCATACTTTTCCTACCTGTGTAGGACACACCAATTGTACTGGTATGGATAAGTATTATTTAGATTACATAAATTTGGTTTGTGATTAAATTACGTGGTTGCTGTCGTTTTTGTCTTTGGTTTGTGGGAACAGTACGATAAGTAGTCATTCAATGGGGCACATCAAGAAATATATAAACACTGTCTTCGCAATAGCAAAAGACCCCAGGTGTGTTTTGGATGGATTGCAAATACTTGGGAAAAAATAAAGCTTGAAGTCATTTCCCCATATAACTTTGGTGTGTACGGCATCGAGTCTTATTCTTGATTTATATCCAAATTTGGTAAAAATTTAAAATAAGTGATACACTTGTATAGTTTTGTCAGCATTTTCATC
This sequence comes from Trichobilharzia szidati, assembly GCA_944472155.2. Taxonomy (NCBI): domain Eukaryota; kingdom Metazoa; phylum Platyhelminthes; class Trematoda; order Strigeidida; family Schistosomatidae; genus Trichobilharzia; species Trichobilharzia szidati. The sequence continues at coordinate 114,337,953 of OX235272.1, read as the reverse complement.
GCAACATCACATTATGAAGTTGTTGTGATCAAAGACTCCAGTGACCTTAATTATCATCAAAAAACCTTCATAATAATTATTATTATTACCATTTTGATAATTGATAATGCCAGTATTATTGTTATTGTTTGCGATGAAACCGTTGTCATTAGTGTAAACATTCTTATTCAGGCTTTGGAAATTACTGAATACTTATTGTTAAATAATTTTATCACTTCAGGATACTTTCATGGATCTACGAGATGATGACTAGCTGGATGAGTTATGAATTCCACTAAGTTTAATGAACTATGTGACTGCTCGCATATATCGTCTGTGAAGTGCGGATGAGTAGTTGAAATCAACTTAAGGCGAGCTCGAATCTGTTCAGTCAGCTTACCTGACTGGTTTTCTAAAGTATTGCATCATGCGCCTGACTGCATTGATAGAGTACGTTAGGTATGTTAAGACATGTAAATTATATATAGCCTGTGTAAGTACTCATCATATCCGTGACTCGCAATTTATATGCGAACACGTAAACTATTTTCTGCCATTTCTCCTCACATCGGTGCATTGCAGTGACTTTTGGTAAGCATCATAGCATACAAGCGGGCAGCGGAACGTATAGTAACCATATATTTAGGTTCCCGCTTTGGAAATAAGGTGTGGGTATCAGCAAATTGAAGGACTTACATCAATGTGCATGCTGATCTTTGTTCTTAAAATTTCTGGTGGAACTCCAGATGTTTGTTGGTGTTTTAAGTGTGATAAGAGTCATGTGAAGTTGGCCACTTAGTCAAAATATCTTTGCAAACATCTCGATATCATTATGATTGTGGGACATATTTAGACGTCACCTAGGTTAAACGCTAGTAACAGAAGCCACCGTACAGCAGTACTGAGTAGTGTGATATTTTGTCACAAGCCTCCAGCAAAGGTAAATTCTGTGGCGGCCTGCTTAAAACTTGGGCTACCAAATTTTTCCGTCACTTATAGTGCATCTGATTTCTTGGATTTATTTTGTTTTAATTATTCAATTGTGTCCAAAACGTGTTACTTACTCTCGCGATTATTTAAAATGTTTTCAACCGGATAATTTACGAGTATATAATAACCTTAAGAAAAAGCATCATGGTGGGTGGCAAAGATCCTTAAAGCGTACTCCAATGCATCAGATGACTGTTCCTGTGATTATGAGCACTAATTGCAGGTCATTATCGAACAAGATTAATCACTTGGATTTTCTATTATATTCAAATATTTATCGTAATACAGGTGTAATAACGCTTCAGGAAACTTGGCTACATGACTCATATGATGATAATTTAATCTTACTGAATGGTTTCAATATGTACAGACAAGACCGGAGTAGTTCAAGGAAGAAGCGAGGCGGCGGTGTCGCTACTTTTGTCAATTCTCAGTGGTCTGTTGCCAACAACGTCTGTTTTAAATTCTCAAATGATAATATTGACTGTATAACTGTCAAATGTCGACCTAAACACCTATCTAAATACAAATTCATTTATATCACGAATATTTGTATCACACTTTGTTGTAGCACTTCAGAATTATCTATGCTTGCTGATGAATTCACTATTTTCGCTGCCGCCTCTTTTGGTAACTCCCTGTCCATAGTGACAGGTGATTTTAATTCATGTGACTGCAGCTTTCTCACAGTGATAGGTCATGAAAATGTTGTTAACTATCCCACCAGACTGGATAATTCCCTTGATCTTGTATTTATCAATGACTCCGGAATATACGAAGCTCGTAAAAGAGCTCCACTGTTTAACTCAGATCACTGTATTGTACGGGTTTTACCTAAAATTTATGGAAAATTACACAAGAGAACTTTTTCACACCTTTCCAAGAAAACTGTACATGGATGTTACTCTATGGAGAATGTTCAGAACCTCAGAAGCATGCTCAAAGATACAAGGCGGGACCTGTTTAAAGAAGACTTTCTTGATGACACTATCTGTAATATTACACGTTTTCTCAAATTTTGTTTTGACACCTTTTGTCCCAGAGAAACGCTCTTCATCAGATTTGACCGTTTCTCCTCTCCTCAACTTAAAAAGCTTCGCCGACAGAAAGAAAAATTATATAAAATGAAGGATAATGGTGGTGTGTAAAGAATTGACATCCTAATAAAGTTCGAAATGCACAGATTGAATTCAATTTACAACCAAAAGTTCATGTCCTGTAAAAATGCGTCTAACATATGGAAACTTTTCAAAGAAATTACTGGTGGTAAGCAGATGAACAGTTTTCCTTTTCCCCTTGATGTTTCCAAACTAAACAAGTCCTTCATACATTCTCCCACGAATGCCAAACTTTCTAATGTTACAAGTATTAATGAAACCTGCTTCCCTGGATTTACTACAAATGACGTTCTAAAATGTCTCCAGTCTATGAACCCTTCTTGTAGCCTGGGTCCAGATGGTTTGCCTGGTGTTATTTTTAAAAATTGTGCAGATATCCTGTGTTATCCTCTCATGGACATATTTAATGATTCTTTTTCTAAAAATGTCGTGCCAGCCGCTTGGAGGGACATTAAAATTGTACCTATTCCTAAGTCGTCTACTGCGACAAGTTTTAAACTCAGACCCATTGCTATTACTTCCCCTTTTCTAAAAGCTATGGAAAAGTTGCTCTTACTTAATCTTCAACCTTCACTTAAAGCCTTTAATGATCCCAAACAATTCGCCTACAAACATAGTAGAAGTACTTTGGACGCAGCTGCAGTCCTGTATCATAACATTGTCTCCAGCTTAGACAAGGGGGCTAAATTTGTTCGCTGCACCTTTCTAGATTATACATCTGCTTTCGACTCAGTACCTAGGGACATTTTACTAAACAAGCTTGCTGAAAATGAAACTGACTGCTGGGTAGTCAAATGGCTCCATTCTTATTTCTCAGAAAGAAGGCAATACACTGTATGTCAGGGAAAGTCGTCCACTTCACTGCTTACTGAGGCTGGTGTCCCTCAAGGCGCTGTCCTTTCTCCTTTTCTGTTTTCTTTCTTCTTGCATGACTTGCCTCACTCCGATGAAATGAACTTTGTTAAGTATGCCGATGATCTAACTATCCCAATGTCTGTTAACTCTCAACTTGACTGTATTAAGATAAACAACTTTCTATCAGAAATTAGCAAATGGTCTTCGTCTAACGGCCTTAAACTTAATCCTTCCAAATGTCAGACTGTTAATTTCAGTTTCCGATGTAAAAGAAAGTTAAATGAAGCCGTTGATTCATATGACCCTTGCAAAATCGATGATACTGATATAGAAATCAAGTCTGAAGTTAAGTATCTTGGATTAGTTCTCTCTTCTGACCTATCTTGGTCCTCTCATGTCTTAGCGATTTCTCAAAGAATATTTCGTCTGACTTTTTACATTAAGAAGTTGAGGCACTCAGGCATAACCCAACGACTCCTCTTACAGTTTGTCAACTCGTGTATTTTACCTATTCTTCTTTACTGTTCACCCTTATTCTTTCCTGGATTGCTTAAAAAGGACTATGTCATACTTCGTAGAACTCTGAAGACTGTCAGCAGGGCGAGTGGTATCCCATTGGGCCATATCGTTGGCATTGTCACCGATAGGCATTTGATGTCATGCAACAGATTCGCTAGAGGAATTTTGTCAGACTCTGAGCACCCACTCTACCAGCAGCTCCGACCTTGTGTCTCCTCAGGTAAAACAAGAAGTCTTTTCAGAAGACTTTATGCACGTACGTCTAAGTATAAAAATTCCACTATACCATATTTAGCACTTACTCTATGTGATGAAGGTAGTGTCAGAAATGAACTAACTAACCTTCTTAGCACCACCAAATAGACCATTTCCTTCACCCTTAAAGCATCATACTTTATTGTTATTGTATTTCTTATATTTATAATCCTCTCAATATTTTCGTTTTGTTTGTTTTATTTTTCATAAGTGTGGACATAATTTTAAGCTGTATTATGACTGTTAACTTTGTATTTCACCTCACTATACCATATCAACAGAACATTAGACCCAATTATCCATAACATGCTAAAGTTTCCAAACTGAATCGACAATACCGTTTGAAACAAACTCACTGTTATTAGTATTTATTATTATTATTATATCTAGTAATTATGTCGCTAATGTGGACAAATTCCTCCGATTAATTTTTGTTTTAATTTTTAATTTTATATACACTTTAAGTAAATCAGATGCAATATTGTGACAAATGCTGGGAATTCCATTCTGTATTATAAGTACTGTTTTTGGAATAAAGTAAATTATTATTATTAAAATATGCCTTGGATAGTTATTCATTGCAGAATAACACATTGGTGTGGTGCCTTCACTTGTAGGCACTTGTTCGAACAATGCAACGCCTTTGGACCGAACTAAGCTAACCACTGAGATCATAAAATTCAAATGGAGCAGGAACAAACAACAAATAAAGATAAAATAAGTTCTCCTACCTATAAAAACTTAGTGAAGAGGACGTGTATTATTACAATAGGTTTGTTAATCAATAAACCACTGGAAAGCAAATATAAATGGATACTTTTCTGGTCAGATTACCATATGTTGAATAATTTGTATTGACCAAAACATCGTACTCCATTTTCTAAAGAAACTAGATGCAGGGGAGTTATCTGCATCTAAGGCTTCTTGAAGCACTATCAACTCAGGTGGTTGGGCCACTGACTACTATCCTCAAACTATATCTCTTAAACGGAGTGTTACTACGTGACTGGGAATATGCCGGAGTAACCCTCATCCACAATGGGGAATCAGGATACCCTCCTTCAAACCACAGGCCTATCGGTCTTACAAGTACTTTAATCAAGATACTGTAAGGAATCACCAAGAAACCTTTTTTAGATTCTGATGGTGTTAACGTTCACGGATAGTACGATGCATAGTAACGTGAGATCCAATACTGACAACTTCTACAGTATTCGTTCCGTGCAGACCAAAGACAAAGCAAAACACCGAATTGATCGTCCAAACTGGGAAGTATATTTCGGGATCAAATCGAAGTGCGAGGTTGACTGCTTAACTAGATAGGGATCGTGCACGAGCTAACGAATGTAACACGACAGCGCACCAAGTGGTATGGATGCTAGACCTCAAGACTTCAGATAAACAAGTCGGATTAAATAGTGGGGTCCAGCATCCGATTTTTAATGATGAATTCTGTGGCTAATAATTCTGGGGAATAACCTACTGCTACACTATCATAGCACATCTAGAAAACAACATCTCGCTTTCCAGAGCAAAAAATGACTTTTATGGAAACCTACGACGCCTTGAAAACGTTCTTACGGCAAAATAAAGCTGGGTCAGGTTGAGGGATAACAGAAGACGCATCTACGTCGTTTTCACAGACATCAGCGAGGATTTTGACTAAGTACCTCACACAGGTTTGCTCGTGAAACTTTTGGGAACAAGAGCAGATTACCAAATTGGATTAGGGACTTTATCATAGCTAGGAGACAGAGAGTCATTATCTGGTAGGATCGCGCAAAAAGTAGTATATCACCGTGTGTTGTTTTCTTCGTTGTTGTGGTTGTTGTGATTACAATACGCAGTCACAGGCCAGCCTTCGTCTTTTAATATTTGCATGGCTCGGTGAACGGGAAGGTACTACAGGCGGGTAGGCCTATCAGACAGGCACAGACAGAAAAAAGCGACTACGGTTTTCATGCAGTTCAGTAGCAGTTATAACAGGATCAACTCAAAATTCTTCTACCGGACAACAGTATGTAATGAGTGCTCTACTCGGACGTTTTTATTTATCTTGCATACAGATCAGTTGGCTGTGCTCACCAAGTCCCCAGTGGTTTTCAAAATGGATGATTTGGGTATCTGGAGTGGGCTTAAGGTGACAGTGACACTTCACTTCGCACGCAGGTCTCAACAAATTAATATAGTGGCCCAAATAATGGATGTTCCCGATGGACGTACCGAAACGATTAAACATACGAATTGGACACACAAGTGTTAACTTATAAAACCTATGGGGAATAACGCTTTCATCATTTCATACTCACATGGCATAAAAATTCATTCATCCTAAGTTAGTAAATCTGGGTAGACATCTAAATTCGTCGTTTCACTTCTTTACATATTCTTCTGTCTTACTTTCCTGACTACTCTAACTACTACACTTGCACTTACTTTAGTTATTATTATTGATATTACCTACACATAAACATTTATACATGCATATATATCAACTTTAAATTAAATTAGCTGTCTGTTTTTACGTTTTCTTAATTTCTTTTTTTGTCTTTTAGTCTGAATAACCTACACTAATTATATCCCCTATTATTATCTCTTTTCTTTTGACGACAGCACTAACTGGTGAAAGGATCTACTCCATTCACAGTAGCAACAAAGACTTAACACACCGCCTACTACAAACAACATATAATTAATCCCAGCACCACTACTTTTGGAGTCAACCAGAGCTACGACAGTCAAGTGGCGGGACGAACTACGCAGAAATTTACCGAAGACCAGGAAACTTTACCTCACAATAAGGAGCGTGCACAAAGAAATCAAATTGATTCATACTAGCTCATGAAAGGCTGGACTTATCCGGCATGTTGGTTGAAATTTCGCTCGGCAAATTTTTTTGTCAATAATTTTTAATAAAATTTTGTTATATGTTTTCTGGATTGATAGGAATTCTCATTTCCTGGCTATTATGTTGGTGTTCGCGTCATTTAATCTGACTGCGACACACTTAGCATATTGGTTGTAATGATTAGTGTTTCATACTGAATGCGTCAAAACATCTCTACAATGAAGAAGATGGGGTAGTTGGGGGGTAATGTCACCTACACAAATAGTTTATTTCTTGTAGAAGCTGCAGCTTCCGAAATAGTGTCATTCAATGAAGATTACGTCAAAATGTGGCTATTTTCGTGTGAAGAACAGTACTATTTTACAAAAGAATGCTATCAGTACATGGGAATCACCTATAAATGCCAACAGAACGTAAAACCAATGTGTAAACAAACGGCTACGGAACTGCAATCCAACATAGCCGACTAACATAGACGAAAATGACCTTTGAGCGTCTCACTCCATCAACGACCTTGAGCATGCGGGATAATTTCAGCCCTCATGAAAACGATATGGATATGGGATATTGAACCAGCGCAACTTTCCAAATTTGGCGTTGCTTTGGTTTACCAAGCTTATTATTTTTATATCGGTAATTCCTTTAGAGTTTTGCCACAGTAAAGACATATTCTTGACGAAGCGTTTAAAGACTCTACAATGGAGCATCAGTTTATGTTCACATATACAAACATTAAAATGTTTGTTGGCCTTCTGAGGTTTTACTTTCCAAAGATGTAACTGCATTTTTTTGAACTGAAGATACAGAAATTTTGTGGGGCTTAGTGCAGTACAGTTTTACTTGGGATCGTATGGAAGGATGACATAGTAAAGCATTGAATTCATCTGGGAGATGCGTCCCTCACGTAGAAAAGGCGACTTGAATGATTGCCAGTGACAGCCGTCACCATCACTGTCTGGCTGGGGAGTTTCCCTGAGCTAAACCACCACGACTGAAAGTGCTTGGTTTAAAACACTGAATAGCTCGGTTTTCAAACTTTCTGTGGTTCCAGCAAATATTTCGAGTATTAGGAGATGTGGTCCGCTGCTTTGAAAGGACCGTCGACATTGGCCTGGACTCTGGTCTACCACATCAATCACGTAGGCTGGTCAGTTTCAAATTTTTCTATCCTGTCTGCTAATACAAATACACATACAGATATTATATATGCACTCAGAAATAAAAGTGATAACAATATAAATATACAGTTTATAAGGCTAAAATGTTCAGTCAGGCTCATCAATTAGTTTGTAGGGGACTTTATAGCGAGCTGATTAACAGAACAAATACTAGAATAGAAGTTAATGAAAAGATAGTGTAACAGTATATTATAAAAGATACAGCAATGATTTATATAAATTAACTGGTTACTTGGTTATAGAGATAAAGTCCGCCGCTACAAATTATCAATATAATCCACAATATTGTTCACTGCTGGAGTTGTGTCTACTAGTAGAAGCTGTGCATTGGTTGTGGAATAGTCTTCGGATGAGGATAAGAGGTTCCTGCAAAATCCAAAGCATACAACACAGGTAGTAGTGAAACAAGTAGGCAGTTAAACTAACCAGCTCAGAGAACACAACTAATTCCAAATCATCCATCTGAGCTACAAATCTTCTCTATTATTTCAAGTAGGCAGCATAGACTAGTGATAAGACAGCGAGCAGCACACTGTATTTTAGATTGTACTCCACAATTATGTATATTTCAGTATGAATCGTTGTTAAACAGAAGTTTTGTACAATGCTTCTAATTTCAACACCTAACAAAAATTGTACAATCGTATTGTTACAGACTCCACACGTCTTTTTGGAAATTAAGGAGGAAGGGTGCAGTTATTGAGGAGAAAGCTCAGAAATTATGCGCAAAATTGGGAAATAAGGCGCCATCTGGGAGAAAAGGGGGTTCAGTAGCAAATTCTTTGTTTTCTCCTTTCGGTTCACTGAGTCCCCTTTTTATTCAAAGTGTACACCAGCGGTTCCCCTTTGGTTGACTTGGACTGTATGGTTTTCTTATTTTATTTATTTTTTTGATTTGATTTTACAAATAAGGTGGCTTGACTCAGAAATACATGAACTGATATGCTTAATTGTGTTTGAACGATCGGTTTTCCCAACATTTGAGCTATATCAAGTTTAGGTAAAAAGCAGTGGTTCCATGGCAGTTTTTGTCTTTAATTAGGACGCACGCTAGTTCCAAGGGCGGATTCTGGGGGCACTTGAAAAACAGTCCTTTTATAGAATTAATGTCTGCCCCACTCAACGGATCAAGGTAATCAGACGGATGAATTAGTGTTGTGAATATTTCCCTATAGCCATTCCATATCGTTCAGTTGATTGTTCACCTGAGTCTGTGCACTTTAGTTTATCCAATGTAATGTAATGATATGACAATGTCCTTATCGTTTGAAATATGGGTGTTATTGGAAGGCGATACATTGTTATCGCACTCATCACACATTGAAAAAAGTCAAACTAATGAATGTAATGTTTGACGTGGATCTAGATCTCCAAATTAATAAATTCTACAACCATACTTTCAAAAATTATCAAAAAATTAACTACAGTGGCTTTCTTCTCATATAGTCAGTGCATACATTTGAAGTACTAGCCACCATGATTTGCTGAAGTTCAAATGACATAAATCCGCGATCTTGGTTTCTTTAAGCTTCTGTTATCAATAAGTGTGGTAGGTGATATTTAGTACTCGTCAATAGCTTTTATATTTTCAAGTCATTTTACAAAAGTTGATCACCTTTTGTTGGTTCCGAAGTGGTTGTTACGAGTGCATTCGTTTCTCACAAGACAAAACTTCATGTGTGAAGGCTACCTAACGATAACTTACACGTCCCTTTATGATGAATTAGCTTGGTTTAGAAATCATTTTGATATGAACTTGAAGCATAATGACTGTGTGGGCCTACAAGTGAGATGTGAGGTTCATCTTGAAGTAATATAGCTGAATTATTATTATTATTATTAAAACACAAATGTTACATTATAGGCACTAAGGGATACTCCACATCAAGTCTCATAGTTTGTGCAATGGCTGGGATACTATCGGGACACCCATACCAAAGCGGGTGGTTATCTCTAGGGTGCACCCCTCGAGCCTATAACTTGAAGTCTGATCCATAAGGTAACGTGCGCAGCGTCAGAACCTGCGTTCTCCTGATGACCGAAACAGTACCGTACGCTGTTTGATCCGTTCAGATTGTGAAGCCCATTTAGACTTTCTGTTTGGAATGAGGGTTTTCCAGCTCCCAGCAGAATGTCCTGTCGTAAACACCAGACTTTTGTATTCACCCTTTCACTTTTTTCTGAGGAACACATGTTCGCGTGAATATGATCGTATGGCCCATGAAAGCGTTTGAAGACGAAGACCGAAGTCTCCTTACCTTCAGTCCTACCAGGTTGTTCATGGGATACTGTGGCTAGATTATCCAATTTGCACTATCCATAAACGTCAAATTAAACTTTTGATCTATTAGTGTATCAAGACTTTAAAGCGTCTTTGATGGAGGGCTAAGGTGCTCAAGTCATTTGGCATTCCATAAGCAAGTTGCACCTAAAACTCTCAAATCAAAGATCCTCTTAGGATGCATACACAGGAATTTCAGCGATCATAACGCTGATATAATATAGGACAAAAGGTGTTCATTTGGATACAAATCTGAAAATTAAAAGTGTTTAAATATATTTTACACATAGACTACCTAATTACTGTATTTTATATGTTAAAAAGTTTTTCGGTGAATATTATTTGCTTCTTGTTATAGTTACATTAAAATATAATTTAGAGAGAAGCGACCTTGTGGGTTGCTCCCCTCAAAACCAGGAAAACAAGGAATAAAACAATCAGAACAACACCAGTACAGGAAAATAATTCACAACAAGAAGGGTAACAAGCGACAACAACAATAATAATATCACAGTCAAGTACAGTTAATCAAAATGATACCAAAATCATAGACTCACTGACTTGAGTCAACTTGAACATGTAAATCCATCAATGAATACAATTATAGATATTAGTTAGTGTTAAACAAGCACAGAGTGGCAAATAGATAGTTATAGGTATTATCGATCAGCAATATTATATCCAAAGATTCAGTGTTTGAAAGGCAAATAATTGCAATAGTTTTTTGCTACTTTTTGGCAAGATATTTCACAAAAATAAGAGTTTTATGTAACTATGTTAATGTAACGTAGTAATCGAAAAGCGCATCCAAACTAGCCCTCGAGTGCAACCCGAAAGGAAAGCGGCGAGTTGGTCGTCAGTGCAAGGGTGACTTGGAGGAGGTCATGTGAAGAGGAGATGAAAGCGTGTGGGCAGACTTGGAGCCAGGTGAAGACTCTAGCAGAGAACCGAACGCAATGGAGACGCACGGCTGAAGCCCTATGTTCCTTTAGGAATTAAAGGAACAAATAATAATAATAATCTTGTTATAGTTGCATTAGTAAACTGTCAGTAATTTCTTACGGACCATGTATTTGTTGAAACTGACATTTATTTGTTGTCATCATATTTATGTGCTTGTATGTTAACCTTATAATCTGGTGTAAATAATCATGTTTATCGATTATTCACCGGATGAGTCTTTCTAAAATTCATGATTTCTACGAGTTGATCACGGATTGATATCAGTTAGAGAACCATTGAAAACCAGGGAGTACTGGACAGCTGCTGTTTCATCCTAGTTTGGGAATCATCGGCAGTACGCACTTACTGGGATTCGAACCCAGGACCTTCCGGTTACAAGGCAAGTTCGTATACCATTCAGCCACTGGGACCCGATTCAATGGCTCATGAATTGGGGTCGCGCTAAATTACGAATGGGTAGAAGTTAGAATTCATCAGCCATTGAGTCGGCTCCCAGTGGCTGAATGGTATACGAACTTGCCTTGTAACCGGAAGGTCCTGGGTTCGAATCCCAGTAAGTGCGTACTGCCGATGATTCCCAAACTAGGATGAAACAGCAGCTGTCCAGTACTCCCTGGTTTTCAATGTTTCTCTAACTGATATCAGTCCGTGATCAACCCGTAAAAACATAACTAACCCTTACAAACTAAACTATAGAAAATTCATGATTTCGTTTAATAATGCTTTTAAAACAGTTGTTACTTTCGTTTTAAAAAAAACAGTGTTATGACCGCTAGTCTTCCAGACACGTGCAATTCAGTTTTCATTAACATGTAATAATCATCAATATTACGCTTTTTTTTTAGATTTTTAGATGAGTAGTGTATAGTTTGCTCGATACTATGGATTTAGACGTAGGCCTTGTTTCACCGGATATACAAATGGGAGAAGTTTATGAAGTTTTGAGATCTTCTGGCCAATACTGTAATTAGTATAGTATAGCTGTTGTAAAATAACAAAAAATTTTCTTTAGATCCTGCAACTATAATCGAAAGCCGTATAAATGGTGCTGGAAATAAAGAATATTATGTACATTATTGTAATCGTATGTTTTTTTTTCAAAAAAAAAACAACTGTATATTTCCCAATGATTTAGAGGATCGCAGACTTGATGAATGGGTGACAGAGGAACGAATTAATTATTCTGCAAAGCTAAAATCTTCTGAATCTATTGATTATTTGTCAAATTCTATTGGAAATGATATTAGATTTACCAGGAATCAAAAACGCAAGTTAAAAGAAACGACTAAAGTTCATCAGGTAAATTTCCATTTTTGTGAGAACTAGTTTTCATATGGTAATCTCCTCGTCACATGACCTCCTCCAAGTCACCCTTGCACTGACGACCAACTCACCGCTTCCCGATAGGGTTCCACTCGAGCAATGGCTTGTCTAGTGATGTCACTTGATGGTTTGTTTCCTCAGAGTATGGCTACCAGTCCATCTCCATTTCTTCCTGCTTATTTGTTTCACAATCGGTTGCTGTGTTGGTTCGCTCATTGCCAGAGAACTATGTTGCTGATCATCTCTGCCCGGCCATCTGATCTTTAGCATTGAGCGAAGACAACTGTTAATGAAGGTCTGTAGTTTGTTTGAGATGCTCTTTATGACGCGCAGTGCAAGTCTCTGATCCGTATAGTAGCACTGACTGACCTTACTTTGGAGTTGAAAATCCGGATCCTATTCTTGTTGCTGAGTGCTATTGACCTCCACACAAACTTGAGAGTAGTGAAAGCTTGTCTTGCATTTCCGATTCTTGCTTTGATATCCTCGTCAGTTCCGTCGGCCTGTAGTTGAAACGGTGCTTCCCAGGTAGGTAAAAGAGGTTGTTTCTTTCAGGTTCGTCCCCTTTTATGCTGATTGTTGTCTGTTGTTGTTGTTGTTGCCGTTGATGGTGTTGCCCAGGAATCTTCATCACCTCTGTTTTCTCTATGTTCGCCTGAAGTCCTATCTTCTCTGGATGCTTCTTCTGCCAACCTGTTGCTTTTCGCTTGCATATCTTGCAGTTTGTGGGAAATCAGACATATCATCGGAGAAGTCCAGATCCTCCAAGTTTTTAGTGTGAGTCCATTTTATGCCTGTTTCCTCATTGCCCGCTGTCTACCTGCCGCATTATCCAATCTGCTGCAATCAGGAAAATCATTGGCGATAGTAGGCAGCCAGCTTGTCTTACTCCTGTGCTCACTTCGAAGGGTTCCGTAAGTTTCCCGTTGTGGATTACTTGGCACGCAGCATTGTCGTACATCTGTTGGATGAGATGTATAATTGTCGGTGGCACCCCATAGTAGCCAAGTAGTTGCCAAAGCACCTCTCGACCGACGCTGTCGAAGGCCTTTTCAAAGTCGATGAAGTTGAGATAGAGAGGTAACTGCCATTCCAAGCTTTGTTCAATGATGATCCGTAATGTGGCGATCTGATATATACATAACTAGTTTCTCCTGAATCCAGCCTGTTCCGGTCTGTTCTGAGTTTACCAATAAAGTGTACTACAATACATGCATGCATTTTACTAGAAAGAAGATACTGGTGTACTCTTGTTTCAGTGTTGTTATTGTTGTCAATCTTGGCGAGGAGGAGGAGTATCTACGATTTTAGCATAACTTGATTCACTCAGCACCCCAATATCAGGGAGTTTACTAATACTCTCATTAGATTTTACTATCGACCCACCCATAGGTCCAAATTAACGAGACACTATTCATTTCTTGATGTTATGGATGCACCTTATTGATTGACATGAACAAGCATGGATAGCTGGTTAGATAACCATATGGAATAAATCTTTCTAACATGAACATTTGAATAACCTAGTTTTTAAAATTTCCGATACATCCGTTATCTTTCATCTCACTACTGATTATTCTTTGATTGGTAGTTACTTAGGTGATACTAGCAAAAAGTTATTTGGTTGTGTATTGAGTATAAGATAACTCTTCGTGCATCACATGTTTTTATAATTGATTTTTTTTACCCTTGGCCTTCCTAGTGGAACATAGGGAGTCAAACTTGAGCTTTAAAGTTTCAGTAGAGCAGTGGTGTTTCTTTTTACGCGGTGGGGGGGGGGGCTACTAACCTTACATCCAACTTCCCCTTTTTCCGGTCTTACTATCATCTGTAAAGTAAGCGAGGTTCTGGAGTGTTCATCAGCTTGCAGTCGGACACAGACCTCCCTCGTGACAACTGGTGGTTTGCTTTTCCGTGAAAGGAGGATTTGATTGCTACCGCCTTGGTATATATAATTGTTCTTTTATTACTAAGTGTCAATTGAAGGAGTTAATTTTTGATGCTGTAGTAGATTTGTTTTGGGTATTTAACTTTCAACCAGTGTGTCGCCTGTTCAGACTTCACCTTCAACCTACTGGATTTCGGTCAGCCAGATTGTGTCATCGGCTCCTTCACATTGTCCACTCCACTAACACACATGCGATTTCTGAGGATTCAATCAGTCATTCTGTTTGTCTGTCTGTTTTCGATATAGAACTTTGCACATATGCGCGACAGTTCAAGTCGCCACACTCCCTCCTTGTAGCACACAAAGCAAGAGAAAAAAGTAAGAGAAGTGCATATTAGAGACAGTAAACAGAGGTGTGAGACAAAGGAATAGTAATAACGAAGAACAAAACAGTTTCATTGGAAATCATAAGTCACAAGGAGCGGATGCATCTGCAACAGCCATCACTGAGAACGATGAGTTTGAGCCATGTCACCAATTGTTTGCAACCATTGGTTTTTACCGTCCCGAGGACTCCAAACAATCAGGAAGTCTACACCTCCACCCTACGTGGTTTAGACTAACTGTTGTAGATTTCATTGACTGGTGCCATGTTTTCGTTTGACCGCCGCTATCTCTTTTCCAGCCTGACCCTACATCAGCTAACATTGCCTATTGTCGAGGAAGGCGATGACTAGGCATACGTTCCGTACCACATGTCCTAACCATCTCAGTCGATGTAATTTCACAGTCTCGTCTATTGATTTCCCCTCCTTACCTAGCACTCGATGCCTAACCTCAATATTGCTCACCTTATTATACCACTTCACTTCAGTCATTCACTTGTAAAATAGACCATTAAACAATTATGTGAAATTTTAGATTACAAAACTTAAACAAGTTGGGTGTATTGATCATTGTAATTGAATATTGTCTTACTGATTAACTTTACACAACAATGCAGTAGTGTCAAGTTGCCAAACTTCATATAGCACACAAAGGTAGAAAAAAGAGGAGAAATAAAGTTTCAAAATGACTGTAATAAGCAGAAATGTGAGCGAGTAACGTAAAAAGACATAAGGGTTTAGTGAATATAAGAGTACGGTGGTGGTGAGGCATATCATCAATAGTTTCCAGCCAGTGGTTCTTAGCATCCAGGGGACTGTGACCAGTTAGCCTACACCTTCTTACATGGATGGATGGCTCAAATCAACTGCTAAAAACTTCATGAATTGATGCCAGCACTTTATTTGACCACTTTTAACTCCTTTTTCAACTTAATCCAACGTCAGCTAATATATTGCTTGACGAGGAAGTTGGCAGCACAAGTTGGCGGGCACAACACATGTCCTGACCATTTCAGTCAATTCACTTCCCTCATTCCTTACGTAATACTGTAACAAAAGAAGACAAGGGCCAGGCAACAGAACGTTTATTACGGAAAATCAACACATATTTATAGATTTTTGATGTACATTATTGTAGGTTAATGTTAGCAGAAAATACAGTCTGTTGATTGGTTGTTTCTCACACAAAGTTAACCTTGCATCTCTTGTGGCTGTGTCAGTTCATCTATATGTTAACTGTATCCGCCTGTCCATCTTGACCTTGACCTCAATTACTACCAAACAATTTGGCTAGCAACCATCTCTCACCACACTCGTCCTCCGTCAAAGACTTGCGACTGAAGTTGGTTCGGTCTTCTCGGTTCTTGGGACTTTGCTCTTTAGTCTTGCTGTCTGGAATCTCGACGATTGCGGATGTTCACTTGTTTCTCTGTGTTTACCATTGCGATTGTGTCTGCGTAACCCCATCTCAACGTGACCATATATGGTCCTTCCCACTTTGGAAACTGTTTGCCTGACCCTGTCGCACATTCGTAGGTATTTCGCCTCACACTTCCATTTGTTGCTTTCTCCCGACCTTCCAGCAGCGTCCCAAGTAGCAGCCTCATCGCTGACAGATCTTGAACGCCACTCAACTGCGAAGAAGCCTCAAAGTCCTGCGCGAAGATCCATATGTCTCCATCAAAAACTGCAGGGCATAGGCTTTCCATTTGTTGGTAGGCAGCGACACGAAATGTAACAATAGAAGACAAGGGCCAGGCAACAGGTCGTTTATTAAGGAAATCAAAGCATATTTATATATTTTCATGTACATTATTATAGTTTAGTTAAGCAAACAAACACAGTCTTCTTATTGGTGGTTGTTTCTCACTGAAAGTTAATCTTTCATCTCTTTGTGACTGTTTCTTGAATGTCAGATCATCTATATGTTCACTGTATCCGCCTACGCAAAGTCTGCTGTGGTTGGTTTCGAATCAGGGCTGGAGACAATTGGTGCTATAACTCAAAATCGTTCTCAATGAGACAGCAGATGCATCCACTCCTTGTGACTTATAATACCCAATAAAATTCTACTGTTCTTCGATATTACTATTCTTTTTGCCTTATATCTCTGTTTACTGTCTCTATTTTGCATCTTTCGTCCTGTTTCGTCCTAGTTTGGGACTCTTCAGTGGCTCAGTGGTCTACGAACTCGCCTTGTAACCAGAAGATCCTGGGTTCGAACCCCGGTGGTTTCGTACTGCTGAAGAGTCCCAAACTAGGCTGACGAAACAGCTGTCCAGTACTCCCAGGTTTTCCAGTAGTTCTCTAACTGATTTCAGCTCATGATGAAATCCTCCATGCAATCAAACAAACAAAAAATCCCTACAAAACCAATACTTGAAAACATCTTTTTTTAAACTTTCTTCTCTTGCTTTGTGTGCTACATGGAGTGTGGCGAATTGAACTGCTGCACATATCGGTGTAAAGTTCTATGTTGAAACCAGTCGTAGTCAGTCAGTCACACTAGAAATGATGTATGTTGGCAAATGCCCCACCAGCTTTTTGTTTCCGTGCTGAGATTTCATCAGCAACAAATCTGTTGGGGCTGATGAAACACCTGCCTGTTTATAAAAGTTATTAGTGTATTGAAGATGTTTAAATGCCTTTAAAGGAATTTATTTTGATATTCACTTATTATCAAAGTCTTTTGGCATACTTTGATGAGAAGAAATGCTTCACTGCAGTCCTTCTTAATAACTAGGATGTGTTGAAAAAAAAAAGACTTGTTTTGCTTGTCAGTTAAGTAGAAGCCTATTTATTCCAACCTTGTGATGAATAAGTATTTCCCTGTCGTGTAATCTTTTTTTTTTCTCCTCACCAGTTTCACATTTCCCTGCTCATTTTTTCTTTTAAAACACAGGAAAGTGATTCTTTGGATTCAACTACACAAAAATTAGAACTTGAACATCAAGAGGTAAGAATAATTAATGTTAATATTATGCAAAATTATCATTTGACTCAAGCTGCCTTATCATTTCGCTGTGTGTGCGTGCGTCCCTGTATGCTCTCTTCTGATCTCTGTATAATTTAATTACTGTGAAGGTATCACCATTGAAACCAAACCAAGTGTTTTCCCACTGCATGATCGATTTCACCATTGATTTATGTGAAGTTAAGCCCACTAACTACCTGAATGGCTGATAAACGTGGTTCCGATAAGTGTAACGACAGAAGACAAGAGTCAGGCAACGGATCTTCATTGTTCGGATGCAGCGACACCAATCGTTCAACCAATGTCTTCCAAGACGCTGTGCCATCTGACCTCTCTACGCTGTCATATGCCGCCTTCGCTCGGCCTCTCAACAGCGTCCCCAGCACAACCGCCTTCGCCGCCTGCTCTTTGACACCCACCAACTCAGCAACGGCCTCGAAGTCACGTAAGAAGCTCCGTATGTCTCCTTCTTCAAACGCAGTTGGCCATAGGAAGCGCACGTCGAAGTAGATTCGTCAATTTCACCGCCAACACTAATGGATCTCCATCAGGTCCGAGCTTCGTTGAACGGAACTGCTGCATTGCCAGCTGTCTGTTTGTTGGACTGTCGAACTACGACACCAATTGTAACGACAGAAGGCGAGAGTCAGGCAACATAAGTAGTGGAAGTGTGGTGAGCTATTCAGACAATCGGTGTGAATGACTGAGTTTCAACATGGAGCTTTGTACAGAAGTGCCACAGGGCATGTAACACGCAAAGGTAGACACAAAGGAAACCTGGGGGGGGTTAGTGGATATTGGAGGTCACATAATGAGTGAAGACATCTGTGCCATTGAGAGCAGTTTTTCGAGCCATATCATCACCAGGAGTCTGCAGTCATTGGTTCTTAGCCGGTCCGACGTGAAAAACCTAGAATACCTGGATTTCGCGCGTGGATGATTTATGTTTGATGTCACACAAAATCGAAGACTTACAAGCGAAAACCGACAAACTGGTCGAAGAAGCTGGCAGCAAAGACAGGACTCCAAGTGAACATAGACAAGACGAAGGTTATGAAAATAACCATCCAACCAACAACAATAACAACAACAACAGCAACATCCAGTGCCAATCACCATCAACGGGAGGCATTTGAAAGAGGTTACTTCATTCACTTATCTAGGGAGAATTGTCTCAACTACAGGAGGAACGGACGAGGATGTCAAATCGAGAATCCGCAAGGCGAGAAACACATTCATCAACCTGAAACCAATCTGGAAATCTTCCGCTGTCACTCAGCATCAACAACAAAATTCCGATTTTCAATACAAACGTCAAGTCAGTCAGTTCTTCTATACGGATCAGAAACTTGGCGGGTCACAAGGAATATTTCCAACAGCCTGTTGCAGACCTTTATCAACAGCTGTCTTCGCTCTATAGTGAAGATCAGATGTCCGCCGGAAAGAATCACCAACAAGAAACTATGGGAAGAAACAAAGCAAGAACCAATCGCCGCTCAACAAATATGCAGGAGAAAGTGGAGATGGATTGGACACTAGCTGAGGAGGCCGTTGGGTAACATGACGCGTCAGGCCATAGCTCGAGTGGAACCCGAAAGGGAAGCGGCGAGTGGAACGTCAGTGATAGGGCGACATGGAGGAGATCATGTGAAGAGGAGCTGAAACAGTATGGACTAACATGGATGCAGGTGAAAAGTACAGCAGAAGACAGAAGCAAGTGGAGACGTGTAGTTGAAGCCCTATGTTCCACTAGGAATCCAAGGGAACGGTAATAATAAATAATATCCTGAGGATATCCTTATGGGACTAGCTGAAATTGACAGTCAAAGACTTCACATGGATTGATGCCAGATTAGGATTTGACTACGCCTGACCCTTTTTCAAACTTAGTCATCTAACATTACTTCGTCAGGGAAGGTGGTAGCTCATCATGTGCGTAACACGTGTTCTAGCTATCTCGGTCGATGTTGTCGCTTTACAACCTGGCCGATTGACTTACCCTGTCTACCTGATATTTTACGCTTAACGTCAATATTTATTACTCACCTCATTGTACCACTGAACATAGGAGATAGAATGCAAACATCTGTAGCCAGTATGAATTATTATTGTTTCCTTTAATTCCTAGAGGAACATAGGGCTTCAGCCGTGCGTCACGATTGCGTTCGGTTCTCTCCTAGAGTCTTCACCTGGCTCCAAGTCTGCCCACACGTTTTCATCTCCTCTTCACATGACCTCCTCCAAGTCACCCTTGCACTGACGACCAACTCGCCGCTTCCCTTTCGGGTTCCACTCGAGCAATGGCTTGTCTAATGATGTCACTTGATGGTTTCCTCAGAGTATGACCAATCCATCTCCATTTCTTCCTGCCTATTTGTTTCACAATCGGTTCCTGCTATGTTGGTTCGCTCCCAGAGATCCCTCCTTGTTGCTGATCTTTTCTGACCGGCCATCTGATCTTGAGTAGTATTGAGTGAAGACAACTGTTTATGAAGGTCTGTAGTTTGTTTGAGATGCTCTTTATGACGCGCAGTGCAAGTCTCTGATCCGTATAGCAGCACTGACTTCCCATTGAAGATAAAAATCTGGATCTTATTTTTGATGCTGAGTGCTGTTGACCTCCACACAGACTTGAGAGTAGTGAAAGCTTGTCTTGCTTTTCCGATTCTTGCTTTGATATCCTCATTAGTTCCGTCCGCCTGTAGTTGAAACGATGCTTCCCTGGTAGGTAGGTAAAAGAGGTTATTTCTTTCAGGTTCCTTCCATTGATGCTGATTGTTGTCTGTTGTTGTCGCTGTTGGTGGTGTTGCCCAGGAATCTTCATCACTTCTGTTTTCTCTATGTAGCCAATGAATGAATATCCCTCGCATAATCATGTTACTTCTAAGTAGTGATTGGTTGAGCACTAAGGAAGGTCACACACTGTTATCCACCAATAGCAGTACTTTAACACTTTATAATACATGATGGACTACTCAATCACTATTTCCCCATTGAGAAGGCAAGATTTTATTCGGTTTAAAAGGAAAGCAAATAAGCGGAAAAATGTAACTACGTAAATAGTTATTTTATTTGACCAGATAATGTATGTACGTTGCATTTTGATCAGTTAGTAGATTGTCAACAGAAATTCATTTATATATAACCTTTGCTATAGGTTCACAACTAACACCACTGATCCGTAATATGTTCACACATTTCGTGTTAACAATGTCAGCCAACTATCGTTTTGACTTGCTCTAAGATTTCAGTAATTTGTTTTAAGTTTGTGTTTTCCCACTTTATATTGACTGTCTTTTATGCTTAATTGGGGGACGGTGACTAGCAGTGGAATCCAGGATGCGCATTTCGTCCTATATATATATATATATATATATATATATATATATATATATATATATATAAGCGTGTTTAGAAACGATAAAACAGTTTTGAGATGATTGGAAGCAATCGACAGGAAAGCCTTGAACCTAGATTTCGTGCTTGTTGACAGTCGTCATCAAGACCTATCTGCAATCTTGAAGAAACTCATGTCCCTTCTGAGATTCGAACATGGGTCATCTAGTACTGCAGTCAGACACGTGTTACCACTGAGGTGTAGGGGTTGACAATTGTGTTTCTGTAGGACTACAATGCATTTCTTGGTTGAAAAGTGTGTAATAAATAATACCATGCGTCTGTTCTTCCGTTTGGTGCAAATCGAATTTTATCACTCAAGTTCAGAGGTTATATGCGTTCTTTCAAGATTGCAGATATGTCTTGCTGACGAGTGTCAACAAGCACGAGACACTAAGGTTGAAGGCTTCCTGCCTATCGATTGTCTCCAACCATCTAACAACAATTCAGGGTGCAGCATGGTGGCCAAATGAAGGACTAGAAGGATAACATCGGTGAAAGGATAAAACCGTTTATTCAGGATACTCGACTAGGTTTAACAAGTTGGGCTAGATGTGAAGTAAATGTCTTTTTCGCAAGAATAGGTATGATCCAGTTATGTTTTAAGTAAATTTATAGTATTCAGTTTTATTCCTCTAACTGATTTTCTCATTTTAGCTTTTTCAGATAGATTTCATTTAGTTTCATCACCAACGGACATCACGTGAAGAATTACTGAAGATCAAAGAGCATCGTATAGTTTCCTCCACCCCCTACCTCCACCCCGTTAGTTTGGGACTCTAGCAATGTGAACCTATGACTCTGTCGGGGACCAATCGATCTAGGACCTTATGGTTGTGAATTCTAAATTCTATCATTTCGCGATATAGTTCTACTGTTGTTACTTATTCAAAACACAAACTTAGTGCATTATGGGCACCAAGAGGATGCGTCACACATTCTGCTAGGGCTAGGATACTTACTGCCCAGGCTTCCTTAGTGAAACAGATGGTTTTCTTAGGCGGGCCACCCCTCCCAGGCCTTTGACTTTAAAGGCTGATGCACAAGGCAAGCGAACAGCGAACATCAGGAACTACATTCCCATGGTCCCTGGTGACCGAAACACGATCGGTTCGGATTGTGGAGCCGATATCTACACAATAGGTTTGTAATGTGAAGGTTTTCTGGCTCCCCTATGTAGACTAGAATGTTCACCACCTATCCAGTTGTAAGCTCCAAACGTTTGAATTCACCCTTTTTGTGTTTTATGTGAGGAACACCCATGCCTCGTGAAATCCAGTGAATAGGAGTTACCTGGCAGAGACTATGAATGCATGACCACATCAGATTATTTCAAGAAAAGGAACAAAGTTTGCTCACCCTCAGCCGTATCAGGTTGTTAATCAATCAATCCCATCAATGAGCGTACACTTCACAACTCCACCTGCCTCGACTTGTCATTAGAACTGTAGGACGTCTATCCAGTAGTCACTGATGGTGACTTGGTCATTGAATTCCATCCAGTCTGTTAAGTGAGAATGGTCGATGAGCTCATCTCTTAAGCTGAAGACCCTGGATTCAATCTCCAGTAGGTGGGATCATAAGTACGCATTGCTTAGGTGAAACAGCTATCCATCCTTCATTCTCTCTCACATTGAAATTCAACTGATTTGTTGACTTTGTTACATTAAGAACACAATATTCAGCGAAGAGACTCTTTCCAACAACGAATTTATTATCAAGCTGTACAATCGTATATAATATATACATGGTTTTTTTATAAAGAAATTATATCCGGTGAGGGAATTAGGTCAAAGGTGTGAATACATGAAATAATAATAGTAGTATGAAATGCAATTAAAATATTTGTGATTATAATCATAGTTTAATGTCAAGTAGCAAAATAATTAATGTCGTATATAGAATAATACATAAGGTGTATAGATTTTGGAAAGGGGTACATAATTATAAGATTAGTAGACGAATATAAAATGTTACATAACATGGTGTGAAATTAGATAAGATAGAATTCAATATTGTAAAAATAAAAATATAAAAATTAATAATTTTGGGTTTAAAATGTCAAGTGGGTCAAGTGGAAAAGATTCAGAGTGAGAATAGTAATAATAATAATGATAATAATAATAATCGTAGTAATAAGGGAAGAGTACATAGAATAACTAAATAAACAAAATAAATAAATGTCTATCCCTCTACGGCCAAGGCAGAAGTAGGGATTGTACATACTTCTTTTGTACACAAAGGTCTGGCTTAAAGTCATGAATTGCCAAGGCCTCAGCTGTCTTTAGAAGTCTGTAACGAAGAAAACGCGGGAAGTTAGCATGGATTCTATATATGATCTTAAAATCATGGTCAGGGTTGACAGAGTGACAGAAGTCGATCAGGTGTTCCAAAATAGAGCTTCGCACACACTTCCTTTCTCCCTTGTAAAACCATGCTGGAATATGTTCTCGTATCCGTGTGGAAAGCGTCCTCTGACTACGGCCAATGTACCTTGCTCCACAAGAGGAGCAGGTGAACTGATAGATGCACATGGAGGCGGCCAGACGGGGGAGCTTATCTTTTACAGAGGTAGAGAACAACTTGCGGCTAGTGAACGTCATATGTAATTTTGCTGCATAGAACGTCTTACTGACTGATTTAGAGAGACGATTTTTGAGCATATCTGAAGCTTGATCACCTTTGAATTCCAAGTTCATGAATAAGGTTTTCTTTGGAACTGTGTCGGTGACCAGTTTAGACTGCTTATCTTCTTTCATGTTGCTGTCAATAAATCGGTTAGGGTAACCGTTTTCTGAAAGCGTGGCTTTTAAGCGGTCAAGTTCTGAGTCAACGGAATCAGAACTACAAATTTTCCTTATCCTAGAGCAGACAGAGCGAATGAATTAAGTTCCTTTTCCTGGAAATAGGCACCCAACAGTCTCTCTCTCTCGTCTCTTCCCCTCTGGTTTTCTTCACTGTTTTTATTTTTCTCCGGTGTTTTGTTTTTGTTTTTAGTTCACTCGTGTTAAATTCATTGATCAAATACAATTTGGCAAATATGAAATTGATACATGGTATTTCTCCCCATATCCAGAAGAGTGTAGACAAGTGAAAAAATTATGGATATGTGAATATTGTTTAAAATATATGAAATATTGTGAAACATGGTTAAAACATGTCCAGTATAATTGTAAAATGAAACAACCACCTGGTAAAGAAATTTATAATCACGGGAATCTTTGCGTTTATGAATTGGATGGAAATGTACAAAAGGTAAGTTAAGCTTTTTTCTTTGTTGCATGTCCTTATATGAATGGTTTATGAGTTATATTATTATTATTATGGTTATTGTTCCTTTAAAGTCCCAAGTGGAACATAGGGCTTCAGCAGCCCATTTTAGCCGGAACCATGTTTGCTCATAGACTGTCACCTCCTCCTCCTTCGACCCACGCCTAACTTGTCGTTTTCCACTTGGATTCCACATGAGGGCTTGTATTGCGTGTAATGGTCTCCTCTTCCTGACCGATAGCTGTTACCTTGACATGGTGGTGGTCACCGGGCTTGCATATCGCAATGACCCAACAAACTACACTGACTGGAACTATTTTTCCTGCAGGTCCTATACCATGCCAGGAAGGTTGTTAGGATAGCGAGATTAGACTAAAAGCAGTTACCGGCATATTGTAGGAATTTTTTACACTATGCTGGGGGTCTGTGGGCGAAGTCGTACTGCTGGGGAACAGGGATGTAACGGCAGTGAGATGTTTCCCTCACTCACTCGGATGACCAGCATGCCAGTCAGCTATGCTGTCTCTCCACTGCGGAGAGAGAGAGAGTTAGAAAAGGTCGACCCCAACAATTGTACATCCCGACTTACCCTACGGTTGTCCGTAACCGGCGGTGAGTTTACTAATACGGAACCAATTCCCTCAAGCACTTGTCCCCTGGGCTCTGCGGTCACGCAACACTAACCCTATTTCTGTTTCAGGTACCCGAAGAATCAATCAATTTCCACGGTGTGGGCAGCCGGGAAGTAACAACCGCCCCCACACACTTCCAAGAGCACACGAAGCCTCCCCGAGCATCATTCTCCTTTATCCACATTACCGGTCTCCTCAGCGTAGATCCAATCGATCTCCTTTTTCTTCGGCACATCTGTTGGGCAATAGTTGTTGGCGATTGATTCGTCACCAGAGTTCCTTGTTGCTAATTCTTTCTAGCTAACCATCTAATCTTCATTGTCGAAAGCAAGTAGTTGTTGTAATGAGTGTCTGTAAGCTGTCGGAAACAATGACTCAGAATCCATATATCTCCTCAAACAATCAATTAGTTCATGATCAGTCACCACTGTAATTCAAGGAAATTGGCGGTAGTCTGTCATCATTGCTGTACGACAACGGCACATGTAAAGTGATCCACAACGGAAAACTCCGTGAGGCTTTCGGAGTAAACAAAGGAGTCAGAAAAGGGTGCTCACCAATGATATTCCTAATTGTGGTGGACTGGATTATGCGTCAGACAGTGGGAAACGAGAATACAGGGATATCCTGTCCGCACCGACATGAAGAATCTAGAAGACCTGGATTTCGCACGTGGATGATTTATGTTTGATGTCACACAAAATCGAAGACTTACAAGCGAAAACCGACAAACTGGTCGAAGAAGCAGTCAGTGAAGACAGGACTGCAGGTGAACATAGACAAGACGGAGGTTATGAAAATAACCAACCAACAACAACAACAGCAGCAACATCCAGCGCCAATCACCATCAACGGGAGGCATTTGAAAGAGGTTACTTCATTCACTTATCTAGGGAGCATTGTCTCAAATACAGGAGGAACGGACGGACGAGGATGTCAAATCGAGAATCGGGAAGGCGAGAAACACATTCATCAACCTGAAACCAATCTGGAAATCTTTGTCACTCAACTCAGCATCAACAACAAAATTCGGATTTTCAATACAAACGTCAAGTCAGTCAGCTCTTCTATACGGATGGATCAGAAAGTTGGCGGGTCACAAAGAATATTTCCAACAGCCTGTTGCAGACCTTTATCAACAACTGTCTTCGTTCTGTACTCAAGATCAGATGCCGCCGGAAAGAAACACAAACAAGAAACTATGAAAACAAACAAAACAAGAACCAATCGCCCAACAAATATGCAGGAGAAAGTGGAGATGGATTGGACACTCACTGGCTGAGGAGGCCGCTGGGTGACATCGCGCGTCAGGCCATGGCTCGAGTGGAACCCGAAAGGGAAGCAGTGAGTGGGACGTCGAAAGGTGACATGGAGGAGATCGTGTGAAGAGGAGTTGAAACAGCATGGACTAAGATGGATGCAAGTGAAAAGTCCAGCAGAAGACAGAAACATGTGGAGACGTGCAGTTGAAGTCCTATGTTCCACTAGGAACCCAAGGGAACAATAATAATATAATAATGTCATCATTGCACGTATCCAGCGTTTTATTTGAATCATCGTTATGAATTGTCTAGTAGTTAGTAGTATGATGTCGTATTATATATATGCATGAGGCTGAAGAGTATTCACTTTTATGTTTCATTGTTCTTTTTTTTAATGTTGTTTTTCTCATTGTTTCTGTGTTTTTATTGATAGCTTTATTGTCAAAATTTATGCCTATTGGCCAAGTTATTTTTGGATCATAAAACATTATACTATGATGTCTCACCATTTGTATTTTATGTCCTCTGTGAAACTGACAATGAAGGCGTACATCTTGTCGGCTACTTTTCTAAGGTAAAAATCCCCGCTTTTTTGTAATTGATCCTTCTTTTCAACTGTTGGTTGGTTTGCATATGGATTTAGTTGGTTACAGGATTGATCGTGAGCTGGCATCAGTTAGAGAAGGTGTTGGGTTAAAACCCTGATAGGTCGGTCGGTCGGTTTTCGACATAGAACTTTGCACATATGTGCGGAAGTTCAAGTCACCACACTCCCTCCTTGTAGCACACAAAGCAAGAGAAGAAAGTAGAAGAAATGCATAATATAGTCAGAAAGTTGAGGTGTGAGACAAAGGAACAGCGATAACGAAGAACAAAACAGTTTCATTGGAAATCATAAGTCACAAGGAGTTGATGCATCTGCACCAGCCAGCCATTGAGAACGACGAGTTTGAGCCATGTCACCAATTGTTTCCAACCATTGGTTTTTACCGTCCCGAGGACCCCAACGAGTCAGGAAGTCTACACCTTCCTACGTGGCTTAGACTAACTGTTGTAGATTTCATTGACTGGTGCCATGTTTTCCTTTGACCGCCGCTAACTCTTTTCCAGCCTGACTCTATATCACCTAACATTGCCCGTCAGTGGAGGAAGGCGATGACTCGTCATACAAGCGTAACACATGTCCTAACCATCTCAGTCGATGTAATTTCACAGTCTCGTCGACTGATTTCCCCTCCTTACCTAGCACTCGATTCACACCTAACCTTAATATTGCTCACCTTATTATACCACTTCACACCCTCATAGGTGTGTACTGAAGAGCTCCAAGCTAGGATGAAACAGCTGTCCAGTACTCCCTGGTTAACCAATGGTTCACTAGAGGGGATGTCCACGTGTGATCAAAACTGACCCTCATTTGTTAGACATTTGAAGATGGTGATTCTTTTTGGATTGTGATAGGCGCTGATATATACAGATGTAATAAGCAGTATAACTGACTTACTTAGTTTCGATGTAGAACACAAAGGTCGGAGAAAGAAGAGATTCAAGAGAACTATAACAAACAGAAATGTGCGGGAGAAACAATAATTATATATGGAGAATAATTAGGACTTGATGTATTCTGGAAGATTGCAAAAAGTGAACACATCTGCTCTGTTGAGAACGGTATTAAGCGATATCACCAACAGTCTCCATCCACTGGTTCATAGTATCTTGACCTCTCCATGGAGGTAGTCTACACCTTCTTACGTGATTGGCTTCAGTTAACTGTCAACGAATTCATTTGAGCACTCCTAACTCTTTTCCAACCTAGTCTCCAATATCAGCCAATATTTCTCTCTGAGAAAGGTAGCGGCTCGGAATGTGTAACACGTGTTCTGGCCGTATTAATCGATTAACCCCCCCCCTAACCCAACATAGTGGACAGGAATGGTTTAATATTTATTGCAGTACATCAATTCATCAATTGACGAAATTTAGCCTTGTTGATAACTTTTTGTAGGATAAATCGCTTGAAGGCGGAATGACCTGACTCCAGAAGGTAGGTAGGTAGGTTCACAGATAGAAGACTTCGTCATCCTATGTTCAGTTACGCGTTTCCTGAGAAAATGCCTATAACGCCCAATGTAATCACCTACACGGGAATCTGTGAAAATCTAGATACACATAAAGGTGGACATAAGCGGTAGTTTAGCCTTCACGTATTATCGAAATCATACTTCGTTTAAAGAATACTAGGTGTGTGTGTGTGTGTGAGTCAGCGGCATGGAAAGGGCGTTCAGTACACATGAATAGAAGAGTTTTAATTACTTTGGCGATAGTATCACTTTTAAATGTCAAACTCATACATAGTGATCTTCTTCCCCCCATATTTGTTTTTTTTAAATAATAAAGAGTATGGTATTAATGGTTTTACAGGTTCTTTGTCGACCACATCTCTCGAACAGATGTTTTCAGAACAAAAATTATAATTAGAGCGAACAGGTGTTTTCTTCTTCAGACCCTACAATTATGAATGCATGAATTTGAGCTTACAGTTACCATTGTAACAACAGAAGACAAGGGCCAGGCAACAGATCGTTTATTACGAAAAATCAACACGTATTTATAGATTTTTATGTACATTGTTGTAGGTCAATGTTAGTAGAAAATACAGTCTGTTGATTGGTTGTTTCTCACACAAAGTTAACCTTGCATCTCTTGTGGCTGTGTCAGTTCATCTATATGTCAACTGTAACCGCCTGTCCACCTTGACCTTTGACCTCAATCACTGTCAACCAATTTGGCCAGCAACCATCTCTCACCACAACATGACTAATATTTGATACATAAACATTGACCTCAATTACTGTCCACCACTTGGCTAGTAGACAGCTCTCACCAGACTCGTCCCCCCGTCAAATAGTTTGGACTGAAGTCGGCTCGGTCTTCTCGGTTCTTGGGGCTTTGCTCTGTTGTCTTGCTGTCTGGAATCTCGGCGCTTGCGGATATCCACTTGTTTAACGGTGTCTACCATTGCGATTGTGTCTGCGTAACCCCATCTCAACGTGACCATATATGGTCCTTCCCACTTTGGAAACTGTTTGCCTGACCCTGTCGCACATTCGTAGGTATTTCGCCTCACACTTCCATATGCTGCTTTCTCCCGACCTCCCAGCAGCGTGCCAAGTAGCAGCCTCATCGCTGACAGATCTTGAACGCCACTCAACTGCGAAGAAGCCTCGAAATCCTGCCCGAAGATCCATATGTCTCCATCAAAAACTGCAGGGCATAGGCTTTCCATTTGTCGGTAGGCAGCGACACCAAATGTAACAACAGAAGACAAGGGCCAGGCAACAGATCGTTTATTACGAAAAATCAACACGTATTATAGATTTTTATGTACATTGTTGTAGGTCAATGTTAGTAGAAAATACAGTCTGTTGATTGGTTGTTTCTCACACAAAGTTAACCTTGCATCTCTTGTGGCTGTGTCAGTTCATCTATATGTCAACTGTAACCGCCTGTCCACCTTGACCTTTGACCTCAATCACTGTCAACCAATTTGGCCAGCAACCATCTCTCACCACAACATGACTAATATTTGATACATAAACATTGACCTCAATTACTGTCCACCACTTGGCTAGTAGACAGCTCTCACCAGACCATCAGCCCCAACGAGTTGATCTCTGACGAAATCTCAGCTGAGTACGGATACAGAGGGCTAGTTTCGCATATGCCAGTTTACGCCGTCTATGGCGTATACGTGATATCCAACTATCGACCAAAGGGCGTGTGTACTGCTCATCAGTCCGCTCCGTCCTCCTTTATGGCTAGCTGTGAGACCTGGCCATTGAGAGTGGAAGACATGAAAAGGCCAGCCAGCTGACTTTGATCATAGGTGTCTGCGTTCTATCTCCCGTGTGAATTGGTATAATAATAATTATTATTGTTTCCTTTAATTCCTAGAGGAACATAGGGCTTCAGCAGTGCGTCTCCATTGCGTTCGGTTCTCTGCTAGAGTCTTCACCTGGCTCCAAATCTGCCCACATGGTTTCATCTCCTCTTCACATGACCTCCTCCAAGTCACCCTTGCACTGACGACCAACTAGCCGCTTCCCTTTCGGGTTCCACTCGAGCAATGGCTTGTCTAATGATGTCACTTGATGGTTTCCTTAGAGTGTGGCCACCAATCCACCTCCATTTCTTCCTGCCTATTTGTTTCACAATCGGTTCCTGCTGAGTTGTTTCGCTCATTGCCAGAGATCTCTGTTGCTGATCTTTTCTGGCCGGCCATCTGATCTTGAATAGTATTGAGCAAAGACAACTGTTAATGAAGGTCTGTAGTTTGTTTGAGATGCTCTTTATGACGCACCAAGTCTGTGATCCGTATAGCAAGTAGCACTGACTTCACATTGGAGTTGAAAATCCGGATCTTATTTTTGATGCTGAGTGCTGTTGACCTCCACACAGACTTGAGAGTAGTGAAAGCTTGTCTTGCTTTTCCGATTCTTGCTTTGATATCCTCATCAGTTCTGTCCGCCTGTAGTTGAAACGACGCTTCCAAGGTAGGTAAAAGAGGCTGTTTCTTTCAGGTTCCTCCGAGTTCCTCAAGGTAAGGCTTTATTTTTGGTTTTTTTTCTTTCTCATGACCAAGATTTGGAAAGTAAAAGTTGACGTGTAAATTGCTGTCTACCCCAATTTTGGCTAGTAGGGACAGCTCTCACCACATCTTGATAATGTTGATGTTGACGATATAAAATGAAATTATTCTCTCTGTGTTTCTTTTATACACTTCCATTTACTTTCTTTTTTTTACAGGAAAAAGTATCAGCCGATAATTATAATCTTGCGTGTATTTTAACATTGCCACCGTTTCAAAGACGAGGTTATGGGCATTTTTTAATCAGTCTTAGTAAGTGTTTGAATGAAAAGTTATTGCCTTGCCTTTTATTATAATGCATAAATACTCATTCACCATGTATAAATAACTGTTTTCATAACAACATATCTCAATTTTATGCTGTTTTCTGTGTAGTCCTCTTTAGTTAGCTGGCTCCTCGAATTGACCACCACAAGCTTTCATCTCCTCGCCGCACGATCTTCTCCACGCCCAACTCGTTGTTTCTCAATCAAGGGTGGTCTGGCGTGTGATGGCAACTAACGGTTTTCTTATCATGTTTCCATTCTCCTTTATGGCTGTGAGACCTGGCCATTGAGAGCAGAAGACATGAAAAGATTAGCTGGCTTTGACCAAAGGTGCCTGCGTTCTATCTCCCGTGTGAAGTGGTATAATAAGCTGAGCAATATTGAAGTAAGGCATCGGTCGAGGGCTAGTTAAGTGGGAGGGGGAGTCAATAGACGAGGCTGTGAAATTTCATCGACTGAGATGGTTAGGACATACGTTACGTATGCCTAGTCATCGCCTTCCTCGACTGACGGGGAATGTTAGCTGATATAGGGTAAGGCTAGAAAAGAGCTAACGGTGGTCAGACGAAAACATGGAACCAGTCAATGAAATCACTGACAGTTAGTTTGAGCCACGTAGGAAGATGTAGACTTCTTGACTGGTTGGGGTCCTCGGGACGGTAAAAATCAGTGGTTGGAAACAATTGGTGATGTGGCTCGAAATCGTTCTCAATGGCTGGCTGGCGCAGATGCATCCACTCCTTGTGACTTATGATTTCCAATGAAACTGTTTTGTTCTTCGTTATTACTGTTCCTTTGTCTCACACCTCTGTTTACTGTCTCTAATATGCATTTCTCCTACTTTCTTCTCTTGCTTTGTGTGCTACATGGAGGGAGTGTGGCGACTTGAACTTCCGCACATATGTGCAAAGTTCTATGTGGGAAACCGACCGACCGACCATCATGTGTCCGAGGCATCATCATTTTCTTCGGCATCTATATATTTGTCGGGCACTAGGTTGTTGGTTGGTGCCGGCCCAGAGTTTCCTGTTGCTTACTTATCCTTTCAGGCCATCTAATCTTCAGTGTGGAGCGAAGTGGGCAGCTGATGATGAAAGTCTGTTGGAAATACTTT
This sequence comes from Trichobilharzia szidati, assembly GCA_944472155.2. Taxonomy (NCBI): domain Eukaryota; kingdom Metazoa; phylum Platyhelminthes; class Trematoda; order Strigeidida; family Schistosomatidae; genus Trichobilharzia; species Trichobilharzia szidati. The sequence goes on along the minus strand of OX235272.1, from coordinate 114,305,808 downwards.
GAGTGACGTGTTTGCGAAGTCTCTGAACCATATAGAAACACTCGGCTGACTTGACATCCGAATCTTGTTCTTTATGCTCAGTGCAGTAGACTCCCAAACTGATTTTAGATTGATGAATGTCCCGATCCTCATCTATGCCACATGTAGTAGAAACGGTAGGCAGACATAAAGATATACAGCATAGTCAGAGTTCTCAGGCATTAATGCTATCAGTTTTTTGGGGGTGAGGTGGGGTGGGGTGGGATGATGTCAAAGCCACCAACATGCACTTGATACAATTCATTGTCTAGGCCATGAATGTTTACATGGTTTCAGAGTGAAATCATCGTTCGTACAGCTTTAATAGACCGTCTACGATTAAGTATCTGAAACTTCTTATACAGAAAATCAAAACAAATGATTCAGCGAAGAGACTTTTCAACGAATTTATCATCAAGCTGTACAGTCGTATATATATGGTTTTAAGAAGTTATATCCGGTGAGGGAATTGAAACATAGGTGTGAATGCATCAAATAATAATAATAATATGAAATGCAATTAAAACTAAAATGTTGGTGATTATAATCGTAGTTAAATGTCACGTGGCAAAACAATTAATGTCATATATAGAATAATTCATAGAATGGATAGAACTTGAAAAAAGGTGTGCAATTATAGGATTAGTAGACAAATCGAATAAGAATAAAAGCGTTACGTAACATTGTGTGAAATTTGATAACATGGAATCTAACATTGCGAAACAGAATTGATTTAGAATGACAGGTGGAACGAGTGAGATAATATCGGGGACAGTTCAAAGTAAGAATAGTAATATTAGCAATTGATGTAATAAAGGAAGAGTGTACACATTGAATAGACAAAATAAAAAAATTGGTACAGTCAAAATATGAAATGGTGATTACCATACTTTGGCATAGAGGGATTAAGACCATGAAAATTGGAGGGGTTGAACGAACTTTTTCTGTACACAGAGATCTGGCTTTTCTGTTTCGATAGCCAAAGATGGCTTCAGCAATACAGATGAGTCGGGTACGTAGGGATTTGGGTAAATTACTCTTTGCCTTGTAGATGACTTTAAAGGCGGAGGCTATAGAGATAGGGTGATCATTATCGACCAGATATTCAATGATACCTCTTCCCTGCTTTATTCGGCCGTTATTTAATTAGGTGTATGCGTTAATGTGTGTTTACTGCCTTCACGAGATGGAGGTGTTCTCAAAAAAGAGCGAGAGGGCGAATGATAACATCTGGTGCTCACAACCAGATTGGTGGACATACTAGTCTACTTAGGGGAGACGGGAAACTCTCGTTCCAAACCTATGGGCTACATAGGCTTCAGAAGCCGAATGGATTGAACCTGTTTTGGTCACCAGGTACCACTGAAACGTAGCTCCTGACTCTGCTCCACTGCATTGTTGACCAGGCTTCAATTCAAGGAATCAGGAGACGACCGCTTAAGGCAACCATCTGTTTCGGTCGGGACATCTCGCCTTCGCACTAACTGTGAGATTTTGTGTAGTGATGCATCTATTGGTGCTTATAATGTACCACTGAGTTTGTGTTTCATTGAATAATAATAATAATGAATGAGTGTTAGTTTGTTTAGAGTGTGGTAACGTTTCCTTTTATATGTACCGTAGAATTCCACCCGCATCGGTAGCCTGTGACAAGTGGAAGATGTTTACAAAAGTTCCCGATCCTCTGTCTCTTACTTGCTTCTACTAATCAATGGTGTATCTGCAGTGCAACCTTAAGGAAGCTTCTATCTTATCTAAAAAAAATTTCACCAAGTTTTGTTAGGGTTGTTAATGTCTTAAGCTGTTTCGCCATTGGTATTTTTAGGTCTTAAATAATAGGGTGGCGTGTGCTACTGTCAAGATTTATAAGTAGTATATAGATACAGATATAAAATATATATATGTCATTTGCAAGAGTGTCGAATAGCGGAGAGAGGGATTTAACGGTGAAGAGAAGAAAAAATTTGCCAATATTGTACATCGTTGCCAAATACCCTTGTATTCTAGCGCTACATTTACTGTTAGTCTAAAAGCTGTTAAATGTGGTTGAATATATTCTGCGAATCTTGCAACCAACCAAACTTTGACTCATCTCAAAGTCTGTACAGTGGTGGAGCTTCTATCTCGTTGAAGTTTTTCACTAACTGTGACTATAAAACTCTGCTCTCCCTTCAAGAACTGTCGTAGTTTCCTGTTCGAATTCTGGAAGGTAATGTTCTTTATCGTCAAGATTTTCTCAGACAGAGGTTTTATCTCACCCAACAACCTAAGATTCCTCTTGGCTATCTGAGATTTCGTCGTGTTTTAATACGTTAAAACTACCTGTACACCCGATAAACAGTGCACAGTGTCTTCAGATGCGAGTGACTGCGGAATAGGTGTAGTACTAAGACATAGTGAGGGTGTTATTGAATTTGCCAGTCATGTTCTAACACAAAGAGAAGAAGCATTCATGGTTGATAAAAAATGTTTAGCAATAGTTTGTGCATTAGACAAATGGAGATCGTGTATGCAACTCGGTCAACGGTTCTACATCGAAACTGATCATAAGCCGCTACAGGGGCTAAAGTCGGCGAGAGTCCCACGTGGGAAATTGTCCCGGTGGATGTTGTGCCTACAAGTGGATGACTTCACGCTGTCTCACATCTCTTACTGGAAGATGAAACTGGGTTACCGGGGATTGCTTACGGAATATGGAACAAGATCCATTAAGACTTGCTTGCAGTTAAAGATGTGACCCTACCCTAAATACAGTGATACAGGTGATCACTAACGGATTGGAGGTTAGTCGACCTATGGCGAGTGGAGAGCTAACCAAACTGCTCAGGCAGAAGGATCGATTATGATTGAACTTCTACGGAACTCTGGTTTGGCAAGAAAACGATGGAAGCCATGAGATGACATGCATATTTATATCTGTATCTCTATACTACTTATAAACCTTGTGAGTAGCACACTTCACAATAGTAAAAGTGTCAGTCAATAGAGAAACACGCTTCATCCATTGTTTCATCAATACTCTCTTGCGTTGTACTCGGAGTTAACTTATCTGTTGTTTAATATGATGTTTTAATGCCTTTTCTTTTTTTAATGTTATCAAGGTTATGAATTAGCAAAGATTGAACAAGTTGTCGGTACACCAGAGAAACCATTATCCGATTTAGGTCGTCTGAGTTATCGTAGTTATTGGGAGAAGGTTATCTTGAATTATTTTCTAGAGCATTCAGATTGTACTATGAATGAAATAAGGTGAGTTGTGTTTTTTTTGGCAAATGTTATTGTTACAAGTGAACTTTTGATTTTTCCCGTTGATTGACTGGATGTGGGAATGTTCCACCTCTGTTTACATTTTGACTCCTACTGAGTACAAATGCGTCGACGATGTTTTTAGGAGTAACTTGAATTAATTTGGTGGAAAGTGACAAGTAGTGGAATTCAGGATGCGAATTTCTCTCTCTCTAATTGGGATTCGTCATCTGGATGTACTCTGGATTCCCCGATGGATGACAGTGTTCCCAGTGAGACTCGAAACCAAATACCTATTGTTTCGAATATCAAAGCGTTGTCCACAAGACCACTTGGGTCAAAGAAGCCACCTGGTGTGCATTCGGATGGTTCGAACAGATTATTAAGCCGTTTTGAACTAAGTCAGTCTTAGTATGCTGTTGATGAGCTTGACCTCAGACAAGCGAAACCATCTTTCATTGTTTTGATCGCATCGTTGTGTAGCCAGCAAGCAATAATACTGCTTGATGTCAGTGGTTTTATTTTCTGCCTTCATACTGTTCGGCTCTGGGTGGTTGCTTGTCCAGTGCTCCCATCTTCCGTCTCTTTCGAGCTCATTGTCGCCTTTAACAATATAAGAACAAATTAGTTCAGGGACGAGTCTCTTTTCGGCGAATTCATTCACTTACCTGTACAGTCGCAAATATATACAATTAATTTTTTTTGTGTGTGCACATTAGGTTTGTCAAAATCAAAATAACAGTTAGTGTGGGTTGTTGATTACATCATCAAAATAATTAAGAAATTAAAATGTGTGATTAATAATCAAAGTTGTAACTAAGTGGGGTGAAGATTGGTAAGATGTGAGTAGGGTTGCGTAATATAGACATGTTTAGAAAGATTAGATGTTAGTGAAGGAGTATGGAGACAATTATGAAAATAAACTAGATAATAGGTGAAAAGATTGAATGGGTTAGTTACTAAAAATTATTATACGAAAATTGCAAAAAGAAATTTGATAACAAAATGTTGATGACAGATAAACTTGAAATTAAACCCACGGTAGTAGAAGGGGGTGGAGAAGTTTCTTCTGTATGCATAAATCAGGCTTTTCCATCCAAATCGCTAAGGCTTCGGCAATACAAAGTATACGGAAGCTTGTCGACTTTGGAAGGCTTCTTTTGACTTTATGGATGACCTTGAACGACTTCTTGCAAATTGAATGACCAGTGTTGAGTATATGCTCAATAATGGCGCTCCTTATTGCTCCGTTGTTACCTTTCCGTAGCCAGGCGGGATAGTGTTCTTGAGCTCTTTGATTATTAATCACACATTTTAATTTCTTAATTATTTTGATGATGTAATCAACAACCCACACTAACTGTTATTTTGATTTTGACAAACCTAATGTGCACACACAAAAAAAATTAATTGTATATATTTGCGACTGTACAGGTAAGTGAATGAATTCGCCGAAAAGAGACTCTTCGCTGAACTAATTTGTTCTTATTTCAATGTCTTAATGGGTATTTTTCGCGAATTAACAAAATTAAGCAGGGTTTTGGTAATTATTTCTTAGGCCACACGGGAATCGAATCCACACCTCCCGTATGGATCGTGAGTATTGTGGTATCGAAACACACCGACTTACTAATTATAATATTTAATGATTATAACTGAGAATGAAAGGCTTATATTGTTCTGTATTTCTTTGTAAATATTTGAAAAGTTAGAGTAATTGAGTGGTTGGGTATTTCTGTTAATGCCTTATTCACCTCAAATCTCTGGAAGATTACATAAATTTGAAGAATAATGTTTAGATATGTTAGGGGTCAGCTCATTCTTTCTTTACAAGAAATTAGGCATAAGTAGGTACGATTTAGATATCCGGGTTGTTTTACATTTTCCTCTGAAGCAGGCAGCAAGTGGGTGGACTTCGGTCTTCCTTTCAGAATGCTGTCATGTAACCACGTGTCCATAACCTCTGCCATTTAAGTCGTATTAACCGTCTTCTCACTTTAGGACCGTTCCTCAGACACAGTGAAAGGGCGAATTCGGACGTTTGGAACTTAGAACCGCTCTGGTTGACATGCAAATCCACCTAGGGGTGGTGGAGAATCCTAATTCCAAACCTGTGGTTTACATGGGCTCCAACATCTGAACAGATCAACCAGTTTATGAGTCTGTTTTAGCCACCGGAATCCACGGGGACTCTGGTGCTGATGACTCTGTTCCATTGCTTTGTGCACCGCATTCTAAGTCAGCATAGTATTTACTCTGTGATCACTGAGCAATCCTATGCAATCTCTCGTATTCAATCCTGGTCATTTTTATAGATTAGTTATTGTGACCGAAAGGTAAAGTGCTCGCCAACCACGTCATACATGATTTTGCGTTCGATTCCCGACCGACTCAATCCTTTAAGTCGTTAAGCCGATAGTAAGCCTGGTAAAGAGCAAAGGTCGGGCGTGAGGCTAGCAACCCCACTCCGTAAAAATAAAATCACTGCTACGGAAACCTTAAAGCTTGACACTTCAGGCCTTATGTTTCACTCGGAACGTAAAGGAATAAAATTAAAAAGTTGTGCTTTTGCTCATGACTTCAATCAGGGATAGATGCTGGAGCACTTATATTTCGTTTACAAAAAATTAGTATCCTCATGCTCATACCACAATTAGTTATCGTGTCGACTTTTACACCCCGAAATCTAGAGCATAGTTAATGATCGTTGCTCTGGCATAATACTAGACCTGATGTGCATAACCGAACTCATTGTCTGGTCTAGAAACCAAAAAGAATACGTAGACTTGCCCAACCACATGCCGGATACGAAATGTACCGTTGCTATTATGGAAGGGATTAATTAAACTTAACGGCGTTGAGTCTAAGTCCCTCTGATGGTAGCGTTGCATCAGTTGACCTTTCGACAGCAGGCACTTATATCAACTATTTGAATGAACTTGGGGGTTCCTCTCGTTGTATTTGTATTCCTTTACGTTCTCAGTGGAACATGGGGCCTTAAGCTAGAGCCAGCTTGAAGTTTCAGTAGCAGTGGTGCTTATTTTTACGGGATGGGGTCGCTAACCTCATGCCCAACCTTCCCTCTTCACCAGTCTTATTACTAGCTTGGAGGGTAAACGTGTGCGTCGACCGGGACTCGGACCCCGAACCAACTATGCTACCGACGCACGCAGTTCCTCTCGTACTAGACAGGATTAACAATAATGTACTCATAGGTAGGGTTAAACTAACCTGTCTTACGACGGTCCAAATCATACTCACTTTGTCTATGAGTAGTGAGTGATGTGAATACTGCTTCACAATGATAGGAAGAGTTGACATGACATCAAACACACTAGGTTTGCAGCTAATGTATGCCCAGAATTCCAGTCCCACGCCCCATGCCTACTGCAATCTGGGAAACTAGAACTATTTGCCAAAATACATACAGATATGCTTTTTAGCCGTGGTACATATGAAGGATCTATTCCGACTTCATGGAGGATTTCATCATGAGCTGACGCATCAGTTAGAGAACCATTGGAAAACCACCTGGGAGTACTGGACAGGACTAGGACTGTTTTGTCCTAGTTTGGGAGTCTTCGTCAGTGCGTACTGCTGAAGAGTCGCAAACTAGAACGAAGCAGCTATCCAGTACTCCCAGGTGGTTTTCCTGTGCTTCTCTAACTGATGTCAGCTCATGATGAAATCCTCCATGCAATCAAACAAACAAAAAATCCCTACAAAACCAATACTTGAATATATTCCGACTTTATAAAATCACAATCAGCTTTTTTCTTTTTCTGTTCATTGATCGATTGTTTCACCTATTCTTTTATTTTTCGTTTCTCTTGTCAGTACAAATACCTGTATTGCTATTGATGATATAATTTGGACATTACAAAATCATCCGGTGATTACAAACTGGCAATATGGTCAGCATATACACATACAACGTGATATTGTCCAACAATATCTTGACCAGTTGAATGAACAACACTCAGCTAAATTGCATTTTCATACAGATGGTAGTAAACATCGAAAAGTTAATAAAAATTCTTATCTTCTTGATATTAGTCATTTGAAATGGGAACCACCAGTAAAAAGAAATAACAATAATAATAATACTAAAGAAGTTAAGTGTAATTGAATGAGTAGCACAGTTGTTACTTGCATTTGCTTCTTCTTCAGAGAGAGACAGAAAGCCATTATCTTCTCAGTATATTATTGTTTTTACACATAAATTAATAACATCATTGAGTTTTCTTTTTTTTTCAAAAAAAACCCCCACTTTTTTATGTTATCTATTTTGATACATGATGATTCCTTGTTGATTATTTATTTCTCATTTAATATACTACTTATTTCTATTTTTATTAAGATTTTCCTGGTGTTTGTGTATGTGTAGTGTACATACGTGCTTTATTCATATAATAAATGTGCATTTATATTATATACATTGATAATCGATGCATTTCTTTTACAAGTGGTTGATTTGCACGGGTCGCGTGAGGTGAAATCAGTTAGAGAATCATTGGGAAATCATTTTTGTTGCTTCATTTCATTTATTGTGTGCCGTGCAAAATACGTGAAGGATTGATTCGCGAAGAGCAGGCTGGGTTTCGTTCAGGTCGTGGATGCATTGATCATGTGTTCACCCTTCGTCAGTTGTTGGAACACCGCCACACGTATTGCAGGCCAACGATCGTTGTGTTTATTGATATTAGGGCTGCCTTCGATTCGTTGGATAGAACTGTGCTCTGGAACTGTCTGTTAGAGAGAGAGGTGTACCTGAGAAATTTGTTAACATCTTGAAAGCCCTATACAGAATCACCTCAGGTAGAATGAGGGCATACAACCAACTATCACCACTGTTCCCAACCAACAGTGGGGTTAGACAGGGTTGCCCAATCTCTCCATTTCTCTTTAACTTTGCCATCGATGACATTCTGGAGTCAGTTCTGAAGGATGTGCGTGAAGGTGGTGTAGATCTGCTACCTGGAGATAGACTTTTCGACCTCGAGTATGCAGACGATATCGTCTTACTGTGCGATAGCATGCAGGCTACCCAAATCGCACTTAATCAGTTGGCGATCAGTGTCTGTAAGTATGGTATGTGCTTTGCGCCGTCTAAGTGCAAAGTACTGTTACAAGATTGGCAGGAGCCTGTACCTGCACTCACTCTTGCGGGTGAACCGCTTGAAGTTGTTGATAAGCTTGTGTATCTGGGTAGTTGTGTGAGTGCTGGCGGAGGGGTGACGGATGAGATTTCCAACCGTATAATGAAGGCTAGGGTGGCATACATCAACTTGTGCCACCTCTGGCGCCGTCGCGATGTTAGCCTGGCTGTCAAAGGTCGGGTATACAATGCTTCGGTGTGGGCTGTGTTGCTCTACGCTTGTTAAACCTGGCCTCTCCGAGCTGAGGATGTGCGGCGACTCTGCGTGTTCGATCATCGCTGTCTCCGCAAGATTGCTTGCGTTCGATGGCATCATCGTGTGAGTAATTCTGAGGTTCGGCGGCGTGTGTTTGAACACAGTGGAGATCACCATTCATTGAGTGTCATCATCTGGAAACACCGGCTCCGGTGGCTTGGACATGTGCTGCGAATGTCATCCCAGAAGCTTCCGTACAGGTCTCTGTTCGCTAGCCCTGGGACGGGATGGAAAAGGCGGAGGGGTGGTCAGTCGATGACGTGGCGTCGTGGGATGAAGGATATTTGTGCTAGATTAGCATCGGTTGGTGCGTCACGACTCCCTGGTTGGGGTCCGCGAGATAGTTCGAATCGATGGCTCGAAACGTTATCGGATATGGCTAAGAATCGTAATCAATGGCGAATGCGTTGCAATTTCCTTCTTTCTTCCCTTCCTGATGATAGTTAATGAATACTGTGTGAACTAGTTAAACATGACTGCTTTCCTTCCAGATGAAGTTCTTTATCCGTTTTCTCCTTATAATTTTACTTTTAATCTGTTGTTTTATTATTATTGTGTGGCGCATCTTTCTTGGTGCCATATTGTACCAAGTTTTTCTGCGTTTAAATAATAATAATAACAATAATAATAAATCATTGGGAAACTACTGTCAAGGGGTATACCGTGTGAAGTGGTATAATAGGGTGAGCAGTGTTGACGTTAGACGTAGGTAGAGTGCTAGGTAAGAAGGGGGCGGGGGAAATCCAATCGACGGCGAGGTTGCAAAGTTACATTGATTGAGATGGTTAAGACATGTGTTACGTATGTCTAGGCATCCATCGCCTTCCTTGACGGTCAGGTCAATGTTAGCTGACATAGGATGGATCAGGTTGGAAAAGGGCTAGTGGTGGCTTCATCAGTCAATGGAATCCACAAAAGTTAGTTTAAACCAGCCACCTAAAGATGTGTAGACTGCTGTCTGGTCGGGGCTCTCGGGATCTTAAGAACCAGTGATGGCTGGAAATCGTTCTCAATGGCTGGTGCAGGTGTATCTGCTCCTTGTGATTTATAATATCCAATAAAACTATATTGTTCTTCCATATTACTATTGTTTTTACCTCACACCTATCTCTTTCTTGAATCTCTTTTTACTCTCTTCTCTTGCTTTGTGTGCTAGGTGAAGTGTGGCAACTCGACCTAGTGCACATCGGTGCAAAGTTTTGCTTTGAAACCAGTCACTCACTACAACTGTTTCGTCCTATTTTCCGATTTTTCATCAGCGTGTACCCATAGGAGTTTGAATCCAGCTATAAGCCGAACTTGTAGGACCATTCAGCTACTGGGATCCGATTCATTGGCCCATGAATTCAGCTTTTCACATCTGTTTACAAAACATATCATTTGAAATGTGAATATTTTCGTGTGTTGATTTGAAAGGGGTTGGGGTTGGTTTGGTTGATTTTGATGTTACATCAGTAGGTGATTGATGTCAATCAGAGAAGTATTGAAGACCATCTAGGAGTAATTGTATGAGTGTTTCATCCCAGCTTGAGAATTCGATTCCGGGTAGGTTGGGGCATGAGTGCGTACCGACTGATGAAGAGTCTCCAAAAAAACGAAACGGTTGATCAGTACTCCTTAGTTTACAATAGTTCTCCAACTGAAGTCGCTTGGTGGTCATAATTGATATGCACTTTTTTTTAAACTTACAGAACTCAAATCCTTATTAACAGTATATGGCATGAAATTGTTAAATGTAAAAAATTAATTGAGTGGAACGTTTCAAAGGGTTTGTCACTCCATCTGTTCCGGGGGTGGGGTGGAGTAGATTTGTGACAAGGCCCAAATCAGCGTAGATAAGACAAGCCAGTTTTCGGCACTGCTCATCAAATTATTTCATTTCTGACGCCAGTAGTAGTCAGACGTCTTACTATCCTATCCAAAAGGTTTACTGGACATTGTATTTTATATTATCGAAACACAATCTTGGTACATCATGGGCACCAGACTAAATCTGATAGTTTGTACGGGGGTTGCGATACTACCCCGACGATCGAACCGAATCAGGTGGTTGTCGTATGGGGTTACTCCTACCCTGACTCTTCGACTTGAAGTCTGATCCACAATGCAGTGGACAGGCGTCAGGAGCTACATTCCCATGGTTGACAGTGACCAAGGCTTGTTCATGTAACGTTCGATCCGTTCAGATTGTGTAGTCCATGTAGACTATAGGTTTGGAATCAGGGTTTTCCAAACCCCCCTTAGGTAGACTAACATGTTCACCAGTCCTGTTGCAAGTGCCAGACTCTCGCAGTCGCCCTTTCACTTTTATGGGGTACACCCCTATCGCATTTACATTGATGAATCAAGAAGAATTCGCTTCTTTCTTCCATACATTTCACTACAAGTGTTAGTTTGTAGGGATTTGATTGGTTACAGGTTTGACCATGAGCTGACATCAGCTGGAGAACCATTGAAAAATCACCTAGAGTACTTGCGATCCGTGGTGATTAATGGTGTTCCCACTGAGATTCCAACCCAGAACCCATTGTTTCAAATACCAAAGCGTCAGCCACCTCAATGGGAGTACCATCACTCCTTGGGAACTGTAGATACACGCAGCTCACGAGCCCCAAATAGAACGAAATGCATGTCCTAGACTTGATTGCTGGTCACCATCCACTAAATATTAACAAGTTAATCTTCAGACATTGTTGAAGTATCCGTAGTAGGAGCGGACATGTCAAGAAAGGACCAACACTGAAGTCAAATCAACATATTTAGTAAATTTACCTATCATGTAAGGCTTATATGGAGAGTGTGTTCAGAAACTGCCAACTATACGAGGATATAATAGATGTACAAAATTTACTAACATATTTTGTATATCATTCCCATTTTCTCGGTTCTTTCCTGTTTGATAAATTTTTAATTCCTGGAAATTTTCCCCACACTATATACCTACTGATAAACCTTTAAAAGTAGTCTATTTAAAATAAATTAAAAATTAAGTGTTTGTCAAATTGTGTGTGGTCTGTCGAAGAATTACCACAGTGTAGGAAAGACTACACAGTTATTATCCCGTAGTTATCCAGTCTTTACCATTACAGAACCATCACATTATTACTCCCTTAGGTTCCCGTTGGTACATGGGTCTTCAGCAGCTCATCCCGGTTTTACTGTTTTTTATAGCCTGTTTTAACTGGCTCCATGGTTGCGCATAAGCTTTCCTCTCCTCCTCACATGATCTCCTCCTGTCACCCCCCTTGACCCACGCCGAACTCGTCGTTTCCCACTTTCGTAACACTTTTGGACCTGCTACGTGATATCACTCAATGGTCCCCTTATGGTGTTAGATAGTTGGAGGCAATCGGCCACAGGATGCCCCGCTTGACCTCCGTTTCGTGCTAGTTGGCACTCATCAGCTAGGCGGATCTGCAACCTTGGAAAAACTCATGTCCCTTCTGAGATTGGAACCTACGTCACCCAGTGCTGCCTACAGTCAGAGACGTTACCACTGAGCTATTCGGGCTCGTGATTGACCTCCTGTAGGACTGTAGTGGGTATTTTGATTGAACACTAGTAACTAAATGTGGTGTGTCTAGTCCTTTGTTTGATACACACTGAATTCTGTCAGTCAGGTTTGCAATGTGGCCACCTTTCTAGGTAGCTGGCCATCACAGTGCACATTGATTTGATGATATTAGATAGTTGAAGGTAATCGGCACTTTGCTGACGCGTGCCAGTTGACATGAAACCTAGGTCGAAGGCTTCCTGCCGATTGTCTCAAACCATCTAATATCATTAGAAGACAGAAGTGAAGGAAATACCGCACCAATAACACACATTACTCTCTATCAATATGAGAAATCTAGAGTATGTTATTTCTTTCTATTATCGGGTGTGGGAAGACGGTAAAACAGATGAAGATGTCAAAGCCAGTTGATAACGAGAAAGTATTGACAAGCATTCATTACCGTAAAATTAATATATACAGATCTGTAGCAGTCAGTACAGTGAATATGATCCGATTTTTCAACACTTATGTCAAGTCAGTCATTGCTTCTGCATTGACGGGGAGAAATGGTGCGAGCGTCATCAGAAGTATTTCCAATAGTCTATTGACGAATTTCATCAACAACTGCTCATTTCACTTTGTAGTGAAGATTAGATGGCCAGTCAGAAGAGACAAGCAACCTTGAAAATGTGGTAGCGAACCAACCAGTTACTAATGGCTCGAATAATGGGCAGAAGGAAATGAAGTTATGTGCTGAGAAGTTATTCAAATGATATCACGTATCAAGCAGTTAAGTGCAACCCAAATGGGAGGTGTTCAGTTGGTTTTCCGATTGTGACATGGAGAAGCACATCATGCTTACAGGAAACGAAAGTTTCAGGACAGTCATGGATCTGGAGTACAATTAATACGTCCCGTTGAAGCCGCATTTTCCACTAGTAACACAGAGAATGCGTTATAGTAGTAATAGTAATTACATGTAGAAAACTTCATACCGCTAAACTGATTTCGATTGATTTTTAGTTTAGTACAAGACAGAAAGTTAAAGCTGTAATTTAAAAAAATATCTGTAGAAATAAGAGTCATACATACCTGAAGTGTGCTCATTTCCTAAGAATAATAAGCAAACAACAGGTATTTGAGGTTTTGAATACTTTAAATATACTCTATCACGTTAAATTAAGCTTTTCTCATTGTCCTATACAGACTTCTTCAATTGTCCACAAGCATTCTGCTTGTGGCACCAAAACCGCCCACACCTTCTGCTTCTGAAAAATCTCCGCCTGAATCTAAAATCTCGTGAAGAGTCATCGGTAGAAATACTACGAAACCACCTGTCCCGCTTACTGACGAAAACCATCTTCGCGGCTGAACTCCGACTAACCTTCTCTACGAAACCAGTGATTCGCATGAATGTGAAGGATAAGCTACCACTGATGGCCAGCCCCATCAGTGTGCGTCTACCAATTCGCTTGCTCGTAACTTGTAACTAGGTATGTCGGTCGTACCCAGCGTTTGCTATCCAAATGTATCATCGAACACTTACCCTCATGGCTTTTGCAAGAAGAATGTAGATCCTTTCCCGCCGAATCTCTATTCTGGAACACCTGATCGAATCAAAAGACCAAGCCAACCCACAAAGTAACTTCAAAGTTATCCGCAGAATACGTAGGGATCTTGTTAGAACAATACGAATCAAACTTCTTCAAACAGAGCAGAAGCAATGGCGATTCATATGTTAAATCCTGAACTCTGCATACAAAAGAAGAAGTTTATTGAGTCATTAAATCTACAATGGATCTGATCGACCTATCTTAACACTAAATGCGTAATTTTTGTTTCTTCTTTTTCTTGCTTGTTTGTTTCTTAATTGTATAATATTTTCTTCCCCTACCCCTTTTTAAATATCTACCCCTTATTACCACTGTTGTTAACCTGAATTTTGTTCATTTCAAATTCAAGTTGAGCTCTACTCAACTCCGTCAATAAGATTACATCACTCAACTTGCTTATTTAGTCTTACTTTAGTTGCTAACCCATTAATGAAATTTATTATCTGAAATTTACAATTCTAATGACAAATCTTTGGAAGTAATCCTTCTGTTACTGAGCCGATTATTATTAATAATGTTCCCCTTAGTTCCTAGAAGAACGTAGTGTGCACGTCTCCATTGCGTTCGGTTCTCAGCCAACGTTTTCACCTGCCTCCATATCTGCCCACATGCCTTTATCTCCTCTTCCCATCACCTCCTCCTCCATCTCACCCTCTAACTGACGACCAACTCGCCGCTTCCAATTCGGGTTCTATTCGAGCGATGGCCTGACGTGTGATGCCACTTGATGGTTTGTTTTCTCAGAGTATGGTCACCAATCTACCTCCATTTCTTCCTGCATATTTGTTGCACAGTCGGTTGCTGCTGGGTTTGTTCGTTCATTGCCAGAGATCCCTCCCTGTTGCTAATCTTTTCTGGCTGGCCATCTGATCTTGAGTAGTATTGAGCGAAAAGGTCTGTAGTTTGTTTGAGGTGCTCTTCATGACGCGCCAAGTCTCTGATCCGTATAGTAATTAGCACTGACTTCATATTGGAGATGAAAATCCTGATCTTATTTTATTTTCATGCTGAGGAGTGCTGTTGACGTCCACACAGACTTGAGATTAGTGAAAGCTTGCCTTGCTATCCCGATCCTCGTTGCTTTGATATCCTCATCAGTTCCGTCCTGCTGTAGTTGAAACGATGCTTCCCAAGTAGGTAGGTAGGTAGGTAAGCAGTTAAAGGAGGTTGCTTCTCTGAGATTTCTTTCATTTATGCTGATTGTTGTCTGTTGCTGTCGCCGTTACTGTTGGCCAGGAATCTTCGTCATCACCTATGTGGTATGTATGTTAACCTGAAGGCCTGTCTTTGATGCTTCTTCTGCTAACATGTTGCTTTTCATCACTTGCATATCTTCCAGTTTGTGGGAAATCAGACATATATCATCGGCGAAGTCCAGATCCTCCAATTGTTTTGTGTGAGTCCATTTTATTTCTGTTTCCTCATTGCCCACTGTTTCTTGCATTATCCAGTGTACCACAATCAAGAAAATCATTGGAGATACTAGGCAGCCAACTTGTCTTACTCCGGTCTTCACTTCGAAGGATTCCGTGAGTTTCCCGTTGTGGATTACTTGGCATGCAGCAATTTCGTACAGCAGTTGGATGTGATGTATAATTGTTGGCGTCACCCCACATTAGTGAAGTAGTTTCCAAATCACTTCTCGATCGACACTGCACTGTCAAAGACCTTTTCAAAGTCAATGAAGTTGAGCGAGGTGGAGAGCTGACTGCCATTCCAAGCTTTATTCAATGATGAAACGTAGTGTTGCGATTTGATCGATGCATGACAACTTGTTCCCCCTGAATCCAGCCTGTTCCGGTAAAACTTTTCCATCCGGGATGGCGTGTTTGATTCTCTCCAGGATGATGTGACTTAGTATTTTGCTTGGGATGGGCAGGAGCATAATGCCGCGCTAGTTCTTGCATTGCCCTCTCTCCACACCTTTTGCAGCAGTGGTGTCGCCAAGTCCATTTATGTCTCTGGGTCCGTTTTCAATGCTTCTTCTAGGATTCCATCTGGTCCTGCTGCTTTTCCAGCTTTTAGCATCTTGATTGCCTTCAGGACTTCTGATTTCGTCGGGGGGTTGGTGTTCACTGGTAGCTCTGTCTCCGTTGTTGGTATTATTGGGCGCGTTTTAGGTGGTGGTCGATTTAGGAGTCTTTTGAAGTGTTCAGTCCAGTGTTTCCTTTGCTCCACTTCTTTGTTGAGTGACTTTCCATTGTCATCCTTCACCGGCTTGATTTGTGTCAAACGTTTACCCGATAGGTACCTAGTTGTTTGGTAGAGTGTTGCGAGGTCTCCTTTGCCTGCAGCTTCTTCTGCTTCACTTGCCATAGCTTCATAATATTTTCTTTTGTCTTCCCTGGCACTCTTCTTTACTCTTTTGTCCAGTGTCTTGTAGCTTGTATTCAACTCCTGTTTTTGTTGCTCGTCGATGCACTGGATAATGTTTTGTTTCACCATCCTCCTCTTTTCTATTAGTCTCCATGTGTCCGTAGTGAGCCACTGTTTGTCCTGTCTCTTCTTTCTGCTTAGAACTTCCATGCAGGTTTGACTTCACACCGCTTTCAGGCTCTGGCAGTGCTTTTCACTAAGACAGTTATATATATATATATTATATCGCCGAAAAGAGTAACTCTTTGCTGAACGCCCTTTCTTTTACATAATAATTTTATTACGATTTTAACATGCTTAAGTTCATTAGAGATAAAATGTCGAACAATAATTAAGAATGCTCATAGAATACAGACAGATGAACTGGAATGTTACGTTGACTGATAGAATTCAGTCTGCACTAGAACCAAGGACAACCTAGCGTTCAGTCAAAGTATCTGTTACAGTCCTACGGGCGATCATTCGAGAGGCGGAATAACCGAGAAAATTAAACATCAATCAGCTTTGAAGAATTTTAGTGAATAGTGAAGATATCATGACAGTGAAAGCAGACAAAGGTTCTGACGTTGTTATAATGAATAAGAATGATTGTGCACGTAAAGTCAAGTTAATTTTACAAAATTCGTCAGGATTTGTGTTGGACAGTAAGAAAAAAAGGACTACTAAATCCACACAGAAGTGAATTATGAAGAAATTAGGAGAACTTTTGAAGAAGAGGAAGAAACTAATAGACAATTCAACCAATTATGTTGATCTTAGACCGGCAGGTTCTCGTCTATCATTTATTTATGATTTATCTAAGATGGCACCTTACGATAAACTCGCTAGATGATTAGTTAAAAAGTTAGAATCAATTCGTGAAAAGTCAGGCAGTCATGGTTTAAAAGGTAGGTTTGAATCTTTGAAGAATTTAGAAAGTCTAAACTTTGTCAACAAATTCATGGTACCACATGATATGATAACTAACCAATAGCAACGATAACAACCATCACCAATCACCATCAACGGGAGAAATTTGTAGGAGGTCACCTCCTTCACCTACAGGCTACGTGATATCCGACTATCGACCAAAGGGCGTGTGAACTGCTCATCAGTCCGCTCCGTCCTCCTTTATGGCTGTGAGACATGGTCATTTAGAGCGGAAGACATGAAAAGATTAGCTGTCTTTGATCATAAGTGTCTGTGTTCTATCTCCCGTGTGAAGTGGTATAATAAGGTGAGCAATATTGAGGTTAGGCATCGGTCGAGTGCTAGGAAGAGAGGGGAAATCAATCGACGAGGCTGTGAAGTTACATCGACTGAGATGGTTAGGACATGTGTTACGTATGCCTAGTCATCGCCTTCCTCGACGGGCAATGTTAGCTGATATAGGGTCAGGCTGGAAAAGAGCTAGCGGCGGTCAAACCAAAACATGGCACCAATCAATGAAATCCACAACAGTTAATCTAAGCCACGTAGGAAGATGTAGACTTCCTGGTTGGGGCCCTCGGGACGGTAAAAACCAATGGTTGGAAACAATTTGTGACATGGCTCAAACTCATCGTTCTCAATGGCTGGTGCAGATGCATCCACTCCTTATGACTTATCATTTCCAATGAAACTGTTTTGTTCTTCGTTATTACTATTCCTTTGTCTCACACCTCTGTTTACTGTCTCTAATATGCATTTCTCCTACTTTCTTCTTTTGCTTTGTGTGCTACATTGAGTGAAGTGTGGCGACTTGAACTGTCGCACAAATGTGCAAAGTTCTATGTCGAAAACAGACAGACGGACAGGCTAGCAGAAGTGATGAACGTGTCAAAGCCAGGCAGGATTGGAAAGGCGAGATATGCCCTCATCAACCTGAAACCAGTTAGGAAATCTTTTGCTGTCACTCAGTCAGCATAAACAACAAGATTCAAATTTCTAACACAAATGCGAAGTCAGTCAGTCCTTTTATACGAGTCAGTAACTTGGCTCACCGTTAAAGTTATTTCCAACGGGCTGCAGGCTTTCATCAGCACGTGCCAATTTCTTTGACTCCGTATTGAAGATCAAATGGCCAACCGGTCGGAAATAATTAGCAACAAAAGACTCTTACTGGGAACAAACCAGCAGGCGAGAGCTGATTGCTCAAGAAATATGCAGGCGAAAATGGAGATGGATGGGTCGGACACACGTTGAGGAGACCGTCGAATAGCGTTGCGATCAATGTAGGCTATTGCTCAAGTAGAATCCCAGAGGGAAGCGACGATGGGCTGGTCACTGTGAGGGTAACATGGAGGAGATCGTGTGTCGGGGAGGAGGAGATTTGAGATTATGAGCAATCGTGAACCCAGCTGAAGAGGACAGCAGGAAATAGAACAAAGTGGAGATGTGTTGCTGAAGACATTTGTTCCACTGGGAACCGAAGAGAATAATAATAATAGTAATATAATAATATGATATATCCTTATTTATTCATACATTAAGGTAGTTTAAAAATAATGTAGAAGTCTACTGACCAATCGATTAAATGAACTTTTATTGATTCTTATACATTTAAAACAGTTAACAGTATGCATACATAAAATACACTCTACTGGAAATAAATAAATATATGTATATATATATCACATCGTTCCATCTGACATTTAATACCTGATATAAACAAAAAATAAATCATGGAATGTACTTCACTTAAAAGTATACCAAAATCATCACAAAATTTAACACATAGCATAGATGTCAATGATACAATGGAAAATTTAACCCTATCCGAAATACAAAAGGAATTAAAACAAAATGAATTTCATTTATCTAGTCTTACTGGAGGCATTATTGCATCAAATCACAATAATTCAAAAAGGGTAATAAATAGTTCACATTTAAACAACGATGATATTGATACACTTGAACAAGCGGACAATTCAAATAATCGCGGGATGTTAAATAAAAACATACAGTTAAACAAAATTTTTAACTTCAATTTGAATAATAATTATAATAATAGAAGTTTTAATAATATTAACACTATCAGTACGACTACAAGTACAAATCAAGCGAATTCTCTCCAAGAGAATGAGACTAGTGATCAAAATATAAAATCATCACAAGAAGTAAGTTCAACTAAATCAAAATCAATGCAATCAACAAAAGTAAGACCAAGTAGTCCATATTCTAAATTTATTCGAACTGCACCAGCCCGTAGTACTCCATGTCCTAAATCGGATGCACTAACTTCAACACGGATAAGTAGTAGTAATAAAGGAAATACTCCTGAATTACCAAAAAGTATTATCTACTTAACTAGACCACCTGGATTAACCTATCGACTTGAATTTCTAACATCTAATGTATCCTTTGTTCCACTTTATGTTCATGCAAGACCTACACCACCATTAGAAACTGAAAAGAAAATACAACTTCGACCATTTGAATATCCAGAATGGGATACATCTGATGTTGCTAAATCATTTGGTCATGGTTTTTTACGTAGAAAATATGCTTTAAGTATAGATTCAATTAATTTACAAAAATCAATTAAATTACCCTTACCACCGACACAAGTGTACACAGATGATTTGAAATCATTGACACATAAACGTACTGTTAGTGAGTCGAATAAATCTGCTCTAACTGGACATATATACTTTAATTATCGTGATATGATTATTCGGGTCCCATGTGAAGCCTTGCCTATAACACAGATTAAAATGCCTGTACATGAAGATATTTTAGCAAAATTAGAAAAATTACATATGCCAACATCAGAAACACGTAGAAACAAGGGGGTGATTATAGCACGTTATGGAAATGATCTGTTACAGTTTAATTTTAAAATGGAAGAAATAAATTTAAGTCGGTATGAAGTGAAAGGCACAGCTGCTGTACAAACAGAAGACAAAATGGTGTATATACGTGAAAAATCACAAATAAGTGGACGAACAATTTTGATAGCTGTACCAGAGACAACATATTTTTATAAAAATCCAATGGAAAATATACACCGACTACATTTAAACTTTCAAGGATCAAATATTATGCCATTGTGGAAATATCAAATGATGAAAGCTCGACTAGCTGAAAGAGATGGAATAAAAATTATCGAAGCGAAAATTGAAGATGCCTTTAGACGAACACGAGGATCACGACTGTGCTTTGATGGATTGGATGCATTGATAACAGTACAGACAGGGATGCTTTGTTGTGATATACCGCATGGATATAATTTTTATGAAAGTATGATGTTTGAAGAATACAATCCATCACGGTATAAACCAAATGTTTATCAGCCAAGATTATCACAGAATAGGAAAAGTGATACAAACCAGGAGGCTGAAAATCCAGTGGTAAGAAGATATTCTCCCCCACATCATATGTAAATATGTGTATATACATATATATTCATTTAAAGGTCGCAGTGGCTGAACGGTCTACGAGCTGGCTGTGTAACTGGAAGGACTTACGTCCGAACCTCGGCGGGTACGTACTGCTCAAGAGTCCCAAACTGGGAGTAAATACTTATCCAGCACTCCCTGGCTTTGTACATCATTAGCTCAGGAATAGAATTCTCACCATTCACGCACGTGGTCCAGATACGACCGCCGGCTGATGCGCTTCTAAGCCTCCCTCAGCCAGTAGTGACCCAGGGGAAGGATGTAAGGCTGGTTATGAGGAGGGCAACCTTATCCCGTAAACACAGAAGCACAACTGAGACTTTCAACCTTATAGCTTGAAGTCCTATGTTCCACTCGGGACACGAAAGAGTGAGGTCATAGAGGTATTCATTTCAAGGAGATCATGAAATCGAAGACAGGGAGCGGAAAACGATATAACCTTGGACAGTTAAGTATTATCAGAGAAGATAATACGGTCAGTAGGTACCGTCATGATTTTTTCTTAAGACCACCTGGGAAGAATGTTTCTGCTGAAAAGATCAAAAGCAGGTACTTTCATAAAGGTAGTTGCTTACCCTAAGGTTGAGATCGAAGGAATAAGTCGTACTATAAAAACAGACGACTAGTAGGCTAGCCGTTCTGCCTTCCCACTTTAAGAAGGAAGGTACAGAAGAGGCTAGCTTAAGATAAGGTATTCAGTGTTGAGGGGAAATTAAAAATCTCAACTCCAGATGGGCCATTTGCGGTCAGTCCAAAGCTATTGTCCATGGAACAATCAAACAGAACTAGTATCTGTTCCCTTTAGGGTATTCCTACAATATAGACAGCCGGGCTGCAGTGGGCTGTAGTTAGTCCATGTGAACTTCCTAGTGTGAGGACAGTTTTAAGTGTAAGCGCAGATAACTAGTTGCTTGAACGGATCCCAGTGAACAGTTGTATGTCTGGCCGGAATGATCATTAACATTCAGGCATGATGGTGACACTCGTCAGTGTCTTTTCTTAACCTCTAACTACACGCCAAGGGGGTGCAGTTCGAATGAAGTAGCGGATGAGTTTTATCGGAAAAAGTTTGGTTTTTCGTCAGGATGCAAAAATTTAAAACACACCTATGTCAGTGCCAGATTGTAATGCTCAAATGAGGGACCTGAACGGTTCCAAAAATTATATTAGGGAATATCTATGGAGTTTCATGCGAGAGGGCTGGTAGTCGTTTTTGGTAGTTCCATTAGGATATCTGTCTGTTTCTTGTAAGCCCTCGTTTTAAAAATTAATAGAAATATTGTCTTACATAGCGATTGACGAATGGGCATAAACAGATTGCCTAGACACAAGTTATCGATGAATTGGGTCGTTGGAAGAGTATTTCCCCTTCTGGACAACTTGCGTGGACTCCGATGATTCACTAATCAACGCACATGTAAGTCTAAAACTAAAATGAACATAGAAAACAAGTAACTGAACAGATTTAACTTTTTCAGGTTCTCTATGAGATGACTAAACACTTTTTGAAAAGTTACAGGATTTCATCATTAGCTGACATTGGTTAGAGAACCATTGGAAAACCTGGGAGTACTGGACAGCTGTTTTGTCCTAGGTTGGGACTCTTCAGCAGCACGCACCCACTGGGGTTCGAACCCAGGACCTTCTGGTTACAAGGCGAGCTCACATGCCATTAAGCCACTGGGACCAGATCCAATGGCCCATGAATTCTAAGTTCTTCTTTTTGAAAAGTTGGAGGATTTGATCGTCAGCTGACGTCAGTTAGAGAACCATTGGAAAACCACCTGAAAGTACTGGACAGTTGTTTCCACCGTCCTAATTTGGGACTCTTGAAAACCTACAAAACCAATACTTGAAAATTAACCTGATACTCACTAGCGACTGGCCCTATCCAGGCACTTACCTGGGATTCTAGTGGGAAGCCGTGACCAGTAGAGTGGAGCAGGTTGAAGGTGAGGTAGTCACTCATCGAAGAAGACACTGTGTAGTGGTCGCACTATTTCATGAATTGGCAGAAGTTAGAATTCATGGGCTGGTTGGCCGATGGATCGGGTCCCAGTAGCTTAATGGTCTACAAGTTGGCTCGTCTTGCAACCAGAATGTCGCGGATATGAACTGTGGTGATGGGGGCGTACTGCTAAAGAGTTCGAAACTAGCCTGGCGAAACAGTCGGCGGTTCAGTACTCCCAGGTAGTTTTCCAATGGTTCTCTAACTGATGTCAGCTCATGATGAAATCCACCAGCCAGTAAAACAAAGTTCTTACAAAACCAATGCTTTATGCAAATAGAAACGGAACCTCAAGTGAAAAAGCTTAATATCTTATTCAGTTTGTTATAGAGAAACTGGTGAAGATTAGTGACAGAGAATTACTCCGGCTTCATTCAAACTGACTGAAACAAGCGAACTGATATCTTCTATCTCCAGGCAAAAAGAGGAGGAGAAATATACCTAAACGTCAGCTAACTAAAAATATTAATGATTGCCATGAAGAGTTTTGGGTCACGTAAGTGAAAGAAACGGGAAAGGAATCATAAATAGGCAGTGCCCTTCCACTATTTAAGCTCTTTGAGGAGAGGGATTCTAAATATCCTATGGTAAGCAAAATGATATCCGTGAAGGGTGAAAGTTTAATAGCTTTCCAGGAAAAACGGTTGAAACGTTGGTTAGAATACATAGAGGAACAGTCCATCTGGCCTTTAAATTTCCCACAAGTCACAGTCATCCAACCCACACCTTGTTGGATGCAGACGTAGATCCTTCAAATATAAATGAGGTTTTAAAGGCAATCTCCTGTCTGAAACGGTGTGTTTAGGAATGGTGATGATGAATTATTAATTAGATCGCTTATGGCATTATCTACTGTAGGGGATCCTGAGATAGTCACAATGGATTAGTATAGTTTATTGATCGTCTTGTAAGAGTTAGACTTGGCTTAACTTAGACCTAAATTAGCCACTCTTACAAAAACTTCACCGCTTTATGACCTTAGTTGTACTCTGCCTAATGTGCAAATACTAACGAACTGAATC
The DNA here is from genome assembly GCA_944472155.2 of Trichobilharzia szidati. NCBI lineage: Eukaryota > Metazoa > Platyhelminthes > Trematoda > Strigeidida > Schistosomatidae > Trichobilharzia > Trichobilharzia szidati. Next base: position 114,282,257 of record OX235272.1, on the reverse strand, counting down.
AAGGTAAAAAGACTTGAGATGACTAGCGTGACTGGAACAGAGTTATATTTACACAAAAGCGTTATGAGATTTGATAAAGAATAAGAGGGTATACACTTATCTGCAGTCGAGACGGTGGTAAGCTCAGAGAGTGTGGCGGATGAAAGCACAACGAGAGAGCGAACCAAAACCGTACAGGAGATTCACGAATTCAAAAGAGGAAGTGGTTCTAAAGGTCAGGTGAGTCCGTTCAAACAAAAGTTCGAAGGTTCAATGTACACTGGAGTCTCATTCTTTAACGAGCGAAAGAAATCTTCCTGTAATGGTAATATATTTAGAGACATAATATACAAGATTCCAAGTTCCATGGTTCGGTAAAGGATAAATGGAGCTTGTGAAAAACAAAAGCCAAGTGGGATTCCCGACACGAAAAGAGGAGTTGTGATCATCCCAGAAAGACTATGTTACATAGACATATAAACTGTTACCCAACACTTTCATACTTCTCTACTTAAAGATGCAACTGATTCCGTCAACTGAGAAGTGTTAAGACCATGTTCGGTTGTGACGGTACTAATCAGGGAATTCCACTCAAAATCATATAACCCCTAACATTTCAAAGATGGTTCTGTACGATTGATCTGCACCTACTTCTAGCTTATTATTATTATTGTTCCCTTGGGTTCCTAGTGGAACATAGGGCTTAAGCCAGACATAAATCATCCGCGAAATCCTGGTCTTCTTGGATCTTCACGTCGGTCCAGGATATCCCTGTCTTCTCGTTTCCCACTGTCTGACGCATAATGTAGTCCACCACAATTAGGAATATCATTGGTGATAATAAGCACCCTTGTCTGACTCCTGTGTTTACTGCAAACGCCTCGCTGAGTTTTCCGTTGTGGATCACTTGACATGTGCCGTTGTCGTAGAGCTGTTGAATAAGGTTGATGAATATTTTGGGGGGAGGGTACGCCGTAGTATTCGAGTAGTTTCCAAATTACTTCACGGTCAACGCTGTCGAAGGCCTTCTCAAAGTCTATGAAGGAAGTTGAGGTAGAGGTTTGATTGCCATTCCATGCTTTGTTCGATGATAATGCGTAGAGTTGCAATTTGGTCAGAACATGATTTGCGTCTCCTGAATCCAGCTTGTTCCGGTCGGAGTTCTGTATCCAGTGCGTCCTTTATTCTCTCCAGGATGATGCGACTCAGGATTTTACTTGGCGTTGATAGGAGCATGATTCCTCGCCAGTTCTTGCAGAGTCCAAGGTCGCCTTTCTTTGTTAGTTTTACAAGGTAACCTTTCCTCTAGTCAGTAGGCACCTTTCCCTCCTTCCAGACCTTTTGCAATAATGGAGTCAGCATATCTGCTGTCGTCTCTGGGTCCGCTTTCAGTGCTTCCGGGGGTATTCCATCTGGTCCTAGCTTAGGAATAAAGAATGAAATGGTTACGATGTGGGACTTGTGTCAGCTTCAGTAGACTGATTGTTAACAAAATCTCAGCATGGATGCAAGCGCTCGCGTCTTCTTTAGTACTGGTGTGATTTTCGGCTATTATTTTTATATTGTGCAGTTCACTCCACCCCACCTTACAACTGTGAGACAAGGTGGCTGAAGATGGGAGGTGTACAAATTACTAGCAAATTTTGGTCATGGGCTTCTCTGCTGAATCTGTCAGATTAGGTGGGGTGGAGTTAAGTAATGTAAAGAAAGTCAGTTGATTGGGTGGTGAAACTCCGTCGATTGGTACTGCGCTTTCCTCGGTAAACTATATTATTGGATACAGGATTAAGCTTAAAAATAGACTTATGAGTGACCAGACCGGAACACACTACTGATCCACTACGTCTTTGACCAACGATTTAAGTCACGTAAAAGAGTGCAGACTACCTGGCATGGATCTTTGACATTTTAAACGTCAATATTTAGTGAATGTTAGTGATATGATAAGAAATTATTGGTACTTCAGATCCTGAAAAACCACATCAAACTTTATCTAGCTATTCTCTGGCATGTACGTTGTGGTTTGTTATAGTTTTGTCACACCTCTTTCTTCTGTTGTTATTTGTGCTTCTCGAAAGTACGGCGGCTTGAAATAGCGCACTCTTATGCAATGCCGTTCGTTTGTAAGTTGTTCAGTTATTATTACTTCAGGATTTCATCATGAGCTGAAATCATTTAGAGAACCACTGGAAAACCTAGTAGTACTGGACAGCTGTTTCGTCCTAGTGTGGGACTCTTCATCTGTAGGCACGCAGCGGGGTTCAAACCCAGGACCTTCTGGTTGCATGTCGAGCTAGCTCGTAGATCATTAGACCACTGGGACCCAATCCAATGGCCAGCCTATGAATTCTATTTTCTGCCAATTCACGACATAGCGCGACCACTAGCCAATGTCTTCACAGAGTATTTGTCGTCACATCCACAACCTACTGCACCTTACTGGTCACGACTTCCCAGTAGAACCCCAGGTAACTACGTACCTGTAACCAATCAAACCCTTACAAACCAACACTTGAATATTATTACTCCACTTTTATTTTATTCATTTTGTCTCAAGTGGAACATGGGACTTCAAGATTAAACTTTTAAATTGCAGTAGTAATGGGGTTATTTCTTAAGAGATGAGGCTACCCAGTCTTCACTCTTTATCGGACTTCCTACTGGCTAAGCAAAGTTGTTCAGCAGTACTTTGGTCGGGGACTGAACTCTGCATAATGTGCATGATTGACGAGTATTTTACCATTGAATCATCGACGCACAACTATACAGTTAACCGAAAAAGAAGATTTAGAAAGTATTTCTTACCCATATTGCCTTGAACCTTCAGGAGATTTTCAGTTGTCATAGTAACTGTGATCAGGCATCCCATATTTCTAAACACTCCCTCGATATGGTGATACATTGAATACAAATATCATCCACTCAATCAATCCGTCCTCCTTTATGGCTGTGAGACCTGGCCATTGAGAGTGGAAGACATGAAAAGATTAGCCGTCTTTGACTATAGGTGTTTGCGTTCTATCTCCCGTGTGAAGTGGTATAATAAGGTGAGCATTATTGAGGTTAGGCATCGGTCGAGTGCTAGGTAAGGTGGGGAAATCAGTCGACGAGACTGTGAAATCACATGGACTGAGATAGTTAGAACATGTGTTACGCATGCATGGCTAGCCATCGCCTTCCTCGACAATGGGCAATGTTAGCTGATATAGGGTTGGACTGGAAAAGAGCTGGCGGTGGTCAAAACAAAACATGGCACCAGTCAATGAAATCGCTGACAGTTAGTCTAGGCCACGTAGGAAGGTGTAGACTTCCTGACTGGTTGGGGTCCTCGGGATGGTAAAAACCAATGGTTGGAAACAATTGGTGACATGGCTCAAACTCATCGTTCTCAATGACTGGCGCAGATGCATTCACTCCTTGTGACTCATGATTTCCAATGAAACTGTTTTGTTCTTCGTTATTACTATTCCTTTGTCTCACACCTCTGTTTACTGTCTATACTATGCATTTCTCCTACTTTCTTCTATTGCTTTGCGTGCCACAAAGAGGGAGTGTGTCGACTTGAACTGCAGCACATGTGTGCAAAGTTCTGTGTCGAAAAAAGACCGACCGACTCAATCAGAGGTGACTCTTACCTTCGTATCAAATATATATATATATGTATATATATAACAAGAATATGACTGACTGATGACAGTGACATGATTCGAACTGGAAACCTTTGGATTATTTCGTTGAGGAACTCTAGTAGCGAATAACCTATTGCACAAAAAATATGTAGAAGGCAATGGAGATCTTGTGAGTCGGTGGCACAGCAGTTAGGACGCTCACCAACTATGCACATGGTCCGGGATTCGAGCCCCCGCAGACGAGGCACTCCTTTATCTCGCTAAGCCACAAATAATAGCTGGTAAAGAGGAAAGGCCTTTAGCTTGAAGCCCTATGTCCTACTAGGAACGTGAAGGAATAAAAAAACATGGAGATCTACGGGATACACTCTCGAAGGATATTCAGTTAACATAACATGCCTTGTCCTCGAATAGAACCCTTATGGGAAGCGAAGGGTTGAGTGTCCCAAGGTGACAAGGTGAAGTGGAAATTAAAGCATCTGGGCATAGAACTACATACTACTACTGATTAATTTGCACGAGTAGTTGTTTACCAGTCATATCAAATAGGAGTGCATGTTGACCAAATTTAAGTGATCTGAACATCAGACGACTGTTTCTCTCGTTTCAGGTCAATCTCATCATTGATATACCCAGTTTGATTCACCTCAGAGGGCTGAATCAGTTCAATTCACTCAAATCCTAGTTATCTACTTGAATGAACCGGTAAACAATTAAAGTTAAATTCAATTTATTTGAATATACTCTTTGAGTACAAAAGCTAATACTGTTTCACTTATAATGTTGATCAAGTGGTCCATAGGAAGAAATTCTATCAGTGACTGACTGACTGACTAAGTGTCACCGTAGAATTTAACACAGAAATGCACCAGTTAAAGTTGTCTAATTTCATGTAGTACACAAAAGTAGAGAAAATAGATTCAACAGAACCATAATAAGGGAAAAATGAGATTGAGGAGGGAAAAAACATGACGACCTAATAGATTTGGGCGATCACACAGACAGTGAATGCACCCGCGCTGTTGAGCACAATTTCGAGTTGTATCACTAATAGACTACAGCCATTTTTTCCTGGTGTCCCAAGGATCCCAGCCAGGCGGGCTACACCTCCTTATATAGCTTGAAAATCCTCATTGAGTCATATGAAAAAGAGAAGAAGTTCAGCGAAGAGACTCTTTTCGACGGCGAATTCATTGTCATAGCTGTACAACCACATTTATATACAATGAATTTTATGTGTGTGTGTACATGAGGTTTGTCAAGTTCAGATAATTAACCAGGTAATACAAGAATGATCTAATATAGAAACAAGGTCAAGTAGACAGTAAATAAAGTAATATTGAGTTAGTTAGTGAGTTAGATGACGTAATATAATTGACTAAAATGTTTCAAATTAGGTCAGGGCAGCAACAGAGGTAATTACAGGTAGTGACTAAGTAGGGGTAGGGTGTAGAATAATACCGTCTAAATTAGGACTAAAAATGAGCAAATAAATTGGATGACGTAGCATAAATAACTCGAAATTGAGTGTTGGTCAAGTCAATAACAGTGGTAGTAACGTGTAGAAATTAAATCGGGTGGGGGTAGAAAATAAGAAAGTTGAGAATGTAAAATATTACAATTGAGAAGACAAAATAATACTAATGAAGAGACAGAAAGAAAATAAAAGATTAGGTAGAATTTACTTGTCGGCAGAGTTCAGGGCTTGGCAAGTGAATCGCCATTGCTTCTGAAGTTTGAAGAAGTCTGATTCGTACACATTTAGGAAGACTACTTCTTACTCTGTAGATGACTTTGAAGTTTGAATGGATTGTAGCTTGGTGTCCGGATTCTATCAGATGTTCTAAGATGGAACTGCGGGAGCATCGATTTTCTCCTTTGTAAAACCATGTTGGTAAGTGTTCGGTGATATTTTTGGATAGCGAACGCTGGGTACGGCCGACATACCTGGCTCCACACGAGCAGGTGAATTGGTAGATGCACATTGATGAGGCCAGCAGTGGTAGCTTATCCTTCACGTTCACTTGAATCATAGGTTTTGTGGAGAAGGTTAGTTGTAGTTCAACTGCGAAGACGGTCTTCTTAAGTGAGCGCGACAGTCAATTTTTTAGTGTTTCCGCAGATATATCTCCATTGAAATGAAGGTTCATGTAGAGTAGTTTTTTCGGGAAGCTATGCATAGGCGGCTTTTGTGGTCTAGGATTCATAGATTTTGCAATAAATCTTTCTGGATAACAATCCTTGACGATGATTCCCTTGAGATTGTCCAGTTCATCTTCTATGATGTCCGGGGTGCAAATTCTGCTAACTCTGTAGCTGAGTGAACGGATCAGGTTTTGTTTAGTGTATAGCGGTACCCAAATGTGAAAGTTAGTAAGCTGTCCGTTCCACGTCGACTTTCTGTAGATAGATCTTTTCAGTGTTCCATCCTGTTCTCTTCTTGTTAGTTGGACGTCAAGAAAGGCTATTTTGGAGTTGAAGTTCGCAGAATTTGCACTTTGGCCTCAGTTAACTCTTTTCAAAACTAATCTTATGTCAGTTAACACTGCTTGATGAGGAAGGCGGTCCCTCATCATGTGTAACACATGTCCTGCCTATTTCGTTAGATCTAGCTTCACAGCCTCATCCACTGACTATCCCTCCTTATCTAACACTCGACACCTGACCACAGTATTACTGATTAATAGGAAGTTAGATTATCAACTGAAATCATTTGGAGAACCACTGGAAACCGCCAAGGAATACTGGATGGCTGTTCCATTCTATATTGGGACTCTTTGTCAGTAAACACGCACACACACTACTCCTCAGCTGAGGATTAAACCAACGACCTTTAGGTCACAAGACTATTCAGCCAATGACTAGCTAATCACTTCTAATTTCTGTCATTTCATGATGTGCAGCTCCATAGGTAGACAATGTTTTGTCGCCGAATGTCTATCCCCATACCCTATTTGGTGGACACCATTGGTTCTGACTTATCACTAAGAGCTCCAGGCACTTTATTTTGTGGAAAAAACACGGAGTTCAGCGAAGAGGCTCTTTCTGGCAAACTTATTTCTTCGTTTAGCCGCAAAATCGCATTCATGTATAACTTTTTCATGAAAGAGGGTAGTAACAAAAGTCATGAGTTGTCACAAACATAGCTGTTGTTATTAGTCAGTGTATGAAAGAAGTTGAATAAATGTATTGGAGCTACGCAATAAGATGAATAATTTAATGAGTGAGTGGTAATCAGGATGCACATAGAAAAGAAAGGAAAATATGGAGTTATGAAACAGTAGTAAAGAAGTACAAGAGTTAGAAAAACAAACAAACAAACAAAATCAAGTCAGTAGAAATCAGTAAGCTTGTTACCATGATAGTAGGAGTTTATTATTGTTCCCTTGAATTCCTAGTGGAAAATAGGGCTTCAACTGCACGTCTCCATTTGCTTCTGTCTTCTGCTGAACTTTTCACTTGCATCCATGTTAGTCCATACTGTTTCAACCCTTCTTCACACGATCTCCTCCATGTCACCCTTGCACGTCCCACTCGGCACTCCCCTTTCGGGTTCCACTCGAGCATTGGCCTGACGCGCGATGTCATTCAGTGGCCTCCTCAGCCACGAGTGTCCAATCCACCTCCACTTTCTCCTGCATATTTGTTGAGCGATTGGTTCCTGTTTCGTTTGTTCCCATAGCTTCTTGTTTGTGATTCTTTCCGGCGGCCATCTGATCTTCAGTATAGAACGAAGACAGCTGTTGATAAAGGTCTGCAACAGGCTGTTGGAAATATTCTGTGTGACCCGCCAAGTTTCTGATCCATCCGTATAGAAGAACTGACTGACTTGACGTTTGTATTGAAAATCCGAATTTTGTTGTTGATGCAGGCTGAGTGACGAAGATTTCCAGATTGGTTTCAGTTTGATGAATGTGTTTCTCGCCTTCCCGATTCTCGATTTGACATCCTCGTTCGCTCCTCTTGTAGTTGAGACAATGCTCCCTAGATAGGTGAATGAAGTAACCTCTTTCAAATCCCTCCCGTTGATGGTGATTGGCGCTGGATGTTATTGCTGCTGCTGTTGTTGTTGTTGGTTGGTTGGTTATTTTCATAACCTCCGTGTTGTCTATGTTCACCTGGAGTCCTGTCTTCACCGCCTGCTTCTTCGACCAGTTTGTCGGTCAGGTTTCGCTTGTCAGTCTTCGATTTTATGTAACATCAAACATAAATCATCCGCGCGCGAAATCCAGGTCTTCTAGATTCCTCACTTCTGTCAGGACAGGATATTCCTGTCTTCTCGTTTCCCACTGTCTGACGCATAATCCAGAGCATAATGATAGTAGGAGTGGTTGAATAATTTTCTTTTTTAAAGCACAGCCCCGGGTTTTCTTACCGAATGGCTAAAGCTTCAACACTGCCAAGAAGATGACAGTGTATTGTCTTTGGAAGGTAATTCTTCACTTTGTAGATTACTTTGAAGAAGGACTTTGTTGAGATGGAATGACCAGTGTTGACAAGGTGTTCAGGTATCTCATTCCTTATAGAGCCACTGCTGCCTTTCTGCAACCATGTAGGATAGTATCCCTGAAGCCTTTCAGACAGGATATACGTTTAATGATCAATGTACCTGGCTCCGCAGTAACAGGTTCGCACATAAGTGATCAGACGCGAGATCTCGTCGTTAGGACTTCTGCAGATCAATGGACGACTGCAGGACACCACTCGTAGCGTTGCCGAGAAAAATGTTCTTCTCTTAAAAATATTGCAGGCTGAGTCTCTCTTCAAATCAAGGTTCATGTAAAGTTTCTCTTTTATATACAAGTAATGTTTCGTTCCTTTCGGTTTGTTATTCTTGTCTATGAGTTTTGGTGAATATCTATTTTGAATGAGGGTTTCTTTCAGGGGATTTAGTTCTGCTACTAGGGTGTCAGGACTACGGTTGCGTCACGTCCGAGTAGCAAGGGATTTAATTAGGTTCCATTTTCGTTCAACAGGTACCTGACTGTGAAAGCTTGCTAGTTGACCGTTCCAAATGGGTTTCTTATGGACCAACCTCCCTAAGGTTCCTTCAGGTCGTCTTGGATTCGTTCTACATTTTGAGAGTGAATTTTATCGCAGGATCTCAGTTGTTAAGTACTTGTAGCAGTTGACTGGGGTCGTAACGATTACCGTAAATGATAAAGATGCCATCTAGGCACTTTGTAGATTGCAAGTGGTCAACTTGAATGGAGCGTCCTCGATACTAATCATGAGCATTCGATTGATTTTCAAGTGTTGATTTGCAAGGATTTAATTGATTCCATATTACACTACGAAATGGTAATATTTATAGAATCACTAAAGCCCAAAGAGTGCTAAATATATGTTTTACCTCAATTTAGGACTCTTCATCAGTATGCAACAATCACCTGTTCACCAAGAATCGAACCCAGTACCTTCAGATTACAAGGCGAGTCAGTTGACAGTTTGTCTTCTGGGACGAAACCAATGCCACTTGGCAACACATACCAGCACCGCCAGCTATCCAACACTCCCCGGTGGTTTTCAACGTTTCTATAACTGAAACCATTTCATGAGCCAACCTGAAATCTTATAGTGAATTTCATCAAACAATTTGATGCCTTATATAGTCAGTAAGGATTCGAATTATGTAAATTTTAAATAAGCAGTACAACTGTTATTGTTATGACGGAGTGTTACTTACGTGTGGTTTTCGCCTGACTTGACTAGAATGGGCCTCTAGACATGACACTATAACCAAGTGATCACTTAAAATCACCCTCTTCCTCCTCTAACACTGAGAAAGAAAAAAAAGTCAGACTCGGAACAGAGACGACGGGCATGACAACAACAACAAGACGTTCATCTGACAAAATACGCGGTACATCATATTTACAAAACCTCAAGAATTTAAGCCACAAATAAATAAACATGTAACGATAGAAGACAAGGGCCAGGCAACAGATCGTTTACTGAGGAAATCAATAGATATTTATAGATTTTTATGTACATTATTATTCATTATTACAAGCAAAGAAACAGCGTCTTCTGATTGGTCGTTCTCTAGCTGATAGTTAATCTGTCATCTCTTTGTGGCCATTTATTTGAAGGTCATACCATAAATATGCTAGTCGTACACCGCCCACGCAAAGTCTTTGTTCTTGATTTTTTTCTCATGACCAAGATTTGGGAAGTAAACATTGACGTAAATTGCTGTCTACCAACTTTGGCTAGCAGACAGCTCTCACCACAAACATATCTGATTGGTTGTGTGACATCTAAATCCCTCAGAAAATAAAGCCAAGAATAAACGAATCAAAAACTGCATGACCAGACAACAAAGAAGCTTGTCTGTTGTAACAGTTATTTAGATCAAATGGAAGCGTGAATTTTGTCTGCAGACAAAAATGTATCTATAATTCTACGCAAAACAACTAATACATTTGAAGTACGTCAATTGACACACCAATTAGAAAACCACCTATAATAAAAACTGGATAGTTGTTTCGTCCTTGTTTGGGACTCTTCAGTAATATTCATGTAAGACCCCTCTGCCGGAGATCGAAATCTGGGCACTGAAAATTGCAAGACTATCCCGTTGACCATTCATCCATTAAGAGAGAATCGAATGACTCAATCAATCCTAATTTCTGCCACCTTCAGATGAAGAGTCCCCAACAAGTACGAAACGCTTGTTCAATATTCTCTAATATTGTTTAATGTTTCTTTAAACTGGCATCAATTCATGAGCTAACTTGAAATCCTGCGTTTTTTGATAACTAACATATGGTATCATCTTTACTTCTTTTTTTTTCCGGTTTATTTCATCTTCCTGCTGATCACATCCACTCTGTTGCTCGAATCAAAGGAAGAAGAAAAAGCAGTTGAGAATCCTGATGTAATTGAAAGTGAAGCATAGTAAAATCACATTTCAGTCAGTCTCTTTCGCCTTCAAACACTCACTGTCTAACACATTTAACAATCATGGCCAATGGACGGAAGCCTAGTATTGATTATCAATAATGATGACTTTGATGAATTCAGAACTTTAGAATTTATTCTAAATTCGCCTAAAAAAATATGAAGCGAAAAGTAAAAAGTTCAAAGTTATTAAAATAATTATTTTATTTCAATAATTTTATGTTGTTCTTCTTCTTTCGGCTGCCTCTGCTCTGCTGCTGCTGCTGCTGTTGATGCTTGTTCTGTTTTTATTTCCCTTTTTCTTGCCCATCCTTCTATTTTTCTTTTGTCTTCTAAAAGTAGTTTTTAGTTAAAATAAATATTTCTAAAATGTTTTTTAACTTCAAGAAACGTTTTAAACGATTTAAAGAATTTTATGACGTTCAACTTTTGTGTGTGTGTTCGTAATGGTTCATTCCGCCTCCATTTTCTTTGCCATATTTGTTGGGCAATGGATTGTTGATTGATTCGTTCGTTATCAGAGTTCCTTGTTGCTAATTCTTTTTTAGCCGGCTGTCTGATCTTCAGTATGCAGCCAGCGAAATGGGTAGGCTATTGGTAGGAGTTTGTAGTCGCCTGTCGGAAGCACTGACCGACTTGATATTGCTGTTGAAAATACTGACCTTGTTCTTTGTACTGAGTGGATTAGTTTCCCAGACTGACTTTAGATTGTGCTTATCAATGAGACGATATTGCCTAGATCGGTGAAAGGGGTCACCTTCCGTAAATTCCTCCTGGTGATAACGATTGTTGATTGAAGAATGCTATGATAGAGGTGATTTGGAAACTACTTCGCTAATACGGGGTGCCACCGACAATTATACATCTCATCCAACAGTTGTACGACAATGCTGCATGCCAAGTAATCCACAACGGGAAAATTACGGAACCCTTCGAAGTGAGGACAGGAGTAAGACAAGCTGGCTGCCTACTATCGCTAATGATTTTCCTGATTGCAGTAGATTGGATAATGCGACAGACAGCGGGACGGGCAATGAGGAAACAGGCATAAAATGGACCCACACAAAAACTTGGAGGATCTGGACTTCGCCGATAGCATACATATGTTTGATTTCCCACAAACTGGAAGATATGCAAGTGATGAAAAGCAACAAGTTAGCAGAAGAAGCATCAAAGATAGGCCTTCAGGTGAACATAGAGACAATATAGGTGATGACCAAGTTTCCTGGCCAACACCACCAACAGCAACAACAACAGACAACAATCAGCATAAATGGGAGGAACCTGAAAGAAACAACCTCTTTTACCTACCTACCTGGGAAGCATCGTTTCAACTACAGGAGGACGGAACTAATGAGGATATCGAAGCAAGAATCGGAAAGGCAAGACAAGCTTTCACTACTCTCAAGTCTGTGTGGAGGAGGTCAACAGCACTCAGCATGAAAATGAAAATAAGATCCGGATTTTCAACTCCAATGTGAAGTCAGTGCTACTATACGGATCAGAGACTTGCACTGCGCGTCATAAAGAGCATCTCAAACAAACTACAGACCTTCATTAACGGTTGTCTTCGCTCAATACTACTCAAGATCAGATGGCTGGTCAGAAAAGATCAACAACAGGAGGGATCTCTGGCAATGAGCGAACCAACTCAGCAGGAACCGATTGTGAAACAAATAGGCAGGAAGAAATGGAGATGGATTGGCTGGCCATACTCTGAGGAAACCATCAAGTGACATCACTAGACAAGCCATTGCTCGAGTGGAACCCGAAAGGGAAGCGGCGAGTTTGTCGTCAGTGCAGTAGGGTGACTTGGAGGAGGTCATGTGAAGAGGAGATGAAAGCGTGTGGGCAGACTTGGAGCCAGGTGAAGACTCTAGCAGAGAACCGAACGCAATGGAGACGCATGGCTGAAGCCCTATGTTCCTGTAGGAATTAAAGGATACAATAATAATAATAATAATAATAATGATAGATAGCAATCACCCTAAAAATATATCGCAAATTGGTAAAGATTGAATTCATGAGCCATTCGATCAGATCATACTGGCTGAAAAGTCTACGAACTCGCATTGTAACTCGAAGCTCCTGAATTCGAACCCCAGTGGGTAAGAATTTCTGAGGAGACCCAAGCTAGGACGAAACGGTTGTCCGGTACTCTCCTGTGGTTTACAAATGGTTCTCTAAGTGATGTCAACTCGTGATCACACCTGTAAATATATATTTATTCAGTTAATTTAGGCTGAGAGTTTAAAATTTGGAGGCAACTTATTCAGGTTCTTCTGCAATTCAGGCTTTCTTTTCATTTTACTGTGTGTATTTAATGTTCAGGGTAAGTGTTACCATGGGAACCAGTTCCCGCCCGCGTATTAATCTCCTCCTATCATATTATTATTTAACTGGCTTAGCAATGTTAGTTAATGCACTAGTTCAATTGTTATTGTGGGAATTCTATGATATGCATTATGGTGGCAATGGCTGGAAGTTTGTAGAATGCTTGTGAACTGTTAAAGAAGTCTGGATACGATAATGAGAAAATCTTAATTCAACCAGCTAGAACATATATGAGTATTCGAAACCCCATACACTTCCTGTTTGATTATGAAAGATGAGGGTGAAGCAAATAACATCCTGGACAAATTTAACGACGTTCATCCTGCAATCAATTCTACCATTGAGAAAGAAATAGACTCTAGTGTTTCAGTCCTAGACGTCCTAATGGGTAGAAAAGAGGACGGTACAATAAAAAGAAGTGTATGTAGAAAACTTGCATCAACTGGCCAGTATACTCATTTTTCCAGCTTTGTGCCTTTGAAATACAAATGCAATCTAATAAACTGCCTGATTCACAGAGCAACAGCAATCTGCTCTGATGAATGTCCTAATGAAGGACTTAATATTATTAAGCAGTTCCTGAGTGAGAACAGCTACCCAGAAAAATTCATCGATAAGAATATGAATCGAAAGTCAAGGCAAGCCAAAGTACCAAAAGTTCCGTAAAAGATCTTATTCTTACAATATCAGTTCCTCAGGGTTAACACAAGTGGGATATTAAACACAGCGCCTAAGGAGTGCGGTGAAAAGAGCTGTGTCTTCAAAACCACTTCTATTTTACGTTTGGGAGTAGTTAAAGGTAAACTGCTTAATTTCGCCTCTCCTATGTGTATCTACCAATTTCACTGCTCCAGTGGATTGAGATGGTTGGTAACTTAGGCCATACAATTACGCATGTTTTTCGTCGAATCTCCGAACACCATCCTGCATAGTAGTTATGTTAGTCACAAAGGAAATCCATTCATTGCTCTATTCTATCTCATCTCGTGGATACAGAACACAAGAGTGGTGTTAACAAGGTGGCTTTCAAAGTGATCTACCGCATACCAACTAATCCTAACTTTATCTGAAGAGTTCATCTACTACATATTTCTGAGGCTGGCTGTTGGGATCTACATTAAGAAACCTAACTTATGTATCCTAAAGACGTTGGTCAGTTCAGACACTGTCCTTCCCTTAGCCGTCAATCAAGGTTTCAATGATCCTCATTTTGTTGTGGAAATTTCCTTAATTTTATTTGATATTCCATTTAGTAGTACATTTTTCAAGGCTTATTATAATTCATGCATCTTTCTTGAACTGTGGTTATTCTGTTGATCTTACTTAACAATTCGATTGGTATTTAAAAAAGCCAATATTGTTAATGACGATCAGTCTAGAATATTCTATGTATATATAAACATATACGTACATATATAATGGTAGAGTCGGAAAAGGAAATTATCAAGGAGGATATTCTTTGCTAAATATTAAAAAAAAAATATATATGTGACTGCATTTTGTCAGAGTCTACTGAACACCTTGAGCAACAATCTTCGTATGTATGGCATGCGACTCGCCCCTGTAAAATGTAAGATGATTCTGCAGGATTGGGCTTCACCGACCTCTAGATTAGAAATAGGAAGTGAAGTGGTAGAGCACGTTGATTGCTTCACTTACTTGGGAAGTACCATCAGCCCCAACGGGTTGATCTCTGACGAAATCTCAGCACGGATACAGAGGGCTAGTTTCGCATATGCCAGTTTACGCCGTCTCTCGAGTAGACGCGATATCCGACTATAGACAAAAGGGCGGGTGAACTGCTCATCAGTCCGCTCCGTCCTCCTTTATGGCTGTGAGACCTGGCCATTGGGAGCAGAAGACATGAAAAGATTAGCCGTCTTCGATCATAGGTGTCTGCGTTCTATCTCCCGCGTGAAGTGGTATAATAAGGTGAGCAATATTGAGGTTAGGCATCGGTCGAGTGCTAAGTCCGGAAGGGAAATCAATCGACGAGACTGTGAAATTACATCGACTGAGATGGTTAGGACACGTGTTACGTAACGTATGCCTAGTCATCGCCTTCCTCAACAAAGGGTAATATTAGCTGATATAGGGTCAGGCTGGAAAAAAGCTATCGGTGGTCAAACCAAAACATGGCACCAGTCAATGAAATCTACAACAGTTAGTCTAGGCCGGCCACGTATGAAGATGTATACTTCCTGACCGGTTGGGTTCCTCGGGACGGCGGAAATCAATGCTTGGAAACAATTGGTGACGTGGATCAAAATCGTTCTCAATGGCTAGTGCAGATGCATCCACTCCTAGTGACTTATGATTTCCAATGAAACTGTTTTTTTCCTCGTTATTACTATTCGTTTTGTCTCACACCTCTGTTTACTGTCTCTAATATGCATTTCTTCTACTTTCTTCTCTTGTTTTGTGTGCTACAAGGAGGGAGTATGGGGACTTGAACTGCCGCACATATGTGCAAAGTTCTATGTCGAAAACCGACCGACCGACCGCTACTTTTAGAGCTATTTTTAAAGATTGCAACCTTAACTTTCGATCTTCTACTAGACTGATCTGCAATCAAAATCTTTTTTTTAGCGGTATGAAACTTCCCACATGTAATTGCTACTACTGCTGTGGCGAGTAGTACTGATAAGATTTACCAGTAGTATATATAAAGAGACGCTCGTCGGCGTAAAAACATCAAAAATCGCAGGGAGATACATTTGATGTCAGAGAAGGCAAATGATACTGCATTGTGGAGATAGATACATGGAAGACAACGTGAAAGGAACACAAAGAAACACAATATGAAGTCCAGAAGTAGCACAACACGGAAGATGTATGCAAATGGTGGTTTGAAGAGAGATACCAATTTCCAGATAAACATTTCTCCATCGATATGAACAAAACAGAATAAACGCTTTGTAGAATAAACATGTGAAAGAGTGACAGACAGAGAGGGTAGAAGAGAAATGTAGTGTGCCTCAGAGACCATTCACAAATGAAGAAATAAGGCTTGACATCAAACACAGCTGGGTAAAGCTTCCAGTTGGGCAAAGCAAGAGTCGAACCCGGAACCAATTTGGCTCGAAATCGACTGATTTATTAAGTCAATTCACTATGTGCCCATTGATGGATAGAAAAATATTTGTATTACTCTAATGTGTGTGTGTGGCTTATTTCGGTTAAGAGCTCGGTTTGCGGTCAACGGATCCAAGGCGGTTTGAGTCACGCTCCGAATACTTCAATCTAAAGGCAAAAGGATAGTATCATTGGCCTTCACACGATGACTATAGCGATTAATCTGACACATTGAAGATCTATTCAGGGGAATCGAATTCAAACTATTACTGTGATTGGACGATTTAGGACACATTTATGTGAGAGATATACATACTAAGAACATATCTTACAAATAGGATTCTCACATGAGAAAAGAAGAAAATAATCACAGATACAACTTTCATTCATTCAACAATTAGACTTCTGAAAATGCTTCTAATGACGGGCACACCATATCTCGCAGTCTTGCAGAAGCACTGACTGGTTTGACATTAGTGTTAGAAATTCAGATCATGTTTATTGTACTGAGTACAGTAGGTCTGTTTATTGATCTTAGAGAAATGAATGCTTGTCTTAGTTTCTCGATCCTGACTGACTGGCTTTGAAATCTTCATCTGTTTTGCTGTTTTCCCAGGCCAAGTAAGTGAGAGAAATGAAACCCTTTAGATATCTCCCATTGACTGTGAATAGTGTTTGTGGTTGATTGGGGGGGGGGTATTTTCATCACTTGTGTGTGTCTTCCCCTATATTCACCTGAATTCGTGTCCTGGTTACCATTTCTGCCAGCTTATTGGTTTTCGTCTGTTTTTATTTTCAAGTTTATGCTTCAAAAAGTGTAAGCTTAGGTATAAAGCAACATTTGTAAATTGTATGTCGTCAACAGCGACGTCAGTCGTTCCGGTTAACCTAATCCTAAACCTCGGTAAGCCCGTAATAAATCCGGTAAAGAGGGAAGATTGGGCGTGACGCTAGCAACGTCATCCCGTAAAAATAAAAGCACTATTACCGAAGATACAGAGGTCTACCTTGAAGCACTGTATTCTAGTCGGGACGTCAAGAAATCAAATAAATATTGTAGCTAACAAGAAGAGATGAAATAAAATCATACCATATTGTCCTACTTAAGGGTGCTTATTATCACCAATCATAATCCTAATTGTGGTGGACTGGATTATGCGTCAGACAGTGGGAAACGAGAAGACAGGGATATCCTAGACCGACGTGAAGGGCCTAGATGACCTGGATTTCTCGCGTGGATGATTTATGTTTGATGCCACACAAAATCGAAGACTTACAAGCGAAAACCGACAAACTGGTCGAAGAAGGAGCCAGTGAAGACACGACTCCAGGTGAACATAGACAAGACAGAGCTTATGAAAATAACCAACCAACAACAACCACAGCAGCAGCAACATCCAGCGCCAATCACCATCAACGGGAGGGATTTGGAAGAGGTTACTTCATTCACTTATCTAGGGAGCATTGTCTCAACTACACGAGGAACGGACGAGGATGTCAAATCGAGAATCGGGAAGGCGAGAAACACAATCATTCATCAACCTGAAACCAATCTGGAAATCCTAGTCACTCAGCATCTACAACAAAATTCAAATTTTCAATACAAACGTCAAGTCAGTTCTTCTTTACGGATCAGAAACGTGGCAGGTCACAAAGAATATTTATTTCCAACAGCCTGTTGCAGACCTTTATCAACAACAACTGTCTTCGCTCTATACTGAAGATCAGATGGCCGGAAAGAACCACCAACAAGAAAGTGTGGGAACAAACAAAAGAAGAACCAATTGCTCAACAAATACGCAGGAGAATGTGGAGATGGATGGATGTCCCACCAAAGACACTGGTTGACGCAAGTCGAGCTAAATCACGAATTGGTAGAGGTTAGAATTCATGGGCTGCTCATTGAGGAGTCGGGTCCCAGTGGTTGAACGGTATACGAGTCAGCTTGTCTTGTAACCTGGGTTTGAACCAGCTGTGGTGGGTGCGTAGTGACGATGATTCCCAAACTAGGCTGATGAAACAGCTGTCGGGTACTCCAATGGTTCTCTAACTGATATCAATCCGTGATCAACTCGTAAAAACAAAACCAACCCTTACAAACCGACTATAGAAAAGAAAAAAGAAGTCACATAAACGGAAAGTCAACCATCAGATCAATAAAACAATCCATATGGATACAAGGGGGGAAAAAGGGTGATAGGGACGTCTGAGGAAGTAGTCAATCAGATTCATGATCACAAAAAGAGACAGTTAATAAACTCGTTTGATATTGAAGTCTTCAATGAAGATCAAACGTCGAAGTGAAAAAAACCATTAGGGATTGTGTTACTAAAACGAACACAGAAACAATCAGTATTCTCCTGATTTACCATACCTTTAGGCAATAGTCACAATGATGCTTGTTATCAGGTGACCTTTTATTTTCCCATTGAGTGATCGGATCAAGATGTTTCGCGCCTGTCAACAGACACTTCAGTTTATTTGGCGGTGACTAGAAATGGAATCCAGTAATTTAAGCACTTAGTCCCAGTATGGGCGTTCCATGTCCCCCGCCACACACAGACTTTTCCCTTTTTCACAAGGAGACTCATCGTACTGAAGTTTCTGTAGCAGCTTTTTTTACATGGTGGGGTTGTTAGCCTTACGCCTGAATATATAGTTTACAGAGGACCAACTTTTTGGGTTGCTCCTCTTAGAATCAGGAAAACAAGGAATAAAGCAATGAGAACAACACCAGAAAAGGGGAGAAAATTCACAGCAAGAAGGGCAGTGACAACAACAGCGAAAGAACCCATATCAGTATGGCTATCTCATTATCAGATGGCCAGAAATGATCAGCAACAGGGATCTCTGGGAGCGAACCGACCAGGAACCGATTGTGCAACAAATCTGCTGGAAGAAATGGAGGTGGATTGGTGACCATACTGTGGAAAAACAAACCATCAAGTGAAATCACACGTCAGGCTATCGCTCGTGTGGAACCCGAATGGAAAGCGGCGAGTTGGTCGTCAGTTCGAGGGCGACATGGAGGAGGAGGTGATGTGAAGAGGAGATGAAAGCATGGGAGCAGACATGGAGCCAGGTGAAAAACGTTGGCAGGGAACCGAACGCAATGGATAGAGACGTGCGGCTGAAGCCCTATGTTCCTCTAAAAGCTAAAGGAAACAAACAGCTAGATGTGCCTGCATCCATAACAGTACCTTTAAGTCACATTGGTGGATGGTTGGAGACAGTTGGTGGTATGGACCCAAAACATCCTCAATGGCTGGTGCAGATACATTCACTGCTTGTAATTTATAATACCTGGTAGGACTCTATTGTTCTTCTATATTACTATTCATTTCGCCTCGTATCTCTGTTTGTTATCTCCCTATCTCTTTTGATGAATCTCTTTATACTCTCTTCTCTTGCTTTGAGTGCTACAAGGAGCAGTCAGATGTGCCTGCATTTCCTAGACTCGAACTCACTAACCTTACTTTTTTGAGTGTAAAAGCGTTATCCATTAAACCCAAGTGATCTATTAGAGGTACAAGTAGCTGATGAGTTCCAAATAGGGTGAAATCCCCCCTTCTGGATTCCACTTCTAATCATTAGTTCATCAAATAATCATACTGATTGAATAGAAAAAGATTAAACGAGGAGATCAAGACGACAGTGCTGTAAGCTATCCACCAGAGATGCAGCAAATTACCTACTATATGAAAGTTTATTGAAGCCTGACTTAAATAAAAATGCTTAAAGGTTTTATGTTTATTTTATTATCACTCCTTTTATTTTTTTAAGCGTATAAAAATATCCCATTCCTACTGTCTACTTTTTATGTAATTTTTAAAGTAAATGTCTATCACAGAATCGCATCGTTTTTTTTATACGCTACATCTGTAGAGAGGTATTATGCAAACGATAAATGCCTAATCCCGTCCATCATTTTTGATTCCCCTGAGAATGTGTCTGTGTAACAGTCCAGCCGTCGTTATTTTTCATATATATATCAGGATAAGAAAAAGAAAAAGAGAAATAAAAAGATAGTCATGACGAATTTATAATTATATTTAATGAGAAATAAATAATATTATTTTATTTTACCTTATGATAGTTATGTAGAAAAATTATTAAAATTTCAAAAGGGTTAATTACTTTTAAGCACACTGAAATCCTACTTATATACAAATGCATTTGACTGAATTTCGTAAAAGGTCAGATGATTGGGGATAAAATGAATTGGATGGAGGATTTCATCATCATGAGCTGACATCAGTTAGAGGGCCACTGGAAAATCTAGGAGTACTAGACAGCTATTTCGTCCTAGTTTGGGACTCTTCATCAGTACGCACCAGCCGGGATTTGAACTCAGAACCTTCTGGTTACAAGGCCTGATGCTCACTAGCGACTGGCCATATTCAGGCACTTACTTGGGGTTCAAGTGGGAAGCCGTGACCAGTAGAGAAGAGCAGGTTGAAGGTGAGGTAGTCACTCTTCGAAGAAGACATTGTGTAGTGGTAGCACTATTTCATGAATTAGCTGGCCATTGGATCGGGTCCCAGTAGCTTAACTGTCTGTGAGCTAGCTCGCCTTGTGCCCAGAAGGTCCTGGGTTCGAAACACAGAGGTTGGTGTGTACTACACTGAAAAGTCTCAAACTAGGCTGACGAAACAGCTGTCCAGTATTCCCTTGCAGGTTTTCCAATAGTTCTCTAATTGATGTCAGCTCATGATGAAATCCTCCAACCAATCAAACAAAATCCATACAAAACCAATACCTGAAAATAAAATGAATTATCTAGGTCGAACTAGTTACAAGAGCCAACTGTCTGTTATGTAGATCATCGTTTGACTGTAATGATAGGCTGTTTTCATTATTATTATTATTATTAGATTTATTCCCTTCAACAGTCCATCCCATTTCAGCCTGTTCTCTACAATAGTCTTTAGTTGCCTCCACGAATGACTATAATCTTTCATCATCTTCTGACATGATCTCCAGCCCATGTCACTATCGGATTCGCGTACAACTTTACGTTTCCTATTCGGGTTCCACTCGAGAGTCTCCCTGGCGCGTGATGTCACTCATTGGTCTCTCTTCAGTCTGTATCCAATCTATATTTGCCGGATGACAGATTGTTGGTATGTTCTTATGTTCTTTAAGTTCCTTGTTACTAATCTTTCTGTCCATCTAATGTGCGGTGTTTAGAGAAGGGTGAGCAACTTCATTGGCTTGGAGGAAATGATTTTGGTGAGGTGTTTATCACATCTATGGATCACTTAGAAGTACTGAATGATTTAAAAATCTGAATTTTGTTCCTTATGGCGAATACAATAGATTTCCAGAGCGATTTCAGAGTGGTGGAAATCTTGCCTTTCCAGTCCTGCATTCGACGTCTTAATCTGTGTTGGCGTCTATCGTTGAGATGAAACTGCCTACATATCGACAACACAATAAGAAGACGTGTAGTTTATCTGAAACGTGTAATGTATTGGCGCAACACATTTCGGACATTCTGATCACACACACGAGTACTTGTCATACGCAGTTTTTATAGAAGGCAATCAGACATGAATAATTACAATACAGGTCAGATTGTGTACAGGTCAAGGTCACAAATAATGGGTAGAGAGAGATGACGCCAAGGTGTGGGTAAGAAAGACAAAAGAGAGAAAAAAACAAAGCAAAGAAGGGGTTGAAAATACTATGAAATTGGTCCTTGATTCTAAATTGTATTTCCAAGGCAGGTTTAAAGTGATAACAAATAACTTTTGGACACATAAGACAGGTTAAAGTCTTTTTATGGTTAAGCCTTCAACGAATTTAAGTATGTGGCTCAATCTTGTTTTATATATTGGCTTAAACGTATTGTTGAAATCAAACTTATGACCGTCTGAATAATGTGCTTCGCTACAGATGACGTTGGACATCTATTTCCGAGGGCACTTGTGCCTGGCGATTTTATTTGTTGTTGCAGCCACTTTGGAATGTGTTCTGTAGCCCTAACCTGCAGAGGCTGATGGATCCTCCATATGTAAGTGTCTCCACACATATATGTAAATTGACAAACACAGTGGGATGTGATACTATCGTTGGGATAATGTGAGGGTTTACAGGACAGCATAGTTCTCGTTTTCTCTATGAAGATAAGTTTAGCTGCATAATAAGTTGTATTAATTGCGGCCTAGAGTCTTTGTCTAGTGACGAGACTTTGTTGAACACCTCTGAACGGCAAGGATATGTAAACATCCTTTTTGAGAGCTGATTCGATTGGTAGAGCTCAATGGTTGACACTTCCGTAACGCTTAGTAAATCTCAGTGGATAATTGTTATCTAACAATATTTCAGTGAGGTGTTGTCTTTCTTCTTCAATTATTTCCTCAGTACATATACGGTGAATGCGCTTGAGCAAACACTTAACCGACGCCTTTTTATACTGTAGTGGACAGAAACTATGGTAATTTAGATACTGTCTCGTCCATGTGGACTTTCTGTAGACAGATCGTTTTACTGACCCATCTTCTCGGAGGGTTATGAGTACATCTAAAAATGACAGGCAACCATTATTCCCTTTAACGTATATTAGCGATATACTGTTTTGTGCTCTGTTGATTTGGTTCAGGATTTCTATGGCGTCTGTTCTTTTAACTGCCTAGATAAGTGAAAGAAATGACTTCCTCCAAATTTCTCATGTTGATAATGACTGGTGCTGGTTGTTGTTGTTGTTGTCGGTGGTGGTGGTGGTGGCGGTGTAGGTCGGGTATCTTCATCCTTTTCATCTGCATAGCAATAAACTGTCACCACCATTCCTCAACATGAGAATCTAGCGTTGATGTTGTTCGGTATATATATTCACTCGTGGTATCATATGTGCGTCGGTGGTGCAATGGTAGAATGCTCATCAGCCACGTATGTGATTCGGAGTTCGATTTCCAGACGACGCTAAGGCAGTAATAAGACTGGTAAAAAAGGAAAGTTGGGCATGAGGCTAGCCATCCCATAAAAATAATCACCACTGCTACCGAAACCTGATGCCTCCAACTTGAAGCCCTGTGTTCCAGTGGGAATGTGAAGGAATAAAAAAAGTTATCTGACGATGAAGTTACTTCAGTACAAAACACAAATCCTAGATTCATCCGATTTTCAGATACTGCCGACTTATTAATATCATATGTTAACCAGTAGGTTTTGTATTTCGAGCCGACATTTTGAAAGAAACTCACTACTTCGTACCAGTAAAATCTGATGTCATAGAAACTCGAAGATCTACAGACGAAAATAAACATGTTGTCAGGAGAGTTTGGAGGGGACGATGGGACTTCAAGAGAACACAGAGTAGACGCTGATAGTGAAAATACCAAACCAACAACAGTCTCAACAGCAAGCACCGTAAGTTAAACAGGGTCACTTCTTTGGCTTATATGAGCAGCACCGCTTGAAATACAGGTAGCAGATATGAGAATATCGAATCCAGGTAGTATTGGAGAGACAAATCAAACTTTCGCTGATCTGAAATCAGTCTGAAAATCTCCAGCATTGAGCAGAAAGTATAGTCGATTCTTCTATTTGGCTGACAGACGTGGTGCTCCTGTCACGAAAAGCATATATATATACATATATATGAGCCAGGTGTCTTTGTATGCGAAGTTTATTTTTACCTACCTTGTAATATTGCCTCAGAACTACTAAAGACTTACCAAGAAGTTGAGTCGATGACGATTGAATACATTCCTACTCAAATCGAATCTCAGAAAATGAATATGTGTTACTCCTATGTGTAGCATGGCTAACAGTTGTCACTGTTTGTCCCAGATTTCATCGCTTGTAGACTGTGAGGTCAACTACATAGGCCAATCAAACTAGTAGATCAGGAGTGGTGAGATTATCAGAACATAAGAATTTAGCTGAGCGTAGACTGATTACCAGTTAAGTCAGAGGATAATAATAAATAATTTTTTCAAATGTATTCAGTTCATATTATAACATTCTAAAAAGTTACTTTATCTTATATTGGTTTTACTGAAATGTTTAATCAATTTTTATTCGTGTGAACTGTGATCAAAATTGGACCTCAGACTTTTATATATTAGTCTGTTTCTGTTAAACACTTTAAACAGAGTGTACTTTTCATCACGCTACGTTCCAATAAAAATTCATGATCGTAGATAATTGAATATGAAAAATATATAAGTGTATATGCAGTATACAGTGGTATGTGTATGTGTGTTGGGTAAACAGTTGTAAAACATTTATTAGCCTCTCCATAAGAAGATATAGGTAATCGGGAATTTAGACGAAGTATGAGTAATTAGTAATATATATCCAATTTTTATTTATTAATCAGGATTTGCCATGCATCAGCAAACATCACACCTTCACGTCTGTTCAAACTGTTGGGATTCACCTATATATGTAGAGCTTCTGCGGTTTAGTGGTAACTTCGTCTCTGATTACAGCACACAATGACATGGGTTCGAACATTAGAAGGGATATGACCTCCTTCAAGATTGAAGATACGCCTTACTGACTGACTTACAATTGCCAACAAGCACAAAACCTAGTTCTCAGTAGGGTTTCCTACCACCAACTGCCTTCAATCACCTCATATTTATAGTATCACACTCAAGTTTGTGGCGTAGAACAATTTTAAACATCATTATTGAGTTTATAAAAAAAAGAGGAAAAGCGTTTTACTGGTTTGACAGTTTTGTAATAATCATTCTTATCAATGCTATTGACTGAGTTATTTTTGTCGAAGTCAAACAGCATAAACCCTAATTTCAAAAGGTATAAACTGAAGAGAACAGTAATACAAAGCACTGGGAAAACAACATTAAATAAATAAATATGTATATATATATGCATAAACATAAATAATAAGTTTCAAAATAGCTCAAATAATTGTTTGTCAGTTAATTAGTTGTTTTTATTTTTGTTTTATTAAATCTGACAATTTTTCAGTGAAAGTAACTGAGAGAGAGAATCAGTGATAACAACTCAGTTGGAATGGAGTGAGTTTACCTATGAGGCATAGCTTTTATTGTGACTATGAGAAAATAACTGGGATTTGATGGCTAACAGTGTAATCCAGTGGCCTAGCGGAACATCATCTCTTACTTGAAATACAAGTACAGGCAGATGATGGGTTCCAAAATGGACGAAATTTACGCCGTAAATTCCACTGTTAGGCGCCATATTATGCTTTGATTACGAATTGATATCATGCACTTATTCCCCTTGTTGAATTTCAATATAGCAAGAACAACAGTGGTGGTTTGTGCAGAATAAGAAGATGGTACCATCATTGCTTATTTCGTTGGCTTCTTATCAGCTCAGCTGCTTACAGCCTAAATAAATTATTATTAAGTTCATGTACAGAAAAGTTTTAACATACTTGCAAATTTTACATGATGTCAGTTGACAGGAAGTTCCTAACTTAGTGAACAGTGCTCAGAAAATGACAGTTATATAGTTTTTAAATAGGTAGTTCAAGTTTAAACAAAATAAATGTATGCATACAATGGTAAAGGAGTTACGTAATAAATGAGAGACTAATAAACTAAGTAACAATGTGCTGAGTTCAACTGAAATCATAGAAACAAGAGACAAGCAGAATTACACCATATCAAAGAGGGTGCGGTGAGGTTAAAATCAAAGATTACGTAATTAAATGAAAAAGAGAATAGAGACATCCAGTTACCAGGGTAAGGAAAGACTGATAACTGTTTCTTTCTGAACACATAAGTCGAGTTTCAAGCGTTTGATAGAGATTGCTTCGACAAACTTTAGGAGAATTGAGGTTTTTATTCACTGATAATTTTAAAGGAATTCGCGATTTCCACTTCATGACCCGTATCAAGGAGATGTCTGTTAATGGCACTTTTATAATCGTTTGTTCCCCGCTGAAGACGTAGGCTTTTCGGTACATGTTCATAAAATCGGAGGTATGCCCTACACCATTCTATCCTTCCAATGTAACTGCTCCAGCTGATACTTTTAAATCGGTATATACAGTTGGAGTTAACATGAGAAGGATATCTGCCGACTTCTGACTGCACCAACTTGTCTGCAGGATAGGCTCTGGCTAGTGACGCACTCAGTCTTCTGTTGACCATTGCTGAAATATTTTCACCTTTGAAATCTAGTTGAATGAAGACAGGCATTTTTTCCATTGTGATTTGTTTGATGTTTTAGCCTTCACATCTTCCATATTTCTTAATGAATCTTTGAGGGTAACTGCTGCTTTTCAACATGTTTTCGAAAAACATTAATTCTTCCCTTAATTTCTCTTCAGAGCATATTCTCCTCGCTGTATAGTACAGAGTCTTGACTAGTGCTCGTTTATAGCTATTTGAACAGAATCTATTAAAATGTAGGTATTATACATTCCACGTCAGCTTTCGGTAAATTGCCCTCTGGAGACTACCATCTTCTAGGCGTTGCATGGCAATGTCGAGGCAATGGAACTTTCCGTCATTTTCGTTTTCCATAGTAAATTCAATATTTTTATGTGGATTGTTGAATAATTTGAATAGGTAAGAAGCCTGACTTTGATTGTTGTATACTACAAATACGTCATTGACATGTCGACAATTAGAAGTTGTTGGATGAGTTACATACTTCAACTTTGTTTTCTCAAGGTTTGACATGAAGATATCTGCTAAAACAGGGCTAAGTGGACTACCCATAGCTACAACATCTATTTGGTGGTAAAGAGTGTCGTCAAATTGGAATTGCACATCCATAGTACACATAAGCAGTAGGCGTTTGAATTCCCCCTTTGAGAGTGGGAGAAGATCAGACTGTTGACAAATGATCTCAATAGTTTAGATATGATAGAGAAGATTTGTAGCTCAGGTGGATGATTTTGATGTTGTTGTGTTCTCTGAGCTGGATAGTTAATTTGCGAAGCTTTCATCACCCTACTGGGTGACATCTTCAGCGCATACTTCAATTTGAAGTGAGCTTTTAGATTTCTCCACGAGTTTATTAATCATCTCTCCTGGCGACCTTGGACGTGATTGGTTGTTTTTGTCTGTTTTCACACCTAGGTTACTTGTATTGTCACTCATTGTTTTTTTGGCTTGAACTTTGACCCTTTGTGTGTGACGTTTCTTTCTTATCGGTTAACATAAGCTAGCTGTCAAAAGACATGATATCCACTCCCTCATATCACTACATACAGACAACCAAGGACATCAATTCGACTGGGACAACGTTCAAATACTAGACAGAGGAAACAACAAGAATGCTAGAGAATTTTTAGAAGCTTGGCATTCCAGTGAATCATCAATCAACAGACACATCGAGATAGACAAAATTTATCAACCGATAAGAAGGAAATCTCATACATGAAGAGTCAAAGTTCAAGTCAAGGAAACAATCAGTTCCAATACAAATAGGCTGGAAGGTGTGAAAACACACAAAAACAACCAATCACGTCCAAGGTCGCCAGGAGAGATGATTAATAAACTCGTGGAGAAATCTAAAAGCTCACTTCAAATTGAAGTATGCGCTGAAGATGTTGCCTAGTGAGTAGGGTGATGAAAGCTTCGCAAATTAACTCTCCAGCTCAGAGAACACAACAACATCAAAGTCTCAATAGTTTCGTTGATTGGTATCATTGTGAACAAAGAGATTGCATCAAATAACGCCATGAATTTATTTGAAACGTTTATGTGGTTGACACTTACAGCGAAATGAAATGAGTCTTTCATGGTGTGCATGGCTAGCCGTTAATGAACTAGTTACAGCTTCCCTGCAAGCCAACGAGCAACCTTATGTTGGGGCGAGTTAATCATCGAAAGTATAGGTCTTAGTGGGACTTCTTTCTTTTGTGTGTCTTTTGAAGGCCATATATGTGCATCAAACGGGACCTTTGGGGTTTCAATTCATTGTTCGTTAGAAGATCTCTCAGTACATTTTTGATGCGTTTTTCAGCTGCATCTGTCTTGTCTTTCTGGCAGTCGTCGACTTTAAACCTCAACGGGTCATTCAGCGCTGAAATCAGTTGGAGAAATATTTAGAAGTACTTGACAGCTGTTTCATACCAGTTAGGTACTCTTTATCAGTACGCACCAACCAAGATTCGAATGCAGGCCTTTCCGGTCACAAGGCACTTGGTAGACCACTCATTTCCCGTGACCTGATTCAATAGCGTTTAAAATCCAGCTTCTGACAGTGTGCCATATCTATAGTACAATGGTCAGCCAGTGTTATTGGTGACGAACTGTCCTTTAACCTGACTTCGAGGACTCTGCTGGTCGCGAATTCTTACTAGAACTGCAGACTACTTCCTGTATAGCGGCAGTCGTTAGTGAGCTCGTGATCAAGCCTGTAACGAAGCAAATCCGTACGATTTTTGAAATGGTCGTCAGTGCGTGTCGCTGAAGAGTCCCAAAATGGGGCGAAGTAGTTGTTCAGTACTTCCTGGTTTCCATTGATTTGCCTAAGTGATTTTAGTTCGTGACGAAGTCTAACAATCGCAAAATTAAATACGATACCGGTCTGAAAACAATCTAAAATCAAGCAGCAACGAAGAATATTTTGTTTTGTCTTTCACCTCTTCAAAATGTGTCCTGCTGTTGTTATAGTTCGATCTTGCAGGTATTGCTTTCAGTGGAGACTGTGTTACTCTGTGCCTGAAGTCAGATGCGAGGATATACGAGGAACTGGTAATCATTGAATATTGAATTAAGATACA
This sequence comes from Trichobilharzia szidati, assembly GCA_944472155.2. Taxonomy (NCBI): domain Eukaryota; kingdom Metazoa; phylum Platyhelminthes; class Trematoda; order Strigeidida; family Schistosomatidae; genus Trichobilharzia; species Trichobilharzia szidati. The sequence goes on along the minus strand of OX235272.1, from coordinate 114,253,652 downwards.
CTGGGTGAAATGGCACTGGGTGGCGTAGAGGTAGAATGCTTGCCAGCCACTCACCCGGTCCCCAACCGACTTGTTCCCCAGCCTCGCTTAGCTGGTGATAAGACCGATAAAGAGGGAAGGTTGGACATGAGAATAACAACCTCACCCAGTAAAAATAAAGCCAATGCTACAGAAACTTCAAGCGTCCAGTTGGAAGCCCTAAGTTCCACTGGAAACACAAAGGAATAAAATATATTATAAGAACAATAAGTAAAGGTGAAATGGTGATTCCGGATTCAATACTTCACCTGGTTCTGCAGAGACACTACCAAGGACAAGTGGTTTCCAGTTCGGGATGAAGATTACAATTTTGAAAATAATTTTAATGATTTATAAAAATGTGACATACCAGAGGTATCAGGAATTCAGTTCACTGGTGTATTTGACGACTGTGCTTTCAGAAAAGTATTGCTTAGGTTATAAGTCTACACTTTGCATTATTATTATTATTGTTTCCTTTAATTCCTAGGGGAACATAGGGCTTCAGCCGTGCGTCTTCATTGCATTCGGTTCTCTGCTAGAGTTTTCACCTGGCTTCAAGTCTGCCCACACGTTTTCATCTCCTCTTCACATGACCTCCTTCAAGTCACCCTTGCACTGATGACCAACTCGCCGCTTCCCTTTCGGGTCCCACTCGAGGGACGCTGTCGAAGGCCTTTTCAAAGTCGATGAAGATGAGATAGAGAGGTGACTGCCATTCCAAGCTTTTTTCAATGATGATCCGTAATGTGTGGATCTGGTCAATTCATGACTTGTTTCTCCTGAATCCAGCCTGTTCCGGTCGAAGTTTTTCATCCAGCGTGGCTTGTTTGATTCTCTCCAGGATGATGCGACTTAGTATTTTGCTTGGGATGGACAGGAGCATAATTTCGCGCCAGTTCTTGCATTGACTTAAGCCTCCTTTCTCTGGTAGTTTTAATAAGTATCCTTCCTTCCAATCCTCGGGTACCTTGCTTTCTTTCCACACCTTCTCCAGTAGTGCCGTCAACAAGTCCGCTGTTGTCTCTGGGTCCATTTTCAATGCTTCTGCTGGGATTCCATCTGGTCCTGCTGCTTTTCCAGCTTTTAGCATCTTCATTGCCTTCAGGACTTCTGATTTCTTGGGGGGGGGTTGGTGTTCCCTGGTAGCTCTGTCTCCGTTGTTGGTATTGCTGGGCGCGTTGTCGGCGGTGGTCGATTTAGGAGTCTTTTGAAGTGTTCAGCCCAGTGTTTCCTTTGCTCCACTTCTTTGGGGAGTGACTTTCCATTGTCATCCTTCACCGGCTTAATTTGTGTCAAACTTTTGCCCGTTAGGTACCTAGCTGTTTGGTAGAGTGTTTCGAGATCTCCTTTGCCTGCAGCTTGTTCTGCTTTACTTTCCATGGCTTCATAATATTTTCTTTTGTTTTCTCTGGCACTCTTCTTTACTCTTTTGTTCAGTGTATTGTAGCTTGCGTTCAAATCCTGTTTTTGTTGCTCATCGGTGCACTGGAGAATCTTTTGTTTCACCATCCCTCTCTCTTCTATTAGTTTCCAAGTGTCCGCAGTGAGCCACTGTTTGTCCTGTCTCTTCTTTCTGCCTAGAACTTCCATGCAGCTTTGACTTCACACTGTTTTCAAGTTGTTCCTGTGCTTTTCGACGCTGACCTCTGACTTTGCATAGTATGAATAATTCTATCAGGCAAGAAGTGTGTCAAATATCCAGATTGGAGATACCCTGGAACTATCGCCGGTTTCAGAAGACTACGCCTAATACTCAGAATACTATGCACTGTGACCGACACAAAGGAACAGGACTGTTTATTCTCCACGAGATAACGAAACAGATTTACAGTAGTTAGTCTGTGCTAAAGTTCGTAAGTAAACGTTAATATAATATACAACAATACTTCTGATGGTATTTCTCCAATCTTCTGCCAACCAGTATACGATTAAGCAATGACAACCTTCTTGTCTCCCATCAATGCAAGTAAACAAACTGCTCTATGTTCACCAGCTGTGAAGGAATTGTTTTTCTTAATGTTCCCCCAGTGGAACATAGGGGGCTTCAAGCTAGACACCTGTAGCAGTTCCTGTAGCAGTGGTGTTTATTTATTTTTACAGGATGGGGTTGCTAGCCACCTCATGACCGACCTTCCCTCTTTACCAGTCTTATTAATGGCTTGGTGAGCGAGGTAAAAGAGTTCGTCGGTGGCCGTGGATCGAATCCCGGACCACGTGAGGCGTGGTTGGCGAACATTCTACCGCTGTTCCACCAACGCATTGATAGAATGTTTATTCTTTAAAAAAATATCGGTGTTAAATGAAAGTAGCATAGATTTAAAATGCGCTTCACCATATCATGTTTTCAATGTTTTAGGCTGATATTTTACTGAGCTGAATGTTTAAATTCTTTATGAACTTCAAATGAGCAATTTACACAGTTTGAGGAAGTGAAGTTTAGTCACATATTTTCTTTAGCAACCTAAATTATCCAGATAATAACTCGTGATCTGCTTGATAACGTAAATGATGATCAAAAAAGTAAGCATAACTGTATGCTACTGATAAACTGAGATAAGTAGTTATATACCACTGTAGTGTTTTTATATCATTTCAATTTGTCTAAACGTTAAACACCATTGGTTGATGCGTATGGTAGATAACTAGTCATCTGATTTAGTCGGTAGCACATGGTCTTATACCTGCTTCCCCGCTTTCTAAACAAATGACGTTATAAAATGTCTCCAGTCACTGAACCCTTCTTGTAGCCAAGGTCCAGATGGTTTGCCTAACCTTATTCTTAAAAAATGTACAGATGTCCTCTACATCGACATATTTAATGAATCTTTTTCCAGAAATGTCGAGCCAGTCGTTTGGAAGGACATTAAAATTGTACCCATACCTGAGTCATCTACTGGAATGTGCATTCAACTTAGACCTATTGTTATTACCTCTCTCCCCTTTTCTAAAAACTATGGAAAAGTTGCTCTTACTTAATCTTGAACCTCCACTTAAAGCATTTTACTATCCTAAAAAATTCGCCCAAAAATATAGTAGAAGTACTTTAGATGCAACTGTAGTCTTGCATCATAACATCGTCTCCAGTTTAGACAAGAAGGGGGGGGGGCTAAATTTGTTCGCTGCACCTTCCTAGATTACACATCTGCTTTCGACTCAGTACCTAGGGATATTTTGTCAACTAAGCTTGCTGAAACTCAAACTGACTGGTAGGTTGTCAAATGGCTGCATTATTATTTCACAGAAAGAAAGCAGAACACTATAGGCCACGGAAAGTGGTCCACATCATTGCTTACTAAGGATGGTGTCCCTCAAGGTGCTGTCCTTTCTCCTTTTCTGTTTTTCTTTCTTCTTGCATGACTTGCCTCATTCTGATGATGAAATGAACTTTGTTAAGTATGCCGACGGTCTAACTATTTCAATGTCTGTTAACTCCCAGATAGACTGTACGAAGATGAACAGCTTTCTATCAGGAATTAGTAAATGGCTTTCGTCTAATGGTCTTAAACGAAATCTCTCCAAATGTCAGATTGTTGATTTCAGTTTCCGATGTAAACGGAAGTTAAATGAAGCTGTTGGTTTCTACGACCGTTGCAAAATTGATGATATTGATGTAGTAATCCAGTCTGAAGTTAAGTATCTTGGATTGATTCTTTCTGCTGGCTTATCCTGGTCTTCCCATGTCTTAGCGATTTCGAAAAGAATATTTCGTCTGACATTTTACATTAAGAATTTAAGGCACTCAAGCATAAGCCACCCCTTCCTCTTACAGTTTGTCAACTCGTGTATTTTACCTATTCTTCTTTACTGTTCACCCTTAATCTTTCCTGGATTGCTAAAAAAAGACTATGTCATACTTCGTAGAACTCTGAAGAGTGACTGTCAGTAGGGAGAGTGGTGGTGTCCCACTGGGCCATATCATTGACATTGTCACCGACAGGCATTTGATTTCAAGCAACAAATTTGCTAAAGGAATTTAGTCTGACTGTGAGCACCCACTCTACCCGCAGCTCCAACCTTGTGTCTCCTCAGGTAAAACAAGAAGTCACTTCAGAAGACTTTATGGACGTACATCAGAGTATAAAAATTCCACCATACCATATTTGGCGGCACGTGCTTTATATGATGAAAATAGTGTTAGGCATGAACTAACTAACCTTCTTTGGACTAGTAAATAAACCATTTTCCTCCATCCTTATAACATCAACCTTTATCGTTACTATACTTCTTATATTTATAATCCTCTCTAGTTTTTGCTGTTTATTTGTTTATTTTCTCATAAGCGTGAACATCATTTAAGCTGTGTTATAACTGTTAATTTTGTATTTCCTCTCACCATGCTGCTATATCAACAGAACATTAGATTCAATAATCTATAACATGCTAAAATTTCCAAACTGAATCGACAATACTGTTTGAAACAAACTCACTGTCATTATTATTATTATTCTCATTTCGTACTTCGAGTTATTTTTTACTTTATACTGTAAATGTGGACAAATTCCTCTGGTTAATTTTGTTTGAATTTTTAATTTTGTTTATATCATGAGTAAATCAGATGCAATATTGTGACAAATGCTGGGAATTCCATCCTGTATTATGAGTACTGTTCATCTTGGAATAAAGTAGATTATCATTATTATTATTATTTATAAACTATAAGTATGTTAATTTAATTTTTTTTCAGAAACACCACTAGGCAAATATTTTTCACCTATTGTATATTGAAATTTGGATGAGTATGATGGAGAACACGTTATGCATTATCTGATGTTTTGGCAGTTATAAGAACAAAAAAGTTCAGAGAAGAGTCTCTTTTATTAACGGCGAATTCATTCACTTAGCTGTACAGTCACATTTATATATAATTATTGTGTGTGTGTGTGTATGCACGTTAAGATTGTCGGGTCCCGGTGGCTCAATGGTCTACGAGCTCGCCTTGTAACCAGAAGGTCCTGGGTCTGAATCCCGGTGGATGCGTACTGATGAAGAGTCCCAGACTAGGACAAAATAGCTGTCCAGTACTCCCATGTTTTCCATTAGTTCTCTAACTGATATCAGCTCATGATTAAATCCTCCATGCAAAAAATGAAATTAGTCAGGGTTATTGTTTTCGTCATTGAAATGTCTCAGAAATGTGAACAAATTGTAAATTGTAACTAGGGGGAGGGGTGGAGAACGGTAAGTATTGAAGAGGGTTGTGTAATATGAAATAGGATGTTAACGGAGACACGTGTCCAAAAATAAATTATGTAATAGGTAGAAAGAGTAAATAAGGGGTTGGATAAGATGTCATACAAAAATTCAAAAATTCAAAAAAGTCAAATGAACAAAGTAGTAGAACTTGGATTTATATCCAAGGTGGAAGGAGGGGATGGAGAAGTTACTTCTGTCTACATAAATCAGGCTTCTTCATCCAGATAGCTAAGGCTTTGGCAATGCATAGTGTACGGAAGCTTAGCGTCTTCGGGAGGCTTCTTTTGACTTTGTAGATGACTTTGAATGAATTCTGCGTACATATTGAGTGACCAGTGTTGAATATGTGTTCAATTATACCACTTCTTATTGATCCACTGTTACCTCTTCATAGCTTAGCGAGATATTGTCCTTTGAATATTTTAGATAAAACACGCATCGAATGACCCATGTATCTCGCTTCACATGAGCAAGTCAATTTATGGATACACATAGAAGTGATCAAATGCAATAGCTTGTCTTTAGAGATGTTGAAGAACAATGGGCGGCATGAGAACACCAATCGTAATGTAGCAGCAGTGAATGCTGTTTTCAGGGCTTTAGATATTCTGTTCTCTCAGATATCGGCCAGAATGTCGCCTCTGCACGTCACATTCATGTGCAGCATCTTTTTCAGCATAGAGATGGGTCGTTCTTTGTTGATTTTCACCTTTATGTGTTTATCTATAGAGCGTGGTGGATAGCCATTCTCAAGTAGTATCTTACTCAAAAAAAAGTGATCTCTTCTTCTATTGATTCCGGAGTGTAGATTGTAGACTGCAGTTTTAGCATTTTTCAACCACACAAGAAGGGAAGACTAACTCCATCATTTTGATGTAGGTTTCGCTTTCATACCTTGCGTCCCAAGTGGAATATAGGGAGGACTTTCAGTAAGAACAGTGTTGTTTTGATACTGGCTTGTGCGAGAGCTGTCTCCTAGCCAAAATTGGTAGACAGCAATTTACGTCAATGTTTACGTCCCAAATCTTGGTCATGAGAAAAGAACAAGAACAAAGACTAACTCAACAACCAATCACAGCAGACTTTGCGTGGGCGGATACGATTCGCAGATATTATGGTCTGACCTTCAAAGAAATGGCCACAAAGAGATGATAGAATAACTTCCAGTGAGAAAACAACCAATCAGAAGACGCTGTTTCTCTGTTAATAATTACGAATAATAATGTACATAAAAATATATAATCATATTTTGATTTCCTCAATAAACGATCTGTTGCCTGACCCTTGTCTTCTGTCGTTACAAGCCTACTATCTTCGGGTAAATTAGGCGAGATTTACGAGTGCTGTGAACATGAAAATGAAAACGGATCACATGCGTGGAACTGGAGTCACTGATTTTCAAAACTAGTATTTGCAATCTTCAATGACCCCCATATACTTTTCAATTATTCACTTAAGTTTCTGGCGTTTTATGGAGTTGTTTTCAAGTTACATTCTGAGATTTATAGACATGGTAAATGAGCACAACCTTCTTTTAAGGGATATTGGGCGATTACATCCGGTTTAGACTGAAGATACTATACTGTAATTTATATACATATATAACTTTTTGATTCACTCTTATTGGAATTCGCATTTTGTTTATGCAAGAACAAAATGGATATTTAAATGCTCGGCGTCATATACTAATGAATATTTGCCATGAGTAGTTCAGGTAATATTAGCAACAAACATTGATGTTTGTTAGGCTCAGTGAAGGGATCTAGGCATGGTTTGGTGGGGGGCAAGCTCATCAACGGTGTACCCAGTTTGACTTGGTATAGAGACCTGAATCAGTCCAAACCACCTCAAATTCGTTCTTGGTTGCTTTTTGTAATATCAACGTGATCATGTACTACAACCTGAAAAAATTTTGGTTTCTAGAAAAAACAGGTGAAACTTCACCTCGAATTTTGTTAATTGGAAAATTGAAAAAATCAGGACTGTCTAAGGAGCTGAGTCCAATAGGTGTTGCACCAACAGTGAACTCGGTGCCAGATGAGTGAATTGCCTATCCTGTATTTAGATCTCTGACTAGCAAAGACTACTGAAACCAATAAAAATGAGTAGTATGCATTGTCACCCATCTATGTTTACTTTCTTGATTGCCATTAATAGAATCGAACTAACCACATATTTCAGCTTCCAAATGAACCTGTAATGAAATGTCACCTGCTCAAACTGTGTAAACTGGAAATTCCAAATTAATTTAGGAAATGAGATTTTGATGAAATGAATGGATGTTCCTTCAATCATCTGATAGCCACATAACTACGAAGCTTCTTCTTTATCCTAAGTTCAGTAAACATATATATATATCTTGGAATGTTGTTAGATGGTCGGAGGCAGTCATCAGGGAGCTGCACTCACACCTAGGTTTCGTGCTTGTTGCCACTGACAAGTCAGTCAGCAAGGCGCATTTGTAATCTCTAAGGTACTCTAGCACCTTCTGAGATGCAAACCCCGGTCACCCAGAACTGGAGTCAGAGACGACTTTGCCACTGAGTTATTCGGGACTGTGACTGATTTCCTGTAGGACTGTAATGGATGCTTTGACTGGATAACAGTCGCTGGTTAGTGTAATGCCTCATTTTATTTTTTTCCTGTACGTTCCCAAGTGGAACATAGGGCTTCAAGCTAGTGACTTGAAGTTTCTGTAGCAGTGCTTATTTTACAGAATGCGGTTGCTAGCCTCATGCCCAACCTTTCCTCTTGACCAGCATTATTTCTGGCTTAGAGAAGTAAAGGAGTGCATCAGCCGGGGATCGAATCCCGGACCATGTGCATGGTGCCTCATTCTGCACCAAACGAAAGATTGGAGGAGTGGCATTTGTTACCACCAAGTGTCCATTGGGTATATAAATATAAATGTATATATATATATATATATAACATTATGTAAATTACTGTAGTGTGATGAATATCTTTTAGAAAAGATTTAGTAGTGGTTAGAGTATAGAACATGGCTCCACTCCATGAACAGCAAAGTTAAACTTTGGACGGACTCATCAATTACCTTCGAAAGAATGACTGTTGCATAAGGCAAATTTGGGCTCCTGGCTCAATCCTAAGGCTAATCTATTCATAACCAAACCCAATATTTTCGCTATATGGCTAACCTAACCTTGACCTGTTTCTAGCCAAAACCTAACCTTAATCTTCCTTCATCTGGACTAGGTTTAATCTAACAAAAATGTGCTATGTAACACCATTACACTTCATTTAGCAATTTTTCATGGACACGGTGTTATTCACTTGGTTACACTGTCCTTCTGTAGGTGAGTGTTTCAGTGCCATTGGTGAATTTGCTTCTTTCGGGTATTTAAAGTTTAACTTCACACACGAAATACTTCACTGTAGGTCTAACCCATATATCGAGATTAGTCAGCCTGGTTGGGGTCCTTGTAATATTGAGAATTAATGGCTGGAGGTGGTTAGTGAAAGGGCTAAAGATCTTCTGTGATCTAATGTCAGTAAAAGTTTGAGCATTGTGGAATAGATCAAATAAAGTATAATTATATTTCATCGACTTTGAAAAGGCATTCCAAAGCGTCGATCGAGAGGTGGTTTGGATACTACTTCGCTAATATGGGGTGCCACCGACAATTATACATCTCATCCAACAGATGTACGACAATGCTGCATGCCAAGTAATCCACAACGGGAAACTTACGGAATCCTTCGAAGTGAGGACAGGAGTAAGACAAGCTGGCTGCCTACTATCGCCAATGATTTTCCTGATTGCAGTAGATTGGATAATGCGAAAAACAGCGGGCAATGAGGAAACAGGCATAAAATGGACTCACACGAAAAACTTGGAGGATTTGGATTTCGCCGATGATATATGTCTGATTTCCCACAAACTGGAAGATATGAAAGTGAAAAGCAACAAGTTGGCAGAAGAAGCATCAAGAGAAGACAGGACTTCAGGTGAACATAGAGAAAACAGAGGTGATGAAGATTCCTGGACAGCACCACCAACAGTAACAACAACAACAGACAACAATCAGCATAAATGGGAGGAACCTGAAAGAAACAACCTCTTTTACCTACCTGGGAAGCATCGTTTCAACTACAGGCGAACAGAACTGACGAGGATATCAGAGCATGGATCGGGAAAGCAAGACAAGCTTTCACTACTCTCAAGTCTGTGTGGAGGTCAACAGCACTTAGCATCAAAAATGAAATCCGGATTTTCAACTCCAATGTCAAGTCAGTGCTACTTGCTACTAGGATCAGAGACTTGGCCAGCGCGTCATAAAGAGCATGTCAAACAAACTACAGACCTTCATTAGCTGTTGCCTTCACTCAATACTATTCAAGATCAGATGGTCAGAAAAGATCAGCAACAGCGAGGGATCTCTGACAATGAGCGAACCAACCAGGAACCGATTGTGAAGCGAATAGGCAGGAAGAAATGGAGATGGATTTGCCATACTCTGAGGAAACCATCAAGTGGCATCACACTAGACAAGCCATTGCCCGAGTGGAACCCGAGAGGGAAGCGGCGAGTTGGTCGTCAGTGCAAGGGTGACATGGAGGAGGAGGTGATGTGAAGAGGAGATGAAAACGTGTGGGCAGACTTGGAGCCAGGTGAAGAGTCTAGCAGAGAACCGAACGCAATGGAGACGTGGACGGTTGAAGCCCTATGTTCTTCTATGAATTGAAGGAAACAATGATAATAATAATACTGAAACCTGCTCGGAAGATGTCTTCTAGGAGGACGACGAAAGCTTCGTAATTAAATCAACCAACAAGATCAAAGAGCACAGCTAATTCAATAGGGAGTTTCTGTCAAAATGTTACCCCTCAATACGGAACCTACAGGGTGTTACCACATGATAATAATTAATTACTCGATGGTGTCTGACAATGGAATGAATCTAGGATGTGTGTGCGTTTGTAGTGAAGAGTGAGAAACTTCGATCCTCGTCACTGGTTGAAATTTTATGAACATTTATTTGCATACATATTTAACGCTACGCATAATAATAAAGTAAAGTCTGAGGTAGGGGAGAAGTGAAGAGAATATCCTTCTTTCTTTTTCCCGCCTCGCATATATTGTCTTCTTTGAATAATTGTCACTATATTGCTTTCAGTATAGATTTTCCCTTGTAGACATTTTATTTTCTCTGTAGACGGAATTAATTAGACGCTATATGTGTCTCTGTGGGTTTCGAAATTTCTCAAAGTTTCATTTTTCATTAAAATTTGAGAATAATTCAATTTTGTACAATATACAGAAAGAGACGCAAAGAAAAAGAGAAAATAATAAATGGTTTTTCGAATATATTTCACGTTTTTTCTTCAAAATTTTATTTCAAAAAGATTGTTTAAATGAGATGCAATTTGTGTGTGTGTGTAATTGTTTTGTACAACAAATGAACACAAGAAGGCATTGAAGAATAAAAGGCGAAATGTCATTCAAAATATACAACATATTTATGATGTAATGAGAATTCAATTGTACAGAAAGTCTAATGAGACTTGTTGTTATAAGAAGAACTACGGATAGACTTTAGATATGATAGAGAAGATTTGTAGCTCAGGTGGATGATTTTGATATGGTTGTGTTCTCTGAGCTAGCTGGATAGTTAATTTGCGAAGCTTTCATCGCCCCAACACTAGGCGACATCTTCAGCGCATACTTCAATTTGAAGGGAGTGAGCTTTCAGATTTCTCCACGAGTTTATTGATCATCTCTCCTGATGACCACCTTAAACGTGACTCATTGTGTACGACGTCGTACACAAGGCAACAAAGTCAATTCACTCAATTCTATGTCAACCAAAAGACTCAACAGCGAAGGAAGACAAAACCAACATCATCTACAATAAATAGATTGCATCAACTGCGAAAAAACTACATCGACCAAAGTGGACATCCCCTTCGTCTTCGTATCCACGAACATAAGCTAGCTGTCAAAAGACATGATATCCACTCCCTCATATCACTCACTACATACAGACAGCCACGGACATCATTTCGACTGGGACAACCAGCGTTGAAATATTAGACAGAGGAAACACCAACAATGTCAGAAAATTTTTAGAAGCCTGGTATTCCAGTGATACGTCAATCAATAGACACATCGAGATAGACAAAATTTACCAACCGATACGATGGAAATCTCACAAACAAGTGGTCAAAGTTCAAGTCGAAGAAACAATGAGTTACAATACAAATAACCTAGAAGGTGTGAAAACACACGAAAACAACCAATTACGTCCAAGGTCACCAGGAGAGATGATTAATAAACTCGTGGAGAAATCTGAAATCTCACTTTAAACTGATGTATGCGCTGAAGATGTCGCCTAGTGTTGGGGCGATGAAAGCTTCGCAAATTAACTATCCAGCTCAGAGAACACAACCATATCAAAAACGGATAGACTTTGTTCAGGAGTTGTTCAATATGATTTGGAAGCTTCATCAGGAGTCCAATACTGACATGACTGGTGGATGTGGACACAGTACAAGATGTAAAATATAGTTCAGCTTTAAGCAATCGCAATAATTTAAATATGCCTATTATGGTAATTATAGAATTTTCTATAGTTGGTTTGTAAGGATTAGTATTGTTTTTACGAGTTTGACCACGGATTGATATCAGTTACAGAACCATTGAAAACCAGCACTGGAGTTCTGGACAGCTAGCTGTTTCAACCTAGTTTGGGAATCATCAACAGTAAACACCCATCAACAGGCAGGCTCGTATACCATTCAAACACTAGGACCCAACTCCTCGAATGGCCAGCATATGAATTCTAACTTCTACCAATTTGTGATGCATTTAGCGCGATTTGCACCAACCATTGTTCGTCGGTGGGAAATCCATCCTCACGTTGGTTTAGTTATATGTAGAGCTATTAATTCTAATCTTTGCATGACGTTCTCAGCTGTTAATCCTGATATTGGCGATGATCCCATTGGTGTTCCTTTTATCTGTTCGTATATTTGACTAATAAATTGGCAGTATGTTGTTGTAAGACATAATTCTATGAGTTCCATCCACGTGGAACATTGTGTTTCTGTGTTCTCATCGCTGTGGAGTAGTTGTTGCATAGTTTCTTTTGCTAGTTTTGGAGCTACAAATCTTCTCTACTGTTTCAAAACTAGCTATTTTAGTCTTGTTAAATCTGAATTTAGCGGATAATTTATGTCCAGTATCATACAAACTTGAAGATCTATAGACGAAAAACACCATGTTGGCAGGAGAGGCCAAGACAGAACTTCAGGTGAACATAGAGTAGACACAGATGATGAAGTTGCCCAAATAGCAACAAAACGAAGCACCAGTCACTGACAGTAGAAGAAAACTGACGGAGATCACTTACTTCTCTTATATGGGTAGCATCGTTTAAAACACATGTGGCACTAATAAAGATGTTAAACACAAGATCAGAAAGGCAATACAAAACTTCATTTACTTGAAATGAGTCTTCGAATCCTCTGCACTAAGTACCTACCAATGCTTCTATATGGTTCAAAGACTTGACAAACGCTACTCTGAGGACAGTTCCAACAGGTTGCTGCAGGCTTTCATCAACAGCTACACTCCCTTTGCTGAAGATAAGGTGTCCAGAAAAGACAAGCGACAGGGGACTCTGGGGATGAACGAAACAAGAACCTATTGTCCAAAATACCCGACGAAAAATTGGAGATGCATGGCGAAACATCTTTGGGAAACTGATTATTGACATCGCGCGCTAGGTTTTCTAGTGGAAGTTGGGTGGAAAACAACGAGTGGGACTTTCGACGGTGACATAGTGAAGTTCATGTGAACAAGAAGGAGATAAGATCCTATAGTCAGTGGCAGAGTCGACTAAGGACAACTGCAGAGAACAGAGTGAAGTGGAGATGTTTCATTGAAGCCGCGTCATCCACTCGGAACCCAAGAGAATAATACTGAAGAATAATAACAATATACCAACTGCATAAGGAATAACTCCCGTGGTTAGCAGATACTGCTTTGACGCCTGAAAATATGGAATACTATCCGTCGCTCATTACCATAGAGAGAAAGTGACACATTTCAATTCCACTCTGATGCCTGCAATCGCTTTAGACTGCCTCCACGACCACTCATAAGCTTTCATCTCTTCTTCACAAGTTCTCCTTTGCTTCACCCTCGGAGCCAAGGTAAACTTGTCACGACCCACTTGGGTTCTACACGAGTACGTAGCCTGTGATGTCACTTGAACAACTCCTCAGGGTGCGTCTAATTCACCTCCACTGCCTACTACATAATTAATGGATAATCACCTCTTGAGTAATTGGATGTGTGCCACAGTTACTTGGGGCCTACACTTTCCTGTTGGACATTCGACTTTTCTTGTAAATATACGTCATATTTTTGAGTAAAGTGCTTCATTTTTACGATTGGTCAGTTCAAGGTCACTCGTGTGTTCGAGTCCTTCGGACGATATTGTTGAACGTTGCTGATTTTCACCTCATTTTCAATTGTGAAGTTTAAGAAAATGCAGGTAAATATAACCAGAAAGAATGCTAACCTGTCCATAAAACACACACCTATTTGGAATACTCGGAGAGAAAGAAGCTTATTTTCCTCTACTCTGTGGAAAGTCATTAACATTTTTTTGCAATCTGAAGAATACGCGTGTGATGTAGGTTAAGGAGACGTAGATTAGCGAAGAACATCCTTTTCGTGAATTCTCATCAGACGTGTTATTATCATTGTTCCCTTGGGTTCCTAGTGGAACATAGGGCTTCAACTGCACGTCTCCACTTGCTTCTGTCTTCTACTGTAATTTTCACGTGCATCCATGTTAGTCCATACTGTTTCGACTCTTCTTAACACCATCTCCTCCATGTCACCCTTGCACTGACGTCCCACTCGCCGCTTTCCTTTCGAGTTCCAATCGAGCCATGGCCTGACGCGCGATGTCACCCAATGGCCTCCTCAGCGAGTGTCTAATCCATCTCCACTTTCTCCTGCATATTTGTTGGGCGATTGGTTTTTGTTTTATTTGTTTGTTCCCATAGTTTCTTGTTGGTGATTCTTTCCGGCCATCTGATCTTCAGTATAGAGCGAAGACAGCTGTTGTTGATAAGGGTATGCAACAGGCTGTTGGAAATATTCTTTGTGACACACTGGCCAAGTTTCTGATCCATCCGTATAGAAGAACTGACTGACTTGACGTTTGTATTGAAAATCCGAATTTTGTTGTTGATTCAGGCTGAGTGACGAAGATTTCCAGATTGGTTACAGGTTGATGACTGTGTTTCTCGCCTTCCCGATTCTCTTAAAACCAGGGAGCACTGAACAGCTGTTTCATCCTAGTTTGGGAATCATCGGCAGTATTGCGATTCGAACCCAGGGGATTCAGTATATGTATATAGTGTGCTATATAGTTGAATGGTGAGATGTGGAGATGTAACGAAGAAAGTTTTCGAACCGCCCTTGATAATCTGCTTCGAAGAATTTCAACTGTTGTGTATGTGGCCTTTGGATCTCATGTCGATAAATAAAAAACTCCGTCTTTATTCAGGAGCTTATATTTATACAAATCCCAGCGAAATTGAAATAATAATAATAGCTTTATTCCAAACAGTATTTGTGGTACAGGTATGGAATTTTCAGCGTGCATTACAATATTGCATCTAACTACCTCATAAATTTTATAAGATTTTAAAAATAAAAAGCAAAAACAACAAAAAGAAAAAAAGATAAATAAAAGAAATAAAAAAGAACAGCATTGCATTCACATATTTAAACAATGCACCACAGGATATGAAATATAAAATTAGTGTGTAATAGAATATGTGAGCAACAATATAATAGTAACAAAGAAAGGAGAACAAAAGCTAATGGGAACTATTTGTTAGAGTGCCGCAGTAAGTTGATCGTGTTATACCTAACGGATTTCTCATCACATAACAGCTGTGCCAGATAAGGTATTGTGGAGTTTTGTACTTGGTAGTCCTGGCATATAGCCTCCTATAGTTGCTTCTAGTTCTACCAGATGAAATGCAAGGAGAGAGCTGCGTATAGAGAGGGTGTTCGGGGTCTGACAATATAGAATTCGCTAGTTTCTTACATGACATTATATGTCTATCCACAATGGTGTTAACCAGTTGGTTTAACGAAATCCCACTTGCCCTACTAACAGCTTTTAGTGCCCTATGCAGCGAAGCAAAGTCTTTCTTAAGTAGTCCAGGGAAGATTAATGGGGAGCAGTAAAGAGGGATGGTTAGAATACAAGAATTGACAAACTGAGAAAGCAAAGACTGCTTTATACCAGACTGCCTTAACTTCTTAACGTAGAACGTTAAGCGAAACATCTTTCTAGTAACTAGCAAGATGTGAGAGGACCAGGAAAGATCGGAGGAAATACTCAGTCCAAGGTACTTGACATTAGATGTAGTTTCAACCTCTATGCCGTCAATGATAGTGGGACCATGTGAGCTAGCTAGTTGTTGTAGGTCACGTTTTCGTCTGAAAGTGAAATTTACTACCTGACATTTAGACGGATTCAGCTTAAGACCGTTTGAAGAGGACCACTGACTAATTTCCGACAGAAAGTTATTTAATTTGGAACAGTCTGACTGAGAGTTGACAGGCATAGAGACAGAGAGGTCATCAGCATACTTGACAAAAGCTGGCTACATCAGAATGGGGCAAGTCATGTAAGAAAAAAGAAAACAGAAAAGGAGAAAGAACAGCACCTTGAGGAACACCAGCTAAAGTAAGTGAGGTAGTGGAGGACTTTCCATTGTAGACGGTGTACTGCTTCCTATCAGAAAAATAGGAATGCAACCACTTATTTGTCCAGCTCTCAGTCTGTGTTGCAGCAAGCTTACTTAGCAAGAGAGACCTAGGTACAGAGTCAAATGCAGATGTGTAATCAAGGAAGGCACACCGAACATATTTGGCTCCTCTATCTAAACTAGAGACTATATTATGATATAGAACAACAGCGGCATCTAAGGTACACCTACTATGTTTATAAGCAAACTGGTTGGGGTCATTGAAAGGCTTTAAAGAGGTTTCAAGATTAAGTAAAATAAGTCTTTCCATAACTTTTATAAAAGGTGAAGTAATAAAAATAATAAATAAGTTTAGGTGGTAATAAAAAATTCCAAGGTTTCATTCGGCGAAATGGTCAAGACTTCTTCGAGGGAATTAATCCAAATTAGAATATAAAAGATATATATTCGCGAGTTCTTGACTATCATGATATAAGAGTGTATTTTCGTTCAGCGGACACCTTACGCTCTTCACTAGTAAAGGTTAAGGATAAAACAGAAGAACCATTGAACACCAGCACTGGAGTACTGAACAGTTGTTTCATCCTAGTTTGGGAATCATCGGCAGTACGCATCCACTGGGTTTCGCAAGTGACTTGTTACAGGACGGAGTTTCCTGGAGTTCTAGTGACCAGTAAGGTCCATCCAGTCATGTGTGAGGATGGATTTCCCACTAACGACATTGGTTGGTGCAAGTCGCGCTAAATCATGAATTGGTAGAAGTTAGAATTCATGGGCTAGTCATTGAGGAGTCGGGTCCCAGTGGGTGAATGGTATACGAGTCAGCTTGCATTGTAACCGGAAGGTCCTGGGTTCTAACTCTGTCGGTTGGTGCATACTTGCGATGATTCATAAACTAGGACGAAACGGCTGTCCAGTACCTCCTGATGGTTTTCAGTTGTTCTCTAACTGATATCAATCCGTGGTCATACTCGAAAGGACTACATATGCCAAATAAAACGTGGGGATTATTTTACTGTCTCTACAGGAAAAATTTCCAGACAAGTAAATGTAAGAGCATAAGAACCTAAACAATGGTTGAAGGTAGTTCCATAGACCTATGTAGATTTGAAGAAACTAGAAAACAAATAAGTGATTGTAATACACTCGATAGAAATGGGAGAAAAGATCGATTTTGATATGACTAAGGGCCTCTAGAAAGCTTTTGGTTTATATAAAGCAAAACTGACTTCAGAGGCCCTACATATATAGATGAATCCAAAAAATACTGAATAGAAGTGATGTCGTGATGTAGCTGATGCGTGGTGAGTCTGGAATAATAAATAAAATAATGGATATGTACCATTAATAACCACGATTCTTAATCTGTTTTCCCGATTATATTACCTTCTTATCGAAATGCTAACAAATCATGTACACTTGTTCTCTCATGCATAAACATTATTGTATGTAACAAGCATATAATTTTCAGATGCACTTACCCATGACCACAAACCAAAATAGTAAGTTTAATTCATTTTAGGCTTTCTCGTCGACTGACTGGACCGAAACGCTCAGTGTCAGTTGACGGAAAAATCTAAAATTGAATTAAAAATAATTAATAAGACTAGTTTTACAAGACGTGGTGGCTCTCTTGGCCCAAGTCGTCTAGTGGATAACGCTTTGGCGTTCGAAACTATTGGCACTGGGTTCGAGCCTTGGTGGGAACATCATCACTCACTTAATGGGGTGGGGAATGCATGTACATCCAATAGCTGACAAGTCCCAAGTAGAGGACGAAATGCGCGTTATCCTGGTCGATTCCTCTGCTAGTTACCATCAACCAACTGACTTAAAATAGTAAGTTTTTGGTCAGATTTTGGTCACAGTTCATGCATTTTGGTTTGCTTTGTTTTTTGTGTCTACTCATGACTCTTATGATTGGAGAAGAATTTTTGAAACAAGATGTATCCTCTTATCTTGTAGAAGTTTGGACCAGTTCGCCGAATGATATATTGCAATTACTTATTTCAGTTTCGCTAAAAATTTTGCAAACATAGTTGAATAGAAATTCCCGTTAAAATTTTCAAAAGAATGTTTATTGAACAAAGAATATTCTTTTTGCGATAACTTCCTCATCATCAGGTTCTACAGCGGTTAAATTAGTGTTATTAACAACACTAATTGTTAGATCAATTCATTTCCCATTCTTGAATCAAGTCAACCTGTCCCGGATCAGCCTAGCGTTGTTGCAGCCCAATTATCCATGCCTAACTTGTCTATCGCCCCTTGTTTAATGAACTGTGTGTTTTTACATCGATCCGTTTAGTCAGACAGTTGAACTCATGACCCAATCAGAGTATTTTGTGAACTGTTATTTTTGCTGACCCATGTTTTACTTTGTACTGTTCTGTCGAGTTTATCTTATTTATTGATCTTCATCTGTATCAGCCTACCTGGTTAAGTAGCCAATTAAATTTTATCTTTGTGCCAATGCTCTTTCTATCTCTTAACCGCTCTCTGTTCTGTGCCCTGCCTTACTTGGGTTCATTCTTCTACTGACTGCTTACCTGAACGGTCGTGTCTGATTCCGGCTAGTTCGTAATTTTGGCTTTAACGTTATTCCGCTCTGATAGCGGTACCTTGCTTTCTGTTAGGTGTTGTGCTTTGTACTCTTGAAACCGTTAAGGTTTGTTATATATATAATTATTGATTTGTTTATTAATAGTACCCTAGAAACAGTGACCGGCTTCTTGTTTGTTCTGGACCGGGATAGCCTTTATCTACGCTTGACTTAATTTCAAGCGATATTGCGCTTACAATAATGTTGTTTAAATAACATCGAACTAATATTAATAATAATAATATCAGTGGTTACAGTTCAATAGCATCAACATAACAATACACTGAATATCAGAGAAACTAGGTAAGGTGATATTACAAATTCATGAATTTATAGTCTCTACTGAAGGCCGGGCAGGGCAGTAGTAGTGGCCCCAATTGTTTCAGGTGAATCGTAATAGCCTCTGCTATTTAGAGTATGCGGTACCTGGATGTCTTTGGTAATTTATTTGATACCCGATAGATGATGTTGGAGAAGTATTCTTCAACGCTGGCTGGCTTTGTGGTCGGTCGGCTTGGACCAGATGGTCTAATATCGAATTGTTGATAGTTTTTGCTACACCTTCATTTACAAAATTAATTTTTGTTTCACAGACATCTACTTTCCAATCGATACCTAATTTTCGTGTGACTGTCCGATCAAATGTTGGTCACAGTCTGTATAAAGAATTCCATACAGCTGGAAAATAGTTACGTAATACGTGAAATAGCTTGTAACGAAGACATGTTTAAAGGGGATTGGTATAGATGAAGGCGAAAAGAATGACGAAATGAAAACAAACAGAACAAGATTCATGATAAATGTCCTAGAGGTTGGACAAGTTTCTTGTGAACTCATAGCTCTGGCCTTTTAATGAATATTTTGAGGGTTTCTGCAGTAGCAAGAAGTTGGAAATACACTGCCTTTTGGGTAGGTTTTTGTTCACTTTGTAAATGACTCTGAATGATGAGTCAGTTGAGATTTTGTGACAGGTGTTTACGAGGTATTCAGATATAGCGCTGCTGACTGACCCGGTACTGTCTCTTTACAACCATATTGAGTAGTGTTCTCGAACATGTTCCAAAAGCTTGAGTATAGGATGACCTAGGTACATAGATCTCCAAGAGCAGGTGAATTGATATATGCACACTGGAGCGGTCATATTCGGATGTTCGACTTATACCTATAAAATATCAGTCTTAGTTATATATGTGCAAACCAAGTTCACTTTTAATAGTTTGAAAAAATTTAGGCATTGGATATATGATATTCATTACAATAAAGGTTTTTTGTGCTTCACAATGAATGGAAAACAGAACGATATTGTTTTTACTGACGTTTCGCTATTTAATGCTAATAGCTTTAATACTTTGATCATCGTTCGTTAGTCTGGGGTCATTTTTCGCTGTCAGGTTGGTCAGTTGGTAAAGATAACAAAACCAAGCGTAGATTGTTTGATTTGATCAGTGTTTAAAATAATAAAGGCAGTGTGTGTTTACATAGTGAACTTGCATATCACATTCGTGTTGATTTTGTCACGTCATGGTGGATGGAGGTGTTGTAACCAGGTCAGATTCTGTTTTAGTCCATCATTCCTATTCATCAGACAGTTTGAATTCCACTTGGTATGAAGTGCTTCTGATGATATTAGACGTTCTTTGTGATTTCTGACGTTTTTCTGGATTATTTCAATATTGTCAAAATCAATTTTGTGACCTGATTCTATAGCGTGTTGACAAGCTATGCCTGATGATTTTTCAAGCTTTTCTAGTTCAACTGGATTTCTCGATGGTCGAAAGTAGGCGGCTCTACGGTGTTCCTTTCTTCTGATTTTGATTTCTCGTGATGTTTGTCCGATGTATATGGCATCACATTCCAAGCATATTATTTTATAGACACAGTTAGATAGAGATTCCTAGGGATTTGGTCTTTTGTATGGACCAGGTTGCTTTTCATTGTGTGACTCTGATATTTTGAAGAAAAATCTGATTTTGAGCTTATTGAGTACTCTTCTGATATCGTCTGACGTCCCTGTTCTATATGGAATGACGACTGTTGAGGTCCATGTTTTCGTAATACGTTTTCGACCATACTTAATGTCAGTGTTGATTTTGTTGATGAAGTTCTTTGGGCAGTTTTGTTTTGCTTGAGAGTTTCAGTAATGTTTGATATTTCCTCTTCTTTTTCTTTCTCATCCGTTACCATCGAAGAGTGTGCTCGTCTAAGAAGACTTGAAATAACTGATACCTTTGCGCTGATGGGGTGTGATCATTCAAAGTCTAAATATTTATTGGAGTGGGTTTTCTTCCTGAATATGGACATACTAAAATCTCCGTTTTCTCTCCTCTTAACTAGGCAGTCTAGAAATGGTAGTTCACCGACGTCTAGTTCTGCCTGCTTCCGAAGTAAACTGGATTCTGGGAGATACACAGTTTATTTTCTCCGTGAACGAATTGTGTAGATCTCGCTTTAGTACTACAAAAGTATCATCTACATATCTTAACCATATTTTCGGAGTGGGTATGCTTGAAAAGATGTTATCTTCGATTCTATTCATGAAAAGGTCGGCGACTATTGGGGAGACTGGTGAACCCATAGCAACACCATTTGTCTGTCTATATAAATTCCCTTTAAATGTAAAATAATTACTTTCTAGACAGAATTTCAAGCTCTTAGCATTAAATAGCGAAACGTCAGTAAAACCAACAATATCGTTTTGCTTTTCATTCATTGGGAAATACAAAAACCTTTATTATAGTATTTTATTCCAGTGTATTAAATTTCAATAATCCTAAAAAAGTTTTTTTTCTTGAAAACGACTTTTCGTGATGAAGGCACATTTACAGTCACCAGTGAACACACACATTCACACAAACACACTCATACTCATATCAAATTTCTGGAGGTAATATGATATACCCACGAGTTTTTGCAAGTCTGCAATAAAATGTACTATGACCACACAAGATTTTATTAAATAAATCAAAGTGTATAAGTTAACAAAAAAAATATTAAAAGAATACTATTTTATCTTCTTTCACTTCGGTAGTTTCTATCTTTTCCTTAATCTTAAGAGTAAAGCCAATTTGAAGTGAACATCAAAGAAAAATTACAACCTACGTAGACTAAGCCGCATCATCCTGGAGAGAATCAAACACGCCACTCTGGATGAAAAACTTCGACCGGAACAGGCTGGATTCAGGAGAAACAAGTCATGTATTGATCAGATCGCCACATTACGGATCATCATTGAACAAAGCTTGGAATGGCAGTCACCTCTCCACCTCGCTCAACTTCATCGACTTTGAAAAGGCCTTCAGCAGACAGCGTCGATCGAGAGGTGATTTGGAAACTACTTCGCTACTACGGGGTGCCACCGACAATTATACACCTCATCCAACAGTTGTACGACGATGCTGCATGCCAAGTAATCCACAACGGGAAAATTACGGAATCCTTCGAAGTGAAGTCGGGAGTAAGAAAAGGAAGGCTGCCTACTATCGCCAATGATTTTCCTGACTGCAGTGGATTGGATAATGAGACAGACAGCAGGGAATGAAGAAACAGGCATAAAATAGACTCACACAAAAACTTGGAGGATCTGGACTTCGCCGATGATATATGTCTGATTTCCCACAAAGTGGAAGATATTTAAGTGATGAAAAGCAACAAGTTGGCAGAAGAAGCATCCAGAGAAGATAGAACTTCAGGTGAACATAGGGAAAACAGGTGATGAAGATTCCTGGCAAACACCAACAGCAGCAACAACAACAGAAAACAATCAGCACCAATGGAAGGAACCTGAAAGAAACTACTTCTTTCACCTACCTGGGAAGCATCGTTTCAACTACAGGCCAACGGAACTGACGAGAATATTAAAGCACGAATCGGGAAAGCAAGACAAGCTTTCATTACTTTCAAGTCTGTGTGGAGGTCAACAGCATTCAGCGTCAAAATTAAGATCTGGATTTTCAACTCCAATGTGAAGTCAGTGCTACTTACTACAAGGATCAGAGACTTGACGCGTCATAAATAGCATCTCAAACAAACTACAGACCATCACTAACACTTATCTTCGCTCAATACTCAAGATCAGATGGCCAGAAGAGATCAGCAACAGAGGTCTCTCGGTGCGAACCAATCAGGATTCGATTGTGAAACAAATAGGCAGGAAGAAATGGAGATGGATTGACCATACTCTGAGGAAACAAACCATCAAGTGACATCACCAGACAAGCCATTGCTCGAGTGGAACCTGAAAGGGAAGCGGAGAGTTGGTCGTCAGTGCAAGGGTGACTTGGAGTCAGGTGAAGACTCTAGCAGAGAACCGAACGCAATGGAGACGTGCTTGGCTGAAGCCCTATGTTCCTCTAGGAATTAAAGGAAACAATAATAATAATATAATAATACGTAGACTATTTGAACTCAGCATCTTTCTTCCTAATTTGGAGACTTCATACACAAATCTGGTGTGTATAAATTTGAACAGAGATAAAAACATATATTGGTGCAGAACAAGTTCCATCCATTGAATTTCGTTGGTCCTCTTCAGTTGCGTACAAACTATAGTGCTCCATAAAATCATTTTAACATATTTTTGTTAATCAGCATATATCAGTCCTCCAATAGGGATTGTGTGCGTCGGTGGTACGGCAGTAGAATGCTCATCAACCACGCATGTGATCTGAGGTTTGATCCCCCGGCCGACACACCCCTATACCTCACTAAGCCAATAATAAGACTAGTAAAGAGGGAAGGTTGGACATGAGACTAGCGACCCCCATCACGTTAACAAAATAAGTAAATGCCACTGCGACCAAAACCTCTAAGTTGTAGCTTGAAGGAACAGAAAGGAATTTTTAGAAAAATAAAAATAATAAGGAGTGTTGTAAGAAAGTCATAATGAAAAAGAAAGGTTATCTCAAATTATCAGTTTTTAACGTAGTTGTGTTCTCTGAGCTGGATGGTTTATTTGGGAAGCTTTCATTGCCCTATTGGAATAAATATTCCAGTGAATCAGTTCGAGGATTTTATCATGAGTTGACATCAGTTAGAGAACCACTGGAAACCAGCACTGGAGTACTGGACAGATGTTTCTTCAGTCTAGTTTGGGACTCTTCGTCAGTACGCACCCATCAGGGTTCGAACCTCGGGCCCATTGACATAGACATAATTTTCCACCCGATAAGAAGGAAGTCTCATACACAAAGAGTCAAACTTCAGTTCTAGGAAACAATCAGTAGCAATACAAGTAGCCTAGAGGGTGTGAAAACACACAAAAACAACCAAAGAGTCACGTTCAAGGTGGTCACCAGGAGAGATGACTTGTAAACTCATGAAGAAATCTAAAAGTTCACTTCAAATTGAAGCATGCGCTGAAGATGTTGCCCAGTGAGGCTATGAAAACTTCGCGAATAAACCATCCAGCTAGCTCAGAGAACACAACTGCGTCAAAATCATCCACCTGAGCTCCAAATCTCCATTTTATCCGAACTATTATTATATATTTGTATGTATGCTTCGTAAAAGTGAAGTTTCTCATAAACAATTTGACGACTTGGCGAAAAATGGGAGGGGGAATTGTGACAAACTGAATAAATAAGAAGATAAAAGGGTTGCTAAGGAGAAATTTGCCAGGGTAATTGAATTCCCACAAAGGATTAATTTTACGACAGCTTCGGCAAACCGAAAAATACTTGGGTTGCTTTGTCTGTTCATTATTCTAAATGCTCCCAATCCTCCCATTCGCTATCCTGCGTCTATAAGATGTTTGGTAATGGAAAAGCTCAAAGTATTCGATTCTTTTTAATCAAAGGGTCTTTGGTACACTTTCAAAGAATCTGATGTAGGCCCTTCTCCCTGTTCTCCTAATCTAACTGCTACCACAATTACACGTGAATTCATATACACATCTGGAGGCAACACTTTAGGGAGGGGGTTATCAATTTTCAACTGTGCTAAAGAGCAGGATAGTTGAAGTAGAGTGAGTAGTTTTGTTGTCCTAGTAAGTGCTGCACTTAGATGCTTATTTATCATACTTTGAGGTCACGTTGAATGAAAATCGGTTTCTTAATGACTGCGATTATATCTGGATCTTGATTTTTGTTTTCCATTTTTATGAGTTCTAATCCCTGTATTTCATTATCACCGACTTATCATTATCCCAACAACAAAACAAGATGAATCTAAATCAGTACGCACACAACCAGTCAAGGATAAATCACCAAAGATGGCCTCATTAGTGTGTATCTGTGAATTCAACTGCTCATTTGGACCGTACTGAGAGGGCACACACGTGAATATGTACATGTGTGGTTGAGTAAAGGGGTAATCAAATACGTAAATGGTGCAGTTTCAGCTCACTTAGTAGATACTGGACAGGTGATAAAACCTGCGCAGGCGTTCTCAGTTATATACCGCATTCCTGATAATCTATCTAGAGGAGCTCTACTACGTCTTCTCTCAGTAGCTGAAGTGGTTGCAAACAATACCAGAAGACCTAATCTTTGTTTGAAAAAAGAATTATGTTCAACCGCTGTGTTTACCTTGGACTGCAATAAGGTGGTCAACAAATCTTTCACACTTTTCCTTTTCTTTTTCTCTTCCTTCATTGTCGTTGCAATAATGGCCAGTTATGCGGTGGAAACATTTTTTGACGTAGAGTAACACATTACTTGTGGGGTGTCAAAATAAGTAGTCTAATTGTGCTCTAAGTTGAATTAGATTAGAAAATATTGTGAAATGGAAGACAGTAGTGGTGATTATTCATAATAGATTCGTAGAATGTGTCATATGAAAAATTGACAAGTGAGTCAGTTTAAGGTTATAAAAGGTGTGAGGTGAGTGAATGGCTAGTACAAAGTGGTATGTATTAAAGAGGAGGAGATAGTAAGACTGCAATGAGAGGTTCTTAATGAAATAACGAAGGTGTGAAGTTAAACAGGTGGAGGTATATACTGAGAAAAGAGATAATATCACTAATAATAATAAGTCCGAATAGTATAAATGGAAAATTCGTTTGTGTTGAGAGAATGTTTGAATGAATAGTATGAATTATGACGTATAACAATAATTGTAATAATAAACACAGAAACAAAAAAACAACTAAGAGTATTAAGGGGGAAGAGCACTCTTACTGAGAAAAGGAATCATAATCCAGGTTTGGCCACGGTAGGAACAGCGTCTGGACGTGTTCTTTTTGGATACAAAGTTCAGGTTTAGTCGATCTTATTGCAACAGCTTTAGTTGTATGTAGGAGACGTAAGCAAACTGTGCGTGATAACGACTTCAGAATTCGGTATATAGCTATGAAGGTTGTGTTGGCGTCGATGCTATGTTCAGTATCATGCTGGACCAAACTAGCAAATGTTTTCGAACCCACAGACGAACTTGTCTAATCGTGCGTCCTGTATAACGTGAATCACAGGTACAGTTGAAATGGTATATGCATGTAGAGGAGCTAAGGTTAGGTAAGATATGATTGAGTTGCTGGGTGAACATTGGACGGCTGGTGAAGGATAGACAGAGACGTGCAGAGTAGAATGTTTTCTTTATCGCCGTGGTTAAACGCTGTCATCGAATCTCCTCAGGAGTAACTCCGCTGCACTGTAGACGTTCGTATTTCATTAGTATGAAGCTAAAGAGGTGTGTATACATAGCTTTGGTCTCTAGCTTTCTAAATATATGGAACCATCCTCTTCTTGTTTAACACATTGGTTATATAATGATCAAACTTTCTTTAATACATACTGCTTTTCAAGGGTCGATTTGTAAGGATTTCATTTGTTTTTCGAATTTGATCACGGATTGATATCAGTTAGAGAACCATTGAAAACCAGCACTGGAGTACTGGACAGCTGTTTCTTCACCTAATTTCGAAATCATCAGCAGTACATACCAACTGGGATTAGAACGCAAGACCTTGTGGTTACAAGGCATTGGTTGAATGGTATAACCGGAAGGTTCAGGGTTCGAAACATCATGGTTGGTGCATACTGTCAATGATTCCCAAACTAAGATGAAACACCTGGCTGTCCAGTACTCCAGTGATGGTTTTCAGTGGCTCTCTAACTAATATCAATCCCTTGAAGGTATGTCTACTCCTCCCCATTCATTGGTTTATTTTCTGAAATACTCATAATGTCTCACACACCACTGATTACGAAACCTGTACTTTTGCTGACCATATATATATATATTATGGAATTATTTCATCTCATTTTATCTCATGTTCTCATTGACCGAACATATCCCATCTTATATTTGTTCCACAATACATTTCTGATGTAATTCTAATTTGACTTTACTCGCTGACTATTGTATGCATAAATTAATGAATTTATAATTAAAACAAGATTTTGAGCGAACAATTGTTTTCGATAACTTCTTCAGGCTCTACAGTTATAAATCCATGAATAATAGAGTACATATAGCCAATAAAGGCAAATGAAAATAATATCAGAAACTGTATTGGGGTGCATGTGTAAGTTGAGATGATAGTCCATTAGTTAACATAGTCAATCAAATTTGTATAGAGTGTATAGTCAGAAAAGTGTGATGAAGTGGGAATGAACAGTTTGGTGATATAGTGCTGTTTTATAGTCAACAGAATACAAATGTCATTGGGGTGAGAGAAATGCGATAGCCATAAAATACATCCAAACACACATTAACAAAGGGACACTGAATGTGAGGGCTGACCGATAATGTCTAATAATAAAATAAAGAGGCTAAATTGTAAATTGTAATAAGATGTTACAGAGTTGGTAGGCTTAGTGTAAAATCACAAAGGTTGACAAAATTAAGGGTAACAATGAGGTGAAATAAACTGGGTGGAGAAATGGATAATAAAGACATGATATCACAGAATGATAATGATGGTAGTAATAATAATACGGAAATTTTATGATCCTGGTGACCTTATAGTGGGCCAGGGTAGACAGAGAGAGTGAATAAGTTTTTTCTGTACACATAAGTCTGGTCTTTCTCAATTAATCTCTAAAGCCTCAGCTATGGCTAGGAGGCGTAATCGTGTGCCTTTGGGGAGGTTGTTCGGTACTCGATACACAACTGTAAATGACTCTTCTACTTTGATGCTGTGTTCGCTATCCACTAGATGAGCCAGAATTGCACTATTAAATGATTTGGATTTATAATTGTTGAGCCTGAAAAAAGAATTAATTGAAACCACATTTGTTCGCTCTAACTATTTGATTCTGACAAAATCGTATTATAACTAGTTTGATTAAGTATTATAGGTTGTACGCAGCTGAAGAGAACCAACGAAATTGAATGGGTGCATCTTATTCTGTATGAATGTTTGCTCTATCTCTATTCAAATACCTTCCTAATTTCGACAAAGAAAGGAAGATGAAATTTGCAGTATAAAATGATACCATTCTATTTCACAGGTTCTCATCAGCTGCAGGCTACCTGAAATTACAATGGTTATATAAATGATAATAACTCACTTTAATGTTTGAGTGGTTGTAGAAGCGAGATAAAATTGACGCATCCAAAAATGAAAGCATTACAATTTTTAGTTTAAGTTTTCATCATCAATTTATACGCTTTTAAAGTTGAAAAGAGGAGGGAGGGGTAAGACAGAAAACAGAAAAAAGTGATTAACAGAAACAGTGTTAGCTTGTAGGTTCACATAGCAACTCAAAAAAAAACAAAGGCGGTTACAGTTTATGAGGTTAAGATTTGTTCAGTGAGTTGAGATCACTGAATTAGATGACTAATTATTATAATCAAAATCAAAATTCAGTTACCAAAGGAGTGAGAGGTTAATCACACTCTCTTTCTGTATGCATGCATAAGTCTGGTTTAAATCGTTTGATTGCGATCGCTTCGGCAAATCGTAGTAAATTTGCTGTCTTTTGTCTATTTAATATTTTGAAGGACTTAGAAATCTCTACGAGATGTCCGGTATCAACAGTATGTCTGTTAATTGCACTCTGAGAATATTTGCTTCCTTTCAGGCACAGGTTACTTGGAATATGTTCAGAAAACCGGATAGAAGCCCTTCTTTCTGTCCTTCCAATGTACTCGCTCCCGCAAGTGCACGTAAATTCATAAATGCAATTGGAGGTGAAATCAGCAGGGTATTTATCCAGTTTTGAGTGGATTATAGAAGGAGTGGTGTTGTATACTGTTATGAGTTTTGCTGCCGGGAAGCTTCTATTTATTGCTCCTTTCAGTCTTTTGTCAATCTTTTGTGACACTGCATCTCCTTTGAATGGGAGACAAATAAACATTTTTTTTTCTTTTCAACAGTTAGGTGCTTTTTCTTCTAATCTTTTTCTCTACTACATTTCTGTATAAATCCCTCAGGTTATCCATTTTCCCTCAGGCATTTCTCGACGAAATCTAGTTCCTCTTCGACCTTGTTTGGTGAACATAGCTTCCTGGCTCTGTCGTACAAAGTCCTCACTAATCCACGTTTATAGCTTATGAGACAAAAGCTGTTGTAGTGAAGATATTGTCCAGTCCAGGTTTCCTTCCAATAGATGGACTTTTCGATCATGCCTTCGTTTGTTCTTTTTAAATTTAGATCCAGGAAATTGAACACATTTTTATGTTCATATTCCATGGTGAACTTGATATTTGGATGGGTCTCATTTAGGCGATCATATAATGTCGATGCGTGATCCATGTCGTTGCAAACAACAAATGTGTCATCAACATATCGGCGATAGTAGGTTGTTCCATTGATAGCAGAACTTAGTTGTGTCTGTTCAATGTAGCCTGTCAATGGACGTGAACATTGAACGTTTGTTTATTGGAACTGGCAGCGACTGGTGGGCAACTCGAAGGCGCGAATGGTTCGATCGCGTGCAAGTTGGGTGAAGGAGGAAAGGAACACGAATAAAAATACTTTATAACTTCATTTGTACTAAACACTTGTTTGTAGACTTTATATTTTGTCTTGCTTTAATTGAGTTCCTTTCACATCTCCAATGTTTCTCACCAACGCCGAATCCCTTCCTTTCTCCGACGTCAAATTTATCTCCCTGCTGTTTTATATTTTTATGTCTATGAACGTCTCTCTGTATACTACTTATAAACCGTATCAGAAGCACATGCCACAATAGTAATAGAAAACAGAGTGTATAATCATGTAATAGGAGGAATAATTGTTAATAGGAATCAGTAACCGTTTTTTCTATCTGCACAGGTTTGATTTGCATCGCTCGATAGCAGCAAATTCAGTAAGCTGAGGTAAAATATGGTTTCTTTCCTAATTGATAATAGTAAGTGTAGTTTGAATATCCTCTTTGTGTCCTCATTCAATAAGATGTCGGCCTACGGCGCTTGTATAGGACTGAGAACTGCTGACTTTTAAACTTTCTGGAATATTTCAAGAGTATCTAGTGGCTGCTTCTACTTCCACCTCCTCAGTATACTTCCTCTCACGTACACATGAATTTGCAAACACAGTGAAAGTTGACTTTTACTGGGTACCGGTCCACTCTCGATTGATAAGGAGCATGACTAAGTTTGTAAGCAAAAGCAAATATCTTTAAAAAAGATAGAAGAATGATCCACGTGTTCAAATTTGTTTCATGCAGTTTCAAAAATAATCAAAGGTACATTGCTACAAATAACTGAAAACTAGCTAACTAGTTTCATGATAAAATGACAATCATATATCAAATTACAACGGGGGGGGGGGGAACTTCACCAGTAGTTTAGTGCAACAGCTTTTGCATTTTGAATCAAAACTCCACTACTCATCATAATACTGAGATTTTGAGCAGTAGTACACCTATCTCAACTCTGGCAACGACAGACTTTGTGAATAAGAAAAGCTGTAGGCCAGTGTTAAGAAGACATTAAGAAGCTGTCAGCAAATGTATGACGATTGTATCTGATTTATTAGTTTTTTCACACAAATAGTGTGAAGTGTATAAGATAATATCATTTTATTCCACTATAGGTGAAAGAAACCACCAAAGATAAGTGATTAAAATCTGAAACTTTTATTTATTAAAACGCAGCTTTGTTACAGAAATTATTCTTCTTAGTAATTTTCACTTTTACATTGCTAAAATTTAATGAATTTGAGTTATATTCACCAGTGTTAAATTATCCTCCACTTGTTAACTTCTTTTATCAGTTTCATGGATGAGAAATTGTTTCACCGGTTATTTTGAAAACTAACAAGAACAAAGATTTGTGCTGGATAAAAACAGCTCATTTTTTCTAATAATTTTACGGCGTTATTTCAGGTGGTAACAGTGACATAGTTCTTTATAAATGCTGATGTTTAACAACAAAAATTACTGCAACTCAAAGGGCATCATAGTGGAACAAGAGATATGAATACAAGATACTTGAATATTTAAACAGTCAGATTTAGTTAAAAATTCATATCTGTTGTTTCGCCATTATGGCTTTTGAGTTGAAATAATTTTCTTGAAAAGACATCTTCCTAATTATTTATTTTTATATATATGTATTAGCCTTGTAGATTAAATAATGAAGTGACTACCTTCCATTATAAATATTTCTTCTATTTAATCAGGTTATACAGTGTACGCACTAGTCAAAAAAATTCTTCGCTTATCTTGAATAGAATCATCTACAAGTTAAGAAAAAAACTTGACTTTTACTCTCATATTCTCTCCCGTGTACATCTTTGTGTCTCTTTTAAAAGTGACACATAGAAGACAAACGACTTCTTGCTGTTGTTGTTGTTACTGTTGTATATTGAGTACTGAGAATGTGTCAAATTTTAATTTCACTTTCAAACATTCCCATGAGAATCGACTGATGGTATTCAGTGTTCGATGAAGTAATATGTTTCAGTTTCTTTTGTTTTCTATCTCTTTCTTTCTCTCTCAAAAGCATATGGTAGATAGATTGAGTTATCTATTTGAGCCTATCAAATCGTTTGTTTGTTGTTGTTGTTTTTACTTCGCGATGTTCCCACTTAGTTTTTCCCGGGCTAATGAAGAAAGACTGTAACATATTACGCAGGATGTTAAAGGTTGTCAGCAGGGTAAGCAATGTGATACTTAACCAGCTTGTTAATATTTTGGTCGACAGGCACATGGACTCATGTGAAAAATGGGCCGAATCTATTTTATCTAACTCACACCATCCTCTTCACTCACAACTCTCCCCTTGCATCTCACCAGACAAAACCAGAAGCCTATATAGAAAACTATATGCTCGCACCTGCAAGTACAAAACTCAACCATACCCTACTTAGCTCGTGTTCTGTGTGATAAAGAAAGCATTAGGCGTGACACCTATAATTCATTAAATAGTCAGTAGTACAACTGAACCTCGTCTTTCCAACTCACATCATTTATAGGTACAACATTTTCTTCCTTTCTTTTCCTTTTCTCTCTCTCTTTTTTTCCGTTATGTGCTGCTTTGTTTCTTTCTCTCGCTTACGCCAGTTAATAAGACAGCTCCCACTTTTCTAACACCTTCAAACACTGTTCAACTTTGGTTTTGCTACCGACATGCCAATGTGTTGTTGTCATAATGAATTGAGATTTCCTTAATCTATGTAAAATTCTATTTATTGATAATGAACTAACTGGATGCAATACTGTAGTAAAAATGCTGAGAATTCCATTCTGTATCACAAGTACTGTTTTGGAATAAGGCAAATTATTATTATTATGTATGAGAGTCAAAATGAAGTGTTCTTCATCTACTTTCACATCCAATGAGTTCCGAGTGGAACATAGGGCTTCAAGTCAAGAATTCGCAGTGGCGGTAATTTTGTTGCTTATTTTAGCGGCAGGTTTCTACTCTCACTCTTTATCTTCTCTCTTTACCGAGGCAACTAACACACTAATCGATACTGGTGAGTGAGTGCGTCAGCTGGGAATTGAACCCTAGTCCATGTACATAGTTGACAATGTTTGTACCATTGAACAAACAACATATGAAGGGTTATTCTATGAACACATTTGAAGGGCAGGTTTTACTAGACTCCAATGTCGGTTAGAGTACTAATGATAACCAGAAAAAACTTCGAACAGTAAATGTGCCAGGATGATATAAGCTCATTTTTGATTATTTCAAGGTTCTTCTTGACTGGCTACAACCTAACCAGTACAAAAATATAACTATGTTAAAGATTTGAATATGGCGGTCTGCTTGAAACTTGGACTACCTTAAACTTGCATCAATACATTTCAAATGTTTTGTTTAAATCTATGAAATTATGACATCTGGCGAGTATTTAAAATATTTATAATCTGCTCATTCATATGTTTCCAGTAAACATTAGCAAAAGGCATATTTCTCGATGGCAGCTTTTCCCAATACATAAGATGCCAGTTCATGAGTGGTGTTCTTGCTTCACTAGATGTACTTCTACACATTTTATAATTGTAATTCAACAGACTGTCGGCGTGCATTTCCCAAAAGGAGGCAAAGAGGAGATATCCATTTCGATTGGTTTGCACTTCAGGTCAGACAGAAATGTGTCATACGATCGACAGTCGTCAGTCAGTTAGTCTTTTATTTGAAGATTCTGGACGGAAAGAAAATGTCGTGTAATGAACTTCGCTGGAAATTCTGTAAATTATATAAACACTATAAGTTTTCAGAATGTAGGTGTTACAAATTTTTTGGAGTAATTTGAGCGCCGAGTTACACTGAATCATTATAAATTATTTAAAATAATCCCAGCGTGTTTAAGAAAAAAAATAAAAAGAAGATGTTTCTGAACGCTTCTCTGTGTAAGCCACACTTGCTTCCTCCGGAACAGAATTATTCGGATTTAATTAACCATCAAAATATATAATCGAATAATTACATAAACGGAAGTCCGTTCATCTGAAGGTCACTTGTTGGGACACATTTGTACCAATAGAAAAATGGGTGAACAGTCATCACATATTTGTAATGACTAATGACAAATTTTCATAAACGTGTATTTGTCAGTACGACTGTTTGTGTTGTTTGTTGTGTGGGGAACACGTTAAAACATGAAAAGAAAAGCACTAACAACACTAATCGTAATGTAGCAGCAGAGAATGTTGTTGTCACGGTGTTAGATATACTCCTTGTTAAGATGTCGGCCAGAATGTCGCCTCTGAACGCCACATTCATCCATGGCGTCTTCTTTGTCATAGAGATGGGTTGTTCTTTGTTGATTCTCGGCTTTATGTGTTTATGTATAGAGCATGGTGGATAGACATTCTCAAGTAGTGTCTTCCTGAAAAGAGTGATCTCCTCTTCTACTGATTCTGAATCGAACTTGTCAATAAAACATATGTCTGTTTTGGACCTTCGAAGCGATTAGGGCTGAATCTGAGTCACATGGGGAATGCAGTCATTCACTGAAAAGTGACGACATTTAGCTGATGAGTACTGAGTGAGACCTTTGGTCCCGGAGCCTTCTTCTAACTATACTTAAAAACAAGTTGCCTCAAGCCACAACGCTTAATGCTTATAAATTTTTTGAAGATAGCCGATCACCTTAGTGGGTAAACGAGTAAAGCTTGAGCAGAAAGTGAAACACTCCTCCTTTTAAATATGAAGTTTCTGATTTAGCAGTCAAAACCAATGTGTTATGGCCTCAGCACACAGGAAACTAATCTATGCGTTCGTATGTATGGTTAGCCAGAACTTTTTTGACTTACGCTGTTCAAAAGTGCCCCTCCCAAGTACAGCAAAATGACGGCTATTCGAGATGAAATCTGCGGTATTATTTAACAATGATAATAAAAAATCAAAACTCCAATTCCCTTGTCAGGCAGCTATACAGATCAGAGAATGTTTAGTACAAAATAAGCTTTATGGAATAAAATTAGTTAACCAAGAAGTCAAACGTAAGTGGTAAAATCTGAGAATCAAGTAAAGTACTCCCAACAAAAGGGGGCGGGGGATTAAAACTCTGTCAGCAAGAATCAGGCATCAAACAATTCTCGCAGATAGTCCAGGGTCACTCAATAAAACAAAATCGCAGTCGTAAAGTGACACATTACCAATATTTTTATCGCATCATCATAAAGAGGAGCATTACAATTAAAGGTTAGGCGAAAACAAAAACAAATAATAGGGGTTAAGTCAATAGATGATATGCAAACATCGGGACAGGGATATATAGCCTAGGAGAAAAAAGGATAAAAATTGCAAAGTTAGTCGAAGCATCTAAGTAAGCGTCAATATTTTAATATGGCGGAGGCTCTAGCAATTCATCAATACAACCCTGAACTCTGTATACAGAAAAAGTTTGTCCCGTCTCTTATTCTACCTTGGTCTTAACCTCGTTCCTTGTAAATGAAATATTTTTTGATTTTTTCTTTTCATTCTACTTTCACTTTTAGTTAGCTTTTGCTTCAATAATTAATTCGCTATTATCACTCTCATATGCTCCTTTTGTATATTTTCACACCCTCTTCACACTTGTTAAATTGACACTCAAATACCACCTTTCTTCTCACCACTCAATAGCAATTTTATCCTTATCAAATTTCTATCTTTTTGCCGTTGAGTACCACGTAATTTTCAACTTCTAATTTTCACTTCTAAAGCCACTTCTGAGTAATTATATCAATTATGTCACCCCCTATTACTCAACAATAGACCACTATATATTTTTGTAAGTATAAATACTATTGTACAGCCTCTGAAGATGATTTCGTCGATAAAGAAAATTTTCTTCGCTGAATCCGTCTTTTAATAAGATTCGTTGAAAAGGGATTTTCCAAAGAAGTATACCGTTAAATCCAGTTACGGGTAAAACCGGTAATTTCACAACTTTTCGACAATAAATACCCAAGAACAGACAATGTCAAAATTCTATTCTGATAAGAAGCAGTACACTGTTTATAATGGGAATTCCTCCTCTGAGGCCTCACTCACTCTAGCTGATGTTCCTCAATGAACTGTTCTTCCTTCTGATAAAATGATTTGCCCAATTCAGATGAAGTCAGTTTTTGAAATATGACGATGGTCTGGCTGTTACTATGCCCGTTACTTGTCGCTCAGACTGTTCCAAAATGAATGACTTTTTATTGGAAATCAGTCAGTGTTCCTTGATGTCAAATGGTCTTAAGCTTTTTTCCCTTCACATTCAGATGCAAGAGCAAACTACATCAGTTGGTAAGCTCGAAGGCTTTCACTGTCAGAAATGACAAAGAAGTTGAAAACAAATGGAATGTTTAATACCTTGGACTGTGTATTGCCTGTGATCTTTCCTAGTATTCCCACATCATGTTAGTTTCCAGAAAGATATTTCGTTCAAAGTTCTACATATGGAAGTTACGATAATCTGGTATTACTCGGTCTCTACCTTCTAAGTTTACAGATTCTTGTATTCTACCTATTCTTTCCTGTTGCTCTACAGACCCTAGTGTTTCCTAGGCGACTTGAGAAAGACTTTACCATATTGCGAAGGACACTAAAAGCTGTTAGTAGGGCAAATGAACTGTCACCAAACCAACTCGTTAATACTGTTATAGATGGACACATGGACTCCTGTAAGAAATGGGTAATTATTATCTTCAATGGTTTGGTTTGTAAGGATTAGTTTTGTTGTTACCAGTTGATCACGGATTGATATCAGTTAGAGAAGCATTGAAAACCAGCCACAAGGAGTACTGGACAGCTGTTTCATCAGCCTAGTTTGGGAATCATCGGCAGTATGCACCCACCGACAGAGTTCGAACCCAGGACCTTCCGGTTACAAGACAAGCTCGTATACCATTGAGCCACTGGGACCCGATTCAGTGGCTCATGAATTCTAACTTCAATCAATTCGTGATTTAGCGTGACTCTAACCATTGTCGTAGGTGGGACATCCACGTGACATCTGGATGGACCTCACTGGTTACGACGTCTCACCCGTTTTAATTATTGCCCCTGTAATGAGTAAGTTAGATGAAATACTCTACTCACTGCTAAAGATTCCATATTTGTACCACAAAATACTGTTCAGAATAAAAGCTATTATTATTACATTTATTATTATTATTATTAAAACACAAGTCGTTTCACCCATTTTGTGTCTCACGTGTGAGTGTATTCTCTGAGATGCCATTGAAGCAGTTCACTGGATGTACCTTTAAGGCGACAGATGAAATTCCGATTGTATGATCATAAAAAGTCTTTAGAATTTCTTCCATAGCATGCTAACTTAGAATTATTATTATTCCTTTAATTCCTAGAGGAACATAGGGCTTCCAACGCGCACGTCTCCATTGCGTTCAGTTCTGTACCAGAGTTTTCATCTGGCTCCAAGCCTGCCCATACGTTTTCATCTCCTTTTCACATCAACTCCTCAACTCCATGTCACCCTTCCACTGACGACCAACTCGCCGCTTCCCTTTCGAGTTCCACTCGAGCAATGGCTTGTCTAGTGATGTCACTTGATGGCTTGTTTCTTTAGAGTATGGCCAATCCATCTCCATTTCCTCCTGCCTGTTTGTTGCACAATCGGTTCCTGGTTGGATCGCTCATTGCCAGAGATCTCTGTTTCTGATGTTTTCTGACCGGCCATCTGATCTCGAGCAGTACTGAGCGAAGACAACTGATAATGAAGGTTTGTAGTTTGTTTTTTGAGATGCTCTTTATGACGCGCAGTGCAAGTCTCTGATCCGTATGATAAGTAGCACTGACTTCACATTGGAGTTGAAAATCCGGGTCTTAGTTTTGATGCTGAATGCTGTTGACCTCCACACAGACTTGGGAGTAATGAAGCTTGTCTTGCTTTTCCGATTCTTGCTTTGATATCCTCGTCAGTTCCGTTGGCCTGAGGTTGTTTCTTTCAGGTTCCTCCCATGTATGCTGATTGTTGTCAGTTGTTGTTGTTGCTGTTGGTGGTGTTTCCCAGGAATTTTCATCACCTCTGTTTTCTCTATGTTCAACCGAAGTCCTATCTGTGGTGCTTCTTCCACTGTCAACTTGTTGCTTTTCGCTTGCATGTCTTCCAAATTGTGGGAAATCAGACATATATCATCGGCGAAGTCCA
Source organism: Trichobilharzia szidati (assembly GCA_944472155.2). Lineage (NCBI taxonomy): Eukaryota > Metazoa > Platyhelminthes > Trematoda > Strigeidida > Schistosomatidae > Trichobilharzia > Trichobilharzia szidati. Next base: position 114,216,141 of record OX235272.1, on the reverse strand, counting down.
GATCCTCCAAGCTTTATGTGTGGGTCCATTTTATGCCTGTTTCCTCATTGCCCGCCGCCCACTGTTTGTCACATTATCCAGTCTACTGCCATCAAGAAAATCATTGGCGATAGTAGGCAGCAGCCAGTTTGTCTTACACCTGTCCTCACTTCGAAGGGTTCCGTAAGTTTCCCGTTGTGGATTACTTGGCATGCAGCATTGTCGTACAGCTGTTCGATGAGATGTATAATTGTCGGTGGCACCCGTAGTAGCATAGTAGTTTCCAAATCACCTCTCGATCGACGCTGTCTGCTGAAGGCCTTTTCAAAGTCGATGAAGTTGAGATAGAGAGGTGACTGCCATTCCAAGCTTTGTTCAATGATGATCCGTAATGTTGCGATTTGATCAATACATGACTTGTTTCTCCTGAATCCAGCCTGTTCCGGTCGAAGTTTTTCATCCAGGTTGGCATGTTTGATTCTCTCCAGGATGATGTGGTTTAGTATTTTGCTTGTGATGGACAGGAGCATAATTCCGCGCCAGTTCTTGCATTGACTTAAGTCTCCTTTCTTTGGTAGTTTGAATAAATATCCTTTCTTCCAATCTTCTGGTACTTTGCCTTCTTTCCACACCTTCTCCAGTAGTGGCGCAATATGCAATATTTGCATATTACATCCTGATTTTTCATCCTTATTATTTGCCTTTTTGTCCTTCCTTGTTTAATGTTTATTTGTGATACTCCTCTTTGTGGTTGTGTGTTGTTTAACAATATATTGGTTTGTTTGAGTGAATGAAGGTTATTCTGATCTAGGACTGTATGTGGGAAGCTTTAGTGGTGTGATTCTGGTGCACAGAGATTTTGATCGCCCCCCTCGTTGGGAATATTCTCCTCGCCTCTCCTATTCTAGGTTACTTTTAACATTTGAACTTTGGCTAACTACTTTCGTCCTGCAACGCTTGTTTTTGTATTTAGAGACATACACATTGCCTGTATAGCGGCTGCCTCACGGCATTGTTGAGGTAAAATTGAGCTTTGATGTTATTATTACTGAATAGAACCGTTAAGGTATTGAAGGATAACCGTATTTTCCATGCCTTTGGAATGCTTCGTGATACCGCTTGTCTCATTGAAGTTTTGTCAGCTATATAGTAGAATGTAGTGATCAGTTTTTTACGTTCAGATCATAACCGAATAAATTTGGTCTTCTCAGTGGTTGTGTAGACAAACTGAGAGATGACATCGCCATCATCATCCTTACAGTATTTATCTTTTCAAGTAAGACTGTCACGTTTTTATTAAGGTTTAATGAGGTCATAAGTGATTGTGTGCTGCTCAGTCTTAAACTGTGACAAAAAACAACTGCTGGAATATATATATGTGTAAAACTTGGGCAGTGTGGTAGTAAGTAATTCCATATTAGTTTGTTTATTAGGTATATCACACAGTGAAACAGTATTATTAACTGGATGACGTTTCGAACAAAATTTATTCATTGTTCATAATCATATCAATTGTGATCACACGACTTTGACACTTGAGGTTTATAGCTTTCTTTGTTCTCTCCTATTCGTCGTCGTTGGGGTAGTAGAATTTTCCAGATATCTGACTGGACAGGTGTTGAATTATTCCTATTACATGTATTCGCTCTCAGTTGATTCGATAAGCAAAGCTTCTGTTATCAATCTCTCCCTCAATCCTGTTATATGAGATTAGATTCTAAAACTGTCATCCTATCCCATCCTATCGTATGGTTGTGTGCAACTGCATGTAGTGAGCCCTATAGCTGAACTCTAGATTGCTTATCTTACTTGGATCAACCAATCTAGATTTTGCTAAGTTTTTATGTTCAGCTAATCTGACTGCCCCTGTTCTACTAGTTTGACCTATGTATTTGGCCTGACAATCATTCCGGCAGGGTATTAGAAAACCTAAATTGTTTTGTTTTAAAGGCTCCACAGGATTGATCCTTTAACTAAAAAAGCTTGTTTCTAATTGAGTTTGTGGGTGGTCTGAATGCCGTTTTTATTCCTGCCTTGTTGAGAATTCTGCGTAAGGCTTCTGAGGTTCCTTCCTTGTATGGAATTACTACTGATGATTTAGATTCTTTATCATCAGTAGTAGATTGGTTCAACCAAATAAGATAAGCAATCTAGAGTTCAGCTATAGGGCTCACTACATGCAGTTGCACACAACCATACAAAAGGATGGGATAGGATGATGGTTTTAAAATCTAATCTGATGTCACAGGGTTGACGAGAGATTGATAACAGAAGCTTTGTTTATCGAATCATCTGAGACTGGATACGTGTAATAGGAATGATTCAACACCTGTTCAGTCAGATATCTGGAAAATCCGACTACCCCAACGACGACAAATAGGAGAAAACAAAGAAAGCTATAAAACTCGTGTCAAAGTCGTGTGATCACAATTGATATAATTATGAACAATAACAGATTGTGTTCGAAACGTCATCCAGTAAACTGTAATACTGTTTCACTGTGTGATATACCTAATAAACAAACTAATATGGAACAACTGTTGGAAGTTTAAAGTCTTCATACCAATCTTCCCATTGATAAGCTTGAACAAAGCAAGAAAGACGAATCGCATTGTATCGAGCACTCGCACTTGCATGAATACTTCATAGTGCTACACAGAGTCCCTCAAGACCGCACAAAGAGACTGAAAATACGCTATCTGTACGTACATTGCCTATTCCGGATATGAAACTGAACCTCTGTATTCAAAAGCACTACATACAGTCACTCGCTCTCTTTTGGCTAGAGTAACGTTCTTACTACAATTCCGCTTCCCTTTATTATGTGAGTTTATTATTATCGTTCTCATCAACCTTATTTTATTATCACTCTATTACTGCTTATCAATAACATTGCGTTTTCATACAGATTTTATAGTTTTTGTTCACTCTACAAAATCATATGAAGTGTAATTATATTTCATTGGTTTACACACAATGATAACTGTTTTGTTCTTGGTAATATTTCGAGCAAAATTACTGCTCATGTTCACACCACTGTTGAAATTGTTTTTGATTTTAATTCCAAAGTGGCTATACACCATGCCGTATACATAAACACATAAAGCCGAAAATCAATCAAGAAGAACCCATCTCTATGTCAAAGAAGACGCCATGCATGAATGTGGCATTCAAATGCGACATTCTGGCCGACATCTTAAAGAGGAGTATATCTAACGCCGTGAAAACAGTATTCTCTGCTGCTACATTACGATTAGTGTTCTCAAGTCGCTCATTGTTCTTGAAATACCGTACAGATAAACTGTCACATTTGATCACTTCTATGTCTATCCACCTACCAATTTACTTGCTCATGTGCTCATGAGGGTACTGGGTTCCAGCCCCAGTGGGAACAACATTACTCACTGGGGAATGTGGGTAAATCCAGATGACGAGTCCCAAACAGGACCAAATGGTTATCCTGAATTCCACTGCTAGTCACCATCCACCAAAGTTACTTCAAATTTAGATTGATTCTTGACAGTACACAAGCGAAAAGCAACAAGTTGGCAGAAGAAGCATCAAAGATAGGACTTCAGGTGAACATAGAGAAAACAGAGGTGACGAAGATTCCTCGGCACCATCACCAACAGCAACAACAACTACAGAAAACAATCAGCATAAATGGAAAGAACCTGAAAGAAACAACCTCCTCTACCTACCGACCTGGGAAGCATCGTTTCAACTACAGGCGGAACTGACGAGGATATCAAAGCAAGAATCGGAAAAGCAAGGCAAGCCTTCACTACTCTTACGTATGTGTGGAGGTCAACAGCACTAATCAGCATCAAAAATAACATCCTGATTTTCAACTCCAATGTGAAGTCAGTGCTACTCACTATACGGATCAGAGACTTGGCCAGCGCGTCATGAAGAGCATCTCAAACAAACTACACACCTTCATCAACAGTTGTCTTCGCTCAATACTACTCAAGATCAGACGACCTGCCAGAAAAGATCAGCAACAGGGATCTCTGGGAGCGAACCAACAGAGCAGGAACTGATTATGAAACAAATATGCGGGAAGAAATGAAGATGGATTGGTGACCATACTCTGAGGAAACCATCAAGTGACATCACTAGACAAGCCAATGCTCGAGTGGAACCGGAAAGGGAAGCGGCGAGTTGGTCGTCAGTGCAAGGGTGACTTGGAGGAGGTCATGTGAAGAGGAGATGTAAACGTGTGGGCAGACTTGGTGAAGACCCTAGAAGAGAACCGAATGCAATGGAGACGTGCACGGCTGAAGCCTTATGTTCCTCTAGGAATTAAAGGAAACAACAATATAATAATAATAACAGCACACAATACCAGCCATCATTTACTGATATTTTGAAAGGATTCCTTTATGTCCTACTCATTATTATGATTATTAATATTGTTATGGTAAGTAGAAAATATACTTAAATTCTATGTACTTCGATTTCCTGTTAAACGCATATGAGATTCTTCCCCTTAGATTGGAAATAATACGCTTTTTTGTGAGCATAACAAGCGACATTACGACGTCATGTAGTCAGGTTTTTCGAAAAGGCTAAAATATACCAATTCATTTTCCTGTTTCTCTACCCAAATATTTTTTTACTCTTAAGTCAAATGAGTATCGCAAATCAATCTTCTAAGTATCTGTCGATAAAAAAGTGGAATTGCAAAGATCACGTGATATAAGAATAAAACTTGTGCACTGTAGTGGTAGAGTAGAAATTCCATTCTGAGTAAAATTTAGTTTGATAAATTTTCACTGTTTTATACAGTAGTATTTAGATAAAGCAATAAGAAGACATAATTTGTCTGAATCGTGTAATGTATTTGCGCAACACAGTTCAAACAATCTGATCACACACGGACTTGTCATAGGAATATATATGAAATTAATAAAGAGGTAAGAGGTAAGAAAATAGACTTAGGTCAAGGTAAAAGGACATATACAAGGTCAAAATAACAATGAAGATCACTAAACCAAACAGCAGAGGTAAAAGTACATCTGCTATGTTATAACAAAACAAAATTTACCAAGGAAGGTGGTTTCATGTGATGACGAATTGTTTTTGAACGCACAAAGGTGGCTTAAACCTTCTAATTGCCAGCTAGGGCTTCCACAAACTTTAGGATACGACCCAAACACGTTTTATAGATGGGTTTAGAAGATCTGTTAACGTCAATTTTATGTCCTGTCACTATAATATGTTTCGCAATAGAAGAGCTAGGTCTCCTGTTTTCACCGTTAATAGGTTCTGAAGATTCCATTTGTTTCTGGAGCCATTTAGGAATATGCTCTGAAGCCCTTACTTGCAGAGATCGATGAGTCCTCCCTATGTATGTGTATCCACACGTACATTCAAATTAGTAAATACACTGGGATGTGGCATCATTTTTCGCATGTTCAAAGGGCTGAGATGGATTGGTATATTGGCTTCATATTTCCAATTATTATGATATTAGCTGCATAAAAAGTCTTTCTAACAGCAGCAGCGTTCAATCTTTGTGTAGTTTTCGAGCTGCTATGGTCCCCCATATAGGGTTGATGATGTACACGTCTTTCTTAGGGGCGAGTTGGAGAGTGGGCCTTGGTGTTCTGACTACATGTGTGTTGGGTGTAGACCCGATGAACATGGACTTAATCATCAACTCTCTCCCAGCCCATTGTGTGGTTGTATGTTGGTGCATGCAGTGAAATCGATGAGCCTTTTTCCAAATTACTTATCTTCTCGGGGTCGACTATTCTTACCTTAGCTAAAGTCTTGTGTTCCGGCAATCTCACTACCTCTTGATCTACTAGTTTGACCTGTGTAGTTGACCACAACTCACAGTCATTACGAGGTATTTTGTAAGTTATATTAATTTGTCTAATTGGGTCCATGGGTTCCTTCAACCTAAAGAGCTTGTCCTGCATGAGTAAGTTTGTAGGTTTGAATGCCACCCTAATTCCTGCTTTATTAAGAATCCCACGTAGGGTCTCAGATGTCCCCTTCTTATGTGGTATAACAGTAGATGCCTTATATTCTTTCCTGTTTATGTTATCATTACTAGTCTCACAAATATTTTCATTTTTCCTTCGGCCTTATCTGATATTCCTAATGAATTTTATGGGATAGTTATTTGATACCAAAGCTTCTTCTCTCTGACCCATCACTCATACCGGAAATATGGAAAATACTACTACTACCCATCATCAAATCAAGCGATGAAAAATAATGATGGAATTATATAAACGAAGTTAGAATGTTGTGTGAGTCAGTACCTTGATATGATTATGAGCAGTAATAAATTGTGTTCGAAACGTGGTCATCAGCAAATATCACTGTACTGTATAACACCACTGTGAGACTTTATCAAAATAAATTTTACCCATAATGGAATCACGTGATATCTTATATTTACTCAATTTCGAAATAACATCACATGTTAAATGGCGTATAATCTACTGATCAGGATGTTAGCAGAAAAAAAAGAAGTTCAGTAGAGATATCTTTTCAAGAATTTTATTCTCAGCCGCTCACCCGCATCTGTTCTTTTCTTGAATCATTAGGTCATGTCAGTATTGTCAAATTTCCAACTCGACTTGATAAAACGCTGGATCTAGTATTTACTAATGATGCGGAAATATATGAAGCACGCAGACGTGCTCCTATAATGAACTCTGATCATTGTATTATTCGGATATTACCCAAGATATATAGCAGATATCACTCTAATATCCTCTCAAATCTCTCCAGGAAAACACAACAAAGATGTTACTCACAAGAAAACATGCTCAAACTAAGATGTATGTTAAATGACACAAACTGAGAACTTTTCACTTAACACACACTGGATGATACTATTTCCAATCTGACTGACTATCTTAAATTCTGTCTTGATGTATGCTGTCTAAAACAGATAATTTTCAAAAGAATAGACCGTCTCTCTTCCCCTTATCTTAAAAAGCTTCGAAGAGAAAAAGAGAGACTGTACAAGACTTTCTGTACAGTCTATGTACTACTTAAAAACCTTGTCAGTAGTACGCATCATACCATGACTAACTTATCAATCTTCAATATTTGTGAAGTTTACAGAAGAATGATAACTGAACAAAAAATACTCTTTTCGATAACCCCTTCATCATCAGGCTCTACAGTTATACATACATAATAGTACTGAATGAATGAATTAGTGTTATGAACAACATTAATGTTGCTGTTTAAATAACATCGAATAAATAATAATAATATCATTGGATTACAGTTCAATAGCATCAACATAACAATACACTGAATATCAGAGAAACCAGGTTAGATAATATTACAAATTCATGAATTTATAGTCTCTACTGAAGGCCGGCCAGGGCAGTAGCAGAGGCTGGACCAGCACCGTTAATCTTTCCTGGTCTACTGAAAATGACTATACTATCCTGAGAACGATGTTGAAGGTAGTTAGTAGGACTAGTGGTGTAAAACTTAGTCAGCTCGTCAGTACATGAATTGATAGGCATCTGAATACATGCGAAAAATGGTCTAAAACCATACTCTCCGACCCCCAACACCCCCTCTATTCCCAACTCTCTCCTTGTATCTCATCAAGTAGAACCACAAATCAGTATAAAATAATCTATGCTCGTACAACCAAGTGCAGGAACTTAACGATACCATACTTGGCCCGTGTTCTAAGTGACAGAGACAATGTCAAGCGTGAAACCTATGACTTGCTTTGTTGCTAATAACATAATTTTAGGCTCTTTTATTTCTCTTATTTTGTATTCTATAGTGAATTCCTTCTTAAACATACTTAGCTACCTAAATTATTAACACTGGCCTCCTTATTTGTACTTTACTTTATTCCTTCTTTTTGTGTATTTACTGTTACGACTATATTAGCACTATGAGTATTACAGAATTGTCCTGTCATTAACCATCATGTAATTATTAGTTTTGTGGTTGCTTTTTCTTATTTTCTATACTTTTCGGCAATATTAAACTGACAATCATTGGTTGTGAACGCCATTATCACCATCTTAAAATTTTGTATTATGCAGGATTACTCACACTACCACTACAAACACTGCATTAGACCTGACAATAAAAAACAAAATAACAACTCTGAAATGTTATTTTATGATTGTTTAGAGTTGTTTCAACTAAATTAACTGATCATCTTGGCGATAGACATTCTTAAATATCATTTCGTAACTTCTTGTGCGACTACAGCTTTACCGTCACCGTGCATAATCATATCATAGCTTCCACTACCCAATACTGAGTTATTATTATATGATGTTTATTTTCCTTTCTACTTCTTGGTACTTTTTCGCATTTATATTTATTTTGTGTTTTTCCTGTTTTTTTGCTGTTGGTGTCTTTAAATTTATTATTTTGTTAAATACTCCTTTTAAATATTTGTAAAATTAGATGCAAATATTGTAGATATGTGCTGAAAATTCCACACTGTACCACTAGTACTGTTTCTGGAATAAAGCAAATTATTATTATTATTATCTGTAATGTTAGATACATATGTCGGCCTGTACATGCCATTTCAAAGCGATGAAGAGAAGACTACCTAGTATGGTTGCAAAGAAGGAGTGCTGCTTCAATCAATGGTGCTTTAATACAGCACCTAGCGCAGTATCTCAACCAAGAGACAGTGATTAGAGTCATACACAAATAAAAAAGAAATCCATCGAAGACATTATGCATCTTGGAACTGTGTAAGCTCTCGTTGTAGGCATGGAGAAGTCGTAACTGTGTATACTAGACAAGCTTGTTCAATTCAAATCAAATTTAGAAAACAGAAAGATTGGGCGAGGAAATATTTACTTTTCAATTAGATCCTCATCTCTGGCTCTACTCTAATACACGTATACAACCATTTTATTACAATACACAACAGTTTACCAAACAAGTGGCACTGATATGTTTGTTAACAATAATTAGTCGGTGTCAACATGTCAAGGTGACAGGTGATAATTAACGAAGAAAATCAATACGCACAATTAAAAGGTAGAAATGGTTAGAATAACCTTATTTTACAAGGATAACACGTAATTAGAGATAAAGTGGTCAAAATAAATAAAAATAAAATAATTTGGGCAATTATAATTTTTATAGTTTTCAAAGGTTTAGGGGGAGGGGGGCAACGTAGTCCTGTTTATGCATCCTTCTAGAGATGGCCACGGTAAGGAAAGTGGCTGTACAAATTTCTTCTGAACACATAGGCTTGGCTTCTTAAGGTGGATTCCGATTGCTTCAGCTGTCTGTAGAAGACGAACTCGTAGAGCAAAATTAAGATTAGTAGGAATGCGATAAATAATTTTAAGTGCAGTATTAACATCAACCATATGCTCAACATCAACAAGGTGTGCTAAAATAGAACTAGGAATAGATCTTGTTTGTCCCTTGCTTAACCTTGCTGGTTGGTGTTTGGAAATACGATGATGAACCTGCCTAATTGTACGCCCGATGTATCTGGCTCCGCAGCTGCAGTCAAACTGATAGATACACATAGAGTAGGAGGCAAATTTCGGTAGTTTATCCTAATTTCTCGAACGTTGGTTTTGAGGAGACAACGTACCTCTGCTGCATAATAAGTTCTTTTAACTGCATTCTTCAGACTTTCAGCTGCCTCAGCTGACGAGGGTGTCAAGCCTTCAGTTTGTGCAAAGAAGTTTTCGAACTAAACTTGCATATCTGCAACCTTGAAGGTATTGATGTCCCTTCTGAGATTCGAACCCGCATCACCCAGTGCTGCAGTCAGAGACGTTATCACTGAGCTATTCAGGCTCGCGACTGACCTCCTGTAGGACTGTATTGAAAACAACAATACTGTTCGCTTCTGTGTCTTGTTCTAATATCAACCATGGAGGTAGTTAAAGCTTTGAAATTCAATCTGTTACGTAATCAATCTGTGCACACGCTTATTCCCTTAATTACTCTTCCATTTTCCAAAAATACGCATCATGCAATCCACGTGTAGTAACCATTTCTACCTTTCATTTGTGTGTATTGATTTTCTTCGTTAATTATCACCTGTCACCTTGACATGTTGACACTGACTAGTTATTGTTAACAAACATATCAGTGCCACTTGTTTGGTAAACTGTTGTGTATTGTAATAAAATGGTTGTATACGTGTATTAGAGTAGAGCCAGAGATGAGGATCTAATTGAAAAGTAAATATTTCCTCGCCCAATCTTTCTGTTTTCTAAATGTCTAAATGGGGATTTTTACTGTATTCAAATCAAATTCACAAATTTTTAGTCTACAAATTTCAAGGAGGTGAAATATCACCATAGTTTCCTTCGAGGACCAAAATTATTCGGATCACAATATATGCTCCGCTTGATACCACAAAAAGTAAGCGTAACTGTGCATAGGGTGCAGATTGCAAATTTGATTTATGGCGTCACTATTTCGCTCAGGTAAATAACCAGAAATCATACAGTTTGAGTGGATTCGGCTATCTAAGCTGAGTCAAGCTGGATACACTACTGATGAAATCGACTCAAAACGAACGAAACAGCCATCTGGGGTTGTTTGTATCACTTCTTTCTGGTTAGCAACGACTATTGGGATACGACTACTTATATCAGTCCATCAGTAGTATATGATTCATCGCATATAAGGTTGTTCAACCCCTATATCTGATAATGGAACTAGTTTTATTTATAAGTTAATTGGTGGATGGTGACAATAAATCCACCAGGATAACGTGCAGTTCGTCCTCTACTTGGGACTCGTCAGCTAGTAGGATATACATGCATTCCCCATTAAGTCAGTGATGATGTTCCCACTGAGGCTCGAATCTAGTTCCCATAGTTTCAAACGCCAAAGTGTTATCCACTAGACCACTTGGGCCACCAGAACCACCACATCTTGTGCAACGGGTCATAATAATTAATTAATTCAATCTTAGATTTTCCCGTCGATTGATTGGACCGAAGTGTTCCGTCTCAGGTTGACATGTCTGTTGGCTTCTTGTGCAGATGTTTCGACTATGTCTGGGCATATAGAAGTTCTAATTGTATGCTCAGAAATCGCTGACGCACCTTCCAATCAGTCGACGGGAAAATTTAAAACTGAGTTAAATAGTTTTATTTATGTTTATTTGGTTATCCAATTACCTGCCATGTTTTGTTTGAATTTCAGTTGCATAATATTATTACACCCTCTTTTTTCTGTTCAGAATTCGTTCACACCCCTATATTCAGAAGACTATGCCACATTTTATTCGACCATATTTAAATTTCTCTGCTTTCTGTGAATAGCAATCATCTGTTGCAACACTTGGGAGTGCTCATTTCATGTTGTAAAGATATTATAACGTTGGCTTAATTTCACCTGAGTCACTTTGTCCACTTTTTCACTTTGTTCTTCTGGTTTTAAGGGGAGCAACCCACAAGGTCGCTTCCTTCTAAACTATAATTTAATGTAACAATCCCCTTCTCAGGCGTGAGGCTAGCAACCCCACTCTGTAAACAAAGTTGCTACAGAAACTTCAGCGCCAAAAGAAAAAGTCTGTGTGGGGACATGGAATGTCCGCACCATGTACGATATCGGCAAAGCTGCCCAGATCGCAAACGAAATGAAAAGATACGGAAACAAATAGGCAGGAAGGAATGGAGATGGATTGGCTGGCCATACTCTGAGAAAACCATCAAGTGACATCACTAGACAAGCCATTGCTCGAGTGAAACCCGAAAGGGAAGCGGCGAGTTGGTCGTGAGTGCAAGGGTGACATGGAGTTGAGGAGGTGATGTGAAGAGGAGATGAAAGCATGTGGAGAGACTTGGAGCCAGTTGAAGACTCTCACAGAGAACCGAACGCAATGGAGACGTGCTTGGCTGAAGCCCTATGTTCCTCTAGGAATTAAAGGAAACAATAAGAAAAAAACACTTTATTCAATTATTTATTTATTTTTAGTTTATTCCTTTTACTTCCCACGTAGAACGTATTGGCTTTAAACCTAGACCTTGTAGTTTCAGTCGCAGCGACTTTTATCCCCTACTTGATGAGATTTCTAGTCACACATCCAACCTGCCTTCTTTACCAAGTGTGCCTACCAGCTAAGAGAGGTTTATGAGTGCGTTGGCCGCTAACAAAGGACTACGAATTAAAACTTATTCAAGTAACACAAGCAATGACAGTGCATATGTTAAATCCTGAACTCTGCATACATAGAAGTAGTTTGTTCAGTCACTGAATTTCGAATGGATCTAATTTCTCTTAACACTGGATCTAAAACAGTCTGAGAAGGATCTCGCTGAAAAGAGTAACTCACTCTTCACCACACGCTTTTTATGTGAATCCACTACCACCTGCAACTCATCCAGAAATACCAACAACAGCCTGTACACAACTGCAAGTTGACACTAATCCTCCAATGAAAGCTGAAGTCTTGAATGCAATCAAGCTTCTGAAAGCTGGAAAAGCAGCTGAACCAGATGAAATACCACCTGAAGCACTGAAAGCGGACCCAGAGACGACAGCAGATATGCTGACTGCATTATTTCAAAAAGTCTGGAAGGAAGGAAAAGTGCCTACTGACTGGAGGAAAGGTTACCTTGTGAAACTACCAAAGAAAGGCGACCTAGGACTCTGCAAGAACTGGCGAGAAATCATGCTCCTGTCGACGCCAAGAAAAATTCTGAATCACATCATCCTGGAGAAGATAAAGGATGCACTGGATACAGAACTCCGACCAGAACAAGCTGGATTCAGGAAAGGCAAATCAAGTTCTGACCAAATTGCAACTCTACGCATCATCATCGAACGAAGCATGGAATAGTAATCAAACCTCTACCTCAACTTTAAAGACTTTGAGATGGCCTTCGACACCGTTAACCACGAAGTAATTTGGAAACTACTCGAGGACTACGGCGTACCCCAAATATTCACCAACCTTATTTAACAGCTCTACGACGAAGGCACATGTCAAGTGATCCACAACGGAAAACTCAACGAGGCGTTTGTAGTAAACACAGGAGTCAGACAAGGGTGCTTATTATCGCCAATGATATTCCTAATTGTGGTGGACTGGATTATGCGTCAGACAGCGGGAAACGAGAAGACAGGGATATCCTGGACCGACGTGAAGAACCTAGAAGACCTGGATTTCGCGCGTGGATGATTCATGTTTGATGTCACGCAAAATCGAAGACTTACAAGCGAAAACCGACAAACTGGTCGAAGAGGCTGGCAGCAAAGACAGGACTCCAAGTGAACATAGACAAGACAGATGTTATGAAAATAACCAACCAACAACAACAACAATGGCAGCAACATCCAGCGCCAAACACCAGCGCTAACGGGGGAGGATTTGAAAGAGGTTACTTCATTCACTTATCAAGGGAGCATTGTCTCAACTACAGGAGGAACGGACGACGATGTCAAATCGAGAATCGGGAAGGCGAGAAACACATTCATCAACCTGAAACCAATCTGGAAGTCTTCGTCACTCAGCCTGCATCAACAACAAAATTCTGATTTTCAATACAAACGTCAAGTCAGTTCTTCTATACAAATCAGAAACTTGGCGGGTCACCAAGAATATTTCCAACAGCCAGTTGCAGACCTTTATCAACAACTGTCTTCGCTCTATACTCAAGATCAGATGGCCGGAAAGAACAACAACCAACAAGAAACTATGGGAACAAACAAAACAAGAACCAATCGCTCAACAAATATTCAGGAGAAAGTGGAGATGGATTGAACACTCGCTGAGGAGGCCGCTGGGTGACATCGCGCATCAGGCCAACGCTCGAGTGTAACCCGAAAGGGAAGTGGCGAGTGGGACGTCTAAGGGTGACATGGAGGAAATTGTGTGAAGAGGAGCTGAAACAGTATGGACTAACATGGATGCAGGTGAAAAGTACAGCAGAAGATAGAAGCAAGTGGAGACGTGTAGTTGAAGCCCTACTTTCCACTAGGAACCCGAGGGAACAATAAAAATAATAATTATAGGGATTTTTAATTTCTATTACTCTAGAGTTAATGTTTGAAGGGTAAGTTTGTTGCCTTTTGTGTTCATACACCTATATTTTTTTAAAACAGCTGCTTTTATAAACTCAAATAAGGCATTCAGAAGACAAATAAATACTGACTGGGGAAATGTCATTTTGAAAATGATATTATCTTGCAATACTGGTCGTCTGAGTAGATGATTTATTACTTTGTCGATTTACATCAGTGACTGAAATGGTTCAGAATATTTTAGCAATCTTTCACAATGATTTATTCGAGATGGCATGACACCAAATGTACAGACTTCTTTTGGAAAAAGTGTAGAAACCGCTCGTAAAACAGATTATCTCTGGTCTAGTTTCTCTAACTGTCGTTTATATTCATCGTTGAAAATGTTTCTGCATTGCCTTGTATAAGGTTTTACAGTTTCTTCCGCAGAGGATACCATTAAAATTTCAAAAAAGAACAGTGATAAGCCTACACAGACGAAGTTTTAGTTAGTATGCGTCTGTGTCACTCCTCATGTAGTCTGGGGCTCGATCCATAACCGATACACCCTTAAACCTCTTTTAGCCGGCAGTAATCCTGATGAAGAGGGATAGTTGAGCGTGAGGCTAGCAATCTCACCCCGTAAACAATAAACACCACTTCTAATGCAGCTTTAACACTCAAATTTAAAGTTCTGTGTCCCACTCAGAATGCAAAAGAATAAAGTAAAGCAGGGGATCAAAAGCTGTGGTGAGACCTGTCTGCTAGCCAAAATTTGTAGACAGCGATTTACACGTCAATGTTTAAGTCCCAAATCTTGGTCATGAGAAAAAAACAAGGATGAAGCCTAACCATGAGGAGTTCAACAACCAATCACGACAGACTCAGCGTGGGTGGATACGATTAGCAGATATATCAACGGACTGTCTAAAAAACGCCAACAAAGAGTTGACAGAATAACCTTTAGCAGGAAAACAACCAATCAGAAGACGTTGTTTCTCTGTTAACAATAATGAATAATAATGTACATAAAAGTCCATAAATATCTGTTGATTTTCTGAATGAACGATCTGTTGCCTGACTCTTGTCTTCTGTGGTTACAACGCGAGCTTGAATAGCTCACTGGAAACGTCTCTGTCTGTAGCACTGGGTGGCAAAGGTTCCAAACTTAGAAGGAACTTGAGTTCCTTCAAGGTTGCAGGCACTCCAACCAGCACGAAACCTAGGTCAGGCAAGACTTCACGTGACTGATTGCCTCCAACCATCCAATATCAAAAATTCACACTGCAGTGCATCACGATGGCGAGCCTTGTAGCATGCTGACCACACTGGAAACTTGACTGATAGAATCCAAACTGCTCCAACATCAAGGACCACAAACAATACACTAGTTACTAGCTAATGACCAGTCATAGTGTCAAATAATGGTATACAATAACAAATAATACTTGTTATTTCTAGGGCCGACTGTCTTTTACGCTGGACAATCAAGTATGTGCACAAATGTACTGATCTACTTCTCCGAAAACAAAACATGATAGAATACCTAAGACTCTAAATTTTAATTTAACCTTTCAGTGAGGTACAGCCGAAACAGAAACGTTTATACTTGATGGCTAGGTGGGTTTACATTCCAATCTCAATTATCTCGACAGTGTTATAATTCCCTTTACATTTCTGATAGGTTTTTGTTCCATTTGTTAGGCTTTAAAAGGAACAGGACACATCACTGTAACGAAGAGCAGAAATGAACATTTTTTCAGAGGTGAAACACGCTTGAATTACTTCAACCTAACAGTAGAACACATTTCCAAATTATTATTTTACAATGACCTCTGTTTGACATTTTGGCATCTTTTTTCTACGCTGAACAGTTTCTAAAGTTTAATTAAAATAAAGTATTTCAGCTGAATAGTAATTGAGGCAGAGAAATATTCTTGTGATTAGTGTTCATTCAGTTGATTTAATTTCTAATTGCCCTTCTCTTTTAACATATATTGATATAGAAGTGGACATAAAATAGCATGACATTTGTCACAGTTTTAGCGGGCATAATAAAGGCATATTTAGTTGGCAATTACTAGATAATGAATGCAGAGCTCCGTTGAGATCAAGTTGGAATCATGAAAAGCGGATCATTTTCGGATCAAACATCAACTCTGCTCATCATCATCACCATCAAAAAGAGCATAGAATAGCAGTGAAATCTCTACCTCAACTAAATCTGTTGTAGAGACAGTAAAAGCTCTCGTATCAACGTCCAATCTTCTTTCTTTGTCTTGCGTTCCCGGCGGTATTGTTGTTGTTACTGTTGACGTGCGATTAGGACAGATTGGCCAGCGCATTAAGTTAGATTCGCTCGTAATCTACAAGGTCATAATATTCATACATAACAAATTTGGTGACGAGTTTGCTCAAGATGAACCCACTACGTTTAGAGAAACTAGTGGAACAGCAGCTAAAATGATGGAAATGCTTGCTGGTCTACAGATATCACACCCTGCCGATTCATCTACAGCCAACGACAGCATTGATAGTAGCATCTCAGAATTCGTTCATTATCCAGATGCGAACGTCACTTTTGATACCTGGTTTCGCAGATATCAAGACCTTTGTGGATAAAGATGATGCCTGGAAAGTACGGCTTCTACTTCGTAAATTGGGAGCAGATGAGCTAGATAAATACTGCAACTTAATTCTGCCACAGAAGCCCAGTGAAAGATCATTCGATGAAACTGTCCATACCCTTCGTCATCAGTTTGGTGATCAGAGATCGTTATTCAACATTCGATATCATTGCATGAAACTAGTTCTGAACGAAAATGATGATATTCATACTCAGTTGGGTATAGTCAATCGCACGTGTGAACGTTTTAAATTGAAATCGCTCTCAGAAGACCAGTTCAAGGTATTGATTTTCATTTGTGGTTTGCAGTCTCCCAAATTTGCTGATAAACGCACACGCCTATTAAATCGTCTGGAACAAGATCCACGAATGACTTTGAAAGACGTCGGTGAAGAATATCAGCGTTTAATCAACATTCATAACGATACCGTCCTGGTGCAGTCTGGCAGCCAAAATGCAGCAGAAGTGCATGCAGTTCCGTCGACTTAAACCGCACCACTTCATCCTCAGCACAAACCACCACCAGCCTGCTGGCACTGTGGCTACTGGCATTTTGCAAACTTGTGACCATTCAAACAGCATAAATGCCGTCGATGCCATACTGTTGGTCACAAAGATGGCTACTGCAAACGCAACAACCTACTCAGATCTCGTAGTCGACCCAGATGGCACCACATGCCCAAGTCTTTGAGCATTACTGCCGCATATCATATTAGTACTCCGGCACCTCGCAAATATATCGATCTAACGATTAATACAAGGCCGGCACGCTTACAAATCGACAAGAATCCGATATTACAATAATATCAAAGAAATTATGGCAGAAGTTGGGAGGTCCTGCCATAGAGAGGACAAATCAGATAGCATTTAATGCATGTGGTAGAAGACTTCGATTGAATGGAGAATTAAAATGCGGCGTTGGTTTTCGCGATAGTCATTTTGTCGGCACATGCTACATCAATAATTCAAACCTTGACCTCTTGGGTTTAGACTGGTTCGAGAAGCTGCACCTATCAGAGATTCCATTAGGCAGTGTGTGCCATAAGATCGAAAGTATTGAGCCCTCAACAATAAAGCCAGAAATAAGAGACAGATATACAACAGTCGAAAATGTTAAACAAAACTCCGTATTTATACAGTTAGAAAAAGCAATGTCACATTTTTAAAAATTTGGAAACGACTTCAACACTACGGAGTGCAATGCCAAAATGTTTATCAACCTTATTCAACAGCTGGCTATAAGACAATGCCACGTGTCAGGTAATCCACAACGAGAAACTCAGCGAGCCATTCGAAGTGAATACAGGAGTAAGACAAGGCTAACTGCCTATTGTCACCAGTGACGATATTCTTAAATGTGGTGGACTGGATTCTGCATCAGAATGTGCATGAGAGTGAGGAGCCAGGAATACTTTGAACTGATAAGAGGACTCTAAACGACATGGATTTTTCAGATGATATATGTGTCTAATGTCTGACAAACTCGAAGAATTGCAGACGAAAACCAACAAACTGACAGAAGAAGTGGGTTACGAAGATAGGCCTCTAGGTGAACATAGAGAAGATGGAGGTGACGAAGATAAACAACAGCAACAGCAACAACAACCAGCACCAATCACCATCTACGGGAGAGATTTGACAGAGGTTACTTCCTGTCCTCACTTATCTAGGAAGCAGTATTTAAACTACAGGGAACCGGCACGGATAAAGGTGTGAAAACTAGATTCAGAAAGGCGGGACAGATCTTCATCAGTTTGAAATTAGTTTGAAAATTTTCTGCACTGGACTCAGTTAGCATAAAGAACCAGTTTTGGTCAGTCGGTTCTTCAATATGGTTCAGAAACATGGCTTCCCACGAAAATCATTTTCAGCACATTTCGAGCACGGTTTATTACTGCTGATAATCATATCAGCGTATTTGCATGACTTGCTTTTAGACGATACCATGTAATAACTATGCTGTCACTTACACAAGTCAAACAAGTAGACTGGAGTCAACTAAGTTATCGGATGTCGAACACTGCTATACAACTGCACTTACATGTAATGAAATAACCACTTAGGATAGGGTAAAATTATTGAAATGTAATATAATTAGGTGGCAAAAGAGAAAGAGAGTTTAATCCCTGAATCTTTGTTTATTTTTTTTTAATTTTTATTCCTTTACATTCCCAGTGAAAGACAGGGTTTCAGGCTAGAGGCTTGAAGTTTCGGTGGCAATGGTAATTTATTTTACAGGATGGGTTACTAGCATCATTCCCAACCTTCCCTCTTTACCAGTCTCACTACTGGCTTACCCAGGTTAGGGAGTGCGTCGGTGACCGGGTATCGAACCCCGGACCACATGAGGCATGGTCAGCGAGCACTCTTCCGCAGTGTCACCGACGCACAGCTTTGTTTATCTAACCAACATAAAATGCACACAGTTGGAATGATGTAACATTTATCTCAGATATATGTGGAAAATTACATCAAGTACATTAAAAAGTCACATGAATACCCTGAAATGATTATGAATACTAATAAATGTTGCTCCCAAAAATATCATCCATTGTCATATCGCCTAAACTTATCTGACATGAAATGATATGCTATTACAGTGATTGTATCATTCAGATAAACCATTTAAATAGCAGAGATTATAAATTAAGCGAAAACTGCTATCAGCACTGAAAAAACAACACACACCAGTCTCTGAGATTTAATGGTGTTTTTTTGTTGTTGTTGTTGCCAGATTTCATCAGTTTGCTGAATCATTTTTCAGCTGATATTATCATCGGGAGTGGTAGCTAGCAGTAGAATCGTGGGTATGCATCTCTTCCTATTCGCCACTCATCAACCGAAGATATCTGATCTTCAGTGGGTGATGGTCTGACGATAGAACACAGGAGTACTTCCTGTAAACCGATACAGGCACAATACGTCTGCCATATTTTTAAATCGCGATTTGTATATGTCTTCCGTATTGTGCTTCCACAAGAAGGTTTCATTCCTTCTCTTTGTCATTAAATCCATCTCTCCGCTATTTGATATTCTTGCAGATGATGTATATATTTGTAACTGTATCGATATACTACTTATATATCTTGTCAGTAGCACACGCCAGAAATGGTATTACCACTCAAACTCACACTAAATAATCAAATATACGATCAGATAAAAGGAACACCAATGGAATCGTCCATATCAGGATTAATAGCTGAAGACGTCATGCAAAGACTAGAATTAATAGCTCTACCTATAATTAATCAATAATTCTGGGTGGGTTACGTTGATGATACATTCGCAATAATTTTTAAAAAAATGTGATTTGGAATATACGGATAAATTAATGCACAATATATTTAAAAACATTAAATTCACAAGAGAAGAAAAATTAGAGGACAAAATTCCGTTCTTAGCTGTCTTATTCAAGAGAACTAACACAGGAAATTTAGAAACACAAGTGTATAGAAAATCAACGCACACAGTAGTAGTAATAACTGGATTAATCACAAAAGAAACTGTGTGCAGACACTGTTTAGAAAGGTACAAAACACTGTAGCACTTCGGTTTTGAAAAGAGTGGAGGAAAAATTAATAATAACTGTTTTTGAACACAATGGATATCCTTATAGTTTCATCAAAAAGTGTTTAAGATCGAGTATTAACACAGACAAGAAACCATAATCAAAGACCACAGGAAAATTCATCCCACCATATATATAAAAATATCTCTGAAATAATAGCTAGAATACTGAAATCGTTTGAAATAGAAACAGCACACAAGCCAGCCCGCTAGCCAGCACAATCACTTCATTTCGATACTGTGCAAACTGAAAGATCCAACAGGAAAAGATGATAAAATTAATACCATTTACAAAATAGACTGTGTGAACTGTAACAGACATTACATCGGTGGTCAAAGTGAGCGTCCCCTTCGAATCAGAATCCAAGAACACAAATCAACTGTGAAAAGACGCGATATGTATTCTTTAGTATCAAAGCGTATAGAAAATTATGGACATCAATTTGACTGGGATAATGTCAAAATTTTAAACGGAGGAAACACCGAAAATGCAGTTAGAGAATTTCTAGAAGCCTGGTACTCAAGCGAATCAGCCAGCTATTAGCAAACACGTTAATAATAATAGCTTTATTCCAAACAGTATTTGTGGTACAGGTATGGAATTATCAGCGTGCATTACAATATTGCATCTAATTACCTCATAAATTTTATAAGAATTTAAAAATAAAAAGCAACAACAACAAAAGAAAAAAAGAGAAATAAAAGAAATAAAAAAAACAGCATTGCATTCACATATTTGAACAATGCACCACAGGATATGAAAGATAAAATTAGTGTGTGATAGAATATATGAGCAACAATATAATAGTAACAAAGAAAGGAGAACAAAAGCTAATGGGAACTATTTGTTAGAGTGCCGCAGTAAGTTGATCGTGTCATGCCTAACAGTTTTCTCATCAACCAACCAATGAAAACTAAATCATGCGACGAGAAAGTTTGAAATCCAAGTCAATAAAAATGATCAGTAAAAAGGTAAATCGACTACCATTCACGAAGATGGTAACCAGGAGACGCAATTTTATCATTCATGGGGAATTTAAATCAGTTCATTTTCTGCTAAAACTTGCACTGAAGATGTTGTCTAGATGGGGGACAACGAAAGCCCCACAATCAAACCAACCAGCTCAGAGAACACAAGTAATTGCAAGTCATCCACCTGAGCTACACATCTCTATTAGTTACCTCTTACTATAAACATAAGCAAAATGTCCCAATAATGAGAATATCTTTGTAACTGTATACTCCTTTGAAGTTTCAAGAAATTTATGTATTGCGTAATCATTAATGTCAATGCATTTTTGCATCTTTTAAATAGAAAGAAATAAAATTCGAAGTTTGTTTCTTGGAAGTAATTTCGTTGTTCACAGGATTTTTCATCATGAGCTGACATTAGTTAGAGAACCATTGGAAAACATGGGAGTACTGGACAGCTGTTTCGTCCTAGTTTGGGACTTTCAGCAGTATGCAACCATCGGGATTCGAACCCAGGTTTTCCAATGGTTCTCTAAATAATGTCAGCTCATGATGAAAAATCCTGTGACCAATCAAATCCCTACAAACCAACACTTGAATAATTTCGTTGTGTTTTGAAGTTTCTGTAGCTATTAGACTGACTTTCAGAGGTAGTGTCGCCAACCCAACGCGCCACCTTCCCTTTTATTCAAGGTTTAAGAGCAGCTATCAGATAAAGTGAGACTGAAGAAATGGATTCAGATTCTCAAAACTGGTGTCAGCCATTACTTCCATGCGACTCACAGGTTTGATAAACTCGTCACCAAAAGGCTGTTGGAGACTTTCATCAACAGCTGCTAACATTGCTCTATACTGGCTGGTCAGGAAGGATTAGCAACAAGGAACTCGGGGAATGGAACAACCGACAACCTAATGCCTAACGAATATCCCGAAGAAAACAAAGGTTGGTTGGACACAGGGTGAGGAAACCGATAGGTGACATAACATGTTGGTCCTTAGAGTGAAAATCGAATGGGGAATTGATATAAGAATAAAACTTGTACACCCGTGCAGAGTGTATTTCCATAATGGGTGAAATTTGTTTTGAAAAAGTCTCACAATGTTATATAGTAATGTTTACTGATGAAGTTTCGAGCACAATCTATTACTGCTCATAATCATATCAAGGCACTACTCACACAACTTCCTAACTTCATTTATATAGTTCCATTATTTTTCCCTTGGCTTTCACTTGATTTGATTGGTAGTAGTGTTTTCCATATTTCCGTTATGAGTGATGAATCATTCCTATTTCATGTGTTGGATGTAGACTCGAAGAACAAGGATTCAGTAATCAACCTCTCTCTATCTCCACCTACCTAGATTACGTTTTAGAATTTTAACTCTCTCCCACCATACTATTATGTGGTTGTGTGTTAATGTATGCAGTACAATTGCTGAGCTATTTTGCAAATTACTTATCTTCTCGGGGTCGACCATTCTTACCTTGGATAAATTCTTACGTTCCGACAATCTGACTACACCCGACCTACTAGTTTGACCAATGTAGTTGACC
Organism: Trichobilharzia szidati; assembly: GCA_944472155.2. NCBI lineage: Eukaryota > Metazoa > Platyhelminthes > Trematoda > Strigeidida > Schistosomatidae > Trichobilharzia > Trichobilharzia szidati. Next base: position 114,193,483 of record OX235272.1, on the reverse strand, counting down.
TAACTCACAGTCATTGCAGGGTATTTTGTAAATTATATTATTTTATTTTATTGAGTCCTACATAGCTTGTCCTGCCTGAGTGAGTTTGTAGGTTTGAATGCCACTCAAATTCCTGCTTTATTAAGAATCCCACGTAGGGTCTCAGATGTCCCCTCTTTATATGGTATAACTGTAGATGACTTATGTTCTCTGTTATTTATGTTATTATTACTAGTTTCAGAATTCTTTTTCTTTTTATTTTGGCTTTTTTGGATCTTCCTAATGAATTGTGGAGGATAGGTATTTAACATCAACGCCTCTTCTGTCTGTTTTATTTCACCATCATCATTTGGAGGTTAAAGGACATAGGTTGACCCAATAAAATAAAATAATATAATTTACAAAATACCCTGCAATGACTGTGAGTTAGGTCAACTACATTGGTCAAACTAGTAGGTCGGGTGTAGTCAGATTGTCGGAACGTAAGAATTTATCCAAGGTAAGAATGGTCGACCCCGAGAAGATAAGTAATTTGCAAAATAGCTCAGCAATTGTACTGCATACATTAACACACAACCACATAATAGTATGGTGGGAGAGAGTTAAAATTCTAAAACGTAATCTAGGTAGGTGGAGATAGAGAGAGGTTGATTACTGAATCCTTGTTCTTCGAGTCTACATCCAACACATGAAATAGGAATGATTCATCACTCATAACGGAAATATGGAAAACACTACTACCAATCAAATCAAGTGAAAGCCAAGGGAAAAATAATGGAACTATATAAATGAAGTTAGGAAGTTGTGTGAGTAGTGCCTTGATATGATTATGAGCAGTAATAGATTGTGCTCGAAACTTCATCAGTAAACATTACTATATAACATTGTGAGACTTTATCAAAACAAATTTTACCCATAATCGCATGGGGAATGACGAGTTGAGAGTGAATCTCAGGGTGATATTCAAGACATGGTGTAAGGAGGGGATGAGAGCTTATGAACAATCATCCAGTCAATTGAAGAGGACCTCGAAGAATAGGATGAAATTCAGGTGAGCTATTGTAGCTTTAGTTTCCACTAGGAACCTAACGGAATGATAATAATAATAAATCTAACAAATATCATCACACGGGAGTATTTTCTTCTGAACGAATACGAGAATCAGACGCCCAACCCAATTCACTAGGCTGTATAAACTGTCATTCAGTGCTCTGAATTGATACTTCCTCGTTTCCTAATGTTCTAATTATCCTTTACTTGTATATACGGAATTCAGCAATCTATGCGACAGCAGATTTAACACTACCATTCTAGGGTTTTAACATAGACCCCAAATATGACTTGTGCTAACAGTAAATTTGTAAACGACTTCGTGTATTTTTTCACTTACCTCATAGGAAATTGTATTAGTCAGGAAGTGTAAATAGCAGATAAATAAACACTGTAATTAAACAAAGGATAACCGAAATATTCTGATCGGCGAAGATATTATTGTGTAACTTTCTAAACAAGGAACTATACAGAATAATAAATTTAAGTTCTCTCTATCGACTATTATTCCATCGGGTTCCGAGTAGAACATAAGGCTTCGACACACCATATCTTCATTTGACTCTGTTCTCTGCCATTCTCCTTAACTGACTTTCCAGTTGACCATAAGCTGAGCTGTCATTTCCCCTTAACACTATCTTCTCTCAGTCACTCTCGGACCCAAGCGCTTCCCGTCATTTCCCATACAGCTTTAAATCAAGGGCTTGTCTGCCACATGATGTCACTTATCTCTTCCATGCATGTTCTACCCATCTCTATTTCTGCTCAAATACTGGTCGGGTAATAGGTTGTTGGCTGATTCGCTGCCTTCCGGAATGCCTTGGTATTTATCCCTTCTGGCCAACTGGTTTTCAGTACCCAACCAGCAAAGATAACTGTTGATGAAGGTCTGCAGCAGCGTGTTGGCAATGCTTTTGGTGACCTGTGCGCCAAGTCTCTGAACCATATCGGAGTACTAGGTGACTTGACATTAACATTGAAACTTTGGTTCTTTTTCGTTGTGATTTCGGAATAACAAAGGCGATCCTTGATGTAAGAATAAAACTTGTGCACTGTGGTAAAGTGTAATTCCATTTTGGGTAAAATTTGTTTTGATGAAGTCTCACAGTAATGTGTACTGATGACGTTTCGAGCACAATTTATTACTGCTCATGATCATATCAAGGTACTTCTCACACAACTTCCTAACTTCATTTATATGGTTCCATTATTTTTCATTTGATTTGATCGGTAGTAGTATTTTCCATAATCCGCATATGAGTGATGAGTCATTCCTGTTGCATGTGTTGGGTGTAGACTCGATGAACAAGGATTCAACCTCTCTCTCCATCTTTCCAGATTACTTTTTAGAACTTTAACAATCTCCCACGACCCTATTTTGTGGTCGTATGTTAATGCATGTATTACAATTGCTGAGGTGGGAGATTGTTAGAATTCTAAAAAGTTATCTAGAAAGATGGAGAGAGAGGTTGATTACTGAATCCTTGTTCATCGAATCTACACCCAACACATACAATAGGAATGATTCATAACTCATACCCGAAATATGGAGAATACTACTGCCGATGAAATCATGTGAAAAATAGTGGAACTATATAAATGAATTAAGGAAGTTGTGTGAGTAGTGCCTTGATATGATTATGAGCAGCAATAAATTGTGCTCGAAACGTCATCAGTACACATTAATGTTTAACACTATGAGACTTTATCAAAACAAAATTCACCCATAAGGGAAACGTAACCGTATTTTACCTGGCTAAGAAATCCTCTTTTGTCGCACCGCTTGCAGTTGAAACAACGCTGTAGAGGTCTTGTTATGTAAATCAGTGATCAAGTAATGAAACGTGTTCATTTCTCCAAGTCTATAGTGTTCTGAGGCTTCAGTTTTTAGGATAGTTAGGAAGGCTGACTGTTGGTGCAGTCGAATCATTATTTATTCTTGCTGAAAACATATTAACTACAATTTTCACAAATTATTAATATTATCCTTCCTGTTAAACCCTTTTTCTTCCTACATGCTTTCATTATATACCTTTCAGTATTGATTTCCAACTGTTGGTGATTTCGTCTATCGCTTTCATTTTCAAGCATTTCTCTGGTGACATCAAACACTATATACTACCTACAGAATCTTTTCAGTAGCATATGGAAAACAGGTTAAAAGATTTTGTTTTTCAATAATTGGTTTGTAAGGATTAGGTTGGTTCTTTTATGACTTGATCTAATCTTTACAAACCAACTATCGTTAGCGACTTGCTACAGGATGGAGTTTCCTGGAGTTTTAGTGAGAAGTCGTGACCAGTGAGGTCCGTGCAATCAAATGTGAGGATGGAGGTCCCACCGACGACATTGGTTGGTGCAAGTCGCGCTAAATCACGAATCGATAGAAGTTAGAATTCATGGATTAGCCATTGAATCGGGTCTCAGTTTCTGACTGGTATACTAGTCAGCTTGCCTTATAACTGGTTTCAAACTCTGCCGGTAGGTGCATACTGCCGTATGATTCCAAAACTAGGATGAAACAGCTGGCTGTTCAGTACTCCTTGTGGCTGGTTTTCAATTGTTCTCTAACTGATATCAATCCGTGATCAACTCGTAAATTATTTTTGTGCAGTGATTTTCAAAAAACATCGACAATAAAGGAATTCGTTTTCACAAGAGTGTGTTTTAATGCACTAACAATGAGTCGAGTTTCACTGGGATATTCAATCTTTTTACAGGTAGGTGTTAATTCTTTGGGACACTTTCCATCATTTCTTGACTGGTGTTCTTTGACCGTATTACTGTCACTGTCTGAATAGAAAGAGGTTCTAGACAACATAAATCAAATATGCACTTCATTTGTTTTCGTGTGAATGTGACCACTATCTTTAATTTATTCTTAAGAATCACTCATTAGACAAGCACCCATTTAGACTACAATATACCAGGTGTTTAATGAATTTCGGCATTAGAGAAGTATAAATTGTACGTGATAAATGGTAGCATATTAAACTGCGTTTATATGCGTGTGTGGTATTTATAGCTAGATATAAGTAGTATGTCAAGTAGCTGCTTTAGAGAAAACGTTGAAGATGAGACGCCAAATAAAAGGTGAATTATTTAATAAGCAAATAATAGCAACGAACAGAACAATACCCGAAACGAGGATAGACAGTAATAATTCCTAATTGTGCAATTAATTAGATGGGCTTATATAATTTCACTTAGAACCCAATGTATTTAACCCTAGTGAGCATCAGTTCTGTTCTTACTATCATTGTTCTCTCTCTCTCATATATGCGTTATAACTCCTGCTGTATGGTGTTTCTGCTGAAATGAAGTATGGTCATGAGTTTGATGATTAACAATTTAGTGGCTTATGCCAGATGCGTCTTTTAAATGCTGTATTTAGGTGAGGAAGATGACTGGCCAATAGCGAAAAATACCACTTACTATCGTTCGGAGGAATTTGGACGAGGTCACTTCTTTTATTTATTTGGGCAGGATTATTTCAGCTTTTGATGGCAAGGATGAGGATGTCAAAGCAAGCTAGGCTTGAAATAGCAAGACAAAGCTTCACAACTTTGAAATCAATGTGGATATCTGTTTCACCTCGTATAAAGAACAAGGTCAGGATTTTCAGCGGTAATGTCAAATCAGTTATAAATATTATTCCCTCGGGTTCCAAGTGGAACACAGGGACGGCTTTAACAACGCATCTACACTTTCTTCTATTTTTTGCTGTCTTCTTCATCTGCGTCAACGATTGCCCATAATCTCTCATCTCTTCCTACCAAAGACATGATCTTCTTCATGTTACCATCGCACCTACAGCCAACTCTTCGCTTCTCATTTGGATTCCACTTGAGCAATAGCCTGCATTGTGCGCAATGTCAATGTATGCCTGATTAGTTCATTTCCACTTTCTTCTACACGTTTGTTGAACGATCGGCTCTTGCTTGTTGGTTTGTTCCCAGTCAGAGTTTCTTGTCACTAATTTTTTCTGGACGGCCGGCTGGCTATTTGATCTTCAGTATACAGCCAGCAAGTGAAGTGGGCAGCTGTTGATGAAGGTTTGCAACTTGTTGGAAATAGTTTTCGTGACACACTGGCCAAGTTTCTGACCAGTATAGAAGAAGAATTGACTGACTGACTTCACATTTGTATTGAACAGAATCCGAATCTTGTTGTTTATGTTGACTGAGTGCAGAAGATTTCCCATTTGGTTTCAGTTTGATGAGGTGTATCTTGCCTTTCTGATTCTGGCTGGTATTGGGATCTTCATACGTGCCAGTTGCCTGTAGTTGAAACGATGCTTCTTAGATAAGTGAAGGAGACAACCTCTGTCAAATCTCTCCCATTTGTGGTGATTGGTGTTGGTTGTTGTTGCTGTTGATTGACTGGCTGGTTATCTTCATCATCTCGGTCTTCTCTATGTCCACCTGGACTCCTATCTTCACTGCTCGCCCCTCATCTCAGATTGTTGGTTTTCGCTTGCAATTCTTCGGGTTTGTGCGATATTAGATATATGTTATCTGCGAAATCCAGGTCTTCTAGAGTCATCCTATCGGTCATCCGACGTATTCCTGTCTCCTTACTCCCACGTACAGTCTGACGCATAATCCAGTCAACCACAGTTAAAACTATCATCGTCGGGGATACTAGTCAGACAGCCAAACTTGTCTTATTCCTGTATTCACTTCGAATGGCATTATCATATAGCCAGTTGTTGAGTGAGGTTGATAAAGACTTGTGCGCTGCAGTCCGTAGTGCTGAAGTCGTTTTCCAATTACTTCTCGGTCAACGCTGTCTGTCGAAGGCCTTCTCGAAGTCGATGAAGGAATTTGAGGTATAGGTCTGACTGCCATTCCATGCTTTGTTCTGTGATGACGATGCGCAGCGTTTAAATTTGATTAGCACATGATTTGCTTTTCTTGAATCCATCTTGTTCCTGTTTGCGGAGTTCTGTATGCAGTGCATCCTTTATTCGCTTAAAGTTGACCCGGATTAGTATTTTACTTGGCGTGGACGAGAACATTACTTCCACACCAGTCGATTTATATTTTTACTGATAATTTTTTTATTGACTTGGATTTAAAACTTTCTCGTCACATGATTTACTTTTTAATAGTTGGTAGATTTGGTCTATACAAGCATGTTTGTTAATAACTGGCTGATACGTTTGAGCACCAGGCTTCTAGAAATTCCCTGACTGAATTTTTGGTGTTTCCTCTGTTTAAAATTTCGACATCATCCCATTCAAATCCATGTCCATAATTATCTACATACATTGATATGAAAGAATATATAATGTGTCTTTTCACAGCTAATTTGTGCTCTTGGATTCTGATTCGAAGGGGACGCCCACTTCGACCACTGATGTGATGTCTGTTGCAGTTCATGCAGCTTTTTGTAAATGGTATTAATTTTATCTTCTTTTCCTGTTGGATCTTTTGGTTTACACAATATCGAATGAAGTGATTGTGCTGGCTAGCTGGCTGGTTTGTGTGCTATATCTATTTCAAACAGTTGCAATATTCTAGCTGTTATTTCATAGATATATTTTGAATATGGTAGGATGAATTTTCTTGTGGTCTTTAATAGTGGCTTGTTGTCTATCTGTCTGTCCGGTTTCAACATAGAACTTTGCAACGATGTGCAGCGGTTCGAATCGCCGCACTTCACTCAGCACACAAAGCCAGAGAGGAAGAAAGTAAAAAGAAACGCAAATTAGAGACAGTAAATGCAGATATGAGGCAAAAAGAATAGTAATATCGAAGAACAGTGTATTTTTGTCGGAAATTATAAGTCACAAGGAGTGAATGCATCTGCGCTAGCCATTGAGGACGATTTTGAGCCATATCACCGATTGTCTCCAGCCATTGGTGTTTACCGTTCCGACGACCCCAGTCACGATGTCTACATCTTCCTACGTGGCTTAAGCTAACCATCGTGGATTTCATTGACTGATCAAGTCATCTTTTGGTGTGACCACCACTGGCTAGCTCTTTTCCAACTTCATCCTATCTCATCTAACATTGCCCATCATCGATGTAGGCGATGGCTAGTCATGCATACGTAACACATGTCCTAACCATCTCAGTCGATGTAGCTTCACAACCTCGTTGTCGATTGACTTTTTCTCCTTACCTAGTACTCGACTCACGCCTAACCTCAATACTGCTCACTCTATTATGCCACGTCATACGGGAAATAGAACGCAGGCATCTATGATCAAAGACATCTAGCCACCCTATTTCATATCTTCCGCTTTCGATGACTAGGTCTCATAGCAAGCCATAAAGGAGGACGGGCCGAACTGACTGCTGATCAGTATACACGTCCTTTGGTCGACAGCCGGCCGGATATCATGTCTACTAAGCCAGAGACGGCGTAAACTTGCATATGCGAAACTAGCTTTCTGTATCCAGGCAGAGATTTCGTAAGAGATAAACCCGTTGGCACTGGCTGATGCAACTTCCCAAATAAGTGAAGCGGTCAACACGTTCCACCAACCACTTCACTCCCTATTTCTAAGCTAGGAGTCTATTTATTTCAGTCCTGTAACATCATTTTACATTTGGCGGAAGCGAATCACATGCCAAACATTCGAAGATTGCCGCTCCTCAAGGTGTTCAGAAGACTCTGCTATATTTTGTCAGCGTCTTCACATAGGAGGGGGGGACTATATCATCTGTATATTCTAAGTCAACGAGATTATTCTTTGATGGTAACAACTCGAACTCTGAGTGTTTGAAATCAGCAGCTAGGGTTAATTCCATTAGAATTTGAACAAAGAAAGAAGAAACATTGGCGCAGAATAATCTGGATCCATTTTATTTCGTTAGTTCCCATCAGCTGCGTACAACCTGAATTTTTGTTGTTAAAAATAAAAAGTGTACAATTTTAACAGGCCTTTGTCCATTAGCAAGCATAGTGTTAGAGCGTCATAGTAAAATAAGGCACTGAGAAATACAGAGCGTCTAAAGTGTCACGCTATATATATATATCTTGGTAGAGAGAAGTTTCTTGACAAAATTAGTTAACAGTTGTGTTGTTAGGGTGGTAAAAAAAGACACTTAACAATACTTACGTAATTAGATAAGAGAAGATCAAATTTTTTTAAAACTTACGGTGCACATGAGGTCAGATTAGAAGTTGATGATGTAATACAGTGAGCAGAACTCAGAAGATCAAGAAAAATGACCTTTTAAGAGAGTCAAGCGAAACATAAAAGGGGATGGGTGGAGTGAAAAGATAAGTTAACAAAATTAGAAAACAAAGAGTTACTAAGAAGTGAGTTACCAGGGTAAGTGAAGTTCAACAACGGATTCTTTCTGGGCACATAAGTCAGGCTTCAATCGTTTTATTGCTATAGCTTCAGCAAACCTGAGAAGACTTGAGGTACTTTGTCTGTTAATTATTTTGAATGATTCCAGCACATCTACTCAGTGTCCTGTGTTAATCAGGTGTTTGGCGATTGAAGAGCTTAAATAATTCGGTCCTTTTAACCGGAGACTCCTTGGTACATGTTCGCAGAATCTGACGTAGGCCCTCCTCTCTGTTCTTCCAATGTAACTGCTCCCGCAGATACATGTGAATTGGTATACACAGTTGGAGGTAACATATGAGGGGTACTTGTCAGTCTTTGACTGCACCAGTGAAGAGGTTGTTCGGGATAGAGAGACTAATAACGCTGCAGGATACGCCCTAGACAGGGCTGCGCTTAATCTTTTATCTATCATTCTCATAGTGTCATCGCCCTTGTAGTCGAGTTTGATGAATAAAATAGGCTTCTTACTGACTGTAGCGGTATCAAGCTTCTTGAGTTCATTCTTGCCATATTTGTTAATGAAACTTTATGGGTAACCATTTTCTTTCAAGCGCATTTTTCAAGAAACATTAGGTCACTGTCTAGTGTGTTTGGTGAACATATTCTCTTCGCTGTGGAGAAAAGTGTTTTCATCAGCGTTCGTTTGTATCTCACTGGGCAGAAGCTGTTGAAATTCAAGTAAAGACCACCACTCCATGTGTCTTTACGGTATACAGAACTTTCCATTAGTACGTCTATGATGAAAGTGAACAGAAATGGGGATAGTGGAGTGGCATTATGACTCTAATTTAAACACTTTTTCGATGAAATTGTCAGGATATCCATTCCTTTTTGAAAACAGGACGACGAAAGCTCCGCAATGAAAACCAATCAGCTAACAGAACATAACTTATTGTGCATCACAAGTTATATTTTCTTCTCATAAAATTTATGAAAACCAGAAATAGTTAAAGTTATAAGTAAGCATTCAGAAAATATATTTCGTCCATTGAAAATTGGACAAATTCAATTATACATATGTGGATAGATAATCTAGTGTTGTTTTACTAAGGAAATAATATACAAAAGTTGAGTATTAGAGAAGTAGTTCAAGGAAAAACAAAAAAAAACAGAAAACAAACGAAAACAAAACAGCAGAAATAACTTGTTCAACACATAAATTCATCTTTGAGGAACCATTATTATTATTATTATTGAGAGAATAAATTGAATTTTCTGCATTCCTTATTCACCAGTTCTACTACTACGACTACTAATACTTCAGAAAAATACACAAAATAACCGAACAGCAACAACTGATGAATACTGCTCACACACAAACATACACACTTGCATACATACACACAAAATGCAAAAACCAAATGTTAGTTTCCTTTTCTTTTCTACTTGGGAGAGAAATATAATTGTTCAACACAAATGTAGATAGTGTATAGTGTTATTGAGAAAGATAATGAAATGAAATGAAATAAGGCGAAAAGATAATATGTACTGAATTAAGCAGAATGAAGATTTGATATGAATACAAACTCGGCGTGTTTTTCGCCTTTTTCTTAACACTGTGTATGTATGTGTGGGTGGGTGCGCTTGTTTTTACTAGTTTTGTCAGAAATATAAGTCACAAAGTTTGTACAGGATATCTGAGTATTTATTTATTCATTCATTTATTTATTGTTCCCTTGCGTTCCGAGTGGAACATCGGGCCGGCTTCAACTACACATCTCCACTTCGTTCTGTTTTCTGCCGTCCTCTTCACCTGGGTCCAAGATTGATCAAACTCTCTCATCTCTTTCTATCCAACACACGATCTCCTCCATGTCACCTTCGCACTGACAACCCACTCGTCGCTTCCCATTCGGATTTTACTCAAGCGATGGCCTGCATTGTGGGCGATTTCTTTCGGCGGAATCCTCAATGTATGCCTGATCAATCCATTTCCAATTTCTCCTACACATTTGTTAAACGATCGGCTATTGATTGTTGGTTTGTTCCCAGCCATAGTTTTTTGTTGCTTGTTCTTTCTGACCGGCTATTCAATCGTCAGTATGGAGCTAGGCAGTGACCTGTTGAAGATGCTTTTCGTGACTCAAGCGCAGTGCAAGATTCTGACCTGTAGAGAATCAGTGACCGACTTACCATTGGTGTTGAAAATCCGAATCTTGTTCCTTATTCTGAGTGTGGAATATTTCTAAACTGGTTTCAGGTTGATGAGGGCGTATCTTACCTTTCCAATTCTGACTGGCTACTTTTGGCATCTTTATCCATTCCGCTAACCTGCTGTTGAAAGTATTTCCCCTAAATAAGTGAGGGTAGGAATTAACCTCTATCAAATCTCTTTCGTTGATGCTGATTGGTGTTCCTTGTTTTTGTCACTGTTGTTGGTCATTTCACCCATCTTCATCAACTCCATCTTCTCAAAAGTTTACCTGCAGTCTTGTCTTCACTGCTCCCCCCTATGCCAGTTTGTTGGTTTTCACCTGTAAGTCTTCGAGTTTGTGTGATATTAGACATATGTCATCTGCGAAATCCAGACTTTCTGGAGTCTTGTTATCGGTCAGTCTGACGTGTTCCTGTCTTCTCACTTCCACGCGCAGTCTGAAGCACAATCCAGTGAACCACAATTAACAATAGAGTCATCGGTGATAATAGTCAAATAACCAGACTTGTCTTACTCCTGTATTCACTGCAAACGCCTCATTGAGTTTCCCGTTGTGGATCACCTGACAGTTGGCATTGTCATATAGTCACCTATTGAATGAGGTTGATAAAGATTCGCGCACTGCACCCCATAGTGTTGAAGTCGTTTCCAAATAACTTCTCGGTCAATACTGTCTGTCGAAGGCCTCCTCGAAGTCGATGAAGGAGGTTGAGGTAGAGGTGTAACTGAGATTCCATTGGTAATTTTCTTAACGTGAACAAGAGCATGATTCCACGTCAATCAGTATTTGAGGAGGCGTAAGTCACTCTTCTTTGACAGCCTGACGAAGTAGTCTCTCTTCTAACCGTCAGTTACCTTTCCTTATTTCTAAACTTTTTGCAGTAATGGCGTGAGAACATCTTCTCACTCACGTCTCTGGGTCCGTTCTCACTGCTTCGTGGCGGGGTGGGGGAGAAATTCCGCCTAGGGCTGCTACCTTCACGACTGGCATTCAGTAGCTTGATAGATTCTAACGATTTCTGCTTACTTTGGAGAAGTGGTGTCCAGTGGCAGACAGTTCTGTGCGTTTGGTTGTTGGTGATGTATTTCTCGGTGAGTTACAGGTGATGGTCGGTTCAAGAGTCTCTTAAAGTGATTAATCCATGCATTGTTTTATTTGTCGCTCCTCCTCGGTAATCAGATTCCCTTGAACATCTTTTATTAGTTTCATTATCTGGGTTGGTCTTTTTTCGGATAGAGACCTGGTTATCTGGCATAATATTCTAGGGTATCTTTTACCTGTGGCCTGCCTCTTCTGCGTCAGTTACCAGTGTGTCGTAGAATTGTCTTTTGCCTTTCCTAGCACTCTTCTTAACTTCCTTATTCAGTGCAGTGTACATTGAACTCAATTTCTCCTTCTGTTGCCCATCTTTGCATTGAGTCATTTTCTCTTTCACCATCCTCCTGCAGTCTTCTATTAGTTTCCAGATATCTGCTGGGAGCCATTCGTTGTCTTGTCTCTTCTTTCTTCCAAGAACAGTTGAGTACGTTTCCCTCAACATTGCCTTTAGAGAGTTAGTTCTAATGTTCTTCCACTCAGGTTTCCTCAGTGATAACATGTAGTTTCTCCGACTCTGCTCTGCTTTATTCTGTAGTGAACGCATCCCTCGTGGTTTTATCCTTCAGTCTCTGAATGTTGAACTTGAATTACAGCTGCCTGTCTTTATTTGTTTTGTGGTCCTCTTCTTGATTTTGTGTCCAGCAGACTATCTGCATCTGCACTTCTTTCAGCAGTATTGAAATAAAATCTGTCTGGTTTGTGGTGTGTCCGTCAGGCGAAACCCATGTTTCTTCGTGTATGTCCTTGTGCTTGTAGACGCTCCCTCTGATCACCAAATCATTGATAGAGCAGAAGTCTGCGAATAATTCTCCGTTCTCATTCATTTCTTCAAGCGTGAGCCTCTCGACCCATGATGAGTTCTCTTCCTGTATTATTTGCTTCCTGTCAGCTGGCATTCATATCGTCCATAAGGATTTTGATGTCACCATTTGGGATGTTATCCATTACTGTTTGTAGTTGTTTGTAAAGTCCTCCTTCTTTTGTTGCTCCGCTTTGTTTGTAGCACTGTGCGTAGGACTGGATAATTGTTACCTTACTTCCTTTGGAGTTGAATCTTGCTGTCATGATCCCACTGCACTAGGGTTTTGACTGCCACTGTTGACATCATGAAGGCCACTTACTGCCTCATTGTCCTCATGGTTGTCGTCTGGGGGACCAGACATAAGTAGATTACTGACTCTTCAATTTACAATTTCGACAGTCCGTATACATTCCATCTTCTTTCGTAGATTCTTAGCACTTCTAGGCCGTATCTTAGCATTTATTTGTCTACCTAGGTAACCTTCTCAGCCTCATACATTGTACGTACGTTCCACGCCCCATTCTTATTCTTTCTTTCAACGAGAGAAGGCACATCTGCTGGATGACTGTTTTCCCAGAGGTAGGGTTTCAATAGCCAGCTGCGTCATTTCGCCTCTCCGATTTCAGCAGATATTATGTTCGTCTTTTATATATTTTATATTTTTAATATTTTTGTTATGCGTTGAAGTTTCTGTAGCAGTTTGACTGGTTGTGTGGTGTAGGGTGGCTAGCCCCATGCCCAACTCTGCCTATTCACCCGGACTTGGGACTGGCTAGAAAACTAACAAGCTAGCTAACTGGGCGAGATTTGGTGGAGACATAAGGAACTATGAGTAGATAATATCATAGATAATGTATTCAATAATAATAATAATCTTAACTTATGCTTCGCAGTTTAGTTACTGATTTAAAATGTTTATAAGCCCTTTACCAACATCTGACTGTTCACACAAAATCCATGCTAAATAAGGTATGCTAGATTGCTTTAATTCTTACGAATTTTCCTCTGGTTTTACCCTAAGGATACAAGGAGAAAGTTGAGAATGACAAAGAGGATGTTCGTTATCAGACAAGGTAATTTCAGCTAACTGCTTACAAGAATTGAAGTGCCTATTGACAATTATGTCAGTCAGCTGAGTCAAAGGCACACACCACTAACCCTACTAACAGTCTTCAGTCTTATATGCAATATGACAAAGTCCTTTTTGAGAAGTCTAGGGAAGAATAGTGACGAACAATAAAGGAGAATGGGCAGAATACATGAATTAACAAATTGTAGGAGGAAAGGTTAGGACGCTCACCGACCATGCGCATGGTCCGGGGTTCGATCCCCGGCCAACGCACTCCTTTACCTCGCTAAGCCAGAAATAATGCTGGGGAAGAGGAAAGGTTGGGCAATAGGCCAGAAACCCCATCCTGTAAAATAAACACTGCTACAGAAACTTCAAGCTACTAGCTTGAAGCCCTATGTTCCACTGGGGAACGTGAAGGGAAAAAAGGAGGAAAGGTTGAATTATGCTTGAATGCCTCAACTCATTTGTGTCATAGGTCCAACGAAAAATTTTTCGAGAAATCAACAGGATATGAGACGACCAACAGGGATTCAAAGAGAAACGGATACTGAGATAAGAGTTATTCGATTTGCTCGCTATCATCACAGTGCCGTCAATATTACAGGAGTCATGGGACTGAATCAGTCTATGGAAGTCCTGTTCACATCTGAAACTAAAATCATCAATATGACATTTAGATGGATTCAGTTTAAGACCACCATTTAGGTGGAACCATTTGTCAACTTCAGACAAGAATGGATTCATATATGAATAATCTAATGCAGAAACTATTGGGACAAAAATGGTAATATTTTCGGCATATTTAATGAAGTTTGTTCTGAAAGAATTTGGGAGGTCATCAACAAAGAAAGAAAAGAGGAATGGAGAGAGTACAGCGCCTTGAGGCATACCAGTTTCCGTTATCAATGAAGTGGAGCGCTTTTCATTCAAAGCAGTATGTTTTTCTCCACCCAAAAAATACGAAGACAGCCATCTTGTGATGCAAGATTAAGTGTTTGCTGGAGTCAGATTTGTAGTATGTCCAAAGATATCATATGTATTAATGACACAACAAAACACACCATATTATATCACCAAACAAGAATATGAAGCCCTAAGAAATTTGAAAAGGGACAAAAGCATCGTTATAGCTAAAGCCGACGAGGAAAACGTCACTGTGATAATGAACAGGACTGATTATGAAAAGAAGGCAATTGAACACCCAACTGAAGGACCATACTTACTTATTGAAGAGGAGAAGAAATTTTTCGAATTCAACAAAATGAAACTAAATAAAAACGGACTTCTTCAAGAAATGAAACCCAAAATTGGAAATTCTCTGTTTTAAACTTAAACCACAATTTTATTTACCTTCATGATTCTACGGTCAACCGAAGATACATAAACCCACAGTTCCATTAAGACCAGTAGTAGATTTCACCGACTCACAGACATACAACCTGTCTAAATGCTTATTTTCGGTACTACAACCACTAGAAAAGTAAACTCAAAATCTTGTAAGGAATTCATATGATTTCAAATCCCAAATAAAAAACACCGAGAAATTGATAAAGAAGACTTTATGGTAAGCTATGATATTAACTCATTAAATACTAGTACCCTTATTACCGAAAGTCTTGATACCATTTCCAGTCTACTAGAATCAGATAAAACGCAATCACAAAGATGTCCACTGGACATCAGTGAAATAATTAAGAGCTTGAAATTCTGTCTAGAAAGTTATTATTTTAAATTTAAAAGGAATTTATATACACGGACGAATGGCGTTGCTATGGTTTCATCAGTTTCCCCATAAGTAGCTGATCTTTTCATGAATAGATTTGAAGATAACATATTTCAAGCATACTCACTCCTAAATTATGGTTAAGATATGTAGATGATACTTTTGTAGTGCCAAAACGAGATCTACACAACTCATTCCTGGAGAAAATAAACTGTGTATCTCCCAGAATCCAGTTCACTTCAGAAGCAGAATCAGACGTTGGTGAACTACCATTTCTAGACTGCTTGCCTAGTTAAGAGAAGGAAAAACGGACATTTTAGCATATCTATATTGAGGAAGAAGACCCACTCCAGTAAATATTTAGACTTCAAATCATCACACCCCATCAGCAGAAAGATTTCAGTTGTTTCAAGTCTTCTTAGACGAGCACACTCTTTGGTGTTAACGGATTAGAAAGAAAAAAGAGAAGAAATATCAAACATTACTGAAACTCTCAAGCAAAACAACTACCTGAAGAACTCCATCAACAAAATCAACACCAGCATTAAGTATGATCGAAACGTATTCCGAAAGCATGGATCTCAACAGCTGTCATTCCATATAGAGCAGGGACGTCAGACGATATCCGAAGAGTACTCAATAAGATCGACATTAGAGTTTTCTTCAAAACATCAGATACACACACACACTACAAATCAATCTTGTCCCAAATCCCTTAAGATTCTCTATCCAACAATATGTATAAAATAAAATGCTTGGAATGTGATGCGATATACATCGAACAAACATCTCGAGAAGTCAAAATCAGAAGAAATGAACACTGTAGAGCCTCCTCTGTTCGACTACCGAGAAATCCAGTTGAACTAGAAAAGGTTGAAAAATCATCAGCCATAGCTTGTCTACACGCTACAGAATCAGGCCATAAAATTGATTTTGACAATATTGAAATCATCATCCAGAAAAATTTCAGAAATCATGTCTAAGAACGTCTAATATCATCAGAAGAACTTCATATCAAATGGAATCCCAATTGTCTGATTAACAAGAATGATGGACTAAAACGGAATCTGACCTGGTTAAAACATGCAGACACCCTCCTCCATGAACTGACAAAATCAACACGAATATGTCATAAGCAATTTCATTATGTAAACAAATGCTTATTTTACAATATTACACACTTATCAAATCCAACAATCCACACATGATGGTTCTGTTATCTTTACCAAGTGACCAATTTGACAACGTGAAGAGAATTACTCCATGCTGGGGAACGATGATTAAGTTGTTATATATAAGCTGAGTGGATTTTGTAAATTCTGGTTTAATATTACAATTTTGATAAAGCTATTAGCAGCATTGCATAGCAAAACGTCAGTAAAAACAACAATGTCGTTTTGTTTTTCATTCACTGGGAGACACAAACAACCTTTATTATTATAAATATCATCTATCCAGTGCCCAAATTTTTTCAAACTAATAAAAAGTAATTTAGTTTGGACATTTATGTTATCACATCTTTCTCATTAGAACCAGGGGAATGGTCATTCATGTGACTAGAAGCATGATGTCCAATCATGTGAGCTTTTTTGCATCATAAAATATCTAATTAGGCCATTTGTTTTAGGATAGGCATCATTTCAGGTTTGTTCTCTGCTCGTAGGTTGATTAAATAGTTTTCAGATGCTAGAAGCATTTTTATAAGATAAAATATTTTCATGATATATCCCAGTTAGTCTTTGTTTTTCACACTTTATCAAAGAGTTCATTCTGTGAAAAGCTGCATTATCCTGTGATTTATATCCTGTGGACAACTGTTTCCCCGTCCTAGTTTGGGACTCTTCATCAGTACGCACCCACCGGGATTCGAACCCGGGACCTTCTGGTCACAAGGCGAGTTTATATACCATTAAGCCGCTGGGACCCGATCCAATAGCCAGCCCATGAATTCTAACTTCTGCCAATCCACGACATAGCGCGACCCCTAGCCAATGTCCTGGGTTCGAATCCCGGTGTGTGCGTACTGTGAAGAGTCCCAAACTAGGACGCGGAAAACAGTTTTCCAGTACTCCCAGGTTTTCCAATGGTTCTCTAACTAATGTCAGCTCATGATAAAAATCCTGTTACCAATCAAATCCCTACAAACAAACACTTGATTATCTTTTTCTCTCTTCTAAGCATTTTTTTGGTTGTGGCGAAGACAACCTATCGAATCTCGTGAACAGTAAGTGTTTCAACAGGACAGAAAATGTTAAAAAAGCAGAACTTGAGTTAGGAGGTGATATTAGAGATAGTAACAACGGCCAATTAATTAAAGAATAGGTCTCAGTACGCATCATGCGACAAACATCCTAGCCCTTGAACAATGTCATGGGAACAAAATCCTTCTTGGATTTTCTTTGTTAATTGAACAAAGTCCCCCCCACCTGTGTAACTAATGAGAATGGTAACAAATCGAAAGATTCAAAGGTGCAAAAAATATGTATAACTTTTACAGTTGTTGAATATGAAACTCGTCAGAAATAGTGCAAAAGACAGTTTTGAGTTTGTTGGAAAGAATTAGAGAATTAAATATGAAGCATAAATACATGTATGATATCTATGGATGTGTCTTATATATTCACCAATTAGCCTTTCATAGAAATAGTGGACTACATTTGCAATGTATTGGTAAAGCAAGGTATAGAGGCTGGTATTTGTATATCTTCCCTATCGGAACTTCTTTTAAGGTGTGAGACGAACACAGCATTTTCTATTCAGGTAGGTATTTACCTGGAGTTCTAGTGGGAAGTTGTGACCAGTTAGCTGTAGCAGGTCGGGTATGGGGACAAATACTAGCCGAAGACATTGGCTAGAGTTTGCGCTATGTGGTGAATTGGAAGAAGTTGTAATTCATGAACTGGCCATTGGATTATCGTGTCGCAGTGGCTAAATGATCTACGAGGTCACTAGCCTTGTAACAAGAATGTCCTGGGTTCGAGCCCTGTCGGTGGGTGCGTACTGATAAAGAGTCGCAAACTAGGACGGAGGAAACAGCTGTCCAGTACTCTCAGGTGGTTTTCCAACCAATCAAACAAAATCCCTACAAAAACCAACACTTGAAAAAATATTACATAATTAAAAATTATATAAAGTAATGGCGACTAAGAAGGACAGAATTACGTAAGATGAAAAAAAGTTAACTGAATATTAGCTAGATTTGAAATCATAATAAAATAATAAAGTCAAAAGATAGTTTACAAGGCGAGAGGAAAATGGTTTGTAAAACTTCGTGCGTATTATGCAGTTGACTATAGTAAACAAAGGGGCTGCACGAAATTCGTTTGATCAGGGAGATTTAACTTGTTCAGATGAATTCTGATTGCCTCTGCTGCATTTGAAATTCTTACTCGCACAGTATGCGAAAGTTTGGGTGAAATATGATTCATACTTTTAAAAGATTTGTTAGAGTCCAGTGTGAATGAGATGAGATTATAATGAGCTGTGCGTCAGTGGCACGGTGGTTTCGACTCTCTCCGACCATGCATAGGGTGCAGGATTCGATCCCCTGCCGACTCACACCTGATATCAATGGTCGGCCTGCAAAATTTGGGCTACCGATATCACATGCTGTAAATTCTATACTTGTTCCAACATAATGTGTGGAATCAAGCTGTAATCGAAAATTGAAAAAAATCAAAAAGTTTATTCGGAGCTTTACCTAAACAACATTGCGTAGAATTCAGAAATTCGACTATGAACTTGACTGATAATACGTCCAAGTTAAACCAGCTCCACAGGAGCAATTAAACCGGTGAAAACACTTGAAACAGATTAAGCGAAGCAGTCTGTATTTATTTCTTGAAATGAGTATTGGTTAGTTAGTGAATACACAACATAACTTCGCTGCTTTGAAAGTCTGTTTGAAGGTCCTCCTCAGATGCTGTGGTAAAATCCAAGTATTAACATTTCCCGTGGATCGTGACCTTAGTATTGCTGATTTTATGGGAATTATGTGCCTCCCTGGCTGTTTACTAAGTCCATGTGTTTATTCAAAAATTCAGATTTAATCAGGTATTCGTTTATACTTAACAGATCACGAATGTTACCGAGTTCTTCATTCAGTTACATTTGAAAACAATATCTCTATTCCAGTGAACCAGACATTTAAACAAATTATGTTTGTATTGTAGAGACATGAAACTCAGTAAGTGAGCATACTGCCTAGTTAACAGCGGTTAGGACTCTCGCCAACCATGCATACGGTCCGGGGTTTGATCCCATGTCGACGCAGACCTGATATCAATGGTCGGCCAGCCAAACTTAGGCAACCGATATCACATGCTAAAAATTCCATACCTGTACCAAAAATACGGTGTGGAATCAAGCTTTAATCAAAAATAAAATAATGTAGGTTTCTGATGCAATCGTCTACATACTGTTCCGTCTGCTCGTTAAGTCATTAGAACATCCGAAAACGAGATGAAGTCTTTTGTTTCCTCTTCTTCGTTAAGACTTATGGCCAGTTGCGCTTTATCAAATCCCTCAGATATGTCTTTCATCTGAGTTTCTTCTCTCAAAATCATGAATGCATCATCAGCTTAACCGCATAAGAAATCAAGACTATGTATTAGGTCTATAAAAGGGCTATTCTCTATTTTCGCCAGGAAAAAGTCTGTTAGGGTTAGATCTAGCAGTCACCTCCTAGCAATACCATCTGATTGTCGATAAATCTCTTCATTGAATAGAAAATATTGTTTGGTTATAGAATTTCATCATGAGCTGATATCATTTACAGAACCCTTGGAAAACCACCTGAGAGTACTGGACAGCTGTTCCCTCCGGCCTAGTTTGAGACTCTTCATCAGTACGCACCCACCCACAGGGTTCGAACCCACGACATTCTGGTAACAAGGCTAGCCAGCTCGTAGATCATTTAGCGACTGCGACACGATAATCCAATGGCCAGTCCATGAATTCTAACTACTTCACAGTGTCTTCTTCTTCGATGAGTTACTGCCTCACTTTCAACCTACTGTACCCAACTGGTCATGGTTTTCCAGTAGCTTAATGGTCTATGGGCTTGCTCGCCTTGTATCCGGAAGGACCTGAGTTCGAGCCCCTGTCGTTGGGTGCGTGCTGATGAAGAGTCCCAAGCTAGGCTGATAGAACAGCTGGCGGTCCAGTACTCCCTGGAAGCTTTTCCAATGGTTCTCTAACTGATGTCAGCTTATGATGAAATCCTTCAACCGATTATGCAGTAAATTTTTACTGATCCCTAGAAATTAATCGATCTTGTATCGATCTTGTAATTATTTTCATCACTGTCTCAAAACTTCGATATCTTGTTGCTAAAATCTACGAGTCAATTGTTTTGAATAATTTTAATCTCTTATTTTCATCCCTTCCATATTCCCTAAAACTGATTATCATTATAGGGCAAAAGGCTTTTCATGTATAAGCCTATCTGTAGATGTAAAGCTGGTGATTAAGAACTCATTAAAAAGGAGGATAATTATTCACTCAGTTTGTTGTTTTGTTTTTCTAAATGTGTAAATGAGAATTCCCAAAGAGTATTGATTTTTTCCTCCACGTTCTCAGTGAGACATACGGATTGAAGCTGGAGGCCTGAAGTTTCTGTGGTAGTGTTCACTTTTATAAGATGGAGTTGCTAGCCTCATGCCCAACCTTTCCTCTCAACCAGCTTTATTACTGGCTTAGCAAGGTCAAGGAGTGCATCTGTGGCCAGAGATCAAAACTCGGACCATGCGCATGGTGGGCGAGCGTCCTAATCACTGTGCTACCGACGCACTAAAAGAGGATTTTTATCAAGGTAAGTTAAGATGAGTCACTTATCTTTGTCTGTGTATGGGTCAACACCACTCAGCATCAAAAATAACATCCAGATTTTCAACTCCAGTGTGAAGTCAGTGCTACTTACTATACGGATCAGAGACTTGGTCAGTGCGTCATAAAGAGCATCTCAAACAAACTACAGACCTTCATCAACAGTTGTCTTCGCTCAATACTCAAGATCAGATGGCCGGTCAGAAAAGATCAGCAACAGAGTTCTCTGGCAATGAGCGAACCAACTCAGCAGGAACCGATTGTGAAACAAATAAGGAGGAAGAAATGGAGATGGATTGGCTCGCCATACTCTGAGAAAGCATCAAGTGACATCACTAGACAAGCCATTACTCGAATGGAACCCGAAAGGGAAGCGGCGAGTTGTTCGTCAGTGCAAGGGTGACATGGAGGAGGTGATGTGAAGAGGAGATGAAAACGTGTGGGCAGACTTGGAGTCAGGTGAAGACTCTAGCAGAGAACCGAACTCAATGGAGACGCGCAGCTGAAGCCCTTTGTTCCTGTAGGAATTAAAGGAAACAGTAATAATAATAAGGTCACGATCCACATGAAATGTTAATACTTGGATTTTACCACAGCATCTGAGGAGGACCTTCAGAAGGACTTTCAAAGCAGCAAAGTTACGTTGTGTATTCACTAACTAACCAATACTCATTTCGAGAAATAAATACAGACTGCTTCGCTTAATCTGTTTCAAGTGTTTTCACCGGTTTAATTGCTCCTGTGGAGCTGGTTTAACTTGGACGTATTATCAGTCAAGTTCATAGTCGAATTTCTGAATTCTACGCAATGTTGTTTAGGTAAAGCTCCGAATAAACTTTTTGATTTTTTTCAATTTTCGATTACAGCTTGATTCCACACAGTATGTTGTTAGAAGCAATCTGGAAATCTTCGTCACTCAGCATCAACAACAAGAAAATTCGAATTCTCAATACAAACGTCAAGTCAGTCAGTTCTTCTATACGGATGGATCAGAAACTTGGCGGGTCACAAATAATATTTATTTCTAACAGCCTGTTGCAGACCTTTATCAACAACTGTCTTCGCTGGCTCTATACTCAAGATCAGATGGCCGGAAAGAATCATCAACAAGAAACCATGGGAACAAACAAAACAAGAACCAATCGGTCAAAAAATATGCAGGAGAAAGTGGAGATGGATTGGACACTCATTGAGGAGGCCGCTGGGTGACATAGCGCGTCAGGCCAACGCTCGAGTGGAACCCGAAATGGAAGCGGCGAGTGGGGCGTCCAAGGGTGACATGGAGGAGATCGTGTGATGAGGAGTTGAAACAGTATGGACTTACATGGATGCAAGTGAAAAGTACAGCAGAAGACAGAAGCAAGTGGAGACGTGCAGTTGAAGCCCTATGTTTCACTAGGAACCCAAGGGTACAATAATAATAATAATTTTGTTACAAGTATGGAATTTTCAGCTTGTGGTATCGGTAGCCTAAATTTTGCAGGCCGATCATTGATATCAGGTGTGTGTCGGCTGAGGATAGGATCCTTCACCATGTGCATGGTCGGCGATAGTCCAAACCGCTGTGCCACCGACGCACAGCTCAATACGAGCTCATCTCGTTCACACTCGCCACTTACAAATCTTTTAAAGTTATGGATGATATTTCACTCAAACTTTCGTATACTGTGCGAGTAAGAATTTCACATACAGCAGAGGCAATCAGAATTCATCTGAACAAGTTAAATCTCCCTGATCAAACGAAATTCGTGCAGCCCCTTTGTTTACTATAGTCAACTGCATAATACGCACGAAGTTTTACAAGCCATTTTCCTCTCCCCTTTTAAACTATCTTCTGACTTTGTTATTTTATTATGATTTCAAATCTAGCTAATATTCAGTTAACTTTTTTTCATCTTACGTAATTCTGTCCTTCTTAGTCGCCATTACTTTATATAATTTTTAATTATGTAATATTTTTTCAAGTGTTGGTTTTTGTAGGGATTTTGTTTGATTGGTTGGAGTGTAACAACAGGAGACAAGGGCAAGGCAACAGATCATTTATTAAGGAAATCAACACATATTTATTGCTTTTCATTTACATTATTATAGATTATTGTTAGCAGACAAACACAGTCTTCTGATTGGTTGTTTCTCAGTGAAAGTTGATCTTTCATCTCTTTGTGGCTGTTTCTTGAATGTCAAATCACATATATGCTAACTGTATCCGCCTGGGCAAAGTCTGCTGTGGTTGGTTGTTGAGTCAGTCTTCGTTCATACTTTTCTCACGACCAATCTTGACGTAAATTACCATCTACCAAATTGGCAAGCAGCCAGCTCTCACCACAGGAGTATTTCATCATGAGCTGACATCAGTTACAGAACCATTAGAAAACCACCTGAGAGTACTGCGCAGCTATTCTCTCCGTTCTAGTTTGGCACATTTCATCAGTACGCACCCACCAACAGGGTTCGAACCCAGGACATTCTGGTTACAAGGCTAGCGAGCTCGTAGATCATTTAGCCACTGGTATTCGCTAATCCAATGGCCAGTCCATGAATTCTTGCTACTGCTTATTCATGAAACAGGACGAACACTTCACAGTGCCTTCTTCTTCGATGAGTTACTGCCTCACTTTCAACCTACTGTACCCAACTGGTCGTGGCTTTCCGGTGGCTTAATGGTCTATGGGCTAGCTCGCCTTGTAGCCTGAAGGACCTGGGTTCGAGCCCCGATGGGTGCGTGCTGATGAAGAGTCCCAAGCTAGGCTGATAGAACAGCTGGCTGTCTGACAGGCTCCCTAGCAGGTTTTCCAACGGTTCTCTAACTGATTTCAGCTCATGATGAAATCCTCCAACCAATAATGCAGTTAATTTTTAATGATCCCCAGGAATTAATCGATCTTGTATCGATCTTGTAATTATTTTCACCACTGTCTCAAAACTTCAATTTGTTTTGATGAACTTTAATCCCTTATTTTCAATCCTTCCATATTCCCTAAAACTGATTATCATTATAGGGCAAAAGGCTTTTCATGTATAAGCCTATCTGTAGATGTAAAGCTGGTGATTAAGAACTCATTAAAAAGGAGGATATACATTCGCTCATTTTATTGTTTTGTTTTTCTAAATGTGTAAATGAGAATTCCCAAAGAGTATTGATTTTTTCCTTCACGTTCCCAGTGAACTATAAGGATTGAAGCTGGAGGCCTGAAGTTTCTGTGGTAGTGTTCACTTTTATAAGATGGAGTTGCTAGCCTCATGCCCAACCTTTCCTCTTTACTAGCTTTATTACTGGCTCAGCGAGGTAAAGGAGTGCATCTGTGGCCGGAGATCGAAACCCGGACCATTTGCACTGTCGCCGAGCGTCCTAATTACTGTGCTACCAACCCACTAAAAGAGGATTTTTATCAAGGTAAGTTAAGATGAGTCACTTATCTTTGTCTGTGTATGGGTCAACACCACTCAGCATCAAAAATAACATCCAGATTTTCAACTCCAGTGTGAAGTCAGTGCTACTTACTATACGGATCAGAGACTTGGTCAGTGCGTCATAAAGAGCATCTCAAACAAACTACAGACCTTCATCAACAGTTGTCTTCGCTCAATACTCAAGATCAGATGGCCTGTCAGAAAAGATCAGCAACATAGATCTCTGGGAGAAAACCAACCAGGAACTGATTGTGCAACAAATAGGCAGGAAGAAATGGAGATGGATTGGCCATACACTGAGGAAACCATCAAGTGACATCACTGGACAAGCCATCGCTCGAGTGGAACCCGAAAGGGAAGCGTCGAGTTGGTCGTCAGTGGAAGGGTGACTTGGAGGAGGTAATGTCAGATTTCTTTGTTTCTGTTTATGATTGTCAAAGCGGTTTGAATATCTACTTTGAGTCAACTTTGACTATATTAGGTGTCGGTTTATTGTGCAGGGAAGGCTATGCGGTGCTTTGGGTCTCAGGATTTTTCAGTTGTGTTCGAAGAAGCGAATGCATGCCGGCTTTCTATCATTCTAATATACTTACTCTGGGATATACATTTGAATCTGTAAACACAATTATAGGTAACTTCAGATGGATACTAGTCCACTTTCGATTGATGAAATACGCGGCTAGTGTTATAAATAGGTATGAGTTCAACTACCAGATAAATTGTAGCTAGGACAATTCTTAGTCTCTTGTTTATACTTTATGATACATCATCTACTTCGAAGGTAAGTTGGATGAATACAGGCCTCTTCATTTCTGTACTAGCGTTGTTTCCATTTCTTTCACAAAACGTCTTGATGAATTTCTCTAGAAATCCGCTTTCAGATAGTTACTTTTCAAGGAAATCCAAGTATTCGTGCAACCTGTAGGGCTACTCAGATTTTAGGTAGTCATCGTATGACACGATAAAGTAAAATCGGCATTTATGCCGACTACTGACTGAATACAGGAGGTGAGTTGTCTGGACTTCTAGTTGGAAGTCATGACCTGTGTGGTTCATCATGTTGGGTGTAGGGTAAAGTTCAACAATAGCGTCTCATGCGATGCACATCTCATTCGAGTGACCTTGGGTCAACCAATCACAAAAATGGGAAATTTTCGCACGAAAAGTGACGCCAATTTAAATAAAAATGCATGAAAGCAAATTAAACACAGTGTCTCTGTCTGACATGAATTTAAAATATGTCCCAATTATGATGAGGAGTATCAGTTTTTAAGTTCGATCAGTTTCTGTACATGTATTCATCTAGGTGAATAAAGGTGAGCATATTTTGTAACCCATTTATTGCTCTTATCCTATTTTGCAGTCTTCCCCAAAATCCATCGGTTGAATTACTATAGTTTTCAGTAGGAGAATCGACGACCACTTTTTGGCGAAGTGTGAATGATAAAACAAATCAGAATAAATAATACCAAATCTGAATATATCCCCCATATTGTGAATTTAACCCTAATCCTGACCCTTACACTAAAATTAACACTAACCCTAACCTTAATCCTAACTCTAATAACAAACCTTAACCTCGGTCGGTCGGTCGGTCGGTTTTCGACATAGAACTTTGCATATATGTGCGGAAGTTCAAGTCGCCACACTCCCTCTTTGTAGCACACAAAGCCAGAAAAGAAGAAAGTAGGAGAAATGTATAATATAGACAGTAAACAGAGGTGTGAGACAAAGGTATAGTAATAACGAAGAACAAAACAGTTTAATTGGAAATCATAAGTCACAAGGAGTGGATGCATCTGCGCCAACCAGCCATTGAGAACGATGAGTTTGAGCCATGTCACCAATTGTTTCCAACCATTGGTTTTTACCGTCCCGAGGACCTCAACCAGTTAGGAAGTCTACACCTTCCTACGTGGCTTAGACTAACTGTTGTGGATTTCATTGACTGGTTCCATGTTTTCGTTTGACCGCCACTAGCTCTTTTCCAGCCTGACCCTATATCAACTAACATTACCCGTCAGTCTAGGAAGGCGATGACTAGGCATACATAACACATGTCCTAACCATCTCAGTCGATGTAATTTTACAGTCTCGTAGACTGATTTCCCCTCCTTACCTAGCACTCGACCGAAGCCTAACCTCAATATTGCTCACCTTATTATACCACTTCACGTGGGAGATAGAACGCAAACACCTGTGATCGAACACACCTAATCTTTTCATGTCTTCCGCTCTCAATGGCCGGGTCTTACAGCTATGAAGGAGGACAGAGCGGACTGCTCAGCAGTATACACACCCTTTGGTCGATAGTCGGATATCGCGTCTACGCCAAAGACGGCGTAAACTGGCATATGCGAAACTAGGCCTCTGTATTCGTGCTGAGATTTCGTCGGAGATCAACCCGTTGGCACTGGCTGATGGTACTTCCCAAGTAAGTGAAGCGATCAACACGCTCTACCACTTCACTTCCTATTTCTAATCTAGTGGTCGGTGAAGTCCAATCCTGCAGCGTCATCTTACATTTTACAGGGGCTAATCGCATGCCGAACATACGAAGATTGTTGCTCAAGGTGTTCAGTACACTCTGCATTTTATCAGCGTCCTCGCCTAGAAGGACTATATCGTCCGCATATTCTAAGTCGACGAGATTATTCCCTGGTAGCAAGTCAATCCCTGAGTGGCTGAAGTGTGTTAGGGTTAAGTCCATTAGTACATCTATGATGAAGTTGAATAGGAATGGGGAGTGTCTTAATCAGTGCAATGTATTTTCTTGGCATTCCCTTTACAGCCAAGCATCGCCAGAGAACCCCTCGGTCGACAGAATCGAATGCCGCCTTTAGGTCAAGAAATATAATTATTGTCTGACGCCTTAACCTAACTGTATGCCTAACCCTAATCCGAATTATGACCTTGATTCTAACCCTAACTCAAATACTAACCTTAACTCTAATCCTAAGCCTAACAATCTATTAATACATTGTCCAAACAGTACTCAAAAACGTGATCTGGGTGAAATTTACCCCTTAGTGAGTGAATAGCATTGATATTTCAGCTATGATTATAACAGGTGCCGTTAGCCAACGACTAGCATGCGTTCAAGATCATTAGTTATGCGTTCACACTCCTGGGACACTATTGTTGAACTTCGCTGGGTGTAGAGACAAGTACTCATCGATGAAATTCGTTGGCGGACGCCCTATGTATCATGAATCCGCAGAAGTTATACGTCATGGGCTACAGCATTTCATCCCATCAGCCAAAGAGCTAACAAGCCCACCTGATGACATGAAGATCGTGAATTCGAGCCTTAGTGAATAGGTAACAGACGAGTGATTTTGGAGAGACATTCCTAAACTTGTAACAAAAACAACTTTCAAGTACCCGCTGATGTTTAGCGGTTTTCTAACTGATATCTGTTTATTTATTTTAGTAATGTGCCCTTGGGTTCCGAGTGGAATATAAGGCTTTAGCAGCACATCTCCCAGCTAGCATTATTTTCGGGTACACTGCAGAATCATTGGGGCAAAAATCTTCCGGTTCCTAAGCCTGCCCCGGTCATTCCACAATGCACCCGATGTCCGCCCCAAATATTCTGCATTGCGCCCTAATTTCTAAGACTGACCAATGCCTGGTTACGGTTACGCATTGAACCCTTAGTTGACAGCCAACATAAAGGCAAACCTATTGTGCATACAGCTCCACTTTGTTATACTTCCCGTGATCCTCTTCAGCTGGCCTCAGGACTGCTCTCATCACATCGTCACACAGTCTCTAAAATATCTGTTATGTATACCTAGTTTTGCCTGAAACCCAAAAATAATTATCTTAGGGAGTTATCGCGCGCTGACATGAGCCCTTTGTTTTTCCCTCTGTTTGGATTGCTGGATTTCTATTGGCTGTTAACACTTTTAATGCATAACTAAATTACTGCCTTTTCAAGGTCATTCTAAATACAGAGTTTCTGTCCAGCGATTTGACTATTCTTTGCGACAGTAAAAGCTCTCTTATCAACGTCCAATTTATTCTTTTATCTTTGTGTGGCAGCGGTGTTATTGTTGTTGACGTGCGGTTAGTACAGATTAGCTAGAGCATTAAGTCAGTATTTGCTCCTAGTCTTCTAGGTCGTAGTTCCAGCCATAGCGATAATACCTTTGAACTCACGCCACACGCTCTTCGTTTCCCATTTGGGTTCCACTCAAAGGCTTGGTGTACGATATCATTCGGTGATCTCCTCGACGCATGCCGACCTCCCTTTGGTGAATTAAAAACCAGCTGATGTGTACAGTTTAAGTTAACAGTCAACATTTTAGCATTTCTACAATGCTCTAATCCTCAGACAAAAAAAATCAAACTGCATTTCAAGGGATAAAAACGAACAGGATCCCTGCTCGTGTAACTAACTACTATACACAATACCCATACAACAGGCACTGAAAACGGAAACCATGAATGAAAAACTTTCTCAGTAAAGCAGAAATTTATTATTATTACTTTTTTTTTTAAAAAAAACGCGCCTTCCACGACGAGTTTGAAATAAAACAAGATGTAGGTAATCACTTCGATATACATATATATGTGTTTTTTTTTTAAAACTTAGAATCTACAAAGAATTCATGGATGACAAAGAACCGAATGGCAATCACAAGATTGATAAAGGGAATGTTTCAATGCAAATAAGAAAAATAAGGAAGCTCAACAATCACGCACGCACACGCACAAGGTAATATTTCATTGTGTGACAGGAGAAAAGATCCGAGTTTCTCCCTTCTTCTGTCTCTCTCCCACTTTGTCTTCCCCTCCAAAAGATGATAAATAGATTTTGGTGAATAAAATGTGATTTCCGCTTTTACTGGTGGGAATATATATATATATATTCACGCCTCTAAACAAGAAAAAGAAAATTTTTTGAGTAAAAAAATGTTAATTGAAATGAGTACATTGCATAAAACAAATGAACTTGTGAAATCAGAGTGTGATGGAACGGATTCATTCTGTCAGATGGGTAGAGGGAGAGAGGGAGAGTAAGAAAGTGGAAGGGTCTTAATACGTCTATCTGTTCAGATATATAAAAGTGATGTTACATAGTTTATATTGAAACAGCACGCTTCAAATGCTTAAGATTACAATCAGATTTTACTATGATTATTTAACTTGTTTCAAGTCGGATTACAGACTGATATTAGTTAGTGTACTATTGAAAGCTAAGGGATACCGTTAAAGACAGCTGTTTCGTCCTAGTCTTGAACTATTCACCAGTCTGAATTCATCTACTGGAGCATGTGTCAAATTTAGACCCATTGCTATTACCTCTCCTTTTTGAAAACTATGGAGAAATTACTTTTACTTAGTCTTGTACCTTCGCTTAAATCCTTTAATGACCATGAACAATTTGCCTATAAGCACAGTAGAAGCACTTTAGATGCAGCTGCCGTCTTATATCATAACATTACTTCCAGTCTAGACAAGGGGGCTACATTTGTTCATTGTGCCTTCCTAGACTATACATCTGCTTTTGACTCAGTCCCTAAGGACATCTTAATAAATAAACTTGCCGCAAGTCAAACAGAATGTTGGGCTGTTAACTGGTTACATTCCTATTTCTCAGAAAGAAATCAGTACACCGTGTATAAAGGGAAGTCTTCCACTTCATTGCCTACTGAAGCTGGTGTCCCTCAAGGCGCTATCCTTTCTCCTTTTCTTTTTTCTTTCTTCTTACATGACTTGCCTCACTCTGATGAAATAAACTTTGTGAAGTACGCTGATGATCTAACAGTTTCAATGGCTGTTAGCTCCCAGCTAGATTGTACCAAAATAAATAGCTTTCTATCGGGAGTCAGTAAATGGTCTGAGTCTAACGGTCATAAACTGAATCCTTCTAAATGTCAAACTGTTAATTTCAGCTTAAGATGTGAAAGACAGTTAAAAGAAGCCATCAGTTGTCATAACAGTTGTAAGATTGACTAGAATGATATAGGAATTAAATCAGAAATTAAGTATCTTGGACTTATTCTCTCTTCTGATCTCTCCTGGTCTTCCCATGTCTCAGCGATCGCCAGTAAAATATTCCGCCTGACATTTTACATTAAGAAGTTAAGGCACTCAGGTATAACTCAACCCCTCCTCTTACAGTTCATAAACTCTTGCATCCTACCTATTCTTTATTGTTCACCCTTATTCTTTCCTGGTTTGCTTAAAAAGGACTATGTCACAATTCGTAGAATGCTGAAGACTGTCAGTAGGGTGAGTGGTGTCCCAGTGGACCACATAGTTAACGTCGTTGTTGATAGGCACTTGACTTCGTGCAATAAATTTGCTAGAGGGATTTTGTCTGACTTGGAGCATCCACTTCACCCTCAGCTTTCACCTTGCATCTGCTCAGGTAGAACAAGAAGTAACTTCAGAAAACTGTATGCTCGCACGTCTAAGTATAAAAATTCTATGATACCATACTTGGCACGTATTTTATGTGATGAAAATAGCGTCAGGCAAGAATTGACTAACCTTTTTTCATCTAGTAAATAAACAATCTCCTCCATCCATCCTTATATACCTTCAAGTTTTACTTTTATTATTTCTATTATATTTATGGTCCTGTTGCTTCTTTGTTTTACTCTCAAAATTGCAAACACCAAATTATCTTTATGACTGCTGTAATCTTTGTTTTTCCCCCCACCATATAATGCAAAGAGAACATTATATTCAATATTTTTAAACATGCAAGGATTTCTATACCGCATCGACAATACTATGTGAAACAAGCCCACAGCAATTTTCACTTGTATTATTATTATTACCTTAGCTGTTATCATTACATTATTATTTCCATTTTATATGCTGCATGTTTTTTGACATTACCCCTATTGTAAATGTGGAAAATTTTCTGTGTGACTAATTTTTATTTATAATTTGAGGAAATTATATGCAATATTGTGATTAATGCTGAAAATTCCATTCTGTATCACAAGTACTGTTTTTGGAATAAAATAAATTATTATTATTACGCCAGAAGTTGGGATCAAACCTAGGACTTTCAGTGTTGTGACACCATTCTCGTTGGCCACTCAACTACTCGGTTAGTAAGTTAATGACATGGCGCTGTCTTCACCAATATCTTCGATAAGCATCGACTGTTTTTTATGATTTCTTAGTACTGTTTCAGGACATCTGTCAGGTAGCTGTCAGTGAGCTGGAGAGTATGGTGAACGAGCTCGAATTCATAATTTGAAAGTCCCACCACGTTCGTTCTATCCCTGGTGGGTTAATGGGTGTACAGCACTGAGGAGTCCCGAAATGAGTAAAGAAACAGCTGTTAGGCCCTTCTTGATTTTCAAAAGAATGGATACTGAACAAAGAATACTATTTTCGATAACCCCTTCATCATCAGGCTCTACAATTATTTATACATCATAGTGAATGAATGAATTAGTGCTAGGAACAACATTAATGTCGTTGTTTAAACAACATCGAATCAATAATAATAATACCAATAGATTACAGTACAGTAGCATCAACATAACAATACACTGAATATCGGAGAAACTAGGTGAGATAATATTACAAATTCATGAATTTCTAGTCTCTACTGAAGGCCAGCCAGGGCAGTAGTAGTGGCTGGACTTGCCATTTTTGCACACAAAACACTGGTTGTTTCACGCGAATTGAAATAGCCTCTGCTGTTTGAAGCATGCGGTACCTGGATGTTTTTGGCAATTTATTTGGCACCCGGTAGGTGATAGAGAAGGATTCTTCAATGGTGACTGGCTTTGTGGCCGGTTTGCACCTGATGGTCTAATATTGAACTGTTGATGGTTTTCACTACACCTTTACTTAGCCATAGTGGGAGATGCTCTTGAGCACGAAAAATCAAGTTCCTAGATTTTCAACGATCTCTTTCTAACAATGGAAACCAAATTAATCCAAATCCTTATAAATTCCATTATTTAAATGTTCATTTTTTTTGGGTGGGTTAGCTGTGCCTAGGAAATCTGTTGGATTTTCCAACAACGACTTTACATTAGTTGACTTAAAGCGAATCTGTAAGTGAATATATATATATATATATGTAGGCTTAGATATATGACCGATAAGGAACACAATAGTTGAACATATGGTCAACACTGGTCATCTTATCTCTACAATCTTTTTCTTTAAATTTATGGATAATGCTAAAAATAACCTACTGAAATCATTACTTAAACGAGTCATTTGCATTCCTAAAGTTTTGGTCATCGATAAAGAAAAAGGAAACTCTGTAAGTAGGAAGAGTTTCTTCAGTCTGTCCTTTCGTGGCATTTGTAATTTTCACTTTGAACGGTTCCCTGTATCATCCCACTTGTCAACTTTTATTTATTAAATTCAGTATGATCAATTATTCTTTGCATTGATTTCAAAATTCTCACCTTGTTCAGTATTGCTTTATTTGAGGAGATTGTAGGCACACAGATAGTAAAAGCAGAACAATTCTCCACAGAAATTAATGTTAAAAAGTGTGGGGATCTAGTCTTACAGTCTAACAGTCTTGACTGGCTTCGCTAACGTTTGAACCTTGCAGTTGTTGTGTCCCTTAAATGACTCCCGAGTATCGTTCTGTAAGGAAAGAAGGTTTTGTAATCATTAAACGATTTTGTATTATTATTATTGTTTCCTTTAATTCCCAGAAGAACAAAGGGCTTCAGCCGCACGTCTCCATCCATTGCGTTTGGTACTCTGCCAACGTTTTCACCTGACTCCACGTCGGCCCACATGCTTTCATCGCTTATTCACATCACCTGCTCGTCTTCCTCCATGTCATCAACGCACTGACGATCAACTCGCCGCTTCTCGTTCGAGTTCCAGTCGAGAGAGAGCCTGGCGTGTGATGTCGCTTGATGGTTTTCTCAGAGTATGGACAGTCCAATCCACCTCCATTAATTCCTGCATATATGCTGCACAGTTGGTTCCTGCTTGGTCGGTTCATTCTTGCCAGAGACCCCTCCCTGTTGCTGATCTCTTCTGGCCGGCCATCTCAAATTGACCAAAGCATTGAGCGAAGACAGCTACTGATGAAGGTCTGTAGTTTGTTCGAAGTACCCTTCGTAACGCAGCGCCAACTCTTTGATCCGAGTGGTAAGTAGCACTGACTTCAGACTAGACTTGAGAATCAGGACCTCATTTTTCATTCTGAGTGCTGAGTGTTGGTCTCCACACAGACTTGAGAGAAATGTAAGCTTGCCTTGCTTTCCGATACTCGCTGCTTTGATGATATCTTCATCAGTTCCGTCCGCCTGTAGTTGAAACGATGCTTCCCAGGTAGGTTAGTAGGTAGGTAAAGTAGGTTGTTTTTTCCACATTTCTCCCATTTATGCTAATCGTTGTATGTTGCTGCCGTTGCTGTTGACCAAGAATCTTCATCACCTCTGTTTTCTCTGTGTCCCCCTGAAGAAGGTGCTAACTTCGATGCTTCTTCTGCCAAACTGTCGATTTTCACTTGCATATTCTCCAGTTTGCATGTTTATTTATTTCTTTACAAATCTGCAGTAAACGATTTTAGCACATGTCTTTTATGTGTAGGGATATTTCATCTTACAAACTGAAAGAACGCGTGAATTTGAAGTGCTTATTACTCATGCAATTTGGATAAGCCATTTCGAAACTTGAGAAAAAAAATATTGCAATTATTTGAAATTTTATGTTCAGTTTAACCGTTTGAAAATCTATTTTGAAAAACCTTTTCATTTTTCATGCCTTTTGCTCTTAACTAATTTGCTTCCATAGTTTTTCAATACGCGTTTATCAGAAGAGTCATGACTTTTGATTACATATAGAGAATTTAGACTGTTGAAGTTTCCTTTCCTTCTTTCTAGAGCGAAGGAGGGGGTTAGCGAAAGTAAAAATCGCTGAATTTAAAAACCGCTTCACATTTATTCACTTAATGGATAGTGCAGTTGTCTTTCACCCACGGGGACAAATCGTATAGGTCCAAGAGCAAGCGGCATAGATGGTGATAATGTCAAACTCAATATTCAGTGAGGAGAGAAAATTAGGTCATTTTAACTCTGAAATTGGTGTGGATATCTACAGCATTCACTTAGCACAAGAAACAAGAATCCCATTTTCAATACTTAAAGTCAATGCTTCTGCATGTTTTAAGGGCTTGGAGCATGTCAAATAAAGTACTTTCAACACCTGTACACTTCGTTTCATACTGAGACGTAGTTGGAAGCCAGGAAAGGCTAGGTAAGCAACATAAGAAAATATCCAGTATTTAGTGAATTACTTAAAAACCTTTTACCCGAACAATATGGAGGAGGAATTGGGGTTGAACTTCACATAGACTAAGAAGACTTTTCGGTGACATCACACAAGAGGTTTATAAAAAGCAAAATAACTGGCCATAGAATATCCGCTTCAATAATTTCCTCTTCCGGCACTACAATTATATATGCATGTTGATATACATAGAATATTCTAGAATAGTAGTCAATAAAAACATTGGTGTGTTTTTCAAATAATATCGATTTGTAAAGTAAGATCAATGGAATTACAGTTCATTAAAGATGCTTAAATTATAATAATAAACATTAAGGAAACTTCTACAAGGAATTGAGGAACATTCGAACCTAGATGGCCAAGGTAAGGGCAGCGTCTGAATTAGCTTCTTTTGGACACTTAAATTAGGCTTCTCAATGTGGATCACAACGGCCAGTCTCAGCAAAATTAAGTAGACGAACTCTTAAGGCAAACTTTAGATTCGTTGGTATGCGGTAATTTACTTTGAAAGCAGCCTCGTTAACATCAACCTTGTGGTGTGTATCCACAAGATGAGATACAATAACGCTACGAATATATTTTGTTTGTCCTTTACTTAACTACTATGCAGGGTGGTGTTTGATAATCCAACGAGAAACACGCCTAATTGTACGGCCTATGTAAATGGCTCCCCAGGAGCTGTCAAATTGGTAGATGCACATGGAAGAGGCGAAATTAGGCAGTTTACCCTTGGCTACTCCTGAGAGCAAAATAGGTGTGGTTTCGAAGACACAGCGTAATTCAGCCGCAGGAAATACTCTTCTTAACGCATTTCTCAGGTGTTGTGTTTGAATCTCACTGATGTTATCCCCGAGGAACTGAATTTGTAACAATAAGGCTTTTTGAGGAACTGTTGGTGCCTTAAGCTGCCTTGATGTTTGATTCATATTCTTATCAGTAAACTTTCCTAGATAACCGTTTTCACTCAGCAACCGTCTCTCTCATTTATGCTGATTGTTGTCTGTTGTTGTTGCTCCTGTTACTGTTGGTAATGAATCTTCATCACCTCTGTTTTCTCAATGTTTACCTGAACTGCTATCTTTGATGCTTCCTCTGTCAACTTGTTGCTTTTCATCGCTTGCATATTTTCCAGTTTGTGAGAAATCAGATATATATCATCGGCGAAGTCCAGCGCACTAACAGAAAAGCCTGTCAAGGTCGTTTTTTCACATGATAACATAACATATCTCTAATTTAAAGTGGTGCCACTGGTTTGTCCGGGGGTTACTAGATGATTTAAATGCATAGGCAAGCATGATTTCACGACAATTCAGTAATTTACGTTTAACTTTTGAAATTACTGCATAGATGTCAGTATCAAACAAATGTAGCGCAGTTCAAGTATGCTACGCCACTGATATTATGTACGTCATAAAAAAAAACTAAAATTCGTAATTTTATTTAGAAAACAAGTGAAAAAGGTGGAAAAAGATGCATATCTCGTCATTAAGTTACCATAGCAATGGGCTACGATGTTATACTTAGCAGAGATATGAAATGTAGACACTCGTTTAAATGTCTACTAATCTTATTCAATTAAGTTCTATTTCATTTTCTAAAACTCAACTTCATAGACACTGAGAAGGCCTTCGACAGCGTTGACCACGAAGTAATTTGGAAACGACTCGAGTACTACAGCATCTCCCAAATATTTATCAACCTTATTCAACAGCTCTACGACAACGGCACATGTCAAGTGATCTACAACGGAAAACTCAGCGAGGCGTTTGGAGTAAAAACAGGAGTCAGACAAGGGTGCTTATTATCACCAATGATATTCCCAATTGTGATGGACTGGATTATGCGTCAGACAGTGGGAAACGAGAAGACAGGGATATCCTGTCCTGAACGACGTGAAGAAACTAGAAGACCTGGATTTCGCACGTGGATGATTTATGTTTGATGTCACACAGAATTGAAGACTTACAAGCGAAAACCGACAAACTGGTCGAAGAAGCAGCAAAGACAGGACTGACTCCAGGTGAACATAGACAAGACGGAGGTTGTGAAAATAACCAACCAACCACCACCAACAACAACAGCAACATCCAGCGCCAATCACCATCAACGAGAGGGATTTGAAAGAGGTTACTTCTTTCACTTATCTAGGGAGCATTATCTCAACTACAGGCAGGAGGAACGGACGAGGATGTCAAATCGAGAATCGGGAAGGCGAGAAACACATTCATTAACCTGAAACCAATCTGGAAATCTTCGTCACTCAGCCTGCATCAACAACAAAATTCGGATTTTCAATACAAACGTCAAGTCAGTCAGTTATTCTATACGGATGGATCAGAAACTTGGCCAGTGTGTCACAAAGAATATTTCCAACAGCCTGTTGCACACCTTTATCAACAACAACTGTCTTCGCTCTATGCTGAAGATCAGATGGCAGGAAAGAATCATCAACAAGAAACTATGGCAACAAACAAAACAAGAACCAATCGCTCAACAAATATGCAGGAGAAAGTGGAGATGGATTGGACACTCGCTGAGGAGGCCGCTGGGTGACATCGCGCGTCAGGCCACTGCTCGAGTGGAACTTGAAAGGGAAGCGGCGAGTGGGACGTCAGTGCTAGGGTGACATGGAGGAGATCGTGTGAAGAGGAGTTGAAACAGTATGGACTAACATGGATGAAAGTGAAAAGTACAGCAGAAGACAGAAGCAAGTAGAGACGTGCAGTTGAAGCCCTATGTTCCACTAGGAACCCAAGGGAACAGTAATTTAATAATAATTAAGTTCTATTTCATTTTCTAAAACTGATACATTCTGTGGATCATTTTGCATATTCTGTAATCTTACTCATCGCTTGTTGCTTAAATATGGTTACATTCACTAATATTTTGAGGCAGTTGATATTATTGATTATCAGATATATATAAGTGTAGAACTTGGGCACTATGGTAGAATGTAATTTCATTCTAGATAAGCCTATTAGATATAACACACAGTAATGCAGTATTATTAACTGGATGATGTTTCGAGCATAAATTATTGCCACTCATAATCATATCAGTTATATAATCAGACGAATTCATAATTTGTCTTATATATATATTTATGTTTTCTCTCTTTCTGTCTCTCCTACTTCCCCTTGTTGTTTGTTGCCACTTTCAGTATCTCTGGTATAGGTAAGCATTGCGTCATCTGGATGCACGTGTGCAGTGGTGAGTCAATAGACAAACAAATATTAAGTGAACTTGAACAAAGCAAGAACAACAATTTTACCAGGATAATATGAGCTCATCTTTTGTTATTTTGAGGATTCTTCTCAACTGGTTACAACCTGAATGATAAAAAAATATGAATTACATTACATTAAAGATTTGAACATACTTTTCCACGATCACAAGGAGTAATTGGTAGGAAATAAAAGTAACATTAGTCCGGAATGATTTAACTGATTAAGAGTTACAAACACTGACTATTTATAGAATAATTCAAATGAACTGTGATCAATATTTGACAGTTTATAAATATTTATAGAATAATTAGGCAATTAGGCTTGGAAACAAAACAAACAAGCTGTTGTATATATTTTTTCACCAAGGCAGTGCAAGATTCACCACCGTCTCTTTCTGAGTACATAGATTTGGTTTAAGTCGTCTGATAGCAATTGCTTCAGCAAAGCATAGCAAGCTCGGTTTCTTTTGCTTGTTGATTATTTTGAATGACTTCAAGTTGTCTACATTATGACCAGTGTCTAATAGATGATGCGCAATTGCACTGTTTAATACTTGTGGACCTTTCAGTCTTAGGTTCTTTGGTATGTGTTCAGAAATGCGGACAATAACCCTTCTCTCTGTTCTTCCGATGTAGGTGCTTTGGCACGTACATGTAAATTGGTAAACACAGTTGGAGGTAACATGAGGTGGGTATTTGTCCACTTTTGATTGTCTCAAACAACTAGTTGTCTGATAAACACATACAAGCTTGGCGGCTGGATATGTTCTTTTCAGGGCAGCGTTCAGTCTGCATCTTATTCTACTGGCAGTATCATCACCTTTGAATGCCAGCTGCAGAAAGATAGGCTTTTTCTCTACTGTGCTGATTTTCCCTTTTTCAACATGACGTCTCCCATACTTGTCAATGAACTTTAGTGGGTAACCATTGTCGCGTAGGCATTTCTCCACAATGGATAGCTCTTCCTCAATCTTTTCTTCTGAACACAGCTTCCTTACACGATCAAATAATGTTCTCACCAATCCTTTTTTGTAACTTATAGGGCAGAAACATTTGAAGTTAAGATAAACCGCCCTCCAGGTCTCTTTTCTGTGTATATATCTTGTGATTTTGCCGTCTATATCTTGTTGGATACTCAGGTCAAGAAAATCGTCCTGAATCGTCCTCTTCATGTAACTACTGTATTACTTTTTAATACTCTCACCCTTTCCCACGCACTTTATTTTGTGATTGCATTCAAGGGAATTCAATCAGCTTAAGGAACAAGATCCGCATTTTCTAAACTAAATGTGAAGTCGGTCACTGCTTCTATACGGGTCAGAAACTTGCACTGCGCATGAGTCACGCAAAAGGATTTCCAATAGTGTGCAGATTTTCATCAACAGTTGCCCACTTAGCTGGCTGGCTGCATACTGGGTGAAAACATTTGCATTTTGCGTCGGTGGCACAGTGGTTAGGATGCTCGCCAACCATGCATATGGTCCGGAGTTCGATCCTCTACCGAAGCACACTTGATATCAATGGTCGGTCTGCAAAATTTGGGCTACCAATATCACATGCTGGAAATTCCATACTTGTACCAAAAATACTATGTGTAATCAACCTATAATAAAAAAATGGCCAGAAAGAATAACAATAAGAAACTCTGGCTGAGAAAAAACTAACAATCAAGAGCCGATCACTCGACAAATATGTAGGAGAAAGTGGAGATTGATTGATCGAACATACATTGAGGAGTCTGTCGAACGAAATCGTACGCAATGCACGACAGGGCTCAAGTGGAATCCCAGTGGGAAGCGACGAGTGGGTCGTCAGTGCAAAGGTGAAATGAGATGGTGTGTCGAGGAAGAGATGAGAGAGTTTCGTCAATCGTAGACATTGATGAAGAGTATGGCGGAAAAAAGAACAAAGTGAAGATGTGTTGTTAAAGCCAGCCGTATGTTCCACTTGAAACGCAAGGGGATATATAATATACAAGTGAATGCAGTGCAATTACTGAACTTTTTTCCCGGTTAATTAACTTAGTAGGGTCAATCATTTTAGGTCTGGCTAAATTTTTTTATTCCTTCACGTTCCCAGTGGAACATAGGGGGCTTCAAGCTAAAGGCTTGAAGTTTCTGAAGCGGTGTTTATTTTTACAGTATAGGGTTGCTAGCCTCATGCTCAACCTTTCCTCTTCACCAGCTTTTAGTTCTGGCTTAGCGAGGTAAAGGATCGAACCCTGGATCACGTGCATGGTCGGCGAGCGTCCTAACCGCTATGCCACCGACGCACCTGCTAAATGTTTAGGTTGCATTATTCTAGCTGAATCCGACCTACCAGTTTGATCGACCTCCCAATCATTACATGGTATTCAGTAAATTCTATTATTTGTCTTGATTAGATCCAATGAAGTTTATCTTTGAGTGAACCGGTTGATTGGTTGGTTTGAATACCACCCTATTTTCAGGGACATCAAGAATCTAACGTAAGGATTATGATGTTCCTTCTTTATACAGCAGTACTACTGATCTTATTTATTCTGTGTTTCTTCACATATTTCTGAATAAATTCTGGTTGGTAGTGTGTTATTCAGTAGTAATGTTCACTTTATTTGTTACAGGATTTCATCAGGGATTGACATTGGTTAGAGAAACAATGGGAAACCACCTGGGAGTACTGCAAGACAGTTTTTCCCTCCGTCCTAGTTTGGAACTCTTCATCAGTACACATCCACCGGGGCTCGAACCCAGGACATTCTGAATACAAGGCTAGCGAACTCGTAAACCATTAGGTCACTGGGACCCGATCCATATCCCTCGAATTCTAGCTTCTGCACAATCAGAACATAGCGTGACCGCTATGTCATTCCTGGCAAGTATTTGTCCTCACACTGGAACCCCAGTAGATACGTAGTGCTGAAGGGACTAAAACTAGGACGAAACGACTGTCCAGTAATGCCAGATTTTCTGATGGTTCTCTAAGCAGTGTCAGCTCATGATGAAATCCTTTAACCAATCAATCGAATTCCTTTTATGTATTTGATTTCTATATATATATATATATAATTCTACAAATGTGTAATGAATTCGTTTAAAAGAACCTTTTCGCTGAATCACCTGTCTCCATTTTTTATGTAGACACATACCTTATTTACGATCCTCAGGATGATGGCATATAATACATTGTCGGTAATTTTTGTTACCTGTTCTGCCCAAGTAGGCCAGACTTATTCAATTCCCTGAACTGAGTCAAATGTGGTAAACCGCTGATGAGATGGGCACTGAAAGGAAGAAATAGTTTCCCGGTTTTTTGTATCACTTCGATTTGACTACCAAATAACTTTTTAGATGTATCTGAAGTAGGTAACTGGCCACTTCATGAAATAAATGTGAATGTTTCATCTTGCGGAACTGGTAACGAAACTGACTTTGTAATCTAACTGGCTGTAGACGAAACAAGGGCTGAGGAGTTGGAAGATATTTATAAAAATAAACTGTATAGTGTTACTCCAACTGGTTTCAGTTCATGATCTATCCTGAAATCAGTGAAACCTACTGAGAATTAATCTAATGCTTACAAGTGACTGACTGCCATACGAAACCAATTGAAGTTCCAGTGATGAGTCATGACCTGTGAGCTAGTTGAACAGGAAGCAGGTTCACCTGTCAATCTGAAGCTCGTGGGTTCAATCCTTGGTGAAGTAGTCATGGACACGTTATGCTGAAGAGTCAGTCTTAAATTGTGACGAGACAGCTGTCCAGTATCCCCTGGTTTTCAGTAATTCTCTGAATGAGGTATGCTCACCAGCTAACATAAAATCAAAATCTGTGCGAATGCACATTAATTGTTACATATATTATTTGTTCCTTTGATCTCTGAGTCTAATAAAGGGCTTCAGTAGCACGTCTCCACTTTATCCTGTGTTTTGTAGTCATATTTGGATGGCCTTACGGTTTCCCATAGTCTCTTATCTCCTCCGAATACGATCTCCTCCATGTCACTTTCGGATGCCCCACTCGTTGTTTCTCATTCGGGTTCCAGTCGAGCGATGGCCTGGCGCGCGATTTTATTTAACGGTCTCCTCGAGGTATGTCTGATCCACTTTCATTTTATTCTGCATATTTGTTGAAAGATAGATTCTTGGTTGGTACATTCTCAGTGTTTCTTATCGCTTATTCTCTCAGGCTAGCCATTGGATCATCAATATGGAACCGGCACAGATGGCAGCTGTTGATAAAAGTCTGCAGTATGTTGTTGGAAACGATTTACTTGACGCAAATTTCAAGTTTCTGACCCATATAGGAGAAGTGACTGACTTCCCATTTGTGTTGAAGGTCCAAATCTTGTTCTTTATGCCGAATCAGTGCAGGAAATTGTCAAACTGATTTCTGATTGATGAAGGTGTACCTTGTCTTTCAAATTCTTGCGCTTACATCTTAATGCGTTCCACTGGCTTGTGGTTGAAGCTATGCTTCCTAGATAAGTGAAGGAGGCAACCTGTTTCGAATTTCACCCATTGACTGCGATTGGTGCTTGTTGGGATTGGCAGATTGTCCTCGCTCAGATTAAAGTTGCCGACATTTAATTCAGATATTTTGAAATTTTTCATTTAACTATCTCAAAATCACGATAAGGTGAAGAATTAAGTTACAAGATTTTCATCATGAGCTGACATTAGTTAGAGAACCAGGAGGTCCTGGGTTCGAATCCCAGTGTGTGCGTACCGCTGAAGAGTCACAAACTAGGACGAAACAGTTGTCCACTACTCCCAGGTTTTCCAATGGTTCTCTAACTAATGTCAGCTCATGATGAAATCCTGTAACCAATCAAATCCCTACAAACCAACACTTGAATATCAAGCATAGAGTCTTCCACCATTGTAATGGTGTGATATAGACAATATGTCCCAACGGAATATTATTCTCACAGTAAGAATCATTGCATTTGTTAGTGTTAAATTCTGAATACTATTCCCAAGGTTCAATACTGCATTAGCAACAGAATAATATATGTTTAAAACAATTAGTTCCCCTCATGAATTTAGACAAAGTAATAAGAAGGAAGACGTAATTTGTCTGAATCGTGTAATGTATTTCGCAACACATTTCGAACAATCTGATCACACTCCACGGACTTGTCATAGGAATATTTATGTGAAATTAATAAAGAGTTAAGAGGTGAGAAATAGAAATAGACTACTTAGGTCAAGTTGAAAGAACATATTGAAGGTGAAAATAACAATGAACATCACTAAACCAAATAATAATGATAATAATAATAATAATTTATACTTCGTATAAACGGGTAAGTTTACAAGAAATGCATGCCATTTTTACAGTCACGATCAGTAATGTTATAAATTACAATCCTGAAGTATCATAAATTAATATTTTTTCAAAGGTTTAAATTGTTCAATTCTTATACAAGCAATCAGAACAGGTTCTTATAAATGTTGAATTGTAAACCATTCACTAAGGTCACCATCAAAGTTGAGCGACAACCCAAACTTCGTTCCATCTCCTGCTGATAGTTATGGTCGACCAGCGTATATCTGGGTGAGTGCTATGCCGCCATGTGATTGAACGCTATTTCAGGAAGAGAAGAAAGTTCCGTGCAGCTGCAAAATGGTATAAAATTCAATTATGAATAATACATTATTGGAAGTATATTTACGAGATAAATACAAGAAGGAGAAGAAGCTACATAGTACTTGAAATGATAGTATACATTTGCAATGTGTAATGCTAACCATATTGGTCTAAGCATGGAAACTTTAATGTTTTCAATGAAGCTATAGCTTTGTTCAAACATTGGTGTTGTTGTGTTTTTAATCAAAGCAACCAGACTTTGGGCAAGCAACAAATATGAACAAAGAGCAAGTTTTAGCTTTAATAATGGCCTAGGTAGTTAACATAAAGTAGAGTATAATAGTGCGTAAATAAAAAGATTATTGTGAGGTAGGTAAGTGATATTTAAGTGAGGAGTGAATTCAAAGATCTGGAAAATTGGAACCCATGGGACAAGCTGACCTGTAAGATGTCTCATGAATTCCTGTGGGGCCAAATGGGTCGCATCTTGATAAGAGGCTGCACAGGCTTGTAGATGGTAGGAGAAAAAGCACTTTTTTATTTATAATTTAGATCTGTACGACCCTTATTATTTTTCTTGTTGAGGGTCCAGACTAATGTTTAA
Organism: Trichobilharzia szidati; assembly: GCA_944472155.2. Lineage (NCBI taxonomy): Eukaryota > Metazoa > Platyhelminthes > Trematoda > Strigeidida > Schistosomatidae > Trichobilharzia > Trichobilharzia szidati. The sequence goes on along the minus strand of OX235272.1, from coordinate 114,149,400 downwards.
TTCTCGAGCTGTCAAAAAATGCAGAGGTAATAGTACATCTACTCTGGCTGGTATCAAAACCAAGTTTACCAAGGAGCATGGTTTAGTGTGATGACGAATTGTTGGTTTGAATGCATGAAGGTGGTTTCAACTTTCTAACTGCCAGTTAGGGCTTCCAAAAACGGTAGGATACGCCCCAAAAATGCTCTGTAGATAAGCTTAAAAGACGTGTAAACATCAATTATATGTCCTGTCTCTATAATATATTTGGAAGTAGGGGAGTTAGGTTTTCTGTTCTCACCATTAATTGATTCGCAGGATTCTATTTACTTCTGAAGCCATTTAGGAATATACTCTGAAGCCTTTGCTTGCAGAGATCGATGAGTCCTTCCTCATATGTATGTGTGTCCACACGTACATTGAAATTGGTAAATACAGTGAGATGTGACATCAATTTTCTCATGTTCAAAGGGCTTAGATGGATGGATATATTGGCTTTACACTCTCAATTATTGTGATATTAGTTGCATAAAAAGTCTTTTTAAGAGCAGTGTTCAATCTTCGTCTAGTTGTCAAGCTGTTATGATGCCCCATATAGGTTAGCAAAATGTACACGTCTTCAAAATGACGTTAACTAATGCATTTGGTGGAATTAGTCCGTCAGATGGGTTTCCTTATTTGTTAGTCACCTTTTCAAAGTATAAATAAGCTGTATCACGGTGATTCAGTGATGGACTGCTCACCAACCACAGCGTTTGATTCCCAGTGGATAACAGTCGTAAACATTGCCTAACTGGTAGTAAATAATCCAGGAAATGAAGAAGTGTTTGACGTAAGGCTAGCAGCCTCACATATATAAAAAAACGAAGTCATTGCTACTGAAACTTTAAAGGTTGAAACACTGAAGCCGTACATTATCACTTAGAACTCAAGGGAAAGAAAGAAACAGGGAAATTAGAATTAAGATAAACTCCACTTTAAATGATGAAAAATTATTTCAAAATTCTCTGCTTTTCTTCTTTAAAGCAGCTACTTATTAGTAAAAATTCACTGAAATATTGTTCATTGGATTTACAAAAAAGGTGTCTTGTTTGGTGCTGAATTTTTCACCTTTCCAAGTTGTGGAAACTTTCAGTATTTTGTGAAATATGGCAAAGTAAAGGTGAAGTGGAAACAATCAACGGTTCGATGCTGGACCATCTGGTGCAAACCGGCCACAAAGCCAGGCACTGTTGAAGAATCCTTCTCTATCATCTACCGGGTGCCAAATAAATTGCAAAAACATCCAGGTACCGCATGCTTCAAACAGCAGAGGCCATTTCAATTCGCGTGGAATGACCACTACTACTGCCCTGTCCAGCCTTCAGTAGAGACTAGAAATTCATGAATTTGTAATATTATCTTTCCTAATTTTTCTGACATTCAGCTTATTTTATGTTAATGTTATTGGACTGTAATCCATTGATATTATTATTGATTCGATGTTATTTAAACAGCAACACTAATGTTGTTCATAACACTAATTCATTCATTCACTACTATAATGTATATATAATTGTAGAGCCTGATGATGAAGAGCAGGTTATCGAAAACAGTATTCTTTGTTCAGTATCCATTCTTTTGAATTTTTCAATGGGCATTTTTAATCAGTTAAAATATTTTAGACTTTCGTTTGCTGAATATTGGGGTCGAAATTGTTTTATTTTTCACGAAACTCTGATGAAACGTTGATGAAAATGCTAATAATAGCTGTAATTCCAAAACGTATTTTGTGGCAATGGGGTCACCACTAGGACCCATTATAGCCGACATTTTCCTCGCGAATCAAGAAAAGATGTAATTGATGAACTCGAATTCTATTGTCGGTACATGGATGATACATTTTTCATTGTGAAAAATAAAGACGTCGCAAAGAACATCCTCAACAAATTTAACGACACGCACCCTGCAATAAATACTACCATCGAGAAAGAAAGAGACTCTAATATTTCATTCGCAGACATTTTTATGAGTAGAAAAGAGGACTGTACCATGAGGAGCTTATACAGAAAACCTGCATCAACTGGTCAGTATACAAACTTTTTCAGCTTCGTATCTTTGAAACTTACAAATGCAAAATAATAAAGTGCTTGATCCACAGAGCCACAGCAATCTGCTCTGATGAATGTCTTGATGAAGAGCCTTATATTATTAAGTACTTGTTGGGCGAGAACAGTAACCCAGAAAAGTTCATTGATAAGAATATGAATGTAAATTGAAGGCAAACCAAGGTACCAACAGTTCGGACAAAAACCTTATTCTTACTATTTCAGTTCCTCAAGGATAACATCAGCAAGATATTAACACAGCGCCTCAGAAACGCAGTGAAAAGAGCATTCCCTGCTACCGAATTACGCTGTGTCTTCAAAATCTCCCCTGTGTCGCGTTCGGTAGAAGTTAAAGATAAAATGCCTAATTTCGCCTTTTCCATGTGTGTCTACCAATGTAACTGCTCCTGTGGAACCAATTATATAGGCCGTACAATTAGGCATGTTTCTCGTTGGACTTCTGAACATCACCCTGCATAGTGGTTAAGTAATGGACAAACAAAACCCGTTCAAAGCGCTGTTCAATCTCATCTTAAGGATATAGAACACAAGATTGATGTCAACAAGGCAGCTTACAAAGTAAATTACCGCATACCAACAAATCTTAACTTCGCCTTAAGAGTTCGTCTACTAAATTTTGCAGAGACTGGCCGTTGTGATCCACATTAAGAATTCTTATTTATGTGTCCAAATGAAGCTAGTTCAGACGCTGTCCTTACCTTGGCCATCTAGGTAAGAATGATCCTCAATTTTTTGCCAGTACATGTTTACTGTTATTATAATTTATGCATCTTTAATGAACTGTAATTCCACTGATCTTTCTTCATAAATCGGTATTATTATTGACTACTATTCTAGAATATTCTATGTAAATAAACATGCATATATAATTGTAGAGCCGGAAGAGGGAATTATCGAAGTGGATATTCTATGCCCAGTTATTTTGTTTCTCATAAACCTCCCGTGTGATGTCACTAAAAAGTCTTCTTAGTTTATGTAAAGTTCAACCCCAATTCCTCCTCCATATTTGTCGGGTAATAGGTTTTTAAGTGATACGCTAAATGCTAGATATTTTTCTATGTTGCTTACCTAGCCTTTCCTGGCTTCCAACTACTTCTCAGTATGGAACGAAGTGTACAGGTGTTGAAAGCGCTTTAAGTGACACGCTCCAAGACCTTAAAACACACACACACAAGCGTCGACTTGTCATTACTATTAAAAATGGGATTCTTGTTTTTTCTGCTAAGTGAGTGCTACAGATATCCACCTCTATTTCGGAGTAAAAAGACCTTATTTTCTTCCCTCATTGAATACTGAGTTTGACATTATCACCATCCATGCCACTTGCTGTTGGACCTATGCTATCTGTCCCCTTCGTTGGAAGAAAACCGCACTATATATGTCAAGTTAGAACAAATACATAGTCATTATCGGTTTAAAGCGTCTTCGTTACAATAGGAACTTAGGGCTAAGTTCCTTGACAATCCACTTAGTGAATAAATGTGTAACGGTTCAATTCAGCCATTTCTACTTTCGGTAACCCCATCATGTCTAGAAAGGAGTGTAAAGATAGTTTGATCATAACAAAAGAAACTTTACCAGTCTTAATTCTCTATATGTAATCAAAAGTCATGACTCTTCTGATATACGCGTATAAAAAACAACTATGAAAGCAAATGAGTTTGGAGCAAAAAGCATGAAAAATGAAGAGGTTTTTCAAACAAGATTTTAAGACGGTTAAATTGAACATAAAATTACAAAATTGCAATATTTTTTCTTCTTCTCAAGTTTCGAAATGGCTTATCAAAAATGCATGAGTAATAAGCACTTCAAATTCACGCGTTCTTTCAGTTCTCCAAGATGAAATATCCCTCCACATAAAAGACATTTACTAAAATCATTTACTGAAGAATCGTAAAGAAATGAATAAACATACAAACTAGAAGATATGCAACTGAAAAGCAACAAGTTGACAGAAGAAGCATCAAGTGAAGATAGGACTTCAGGTGAACATTCAGAAAACAGAGTTGATTAAGATTCCTGGCCAACAACAACAACAACAGACAACATTTAGCATAAATGGGAGAAATGTGAAAAAAGCAACCTACTTTACCTACCTACCTACCGACCTGTGAAGCATCGTTTCAACTGCAGGCGGACGGAACTGATGAGGATATCATCAAAGCAGAGGGGATGGGAAAGCAAGACAAGCTTTAATTTCTCTGATGTCTGTGTGGAGATCAACACTCAGCACTCAGCATGAAAAATAAGATGTGGATTCTCAAGTCCAATGTGAAGTCAGTGCTACTTAGCATACGGATGAGAGAGTTCGCACTGCGTTACGAAGGGCACTTCAAACAAACTACAGACTTTCATCAGTAGCTGTCTTCGCTCAATACTTCGGTCAAGTTGAGATGGCCGGCCAGAAAGATCAGCAACAGGGAGGGGTCTCTGGCAATGAATGAACCGACCAAGCAGGAACCAACTGTGCAACAAATATTCAAGATAAATGGAGATGGATTGGTGGCCATACTCTGAGAAAGCAAACCATCAAGTGACATCACACGCCAGGCTGTCTCTCGAGTGAAACTGGAACGAGAAGCAGTGAGTTTATCGTCAGTGCGACGATGACATGGAGGAAGAGGAGGAGGACGTGTGAATAGGCGATGAAAGCATATGGGCAGACGTGGAGCCAAGCGAAAACGTTGGCAGAGAATCGAACTCAATGGATGGAGACGTGCGACTGAATCCCTATGTTCCTCTAGGAATTAAAGGAAACAATTATAATAATTGTATTATACTTCAGGGAAACGACTGTGTGAAAGGCGTCTAAATCCTACTTATGTAAATGGCATGGCCTCCTAACACAGTCCTTCAATGTCGTGTGTTAAGCCGTACCATTCTTCTGTGAATGCATGGCTTCGCTTAAAACAAGCTGAATTCCGGAGATTTCGACAATAAAACCCTAGAAAACGATCATATTTATGGCAGAAGCATCAGGAAAGAGAGGATTCTACGTGGACACAGTGGTAAAAGCTTGGTGAATTCATTCAATAACCATCACCAGTAAACATTATACACCCTTAGAGGGGAAAATCCAAAGGAAGTTTCACCTTTTAGTTGCCTGGACAGCATCCTTTCAGGTACAAGTGAAGATGTCCAGGCTAGACAAGATGAAGAAAGAAAAGAAAGGCATTCATTATTGTGAAGTCAGTGCACAGAACTACAGCACTCAGCACAAAAGACATGATTTGAATTTTTAACAGTAATATTAAGTCAGACGCCAAGCAGGCTGTCAAATGGAGCTGAGATAGAAGGTAACAGCTTAAGTGTGGGTCTGAGAGTTAAATGAAGGTCATATGGAGGGAAAGTGAAAGCTTGTTGGCAGTCGAGAAGCCGGCGATAGGTGATGCCAGATAACCAGGTGAAATGCAGTGCATGGAACCAATAACAATCATAAAAATCACCATTCTGAATAGCAAGCTTTGAAATTAGGAACTCTTCAAAGGTAAATTTTCAAAAGTGATCATTATGTACTGTCAGCCTTAGAATGAGTTACTTACTTATGGTTGGCATGGATATTATATGTCTTTACCTTTATTTTCAGGGTGGGACATGGTACTTCAACAGCACATCACACTTTTCGTCCCGTCCTCTGCAATTCTCTTTAGCTGCTTAACTATAAGCTCTTATCTCCTCCCCACATGATCGCCTCCATGTTACCTTCCATTCCACGAGAAACCCTCCGTTTAGCATACAAGTTTTGTTCAATGGCTCACCTAGTGCGCTATGTCATTCACTGGACCTCTCAGAGTGTTCTTTATGCTGGGGATATTAGGTCTCGACACTGATTTCTAAGTATTGAAGGTTTGTCTTGCCTTTCCGATCCTGCCTGGATTTGATATCCTCATTTGTGCCGCCTTAAGTATAAACGATTCTATCCAGATAAGTGAATATGGTGATCTGTATCAAATGTCCCCCGTTGATAGGGAGTGACATTTGTCGTCATTGGTTATTTATCTTCACTACCTCTTTCTTCCCTTCGTCCACTTGAAATCCTGTCTTCATTGCAAGCCTCTAGCACTAACTTTTTAGCTTCCGCCGGAGATTTCCGAATTTGTGTGACATAGGACATAAATCAGCTGCGAAGTTCAAACTTTCCAGGGTCTTCTTGAACACTGAGAGTGCTATATTTGTCTTCAGAGAAATGTTAAGAGATTCAGTCAAGTTGCGTTATTACTAGGACGATTGATAGACAGTCTCAAATGCTATCCCTCGGGGACTTATGAAGTCTTTTCAGGGTTTATGCCATGATGGGGAAAACAAAGCTTCCTGCACCTATTTAAAGTCTTTCTTACTGGTTTTCCCGGTTGGCAAAAAAGTGGTTTATATTACGCATTTAGTATTTAAGATAGTATTTGAAGCTGAATAAACTGGCCGTAATTTAATGAAATGCATTATTGTTTATCATTATTGGGTCCTTGAGTCCCCATCTCGTCCTGCTCTCTGCGATCATTTCAGCTGGCTCCTGTATTGTCCATAAGCTGTTATCTACTCTTCGTACGATCTCCTCTGTATCACTCTCCAACCCAAGACCAGCTTGTTGTTGGTTTTCATTCATGTCCCACTAGACGATCCACCTAGCGCGCCTTGTCACTTATTTAATTATTATTGTTTCCTTTAACCTCTAGAGGAACATAGGGCTTCAGCCGTGCGTCTCCATTGCGTTCGGTTCTCTTCTAGAGTCTTCACCTGGCTCCAAGTCTGCCCACACGTTTTCATCTCCTCTTCACATGACCTCATCCAAGTCACCCTTGCACTGACGACCAACTCACCGCTTCCCTTTCGGGTTCCACTCGAGCAATGGCTTGTCTAGTGATGTCACTTGATGTTTTGTTTTCTCAAAGTATGGCCAATCCATCTCCATTTCTTCCTGCTGATTTGTTGCACAATCGGTTCCTGGTTGGTTCGCTCATTGTCAGAGATCTCTGTTGCTGATCTTTTCTGGCCAGCCATCTGATCTTGAGTATTGAGCTAAGACAACTGTTAATGAATGTCTGTAGTTTGTTTGAGATGCCCTTTATGACGCGCTTGCCAAATCTCTGATCTGTATAGTAGCACTGATTTCACATTGGAGTTGAAAATCTGGATCTTATTTTTGATGCTGAGTGCTGTTGACCTCCACACAGACTTGAGAGTAGTGAAAGCTTGTCTTGCTTTTCCGATTCTTGCTTTGATATACTCGTCAGTTCCGCCTGTAGTTGAAACAATGCTTCCCAGGTCGGTAGGTAAAAGAGGTTGTTTCCTTCATGTTCCTTCCATTTATGCTGATCGTTGTCAGTTGTTGTTGTTCTTGTCCAGGAATCTTCATCACCTCTGTTTTCTCTATGTTCACCTGAAGTCCTATCTTCTCTGGATTCTTCTTCTGCCAACTTGTTACTTTTCGCTTGCATATCTTCCAGTTTGTGGGAAATCAGACATATATCAACGGCGAAGTCCAGATCCTTCAAGTTTTTTGTGTGAGTCCATTTTATGCCTGTTTCCTCATTGCCCACTGTTTGTCGTATTATCCAGTCTACTGCAATCAGGAAAATCATTGGCGATAGTAGGCAGCCAGCCAGCTTGTCTTTCTCCTGTCCTCACTTCGAAGGATTCCGTAAGTTTCCCGTTGTGGATTACTTGGCATGCAGCATCGTCGTACAGCTGTTGGATGAGATGTATAATTGTCGGTGGTCTTGTCACTTGGCAGGTTCTTTAGCGTGTATCCAGTCTGTCTAGACACTTTTGGTCAATAGGTTGTTGGTTGGTTGTTTTGGTTGGTTCGATCCCAGAGATCCCTATAGCTAATTCTTTCTGGCTTGCCATCTGTTTTTCAGTATCAGTCGAAAGTAGCCTTAGTTTACGAACTAGTCCTAAGCCCAATAAAGGAGGGGAAAGTTGGACGTGTGATTATCGACTCCACCCTGATAAATCAGCCCGGGGACTTCAAAGCCCAGCATTACTGGTTTCATAATCAAAAACATTTTATTGCACCTAGCGAATATATATATATATCACACATAAACACCTTGTAATGAATGATGACTATATAACTAAGCAAAAAACGATGAATGTTAGTTTTGCGTAATAAATTAAGCAATTTCAAAGATACCCGCTTCTAGAAATTCATCATCAAAAAACAGAAAAGAAGAAAAGAGAAAAGAAAATAAGCGCGTTTTCTTATCATAATACACAAAGACAAGCAATAAATTACATATATATTTATGCGAAATAAAATTCGTCTTGAGCAAATTTAATTAACTTGTCTGCATATAATAGACACATAAAAAGGGAATATTTATTTTTTGTAGATATAATTCGCTTTGTATTTGCTCTTCAATCTAATTAGACATACAAAGACATTAATGCGTTACACAGCCATATATATTTTTTTTTCACAATGTACGTCATCAGCAGTATGTTATTAATACTGGTTATACAACATTGGCAGTATACGTGATACCTTGAAACAAATAAATCTTGTTTTATGAACAGTTGGAATCTTGGGAAAACATTACTGATAGAAGCCATTAAAATTTAGCACTCATAATAGCATACGGTAATATAAGATAGATAATCTACAGAAGACAGAATTCCCGTAGAAAAAGTTGACGTTAAGCTTGAAATTCAATGGTGACAACAGAAATAGCCCGTATTCTTCGGAGGAAATTATTGATAACGATACATTTGATACACGCTGACTTCTGATATGTTACGTCTCGCATTCTCCAGGCAACGGTTACCCAATCTGATTTATTGACAGTAACAGGGAAGATAAGCAGTCCAAACTGGTCACCGACTCAGTTCCAAAGAAAACCTTATTCATGAACTTGAACAAACTTCAGATATACTCAAAACAACCGTCTGTCTAAAGCACTCAGAGAACGCCGCATTCCACACGGATACGAGAATATATTCCAGCTGCATGGTTTTACAAGGGAGAAAGGAAGTGTGTGCGAAGCTCTATTTTGGAACACCTGATCGACTTCTGTCGGTCTGCCAACCATGACCATGATTTTAAGATAATCATCTATCGAATTCATGCCTACTTGCCACATTTTCGTTGTTACAGACTTCTAAAGACAGTGAAGGCCTTGGCAATTCATGATTTTAAATTTGACCTTTTTGTACAAAAGAAGTATGTACAATCCCTACTTCTGCCTCACCGTAGAGGCATAGACATTTATTTATGTATTTTGTTTATTTAGTTATTCAATGCACCTTTTTTCCTTATCAATACGATTATTATTATTATTACTTTTCTCACTTTGAATTGTTCCCCGCTTGTCCCATTTGTCATCCTTAATCTTACAATACTGAATTCTATTCAAGTATTAGTTTGTAGGGATTTGGTTGATTGGTTACAGGATTTCATTATGAGCTGACATTGGTTAGAAAACCATTGGAAAACCTGGGAGTACTGGACAGCTGATTCGTCCTAGTTTGGGACTCTTCATCAGCTCATGATGAAATCCTGTAACCAATCAACCAAATCCCTACAAACCAATACTTGAATATCAATGAGATGCTCACTGGCGACTGAACCTATTCAGGTAGGTAGTTACCTGGGGTTCCAGTGGGAAGTCATGACCAGTAGGGTGCAGCAGGTTGGGTGTGACAACAAATACTCGTCGAAGACATTGGCTAGTGGTTGCACTATATCGTGAATTGGCAGAAGTTAGAATTCATGGGCCATTGGATTGGGTCCCAGTGGCTTAATGGTATATGAGCTCGCCTTGTAACCAAAAGGTCCTGGGTTTTAATCCTGGTGGGTGCGTACTGATGAAGAGTCCCAAACTAGGACGGAGAAACAGCTGTCCAGTACTCTCAGGTTTTCCAGTGGTTCTCTAACCAATGTCAGCTCATAATGAAATCCTGTAACCAATACTGAATTATATCTTTCTTAAATTTTACACTATTGATATGTTGGCTGTCAGTATGCATGCTTTGGCGACATCCTAGGATTAATTTGGTGTTATTTGGAACATCTGGGAGGTGCATTTTTGTAATTTCAGTCACTGGTAAATTATGAGTTTTCTGGATATTTTAGAAGACTGATTAGTGGTCAGATAACTTACGCATCAGGTTCTCAAGTTACATGTCCATAATAGAAATAAGAATTATTGTTTTAAATAACAGTGAGTTATAATAAACAATAGAGTTCAGTCAAAATAACATCTGTGAGTGATAGCATGCATCAGTATAACACTCAGGTAAACTGAGGAAGGTAATGCAGAACCAATGGATTTATAAACACCACATTAGGCCATGGTAGCAACTGGAACTAGACGTGTTTCTCTTGCACTCGTAGGTCTAATCGTTTCAAGAGAACTGCTATTACCTCTGCTGTTCATAGTTTTGCGTATTTAGAGGTCTTTGGCACTTTATTCGATACCCGATAGGTGGTAAAGAAAGACTCTTTAATGCTAGTTATGTGGTCAATTAGCATACTGCTTACTAATTTCTGGAATGTAGAGTAGGGGTGGCAGTGAAGAGATAACGTACCTCTGCTGCATAACAAGCTGTTTTAACTACATTCTTCAGGCGCTATGTTATTATTATTTCGCTGATATTGTCACTGAGGAGCTGCCGCATTATGAATAATGGTTTTTCGGGGAACTGTTTCTGACTACTTCATCTTTAATTACATGTTATCCTTGTAAAATTATTTTATTCTTATGACCACTTCAACCTTAGTTACAAGTTATCATTGTCCAAATCGTTTTATTTCCTTTAATAATCTGTTACGTAATCAACTTGAGCACACGTTTATTCCTTAATTACTCTTCAAGATTTCAAAAATTATGCGTTACCCAATCCAAGTGTTGCAACCATTTCTACCTTTTAATTGTGTATATTAATTTTCGTCGTTAATTATCATTCCATTGAAAACATTTATTTTCTGATACGAATTTAAAATAAGTAACAAGGTTTATAAAGGAGGATTTAATGAATTCAGCTGAATACTCTGCATGCGTGAATATATATACTACTGAAATCACATAGGGAGATACGAGGCTGATAAGCAAATAAACTACACTGAATTAATCATGCAGGAAGACAGGTGCGAATTTTTTCCAGGTCATGTTCAAATAGATAAGGGAAAAGGAGTATGAGAGATTAAAATTAAGACAAAATGCATTACGCTTCAATTAAATCACTTAGATAAACAATTAGTCATTAGAGAATATATCAAGAATTGCAAACAGAGTAATATCAATAGTGATAGTTATAATAATAATAGTAATAATAATAATGTTGTAGTGAGTTAAGATAATGCTACTGATAAAGGATAGTTTTAAATGAATCAAGAATAATAATAATAACAGGTAGAATAATAAGTAAAACGTACCACCATGGCAGATTCAGAGTGACGACCATCTCCTTGTGTACACAGAGACACCTGGTTTATAAACTCGAATTGTACAAGCCTCTGAAATTGCGAGCATCTTCCTGTTTCTTTGTCTGCTGACTGACAATAGTGAATGACTTGACAGCACGTCGGTATCATGTCCATAGTTCACAAGATGTTTTGTTATCAAGGTTTTTGGCACTTTGCATTCAGCTGTTTTCAACCATTTTGTCAAATGCTCCATCATGCGAGTAGACAATCACCTTTTCGTTCGACCTATGTATTTGCTTCCACAAACACACTCAAATTGATATACGCAGTTTGAGGTTTCGAGGATTGGCGATTGGTCTTTCATAGATTGTTGAAGCACTCGCTTAGTGGTGTTAAGGAAAACAAGTTTTGCAGCATAATAAGTTCTCTTGATAGCTTTATCGAGTCTTCGTTTGACTACTTCTTGTACATCATCTCCTTTGAATGGCTAATTGACATAGACAGATTTCTTCGGAACTGTTTGGATAGTTTTACAGGGGCTCAATTCTTTATTAATGAACTTCTCAGGATATCCATTCTTAGATAAAATATCCTTCAGAGCTTCTATTTCATGCTCAATAGTACTGTCAGAACAAATTTTCGGTGCTCTGTTGAACAGTGTTCTGACTAAGTTCTTTTTATACTGGATTGGCACAAGGCTCTTGAAATGTATGTACTGTCCTGTTCATGAAGACTTTCTAAATATAGATCCTTCGATTGTGGCATCAATCCTTGTCACTAGAGAAACGTCTAGGAATTGAGTGGTATCATTTTCTTCGTGTTCTATTGTGAAATTGACATTCGGGTGGCATGAGTTGAATTTTATTAACAGGTCTTCAGCTTTTGATCAGCATCCACATTGACATGTTGACACTGACTAATTATTGTTAACAAACATAACGCTTCTTGATTGGTAAATTGTTATGTATTGTAATAAAAAATAATTTACTAATTGTGAATAAGAACTGTTGACGGCTTTAACATCACTTTCATTTAACCACATTGATAGATGTTATCGAGAACAATAAACTAAGTTTCTAGAGTAACGGCCAATATAAGTGACTCTACAGGAGCAGTTCAACTGATAGATAGAGGAAGAGGTATCTGGTTTGTGTATTTTATCCTTCAGTTTAGGGATTACACAAATAAAAGCTGCAGCCTACTAGCGCTGGATGTTGTTTGAATCGATATCCTCAAGTTTTTGGTTATGATTTCACTTGGCATACCACCTTTGAATTGTGGTCATATATGTTTATATATAAGCCTTTCCTTAAGACATACAGTAGAATTCTTCTTTATCTAACTCAATTTACCTATACATTTGTTTGTCTAAGAAACCTTTGACATTTCAATCGCCAACTTATGACAATACTTTACTTGTAAATGTCATTTTCTACATATCTACCCACTTATTTTCAACCTTTTGTTGATTCGTGTTAAATACCTTTAGACAAATTTGATTTTCTTAAAAGTATTCCATGTGATTTTAATTTCCTATTGAGGTACCAACAAATAATCGCAACATTTAAACAAGCGCATATCAATGTTCAATGTGTGATCTTAAATCTTATTTTCATTTAAAATTTTTAAGCGATTTCTTATTGTTTTATTAAGTAGGAAAAGTTAGAGAGATGACTGCAGAAGAGAAAATTTTCTGTTTGATAAAGTCACCAACTAGGCTGTTCATTCGTGTATGTATACAAAGTAATGGTGTGAGAAACTTCCAGGACTATTCCCTGTCAAAGGTCAGATTAAGAAGATTACAAAATGTGATAATACCAAGAATACACAGGAATAATAATAATTTGCTTTATACCAGAAACAGTACTAGTGGTACAGTGTGGAATTTTCAGCACATATCTGCAATATTTGCATCTAATTTTATCAAACATTTAAAAGAAGTATTAAACAAACAACAACAAAAATCTGAAGCAGCCAAAGAAAACAAAAACAGGATAAACACAAAATAATTATAAATGCGAAAAAATACCAAGAAGTAGAAAGGAAAATAAACATCATATAATAATAACTCAGTATTCGGTAGTGGAAGCTATGATATGATTATGCATGGTGACATTAAAGCTATAGTCTTACAAGAAGTTATGAAATGATATTCAAGAATGTTTATCGCCAAGATGATCAGTTAATTTGGTTGAAACAACTCTTAACAATCATAAAATAACATTTCAGGGTTTGTTGTTTTGTTTTTTATTGTCAGGTCTAATGGAGTGTTTGTAGTGATAGTGTGAGTAATCTTGAATAATACAAAATTTTAAGGTGGTGACTATGGCGTTCACAACCAATGATTGTCAGTTTAATATTGCCGAAAAGTATAGAAAATAAGAAAAAACAACCACAAAACGAATATTACATGATGGTTAATGACAGGACAATTTTGTACTACTCATAGTGCTAATAGAGTCTGAACCAGTAGAAACACACAAGAAGGAATAGAGTAAAGTATAAAAAAGGAAGCCAATGTTTATAATTTAGGTGGCTAAGTATGTTTAAGAAGGAGTTCACTATAGAATGCAAAATAAGAGAGAAATAAAAGAGCCTAAAATTATGATTATTAACAACAAAGCAAGTCATAGGTTTCGCGCTTAACATTGTCTCTGTCACTTAGAACACAGGCCAAATATGGTATCATTGATTTCCTGTACTTGTTTGAACGAGCATAAATTATTTTATACTGGTTTCTGGTTCTACTTGATGAGATACAAGGCGAGAGTTGGGAATAGAGGGGATGTTGTTGGTCTGAGAGTATGGTTTTAGACCATTTTTCGCAAGTATTCAGATGCCTTTCAACTCATGTAGTGACGAGCTGACTGAGTTTTACACCACTAGTCCTGCTAACTACCTTCAACATCCTTCTCAGGATGGTGTAGTCCTTTTCGAGTAGCCCAGGAAAGACTAACGGGGAGCAGTAAAGTAGAATAGGTAAGATACAAGAGTTAACAGGTTGTGAAATTAGAGGTTGTGTGATTCCGGATTGTCTAAGTTTCTTAATGTAGTAGGTAAGGCAGAACATTTTCTTAGAAATCGTTAGGATATGAGATGTCCAAGTAAGGTCGGGAGATAGAACTAGACTGAGGTATTTTGCATTAGACTTAGTTTCAATCTTAGTCCCCTCAATGCAACAGTCTTCATGAGAACTTACTAGTGTTTGATAAGAAGTGTTTGATACTAGTGTAGATAAGAAAAGTAATCCGATAATAATAATAATCACTAATGTCACGATTATGTAAACGATTTTTTTTTATGTAAGTACTTGCAAGACAACGACTTGAATGTCGGAATACATATACCAGAGTTAAAAGAGCTTCTGCTTAGATGCACTTTGAACGTTCAGTTTAAATTCAGTGGTACTATTTATAGACAGCAAGATGATGTGGCTAAGGGTTCACCCATAACTTGCAGATATTTTCATGGCAAGTCTGAAAAATGGTCCATTGAAACCCACAACCGACAACTTGTCTCTGTACAAAAGGTAAGTTGATGACACTTTTATCATCTGTGATACTCAGTATGACTTAAATAATGTCCTCCAGGTTTTTAATAGCTGCCACCCAGCCATCAAACTTACAATTGAAGCAGAAACTGGGGAGACAATCTCATTTCAGGACGTTTGCCTAGCAAGGAAGACTGACGGGACTCTGAAGACATCCAAATATATCGAAAGCCCAGTTGACAAACGTTTGCAGTTGGGTCCCCATCGGTCGCAAGAGGAACTTGTTAATGTCTCTTGCAACTACAATTTGCAGAATATGCAGTCCCGAATCGGTAGGAAAGGTGATCAGCCTTTCGCGGAAGACACCTCTTGAAAATGGCCATCCGACACGTTTTATAAATAAACACATAAAGCCGAAAGTCACCAGAGAACAACCCATCTCTGTGCTGAAGAAGATACTATACATGAATGCGGAGTTCAAAGGCGACTTTCTGGCTGACATCCTAAAGAGAAGAATATCAAACGCTTTGGAAAGAACATTCTTCACTACTACATTACGATTGACTTTCTCAAGCCACCCATTGATCGTCAACAACTCCAGAGATAATCTATCGCATTTGACCACTTCTATGTGCATCTGCCAGCTTACTTGCTCATGTGGAGACAGATGCCTTAGATACTTGTTTTACCTAAAAGAGTCAGAGAGCATTATCCCACTTGACTACGAAGAAGTAGCAGTGGATCAATAAGAAGTGTTATAATTGAACATACAGTCAACACTGGTCAAAAGAACCATCCCGAAAACGGTAAGCTTCCGTAAACTTTGTATTACCGAGGCCTTAGCGATCTGGATGGGAAAACCTGATTTATATAGACAGAAGAAACTTCTCCATCGCCTCCTTCCACCTTGAGTATAATTCCAAGTTCTACTACTTTGTTACTAATACTATTTGTGTTAATTTTTTGCATGACATTTTAGTAGCACATTTTTCTTATCCAACGCCTTTATTTACTCTACCTGCCCACTACACACTTTATTTTAGACACTTGTCGCCATACTATTTCATAACATCCCATTTTTCCGGGTGTCTTTCAAATTACGCCACTCTTGTCAATATTTACCAATCTGCCCCCCTAGTTACAGTTTGACTATTCATCACATTTTCTGAAATAATTTGATGACGTAGAAAATAACTCTAACTAATTTTTATTTTTGTTTGATAATCCTAATGTACATATACTGTGAATTTGCCACCGAAAACTGACTGTTCACTGAACTGTTTCTTCCTATATTCATGTCTGGATGAGTAAAGACAACTGCTGGACGTATTTCCTTTGACTACAAAGCCCTGACATGTATATCTGGATTGGATGTCATGATCTCATTCCCTTTGAGAGACGTGAGTTGAAAAAATACCACCAAAATAATACTTTCGATATTTATGCCTGCTAAAGATACACTTGAGTTCTGAATATATTTCATCAATCGAGACATCAAAAACCTAGCAAACCAACTGAACACGTGATGAAGAGGCTGAAGATTTTGGTGAGAATACATTAGGATTCAGGTCCACCGACTGGAAAGTGTGAGGATGAAAACTCGCCGATGGCATGATATGTCAAGAAGTGAAAGGAGTTAGGATTCTTGGGAATCCGGAAACTTCTCCAAACAACTTCACTTCGTGATCCAACTTGAAATCGACCAGTACCCAGAGTGCACCGGGATCACACTTTATGGCGAGTAACTCCATTATAGTCACACATTGTTACACAGTAATATTAACTGATGACGGTGGCACTAAATAGCACAAAGAAAAGACATAAATGATGAAATAAAACACATAGAAGAAGTGTTGGTGTTAAATAACTAACTATCTTATAAAATTCATTCGGAAGATCAAAAAAGGCCAAAAGCAAAATAAGAATAATTGTAAAACTAGTAATGATAAGATAAATGAGAGAGAATATAAGTCATCTGCTGTGATACCATATAAAAAAGGGACATCTGAGACCCTATGTAGGATTCTTAATAAAGCAGGAATTAAAGTGGCCCTCAGACCTACAAACTCACTCAGGTAGGGACAAGCTCTGTAGGTTAAAGGACCCTGAACGTTGACCCAATCAAACGAAATAACATAATTTACAAAATACCTTCCAATGACTGTGAGTCAAGTCAACTATATAGGTCAAACTAGTAGGTCGGGGGTAATCACATTAGCGGAACACGACAATTTAGCTAAGCTAAGAATGTTTGACCCCGAGAAGATAAGTAATTTAGAAAAAAGCTCAGTAATTGCACTGCATGCATTAACACACAACCACACAATGGGGTGGGAGAGGGTTAAAATTCTAAAAAGTAATCCAGGTAGGTGGAGCACGAGAGAGTTTGATTACTGAATCCTTGTTCACTGAGTCTACACCCAACACATGCAACAGAAATGACTCAATGTAAATGCCAGAAATATGGAAGATATTATTACCGCCAGTCAAATCAGAAGAGGATTATAAATAATCTTACAATTCTATTTCAATCCAAGTACATCATAACATTCTAACAATTTACTTATTTTGACTATAAAATCACTCATCTTATTTCCCATCTGATTGTATTTGATTGGAGAGTTTGGAAAACAACATCCTTGATCCTTTGATAAGTCAACTGCACTTATACAGGAGATACACAGATGATACGCCCATGATTTGTGATAAAAAGATCTGATTTAGATTATCTCCTCAAAACATTCAACGCAGCGCACCCATCAATAAAATTCACCTTAAAACGTGAATCGAACAGATCATTTCCATTCCTCGATGTACTAGTTACAATTAGACATGACTGTACGATCCGAAGATCGATATATTACAAGCCGACATGGACGGAACAGTTTATCAACTTCCAGAGCTTCGTCCCACTGATAAGGAAGCAAAACCTGGTACGCACATTAAGTTCAAGGATTAGAAAAATCTGTTCGGAAGACATGATAGAGAAAGAATTAAATTTATTACGTGAAAGCCTACTAGAGAACGGGTATCCACCAAGATTCATTGACAAGAATATGAAGGAGAAACTTTCGTTGTCAGATATCACAACTGTTCTTAAGAAAACTCTCTTCATGAAACTCGAATTCAAAGGTGACATCGCAGTGGAAATTCTCAGAAACCGCCTTTCTAAATGTCTGGAGAAGACATTTTCAACAATCACCTTACGTATCGCATTCTCCAGCAGACAGTTAATCAAGTCTAATGTTAAGGATGGGATACAGCTTTTGGTCACCTCAGAGTGTATTTATCAGTTTACTTGCTCGGCCGTACGCAACGTCAAGTCCACAGACGTATTCTGGAACACTACCCAGCTTGATTAGCCAGAGGAGAAAAGAAGAATAGCAGCAACTCTATCCTCGAACACCTTGTCATCTCCTGACTTCAAGCACCCACGCATGACTGCTTCACAGTGCTACACAGACTCCCTGAATATCGTACAAAGAGACTTCGCATTCGCCATCTGTACATAGCTGAAGCATTAGCTATTCGAGATCTGAAACCGGATCTCTGCATTCAAAAGCGATACATACATTCTATCGCCGTACCATGGCCAGAGTGAAGTCCTTACTGCAATTTTGCTTCCTTCGTTTACTCTGAAAGTTCACTATTATTATTGTTATTACAACTATTATTTTATTATCATCATTATTCCCATCATCCATATTTGATTACCACTATATTACTGTTTATTAATAACCTTGCTTTTTCATACAGAATTTATGTAAAAACACGTTATCGTCTTACCACTAGTTCCTGTCCATTCTACACGAGCTTATTTATTATTCATTATCTCACACCTATTGCGTCATGCCGACTTCTGCCTCTTTTCTGACTAAAAATTAGTCATCCCGTCTAGGTTACACCTTACATTATGTAATACAATTTTCCAAGGACAAAATTTACCAGTATCTGATTGGTCTAAAGATTTCTTTGTTAAATATAATTACGATTGTACAGAAGCATCTGTTGAAAATGAATTGTCGAAAAGAAAATTTTCTTTTTCGCTGTTTACGCCTTTTTCTTATTTCCATTGATCACAAGAAACAAATTCGAATGAAGTACAAAAAAGGCTGAAAGATTCTTATCATTCTTCTCGTTCACGTAACTGTCAATCAACACTGAGTATTGGTCACACTCTTCTTTCAATGTTTTTTTCCTGAAGAATCAATCTGAAAGCAGTGTGGAACTCTGTTGTACTCAACACAGAAAACAAAATTCGGATTTTCCCTACCAACGTTAAGTCAATCAGTGCTTCTGTATGATTAAGAAGCTTGACGCGCCACGTAAAGCATTTTTAACAGGCTGAGAACTTTTAACAACCTCTGCCGACTTTGCGCCATACTAAAAAACGGAGAGCCAAGAAAATTAACAACAGGAAACTTTGGGAACAAAATAATCGAGAACCAATCTGAACGAAGAATATTGTTTTCAATAATAAAGGTTTTTGTATTTCCCAATGAATGAAAAACAAAACGATACTGTTGGTTTTACTGACGTTTCGTTTTTTAATGCTGCTGCTAATAGCTTTATCAAAGTATTAATAAATTGGAATTTGCAAAATCTCAGCATATATATAACAAAGAGTTGAGGGGTGCGAAAATAGACTTAGGTCAAGTTAAAAGAACATATTGAAAGTCAAAATACCAATGAAGATCACCAAACCAAAAAACAAAGATAATCGTATGTCTAAAACGTATGTCTGTCATGATATCAATATAAAGTTTACTAACTTGATCATCGTTCATCTGTCTGAGGTCATTTTTCGTTGTCAAGTTGGTCAATTGATAAAAATTTCAGTTGTTTCAAGTCTTCTCAGATGAGCACACTCTCTGATAACCGGCGAGAAAGAAAAAGAAGAAAAAATATCAAACATTACTGAAACTCTCAAGCAAAACAACTACCCATGGAACTTCATCAACAAATCAACACAGACATTAAGTATGGCTGAAAACGCATTCCTAAAACATGGACCTCAACAGTCGTCATTCCGTATAGAGCAGAGACGTCAGACGATACCAGAAAAGTACTCAATCAGCTCGACATTAGAGTTTTCTTTGAAACATCTGACACATTTCGAAACAACCTTGTCCATATAAAAGACCAAATGCCTAAAGATTCTCTATCTAATAGTGTCTATAAAATAAAATGCTTGAAATGTGATGCGATATACATCGGACAAACATCACGAGAAACCAAAATCAGAAGAAATGAACACCGTAGAGCATCTGTTCGACCACCGAGAAATCCTGTTGAACTACAAAGACTTGAAAAATCATCAGCCATAGCTTGTCTACATGCTATAGAATCAGGCCACAAAATTGATTTTGACAATACTGAAATCATCATTCGGAGAAAGCATTTCAGAAATCACAAAGAACGTCTAATATCAGGAGCACTTCATATCAAGTGGAATCCAAATGGCCTGAATAGGAGTGATGCACTGAAACAGAATCTGACCTGGTTACAACACCTCCCTCCCCCATGAAGTGACAAAGTCAACACGAATATGGTATGCAAGTTCACTAAGTAAACACACACTGCCTTTGTAATTTTAAACACTGATCAAATCCAACAATCTACAACTTTGTTTTGATGATACCATAACAGATTTACTGTTACCTTTGTTATTTGGTTTAGTGATCTTCATTGTTATTTTGACTTTCAATATGTCCCTTTAATTTGATCTAAGTTTATTTTCTCACCCCTTAACTCTTTGTTATATATAAGCTGAGTGGATTTTGTAAATTCCGGTTTAATACTACTTTGATAAAGCTATTAGCAGCAGCATTAAATAGCGAAACGTCAGTGAAAACAATATCGTTTTATTTTTCATTCATCGGGAAATGCAAAAAACCTTTATTATAATGAATATCATATACCTAATGCCCAAATATTTTCAGACCGTTAAAGGTGAACTTGGTTTAGACATATATAAAATTGTTTTCAATAATTTCTCCTCTTCAGGTTCATACTATTATAAAATATAATATTTGTTGTCGTGTTTTGGCTTTTTTCCCTTTGCTTATTATTATAATTGTTACTTTAACAGTTATTATAAATATTCGTCATAATTTATGCACTTCATGCAAATATTCTCTCAATTCTATCGAAGTTTCCATTTAAAATATCCTGAAATTATCTCTTTTCTCAATGAATGCATGCACCTGTTTCATTTCACACATTCGTTATTTCATTATGAACCTCTCATTGCAGTCTTACTATCTCCTCCTATTTGATACATACCACTTTGTATATGATGGAGAAGATTTGTAGCTCAGGTGGATGATTTTGATGTGGTCGTGTTCTCTGAGCTGGATAGTTAATTTGCGAATCTTTCTTTGCCCCAACACTAGGCGACATCTTCAGCGCATACTTCAATTCGCTGAAGTGAGCTTTTAGATTTCTCCACGAGTTTACAAGTCATCTGTCTTGGTGACCGACTTGAACGTGACTGTTAGGTTTTTGTGTGTTTTCTCACCTTCTAGGTTATCTCTCTTGGTGCGTGGCCTTGAACGCAATAATAACCAAAAGAGATGAGTTGGACAAACTCACAACTTAATAAAGAGCGTTTTCAACGACATCAAATTCACAAGAGGAGAGGAATCCGAGACCAAAATCCCATTTTTAGACGTTTTAGTCAGGCGAAAAACCACAGAGGAGTTAGAAACTCAAGTTTATAGAAAACAAATCACACGGACTAAATACTGCAACACAGCAGCAACAACCCATAACACACAAAACAAATTGTATAAAACACTATTCAAGAGAGCCAGACAGGACTCATTGCACAACTCCCACTTTAAGGAAAATTGAAGAAATATATCTCATGGACGGCTTTCAAAAGAATGGATATCCACGGAACTTCATCAAATGCATATACTACTTAATCAACCTATCAAATCAAAGGCTCCAAGGAAAGTACAAAGAAAATTTCCCTACCACAAATAAAACACATCTCGGAAATTACTGCCAGACTCTTAAAACCTATAGGAACTGGTGTTGCACACAAACCAACTAAATCTCTTCACTCAGCGAGCCCGGTGTTAACCAAAATACGAAAGAGGATAAAACCAACACCATCTACAAAATAAATTGTAACAACTGCGAAAAACACTACATTGGCCAAAGTGCACGTCCCTGCTCTTCATCTTCGTATCCATGAACATAAGCTAGTTGTCAAAAGACATGACATCCAATCCCTCATATCAATACATACAGAAAACCACGAACACCAATTCGACTGGGGCAACCAACTTTTAAATATTAGACAGAAGAAACACCAAGAATGCTGGAGAATTTTTAGATGCCTGGTATTCCAGTGAAACATCAATAAATAGACACATCAGGATAGACACAATTTACCAATCGATAAGAAGGAAATCTCACACACAAAGAGTCAAAGTTCAAATCAAGGAATTAATCGGTACCAATACAAGAGGGTGTGAAAACACACAAAATGAACCAATGACGCTCAAGGTGGTCGCCAGGAGAGATGACTAATGGTGAACTCATGGAAAAATCTAAAAGCTCACTTCAAATTGAAGAATGCGCTGAAGATGTTGCCTAGTAGGGCAATGAAAGCTTCGCAAATTAACTATCCAGCTCAGAGAACACAACCACATCAAAAACATATCACTGTGTACTAGCCACTCAGTCACCTGACCCCTTTTTGTAACCTGGAACTGATTTGTCAATTTTCCGACCTCACACTACAAATTTATTATGATTAATCATCACCATTGTCTCCCATTTCACCGAAATATTTTGTAATCGATTTCAGCCCAGGGCACGTTTGTCATACAAATACAACTATTTATTTTGACACTCCATTCATAAATAATCTGTTATTCTATGTAAAAACGGTATCCGCTGCATAACTAACTGGCCGCTATTATTGTAACGACAACAATAATATCATATTTTATAATTGTAAGAACCTGAAGAGCACAAATTATTGTAAAGAATATTCTTCGTTCAGATTGACCTTTAATCAAGATCCCATCGCTCAACAAATATACCAAAATCAAATGAAAGAAATGGCTGAGTGTCACTGCTGTCCAGTCACACCCCTTGATTGGGACCTGAATTGGTGGAAACGATGAGTTGATCATTAACGAGTGAAATGGAGAAGATTCTGTAGCCAGATAAATCGGAATGCAGTCAACATTATGGGATGAAGATGTGTTGTTGAAGTCTTTTGTTCAACTCGGAACCCTAGGGAATAATAATAATAATAGTAATAGTAATTTCGGAATATACACATTGGATCATAGGAATTATTAAAAAGACGGTTGCAGTGAAAAAAATTTTCTTTTCGACGAAGTCACTATCAACTAGGCTGTACATTCGTGTATTTATAATAGATGGTTGGGAAAGTTCCAGAATAATTTCCGGTCAAGGGTCAAATTAATAAAATTACAATTAGGAATTAAAATGCCATAATAGACAGGAGACTGGATGGATAAAACTCAAACAAAGTAGCATCATAATTACTGACAAAATTAACATATTGTGCAATTAGGGGTTAGAAATGTAGAAATAACAAAAATAGATGTTTGGATGAAAAATCCAGTGGGATCATAACAAATGTGACGAATAATTGTTTGTGTAGTTAGGGCTTAAATATGTAAAATAATAAAATGACAAATTAGACAGCAAGTTCGGATATAAAAATATGGTAGTGTAAATAGGGATTAAGAAAAACTTAAAAATAACATGAATAAACAGGAAGTTTGGATAAGAAGAATTACCTGTTTATGATGGCCATGGCAGAGACAAGGTTTGGGCGTTTTTCTTTTGAATACATAACGTGGGTTTGAGCTTTTGGATAACTAGTGCCTCGACTTTGCCCAGATGTCTTAATTTCACTCCCTTCGATGGGTTTGATCGAATCTTGTATATATTATTTGGAGAGATTTTTCGAATGGTACTGAATGTCCTGAATTGGTCAGATAGTAATTTGTTGAAATTGTTACGCCTAGTTTTTTTTAATCTGGTGTAAAATTATTGCGAAGTTATTCTTTTGCTTCTGTCAAAAATTTGAACATTCTAAATATGCGTTTTCTGGATTAGAAAAACGAAATTTGTCTCTTATGCAGACATATATATACATTTAGATTTTCTGTATGCCTTAGCTTTCTGATTCACTTCAAGAAGCCTAATTAACTCCGTGATTTATTTGAATTTAGGCCAGTCATTCTTTTTGTGTAGCAAAATTCTTTCAAAACGTTTTTACATTGGCAGAAATTTTCTTACAAACCAGTGTGGTGTTTTGTAGATATCATATGCTACATATGTTTTGTTAAATTTACGACAACTGCAACAACTAACTAAAACAACCGTTACTGTTTGATATCACAGTTTATTGGTGTTAACATGACAGCTAGTTGAAAAAACAACAAACAACAAGCAACGTAATATATATATATATGAATGATTTATGCGTGTTATAATGTGTTAACGAAATGCAAAAATATAGTACACACTTTGATATTTTTAATTATAGCATGGAAGAAAATTTAAACTATCAACCAGAATACATATCACTCTTTTTCTTCCTTGAGTTCTGAGTGTAACAAAGAGCTTCGGTAGGGAGGTCTCATCCTTCTGGTGCCTTGACAGTCACCTCCAGATTGGTCATGTTTGACCAGTAGCTTTTATAGCTTTTACAGAAGTCAGACAAGGGTGCTTATTATCACCAATGATATTCCTAATTGTGGTGGATTGGATTATGCGTCAGACAGTACGAAACGAGAAGACAGGGATATCCTGTCCTGACCGACATGAAGAATCTAGAAGACCTGGATTTCGCGCGTGAATGATTTATGATTGATGTCACACAAAATCGAAGACTTACAAGCGAAAACCAACAAACTGGTCGAAGAGGCCGGCAGCAAAGACAGGACTCCAGGTGAACATAGACAAGACGGAGGTTATGAAAATAACCAGCCAACAACAACAACAGTGGCAGCAACATCCAGCGCCAATCACCATCGACAGGAGGGATTTGAAAGAGGTTACTTCATTCACTTATCTAGGGAGCATTGTCTCAACTACACGAGGAACGGACGAATATGTCACATCGAGAATCGGGAAGGTGAGAAACACTTTCATCAACCTGAAACCAATCTGGAAATCTTCGTCACTCAGCCTGCATCAACAACAAAATTCGGATTTTCAGTACAAACGTCAAGTCAGTCAGTGCTTCTATACGGATCAGAAACTTGGTGCGTCACCAAGAATATTTCCAACAGCCTGTTGCAGACCTTTATCAACAGCTGTCTTCGTTCTATACTGAAGATCAGATGGCCGCCGGAAAGAATCACCAACAAGAAACTATGGGAACAAACAAAGCAAGAACCAATCGCCCAACATATATGCAGGAGAACGTGGAGATGGATTTGACACTGGCTGAGGATGCCGCTGGATGACATCGCGCGTCAGGCCATGGCTCGAGTGGAACCCGAAAGGGAAGCAGCGAGTGGGACGTTCAAGGGTGACAATGAGGAGATCGTGTGAAGAAGAGTTGAAACAGTATGGACTAACATGGATGAAGGTGAAAAGTACAGCAGAAGACAGAAACAAGTGGAGACGTGCAGTTGAAGCCCTTTGTCCTACTAGGAACTAAAGCAGACAATAATAATAGTAATTCCCTCTAATGAATTTGAATAAAGCAGAAACAACAACAGTTTTTGCAAAATAAAATGTTTCCATCATTGTTTATTTCCCTGGCTTCTCATCAGATGCTCACAGCCAAAAGACCTTATTACGCATATCCACAGAAACAATTTTAACATACTGGCACAGAGAGTTAATTTTTCAACAAATCAATATATGCATACACGCCTAATAATAATGACTTTATTTCAAACAGTAATAACAAACTTTCAGCGTTACGTAATCGGATGAAAAAGAGGGTGAAGACATTCAGTTACCAGAAAGGGCAAAGAAAGACTAAGTAATCGCATCTTTCTGAATGCACAAATCGGGTTTCAGGCACTTGATGGATATTACTTCGTAAACTTAAGGAGAATTGAACTCTTTCGCCTATTAATAATTTTGAAGGACATTGCGACGTCTACCTCATCACCCGTGTCAAAAAGGCGCCTGTAGATATACTTAATAATGTCATTGGGTTGTAAGTAGCTGAAGAGAAGCCAAATAAATGATGACATCATTTTATTCTGCGAAAACGGTTATTCTTTGAAGTTTGCAGGAAATCTCATCCTTGTTTGACGCCTATTCAACAACCGGTAAACAACTTCTACTAGTGGATTCGACCCCGACAGTGGAACGGATCTGT
Source organism: Trichobilharzia szidati (assembly GCA_944472155.2). Classification (NCBI taxonomy): domain Eukaryota; kingdom Metazoa; phylum Platyhelminthes; class Trematoda; order Strigeidida; family Schistosomatidae; genus Trichobilharzia; species Trichobilharzia szidati. The sequence continues at coordinate 114,123,118 of OX235272.1, read as the reverse complement.
GGATTGCATTATTAATTTTCACCATGGACTATAACTGTATTTTTAAGTAACCATTAATTTTCATAACTCGTTTTCTGCTTATCTTTTATATTCTGACTCAATATTCTATCATTAACTTGGAGTTTTATTCTGATATTTTTTGCCGTTATCAACCTCATTGTTAAATCCCACACGTGTTTTCTATATTTAATAGGTAGAACCTATGCTACAGCCAAGTTTGTTTCCGCTTATCTTGTTTGAACTTTGACCTCTTTGTATAAACTACGTAAGTGTAATTTAACTGAGTTTTAGACTTTCCCATCAATTGATTGAACCGAAGTGCTCGGTCTCAAGTTGAAATGCCACCTTCTTGTGCAGATGCTTCGATGATGAATAGTGTTTGGGAGTGGTCCACTCAATCGATGGAAAAATCTAAAATTCAATTAAATAATTAATATGACCCGTTGCACAAGAGACAGTGGCTCTCGTGGCCTAAGTGGTCTAGCAGATAACGGTTTTGCGTTTGGAACTATGGGCACTGGGTTTGAGGCTCGGTGGGAACATCATCACTCACTAACTGGGGAATCCAGGTACATCCAGATGACGAGTCCCAAATAGGACGAACTATGCGTTTCTTTTGGTGGATTCCACTGCTAGTCACCATCCAACAATAAACTTCTTAGATAAATGTTACTTCTGAACACTGTTTATTGATTAAGTAATTTTGTTGACTAGAAATCATTTAACCAATACATATATCTTAACATTTCTTTGTGCATATAGACAATGCGCGTTTAGATCGTCAGCAGCTGAAGAGAAATCAATGAAATCAATGATGGTATCATCTTATTCTCTGCAAAAATCTGTTTTTGCTTAATTCAAATTCATAAAGAGTAATACATGTATGAAGTAGGTTCTTGGTTAGATTGCTGTTGGCCTGCGTCACTGCTCCTCCTTTTCGGTCGACCACCTAATCTTCAGTATTGATCGAAGTTAGCGGTAGTCTATTGGGAATGCTTCTGATGACGTGCACGTCAAGTCTTTGAGTCACACATATACAACAACAGACTGAGTTTACATTTTTGGGGGGAGGGGAGAATAGGAACCTCGGTAATTGAAAACATAATCGATCCAAATGGAGGGCCAAAATGAACCTACGTAATAACCTTGATTAAACGATCAGATGAGCCCGTACTAATAATATAAATGGGCTCAGTACTTTGCAAATTTTATCAAGAGGTAGTATTTGAGTAGTGTAGGGATATTAGGCTTATAAGAAGCTTGTAGATGTATTCACAGAGGTATTCAGCCGCTTTTGATGGATACATGTGCATGTGTCATATCTGTCCTTACGGAAAATCAGTCCGAAATGAGGCAAGTGAAGTTTTAACGACCAATAAGTACCAACATAGTGCGACCGCACCAATGTCCTTGGAGTGCTCAGTGAGCATGTTACTGGAACAGGGTAAATAACATTAAAATCATGAGTAAAATAAGCTTAATGAAGTGTTTTGACACTATACAGGAAATCTGGTGAGTTTTCAGTAGGTTTAGGAAAACTTAGGCCACGATTTAGGCAAAAGATATGTACAGGTTGAGGTAAGAGAAATATGAGGGTTTATGTGAGTTAGATTACGGTTATTTTCGCATTAGGGTAAGAAGACCTTGCTGAATACGTGTATCGAAATGTGGTATCATTATTTCATTGACACTGTAATACAAAACTGAGTAGAACATTTGTCACACGTCACAGAAACGGAATCCTTCGAAGTGAAGACAGGAGTAAGACAAGGCTGCCTATTATCGCTAATGATTTTCCTGATTGCAGTAGATTGGATAATGCGACAAACAATGGGCAATGAGGAAACAGGCATAAAATGGACTCACACAAAAAACTTGGAGGATCTGGACTTCACCGATGATATATGTCTGATTTCCCACAAACTGGAAGATATGCAAGCGAAAAGCAACAGGTTGGCAGAAGAAGCATCAAAGACAGGACTTTAGGTGAACAAAGAGAAGACAAAGGTGATGAAGATTCCTGGGAAACACCACCAACAGCAGCAACAACAACAGACAACAATCAGCATAAATGGGAGGAACCTGAAAGAAACAACCTCTTTTACCTACCAACCTGAGAAGCATCGTTTCAACTACAGGCGGACTCAACTGAGGGGGATATCGAGAAAGCAAGGCAAGCTTTCATTACCATCAAATCTGTTTTGAGGTTAACAGCACTCAGCATCAAAATAAGATCCGGATTTTCAACTCCAATGTGAAGTTAGTGCTACTTACTATACGTATCAGAGACTTGCACTGCGCTTCATAAACAGCATCTCAAACAAACTACACACATTCATTAACAATTTTCTTCGCTCAATACTCAAGATCAGATGGCCGGCCAGAAAAGATCAGCAACACAGATCTCTTAGAGCGAACTAACCAGGAACCGATTGTGCGAGAAATAGGCAGGAAGAAATGGAGATGGATTGGCCATACTCTGAGGAACAAACCATCAAGTGACATCACTAGACAAGCCATCGCTCGAGTGGAACCCGAAAGGGAAGCGGCGAGTTGGTCGTCAGTGCAAGGGTGACTTGGATGAGGAGGTGATGTGAAGAGGAGATGAAAACGTGTGGGCAGACATGGAACTAGGTGAAGACTGTAGCAGAGAACCGAACGCAATGGAGACGCACGGTTGAAGCCCAATGTTCCTCTAGGAATTTAAGGATACAATAATACAATAATATTAATACAGAAAGGTATCCCATGTAACAGTCTCATGCCTTTAGCTAAACATTTTCATAAACATTCCTGCTTTGTAGTGGATAATTGTCTTTTCTATGTGGTTGGTGCATTCAAGCTTACTTTTCCGTTGGTACTTACTGGTATTGAAAGTTTAACTTCACCCCGAAAATATCTGTCTTCTTTCCTCTAGGATCATAGATGCTGTAGAGTAGGTAAACATAATTATCTGGATGAGTTTATCTACAGAAACAGGTTTGAATTATCACTGAAGACTCCAATAAAAAATTAGGAGGTTACGTCGTATGGCTGTTTTAAATTTGATGTCTATATAAGTTTTTTTAAAATTACGCGCATTTTCCTTGGCCTCATCTGATTGGCTGATCAAGGTTCATAAGTCCATTCAATTCGGTCCTTCGTTTGAGTCGTTTATGTTTAGTGTTATCGTAACCTCGTGTCTTAAACAAACACACACACACACAACAAGCGAAACTTCACAGTATTTCTTAATATTTATTGAACATTGAATTGAACATAAGGCCAAATTGTGGTTAATTCAAATGACCTGATCGTGTCAATCAGCTCCATTAAAAAAAACTTACCAGAACCACTGAACTGAGAGAAAATATACGCTGAGCAGATAAAATCAATAAAGCAAACAAACAAAATAAGTCAGTATTAAGTTAGTGATTGGAAGTAAACATAAGATCCAACGGACCACCTGCCCCACCACCTCGCCACTCTGAAAAAAGTTAACCGAACAAAACACATCATAATTAAAAATAACCAGTGTTCACATTGTCAATTAATCAGAGCATTTTTAAAAAAATAAATTGACGTTCTACTGAACTAATTCTAACAAAGGTTGATAGAATCAGATTTGGTGTGGGGGGAAAAACAAACAACATACTAATCATAATAATAACTTAAAGATGAAGTTACTTAATAAAAAAAATATCAAATTTAAACTAAAAAAAAGTTGAATTAAACAAACAGGACACTCTACAATGAGTTTATAATTGAACTGTTTAGTATTCAATATTGCCAGAATTTGTTTGTTATACACACTTGAGCGCAAGATTGATAATCACAGTGGTATGAATAAAAAAGAGGGGGTTTTGACAATAAGTACATCCATCAATTATAATGATTATCAAAAAATACTATTGAATACAATTTTATACTTAATCAACTTATGCTTTTAAAATCACACTAGGCTGATTTGGAAGGTTAATAATTTGTTTTAAAGTCAACTTTAATTTTCCCGCTGACTGATTCGACTGAAGTGTTCAACCAATGGGGACTTTTCGACGATATCTAAGGATTAACCAGAAGATTAATATTTGTGTAAAACTTGGGCACTGTGATAGTAAGTAATTCCGTATTAGTTTGGTTATTAGGTGTATTACACAGTCAAAGAAACAGTATTATTTACCGGATGACGTTTCGAACAAAATTTATTGTTCATAATCATCTCATCAATTATAATCACACAATTCCGAAGCTTCATTTTAATAGTTTTCTTTGTCCTCTCCTATTTGTCGTTGTTGGGGTAGTAGGATTTTCCAGATATCTGACTGGACAGGTGTTGAATCATTCCTAATACACATATCCATTCTCAGTTGATTCGATAAACAAAGCTTCTGTCACCAATCTCTCCCTATAACCTGTGACATTAGATTTTAAAACTACTGTCATGCTATCCCATCCTATTGTATGGTTGTGTGCAACTGCATGTAGTGAGTGCTATAACTGCTGAACTATTCTCTAGATTTCTTATCTTATTCAGGTCAACTAATCTAGATTCTGCTGCCAGGTTTTTATGTTCAGCTAGTCTGACTGCACCTGTTCTACTACTTTGACCTATGTATTTGATTTGACAATCATTGCAGGATATTATATAAACTAAATTGTTTGGTTTTAAAGGTTCTACAGGATCCTATAACCGACAAAGCTTGTTTCTAATTGAGTTTGTGTGTTTGAATGCCACTTTTATTCCTGTCTAGTTAAGAATTCTGCCTAAGGTTTCCGAGGTTCCTTCCTTGTATGGAACAACTACTGATGATTTAGATTCCTTATTGTTGGTGTCGTCATTAATATTACTATTATTATCACTATTATTATTATCATTATTATTGTTATTATCACTATCGCTACTATCATTATTCATTTTATTTTTTTACATTTCCTTACATATTTCCTGACTAATTTATCCGGGTAATTATTAAGTTTCAAAGCTTCTTTTATGTGTATCAGTTCCTGTTTTAGATTTTCTTTGGTACCACTTAGTTTTTGTGCTCTGCCATTTAAACATTTCATCAATCCTATTTATACTGACATAGGATGGGATGATCGGAAGTCCAAATATCTGTTTGAATGTATGGGTTTCCTGTAAACACACTGGTATGTGTTTAACTTCCCGTCTTTTTTCCTTTTTACGTTGTAATCTAACATTGGAAGTTCCCCTTCCTGATTTTCCAATTGATAAGTGAATTGAATCGCCTCTACCTTCGAGTTGATGTGTTCGAAAACTCTATCCATATCCTATGTTCTAAGTACAGTGAATGTGTCATCTACATACCGCCACCATACTTTTGGGGTGGGGGTGAACGTTTCAATCGCTAGGCTTTCCCACTTATCCATGAATATATATCCATGAATAAATTTTGTTCGAAACGTCATCCAGTAAATAATACTGTTTCACTGTGTGATATATCTAATAAACAAACTAATATGGAATTAACTTGAAGATATTTGGTGGACTTACAGTGGAAGAATCCAGAATACTTATTTCGTCCCATTTGGGACTCGTCAGACGGATGTACCTGCATTATTTAGTGAGTGATTTTGGTCCCATTGAGACTCGGACCCGACCACCTGTCGTTTTAAACGCCAAAGTGATTTTTATACTAGACCGCTTCAGCTATGAGAGCCCCCATTTCTATGACAGACATAAGTTATGGTTTTGTTTTGTTTCAGTCGAGATGTTAAGCCTCAATCTAACTGTTTGCACTTTCAAGGCTAAGTGAGAACACCAACAATGACTCACTGCAGAATGTGGGTTTGTCCAGATGACGAGTCTCAAATAATGCAAAATGTGTATCCTGTAGTCAGTTACTACTCAACATCCACTGAAAGAGATAATAATTTCTTCTAGCTGATCACGGATTGATATCAGTTAGAGAACCGTTGAAAACCAGCACCAGAGTACTGGACAGCTGTTTCATCAGCCTAGTTTGGGAAACATCGGCAGTACGCACTCACTGGATGTCCCACCGATGACATTGGTTGGGTTCGCGCTAAATCACGAATTCATAGAAGTTAGAATTCATGGGCTGGCCACTGAGGAGTGGGGTCCCAGTGGTTGAATGCTATACGAGCTTCCTTTGTAACCTGAAGGTCCTAACTTCGAACCCTGGCGGTGGGTGCGTACCGCCGATGGTTCTCAAACTGATAGCTGACAGAACAGCTGCCCAGTACTCCCTGGTTTTTGATGCTTCTCTAACTGATATCAGTCTGTGATCAACTCGTAAAAACAAATCTAATCCTTACAAACCAACTATAGAAAAGATAATAATTTCGTGGAAGAATAATTATCCCATATACTGAATTAAAAATAACCGTCGTCGCCTTGATTTATTTACTATGTTGTTGTGATGTAATTGGAAAGAAATCTACTGTTTAACTAGAAAGTTTCTGATGGAATGTACTTTGACTGAACACTGGATACTAGGCAACTGGCATCATGTATTTAATCCTTCGTTCGATTACTTACTAACTAACTAGTGTACAAAGTACCTAATGCAGTCCTACAGAAGGTCGATCGTGAGTCCGAATATATTGAAGGTGGCGTCTCTGATTGTTTTAAATTCGTATCGGGAAATAAATGTCTCCAATTCTGATTACAGCGCTGGGTGACATGGGTTTGAATGTCACTGGGGGTATGAGTTCCTTCAAGGTAGCAGATATGCCTTTTTGACTGGTGAGTGGCAACAATCTCGAAGGCTAGGTCAAATGAGGCTTCCTGTGGCCGATCGCCTCCAACTATCTGTGCGTCGGTGGCGTAGCGGTTAGCACACTCGCCAACCATGCACATGGTCCGGGGTTCGCTCCATGGCCGACTCACTCCTTTACCTCCCTAAGCCAGTAATTAGACTGGTAAAAAGGGAAGGGTTGGTTGGAATGAGGTCAGCAACCCCATCCCGTAAAAATAAACTGTGTTACAGAAACTTCAAGCCTCCAGCTTGAAGCCCTATGTTCCACTGGGAACGTGAAGGAATAAAAAAAATCGGTTAGAATATACTCATGATTGATATGAGTATTTTGAAACCAGCTTAATAAAAGAAAATACACCTCGCTAATCAGACTGATGTAATTTGAGCAGTGGATGGCTGATCAACGCGTTCGAAGCCACGCTCATTAGCGCTTTAATCAAGTAGCGAGTTGTACTGGTTAACGTGAATCACTTTCAAATACATCTACCAGTTGTTAGGAAATGTACTATAGCTTTTCGAATGTGTCTATAGATGAAATCACTGTCAGATTCTACCTCAAACTATGTAACTTGAGAATAGTATTAAAGAAACTAAGAAATTGGTGGTTGGATTTCATGATGAGCTGAGATCAGTCAGAGAACCATTGGAAAACCACCAGGCAGGGAGTACTGTCATACAGTTATTTCGTCAGCCTAGTTTGGGACTCCTCATCAGTACGCACCCACCCACCAGGGTTCAAACACCGGACATTCTGGTTACAAGGTCATCATTGAGCTCGTAGACCATTAAGCAGTCACTGGGACCCATCAATCGAATGTCCAGCGCATGAATTCTAACTTCTACCAATTCATAACATAGCGCGACCAATTCGCAATGTCTTCTTCTACGATGAGCTACTGTCCCACCTTCAACCTACAGTACCCTACTGGTCACGGCTTCCCACTAGCACCACAGGTATAGGTAACTTCCTGAATACGGCCAGTCGCTAGTGAGCATGAGATCGATTTTCAAGTATTAGTTTTGTAGGCATTTTGTTTGGTTGGTTGGTTGAAGGTTCTCTAACTGATGTCAGCCAGCTCATGATCAAAAATCCTCCAATCAAATATATGATTTACAAAAAAACCACAATGAAAGATGTTCTGATAGAATTTTATCTAACTTCTCTGATTGCGTTTCATTTCAAACATAAATTTCTCATTCTCTAATGTCTCATATATCTATTTTGCCTTTGGCTGTTAACATGTTATTTTTTACGAATCGATATCTTATTCCTTCATACAAACATCATTTTTAACAAATACTATTATTTGGTGAGCCAGAATTTCTACTCACTGTCAAAATTGTCATGTACAGGCAAACAATAGGCAGTTGTTTTTTGCGCGTTACTTTTTTTTAACTTCTTCTTCTTCTAAAAAATGGATACACTTTCGCAAAGTCTTTATAAGGGAAAATACAGTGCTTTTGTTCAGCGAGGAAATACTATTTCTTTTCAACGACTTCATTTTCTTACAGGATTTTCATCATGAGCTGACATCAGTTTGAGAACAACTGGAAAACCACCAGGGAGTACTGGAGAGCTATTTCGTCCTAGTTTGGGACTCTTCATCAGTACGCACCCACCGGGATTCGAACCCAGGAGCCACTGGGACCCGATCCAATGGCCCATGAATTCTAACTTCTGCCAATTCACGACATAGCGCAACCCCTAGCCAATGTCTTCGGCGAGTATTTGTCCTCAAACCCGACCTGCTGCACCCTACTGGTCACGACTTCTCATTTTCAAGCTGAACAGTCGTATTTATATTACGGAAAAAGGCCCTAAATGGCACTAGATACTGCTCAGTGGTGAATACTGCCCATATGATAAGAATAAAGATAATTAAAATGATATACTAAGGTGGTAGCGTTGAAGTGGATGAATCACAAAACTTTTAAAGATTATCATATAAGTGGACGGGTATAAAGATTTTTAAAATAGTAGATCAGGTGTTGTCTAAAAAATTAACAGTACGATGATGATAACAATAAAGACGGAGAAGGTGAAGTGAAGTGGAATGAATTCAAGTGGTAAAATAGAATAAAATAAAATAAAATATCCCACTATGGCTAAGTAAAGGTGTAGTTAAAATTATTAACAGCTCGATATTAGACCATCTGGTGCAAACCTGTCACAAAGCCAGCGTAGAAGAATCCTTCTCTATAAACTACCGGGTGCCTAACAAACTATCAAAATCGTCGAAGCACCGCATACTCCAAACAGCAGAGGCTATTGCAATTCGCCTCAAACAACCAGTGCTCTGTGTCCAAAAGAAACAAGTCCAGCTCTTACTACTGCCCTGGCCCTCAGAAGAGACTATAAACTCATGAATTTGTACTATTACCTTTCCTAATTCTTCTGACATTCAGTTTATTTTATGTTGATGCTGTTCAGCTGTAATTTATCAATATTATTGATTGGATGTTATTTAAACAACATTAATGTTGTTCATAAGACTAATTCATTCATTCATTATAATGTATATATAATTGTAGAACCTGATGATGAATTTATCGAAAAAGAGTACTCTTTGTTCCGTGTCCATTATTTTGAAAATTTTAATGGGTATTTTTAATCAGTTCAAATAAAAGAACATTACTATGACCAAGTTACAGAAGGGGGTTAAACAATACATTTTTGAATACATGATTTGTCCATGTACATATAGAGTTTCGGCTGTGGTGGTTGCATTTGGTCCTGTAGATAACTTTGAAGAATGAATCACGTGTGGGGGACTCAATGACCTGAAGGTTGAATGCGTTCACAAATTAGAGTGGTGTTTTAGTCGCAATTTCATTCAACATATGAACACTGAGAATAATCTGTATTGGTTAAACCTCTGTCGAGACATTCTTCGGTGCTAAGTAGATGAATATTAGGCAATATTGAACATTATTTAAAAAATTTTTGAAGTATTTTCAAATCGCAAGTCAAGGTTAAACTTTAATCTAATCGAAAGGTATCATTATCTATACAAGAGGAGCAAATACTGTCAGTATAAATTGTGTACATTTTATTTAAAGGCTTCTCTTCAACTTGTACTCGCTTGCGTGGTGCATTTACTGATATTGGAACGATACAGAGATTTGCTGAATGGTTAAAGAGCTTGCCTTACAGTACGAAGGTCCTGTGTGCCTAATGCTGTAGAATTCTACGCATCTACCTTTTAAGCAATAGTCCATCGGTGGTTCAACGGTAGAATGCTTTCCAACCATGCCCGACGTGATCCAGGATCCCATAGACAGCTGACGCACTCCTAAACCTTGCTAATTTCGTAGTAAAGCCATTAAAGAGGGAAGGTTGAGTTTGAAACTAGCAACACTTCCGCGCAAAAAATAAATATCACTTCTAATAATACTTCAAAGCACTGGCTTGAAGCCTTATATTCCACTGAGAAAGTAAAGGCAAAAAATAATGACCGTAGTGAAATTCAAATTCATGCAGTCTAAAATATACATGGAATTGACGAAATACATATGAAACACATTTTTCGGCATTATATTAGCAAACGTTCGTCATGAAGATCATAGTAGTTTGGGGGAACAACAATCGGTTTAACTGTGATGATGGTACAATCAGCCACGAATAACAACACAGAAGGAGAAAGTGGTCAATTGCCCTAAGTTTGAAAGAATATTCGGAAAGTTTTGTTAGGTGATTTGACAACAACAACAACAACAACAATAAAGCACTACTGGACCAGCAACAATCAGCGAAAGCACAGTATTACGTAATACTATGTGAGTAAGCGCATTTGGAATTGATTCGAAATCACTAATTTCTGTGTGTGTGTTAGACAAAACGATCTCACTCTGTTTTATCAGTTTACATGTTCGTGTGAAGCGATTTACAACGGCCGTGTGCAAAGTCAAACCTACAAACGTATTCTGGGACACTGTCCAGCTTGCTGAGCTAGAGGAAAAGAAAAGAATACTAGCAGCTGTATTCTTGAACACCTTGTCAACTCTGGACATTGTGTGCTGATTTGCAGTGCTCAGTATCACATGAAAGCACTTCGAATACGTAGTCTATATAGAGCCGAATCATTGGCTATTTAGAATCTGAAACCGGATTTCTGCATTCAGAAACACTACATATATTTACTCACTTTACCGTGGCCACTGTAATGGTCTTATCATAATTTTGGTTCCATTTATTTTATAAGTTGCCTATTGTTATTATCATAATAATTACTCTAGTATTGTTGATTCATAACACTGAGTTTTCATATAGATTTTGTATTAAAACATTATTGTATGCGTGAAAATTGGGCACTGTGGTAGTAAGTGATTCCATATTAGTTTGTTTATTAGGTGTATCACACAGTCAAAGAAACAGTGTTATTTACTGGATGACGTTTCGAACACAATTTATTGTTCATAATCATATCAATTGTAATCACACGACTTTGACACTTGAGTTTTATAGTTTTATTTGTCTTCTCCTATTTGTCGTCGTTGGGGTAATAGAATTTTCCAGATATCTGGGACAGGTGATGAATCATTCCTATTACATGTATTTGCAGTTGATTCGATAAACAAAAGCTTCTGTTATCAATTTCTCCCTATACCCTGTGACATTAGATTTTAAAACTGTCATCCTATCCCATCCTATTGTATGGTTGTGTGTAATTGCATGTAGTGCTATAGCTGAACTATTCTGTAGATTTCTTATCTTATTTGGATCAACCAATCTAGATTTTGCTAAGTTTTTATGTTCAGCTAGTCTGACTGCCCCTGTTTTACTAGTTTGACCTATGTATTTGACCTGACAATCATTCCAGCAGCGTATTAGATAAACTAAATTGTTTTGTTTTAAAGGCTCCACAGGATTGATTCTCTAACCGACAAAGCTTGTTTCTAATTGAGTTTGTGGGTGGTTTTAATACCAGCCATTTTTATTCCTGTCTTGTTAAGAATTCTGCGATGTGAGGTTTCCGAGGTTCCTTCCTTGTATGAAATCTAGTAAATAATACTGTTTCACTGTGTGATATATCTAATAAACAAACTAATATAGAAAGCTTGAGAAAAGCTTGAAGCTGTAACGCTTAGAAATGAAGTATGTGAATGAATCTAGGATGATATGAACTCCAGTTTAGTTTTTCTTCTGAAGTAAACCTGATTGATTTTTTATAAACATATATATCAGTCAGAAACCATGATTACAATTCATCCCCCATTCAATAAATCTTTAGTTCACAATAAAGATATATATATATATATAACTATATGCGTTAGAATAATGTGCCTTTGAAAACTAAACAAAATTGTAATATGTTTTATGCCCTCGCAGTGGTAAGATAAATGTCACTGTGGCTTGACATTTGATGTCATGATCTCTGTGAAAAAATATATATATATGTATACCTACAGAGTATCAAATATTTTAACTGTGAGCAGTGAGAGAGAGATAGTGAGAGACAGAGTGTTGTAGATTTCTTTCCGTATTTTTGGTAAATTATGCCCTACTTGATGCGTCAGTTATCCTGATAACCTAGTCGCGCTTTGACATTTAAAACCGTATCGCTGTATATATCTATGCATACATACCACACGCTAACAATAGATAAATTATTCAACACCATAGAACTACTGTTAACGTAACCACACTTACTTATCATCACTTCTGTAGATGTGATAAGACAAAGGACAGTAAAACGAAAAGGTTTTTCATGAATTTTCGGGTTAAGAGTGTGTTTCAACTGATATAAAAATAAACGGGAGGTGTAGGTCTAATTCAAGTGGAGTGGATGGTGAATAAAGAAAGAAGAAGACCGAGGAGAAGTGTTAATCATATAAAGAATAAATGAAACATTTTCGTACAAAAATAAATTGAGAACTTTGTCCATATTTAGTTCTCCATATCATAGCAATAGTGGGAAGCTGTGACCAGTAGGGTCTGTCTGTCTGGATTCAACATAGAACTTGGCACCGAAGTGCAACAGTTCGAGTTGCCACGTTCCAAATAGCACATAGAGGTAGACAAGAAAATGAGTGAAGAGAATCAATAGAGTTTTGACAAGTATAAGAGTGAATGAAACAGGATGAGTAATGGTAGAAAGGAATATGAAAGATTACAGAGACTGGATACATCTGCGCTGGCCATTGACAACCATTTCGAACCATGTCACTTATTGTCTCCAGCCATTGATTCTTAGAGTCTCGAGTCCCTATCTGACTCAGTTTAACTGTCAGTGATTTCATGGATTGATTGATGCCATGTTTTTGTTTGACCACCACTTACTCTTTTCCAACCTGCACCTATATCAGCTAGTAATGCTCGTCCGTCGGGGGAGGCGATGGTTAGGCATGCGCAGCACGTGACCTAACCATCTCAATCTATGTAACTTTATAGCCTCGTCGAATGATTTTCCCTCTTTGCCCAGCACTCTACGCTTGACGTCAACATTACTTACCTTATTATGCCACCTAACGTGAGAAAGAGATCGTAGACATCTATGATCAAAAACAGTCAACATTTTTATGTCTTTAGCTCGTATTGGCCATATTTCAGAGCCATAGAGAAGGACGGAGCGAACCGCTGAGCAGTACACACGTCCCTTGGTTGATAGCCGGATGTCACGCCTACACCAGAGATGATGTAAGTTAGCGAAAGCAGCCCGAGCTTTTTTGATCCGTACTGAGATTTCGTCACCAATCAATTCGTTGGTGCTGATACAACTTCCCAAATAGGTGAAGTGGTCAACATGTTCTATCACTTCACTCCCTATCACTATCACTGAGCTAGGGTAGACGTAGTCCAGTCGTGTAGCAGCATCTTACATTTTACAGGGGTGAATCGCTTGCCAAACATGCGAAGATTGCTGCTGAAGGTGTTTAGAAGACTCTGCATTTTGTCAGCATCCTACTCTAACAGGACTATGTCATCTGCGTATTCAAAGTTCATAAGACTATTCCCTGGTAACAAGTCGATTCCTAAGTAGGGTACGGCAAGTTGAATGTGAGGCAGTAAGTCATCGAAGAACAAGACATTGTGAAGTGGTTACGCTATGTCATAAATTTGCAGAAGTTAGAATTCATGGGCTAGCCATTGGAGCAGGTCCCAGAGACTGTTTAATGATCTGTGAGCTCTGTAGCGTTGTAACCAGAATGTCGCTGTTTCGAGCCGTGTTGATGGGTGTGTACTGCTGAATATTCTCAAACTAGGACAGAGAGAATAACTGCCTGGTAGTACTCCCAGGTTGTTTTCAAATGGTTCTGTAACTGATGTCAGCTCATGATGAAATCCTCCAACCAATCAAAGAAGAAACAATCAAATCAGGTATGTTAAGCAACACTAGATTATTATTATTGTTTCCCTTAATTCCTAGAGGAACATAGGGCTTCAGCCGTGCGTCTACATTGCGTTCGGTTCTCTGTTAGAGTCTTAACTTGGCTCCAAGTCTGCCCACACGTTTTCATCTCCTCCTCACATCACCTCCTCCAAGTCACCCTTGCACTGACAGCCAACTCGCCGCTTCCCTTCCGGGTTCCACTCGAGTGACAGCCTTTCCAGTGATGCCACTTGATGGTTTCCTAAGAGTATGGCCTCCAATCCATCTCCATTTCTTCCTGCACATTTGTTTCACAATCGGTTCCTGCTGAGTTGGTTCGCTCATTGCCAGAGATCTCTGTTGCTGATCTTTTCTGACCGGCCATCTGATCTTGAGTATTGAGCGAAGACAACTGTTAATGAAGGTCTGTAGTTTGTTTGAGATGCTCTTTATGACGCGCTGGCCAAGTTTCTGATCCGTATAGTAGCACTGACTGACTTCGAATTGGAGTTGAAAATCCAGATGTTATTTTTCATGCTGAGTGCTGTTGACCTTCTCCACAAAGACTTGAGAGTAGGGAAAGCTTGTCTTGCTTTTCCGATTCTTGCTTTGATATCGTCGTCATTTCCGTCGGCCTGTAGTTGAAACGATGCTTCTCAGGTAGGTAAAAGAGGTTGTTTCCTTCAGGTTCCTCCCATTTATGCTGATCATTGTCTGTTGTTGTTCTTGTCCAGGAATCTTCATTATCTCTGTTTTCTCTATAACACTAGATTAGTATTCCAAAATAACGTAACGTAGTCGCTTTGTGAAGACATATCACGAACTGGCATAAGTTGAAGTTCATAGAAAATCACACAGGATCCCAGTAACTGGATGGTCTACGAGGTCACTTTGTATCTGGAGGACTCTTGGTTTGAACCCTGGAAGGGTGTGTACCGCCGAAGAGGTCTAAACAAGAGTGAAACAGCTATGCAGTAGGTTGCTGTTTTTCAGTGATTCTCTGACTCACACTAACTTGTGACCATGACCGGCAATGAAGTGGAATTTTCATGAATAATCACTATCCAGTCATTTATGGAAACAACAAAAACATGTAGTTTTGTGAATAGGCTATAATGGAATTAGACTCTACCACAATGTCCAAGTTCTATTCTGGCATCTTTGAAGAGTCTGCTTTCAGTGAATTCATTTTCTTTACCTGATAGAAACAAAAGTGATGAGTTGAGTGCAAGAGGAGTTAAATAAGTGTATTACAGTAACTTGATAAGATGGATAGTTGAATGAGTGAGCTGTGATCAGAATGCAAATGAAAACGAAGGAAAATATGGAATACAGCGGTTAAAAGGAGTTAGAAAATCAAACACAAACAAAGGAGATGAAAGCGTATTGATTTTGCATTGCTGGAGCTTTAGAGATTTAGATAGAGAAACTGGAGCTGTGCATACGAAAGAAAATTATTCAACCACTTCTGCTATCACGGTAACAACCTTGTTTCTACTAACTTTATTTTCGTTTGTTTGTTTTTGCAACTCATTATGACTCGTGTATTCCTTCAGAACTCTGACATAATTCCACATTTTCCTTCGTTTTTATGTGTTTCTTGATTACTACTCACTCATTAAATTATTTATCTCATTACCTAAATCTTAGGCACTAACGAGCATGGCGGCTTGCTTAAAAACTTGGGCTACCAAAGAACTTCCATCCCTCTATTCCATATAATTTCCCTCTTCCCATTTGTTTTAATCGATTAAGATGTGTCCTCCATTGAGATTATCTACTCTTGTGTGCTTTTAAAGCTCCTGATTCGCGAATTCCTACTACACTTGAGGAATGGCCTAATTGTGGGTGGCAGTGTGTGTTCCAATACATGAAATAACTTTCTGTACGACCCATATATTTGCTTCCACAAACACGCTCAAATTGAAATACGCACTTTGAAGTGTCCAGGATTGGCGACTGGTCTTTCCCAGATTACTGAAAACGATGCTATTAAATTCCTTAACGTTTTTCTAGCGAAAATGACTGATGGCACAACCAAGAGATCCATATTTAGAAAGTCTTCATGGACAGGACAGTACATGCATTTCAAGAGCTTTGTTTCAATCCAGTATAAAAAGAACTTAGTCAGAACACTGGTCAATTGAGCATGGAAAGTTTGTTCTGACAGTACAAGGGAGCGTAAAATGAAAGCTCAAAAGAATATTTTATTCAAGAATGGCTATCCTAAGAAGTTCATTAATAAATGCTCTAAAGAAATCACCCCCACGAAACTATCCAAACAGTTTCGAAGAAATCTGTCTATATCAATTAGCCATTCAAAGGAGATGATGGACAAGAAGCAATCAAACGAAGACTCAATAAAGCTATCAAGAGAACTTATTATGCTGCAAAACTTGTTTTCCTTAACACTACTAAGCGAGTGTTTCAACAATCTGGGAAAGACAAGTCGCCAATCCTTGACACTTCAGACTGCTTACATGAAATAACTGTTCTTACATTACATCGTTGGATCTCAAAATGTACTTCTGGACATCGTACAATTGGCTTTCAAACAGACACCGTTGATTTCTTGAAGGAGACGAAGCTGATATATCACATAATGGAATAGTTTGTGCTTCAACTCAGAGACCACATTGTGTCACAGGATATAATGTCACTGAAGAAGATATCGTGCAATAAACTCCTGTGAGAATTCTGTACATTTTACAAATACTGTCCAGGATAAAAGTGTTATCATTATCCATTAGACCACTTAGAACGTGAGAGCCACCACATCTTGTGCAACGGGTCATTTTAATTATTTATTTAATTCAATTTTAGATTTTCCCGTCGACTGATTGGACCGAAGTGCTCAGTCTCGGTGGGAACATCGTCACTCTCTGCAAGTACATGCAGATGATGATTCACTAATAGGAAGAAATGTGCATCCTGATGGATTCCACTGCTAATCACCAACAAACAATTTATTGATATTATCACACATTAATTGAAACTGAAAGTATTTTCAATAGATTACCGTAAACTTTCATGAACACTGACCATTTTCTCTACCTAGCTACTCAAGATCAAATGATCTTAAAGAAAGAATTGACTAGAAACATTTTCGGTAGGTCAAGAACCAGCCAACAACTTGTTAATCAACAAATATATTTAAACGTAAGTGAAGATGGATTGGATATTCTCGAGAAAAAGGCATTCTATCAGACAATTCGATGAAACAACTATGAGAAACGACGAGGCTGGACATTCGAGTGTGACCTGCCGGGTGATTACGTGAAATGGCAATGAAAACTTGTCGACAGTCGTGGAGCCACTGAAAAATAATTGCGGAAAACCAAATGGAATGAAAATGTGCCGCAGGGAACCCTTTCTTCAAACCAAAATCAAAGTTCTCGGATTGTTACACAATCTATTCGGTTCACCTTAACAAGTTTTACTGGGTTATTTCATAGCAGGCGATTTATTCAACTAATAAACCTTTAATTATGCAAAATACTTCTTCATCAAGTAACATCAGGCAACGACTAGTGTGTTTATTCTGTCAGATTAGTGTAGTCTTTTTTCTATGTGTTATTTGTTTGTAGAGATAAGATCACACTTTTTGATTCCCGTGTGTTACATGACATTCCCTTATTATTTCTGTCTTTCTCTACTTTCCCTTTCTATCTTTTTATTTTTCAATACAAAAATTGGCTTACTCTCTTCGCCTGAATGTCTTGCGGCAATTTATCTGCTTTTGACAGGTATATCACAATAGCACATTTCTCTGCACATGTAGGTTAAATTAGTGTCTGAGTTTGCTTTATTCCTCTTTCTCTTTCTTTTTCTTTCTTTTCATCTTGACACCTAGAATCTTGTAATATTAGTAATAATAATAGTAATAATAATATGACTAAAACGCCTGACTACAATTCATACATATATCAACATTCCTGCTCTTTTTTTTATTGTTGTTCCTTCTGTCGACTAACTAGGTATGCGCGATTCGGGTGTGAAATATCAACCGACACACACACACACACATCAGCGTAGCTTCGACAGTGTTTGCTAGTTAGACAAACAGAATCAATAGGAAGTATTTTAACAATAATTAACAACAGTCATACATACAAACTAGAAATTTCACAACTTCTCTGACACTCTCTTGGCTACAGACTGGGAAAGATAGATTATTAATTCAAATGTTTTAAATGTCTTAGAACAGAAGAAAGAGAGAACAAACAATTTACTAGTTGTAAGAATTTGAAAAGCTCAGGTAATGAATACCTAGAAAAGAAAACTGTATTTGTTACCTACTGGAATGCATTCATTCCTTTGCTTACAAGTGAAAAACGTAGGGCTTCGAGTATGTTTTTTGAAGTCTTAAAGGCGTATATCTTGTTTTAGGGTTTGTGGAGTCACCAGTCACACGTCAAGTCAATTAAGCAAGGCTTCGGAGTGTATTTGGCTGGAATTTGAACTCAGATGACGTGTCTGGTTGTCGGGTATTCTTCTGCTGAGTAACCTACGCACACAATATCGGGTGAATCGTCGAGTGAAGAAAGTGGACACCATTGTATTCACGAGTAACTTGGAAACAGCCAGTGTGGATTCCTGAAGAATCAAGATGCTTAATGATCATAAAATGAAGACTGAACAGGACAAAAGGGGTAAAATATTGACAGGCGGATGAAGAATGAGTGATTGTCAAGCATGATAGTGTGAAAATTTTCACTTTTCTGTACTCTGGAAGTCAAATGAATCGAACAGATTTTATACAGTTTTGTTAGTTTAGACAAGTAGAAGATACTGACGACAGACGTAATTCTGATAAGATGGATAGCTTTGAAAATCGTTGATGAAACTACGATTACTCGTAAAACTGTTGTAATAGGAATCATTACAGCTCCACTTGGCATTACTGTTACAGGTTGGAGAACCACTGAAAATCATGGAGTATTGGACAGCTGTTTGGTCCCAGTTTGGGATTCTCGGACTGTTGTAGTGCAGATTTGTGACCAGTAGGATTCACCCGTTCGAGTGTGAGGACAGACACTTATTGATAATTTTGGCTGGGTGTAGAGCTAGAAAGTCACAAAGCGACCAAAGTTAGAATTCACAGGCCACCAGATTCTGTCCCAGTGGCTAAATAGTCAAGCCATGAGCTCCTCCAATGATCTAAAGGTCCCGAATTCTCTCCCTTTCAGTAGAGTCATGACTGCGTTCTGCCGAAGAGTCCGAAACTGGGAGGAAACAGCTGTCAAGTACTCCAGTGCTGGTTTCCAATGGTTCTCTGACTGATATCAATCCATGATCAACTCTTGAAAACTATTACTTCAGAAAAAAATTTCGTTTAGTCAACTTCAGCATTTATATCACCATCGAAGAGAAATGTGCTAATGCAAGTCACTTCTTACACGTATCCAGGGAGCATCGTTTCATCTGCAAATGGGAAGGATGTAAACTGTTAAAGACAGTCAGGATCACTGGAAATCAGTGTGAAAATCCAATACATTTGATACAAAGAATAACAATTGGATTTTGATGTGATTGTGTTCTCTGAGTAGGATAGTTAATTTGCGAGGCTTTCATTGCCCTTCTTACTAGGCAACATCTTCAGCGCATAAACTTGAGTTTCTAATTGCCCTGTGATTGCCCTCGGATTCCTCCTCTCTGGTCAATTTGATGTCGTTGAAGACGTTGTTTATTAGGCTGTGAGTTTTATCCAGCTCGTTTCTTTTGATTATTACAAATGTGTCATCTCACAAAGACCAAATACTCAATTACAACAGCAACAACCCAATAACACACAAAACGAATTGAATACAAACACTATTCAAGAGGGCTTGCTATGACACCTTGCAGCCCTCCCACCTTGAGGAAAATTGAAGAAAGATATCTCATGGATATCTTCCAAAAGAATGGATATCCACGGAATTATACAAAAGACATATACCTCAAGCCAACCTATCAAACCAAAGGTCCCGAAGGAAAGCACAAAGAAAATTGCCCTACCATATATAAATGGCATCTCAGAAATCACCGCAAGACTCTTCAAACACTTCTAGGAATTGATATCGCACAAAAATTAACAAAATGACTTCATTCAGCTGGCTCTGTATCAACCAAACGGCCCAACAGCAAAAAAAGAGATAAAACCAACATCATCTACAAAAATAAATTGTAACGACTGCGAAAAACATACACTGGCCAAAGTGGACATCCCCTTTGTCTTCGTATCCATGATCATATGCTAGCTGTCAAAAGATATGACATCCACATCCTCATATCACTCACTACATACAGACAACCATGGACATCACTTCGACTGGGACAACCAACATTCAAATATTAGACAAAAGAAACACCAAGAATGCCTATATTAGTAAACCTTGATGGTTTTCAATCATTATGCAACTGAAACAAGTCTATGATCAAACCTGGGACCAAGTGAATCTCTACGAACACATGCAAATTAACAGCATTATTTTCAGCCAGCTCAGTTTTAATTACATAGAATTCTTTGTGAATGAGTGAGAGTCCAGTATTTCAATACATTTTAAAATACTAAACAGTTCAGTAAGGTTAATCTGAAGGTGTAACGAGCGGAACCATCAAATCCCAATTGAATAAAAGGTTGTAGTATTCTTATTTCTACTTCATCATATTTTTTGTGCTATACAGAAAGCGATAGTTCAGCGAGAAAATGTCTGCCTATCACACACGTGGTTCGGGTTGAATTCCTGACCGATGCAATCTAAAGAACCTCACCTGGTCTACCGTAAACTCACTTAAGAGGACAATTTTAGCATGAAACTAGCAACTGAAGCCTGTAAAACAAATAACCATCACTAGTGAGACTTAAAAGCTCAAGTATGAAACTCTTTGTTCCACTTGGAACCCAGATGTATAGACAACACGAATTCTGCAGTAAATCAATATAGGCAATCATTTATTCTCAGATCTCATTCCATTATTTGTCACAAGACGTATCTTTAAATCAACGTGAAGATTTAAAAAATGTGCCTTCGGACGGAAGTCACTTGAATACTGTACAGGCATTTGATATACCTCCGTCATATCGAAAGAGTGTTTCTAGGGGCCCGTTCACAATTGCATGATTTAGCTGCATCCTACTGTCAGTGGTAATTGTAACTGTCCGTTCTTTGGAGTTGAATTTTACCGTAACAATTCAAAATAAGAATGGTCCTCATTGGATGAGAGCTCTAAGTGGTACTAGTTATATTGTTATAGTTAGAATCTTAGTGTACACCTCGTTGCCGACTGGGTTTTATCGGAGTTGGTTATTGATTCTGCAGTTAACGGCTCATAGAGTTCACTTTCTTTACATCTACTCTCAAAGATTCCCAAAACTTCTATAGCATATCGTCACACTTCCTCTTCATTCTGAGTTGACTTTCTACCTAATACTCAAGATGGTGTGGACATTCAGCGTCTCGACGTCTACTTTTATTTTCCTCGAAAAAGGATGCATTAGTGACCTGGCTTTCACTTCTAAGTGTCCTTTGTTTTCGAATTATGGTGTCTTCTGCATTTCAGAGGAGAATAAATTCATATTTCCTGTGCTGTTGATTCTATATAGTGATGGAGGTGCTTTCTTCGTGAGATGTGGTTGCTGGCTTCACGCTTCATCTTCCCTTGTTTTGGGCTTGGGACGGGCTGATAAACTTTATTTATATTTTATATTTTTATATTTTGGTTACAGCTTGATGCCACACCGTATTTTCAGTACAAGTATGACATTTTCAGCATGGATATCGGTAGCCCAAATTTCACAGGCCAACCTTAGATATCGGGTGTGCGTCAGCAGGGGATCGAACCCCGGACCATGTGCATGGTCGGCGAGAGTCGTAACCACTGTGCCACCGACGCACTTGGCGTGTCAATAAAAGCATTTACAGCACACTGTGAGGATTCAGCAATATCTACTGTGCTTCTCTTCCTCGATACTTTAGACCAGATAGCTGACTAGAAGCATCCAATAACTTTTTGTCTGACAAACATACAGAGAGAAATAGAGTGGGATCGCAAATGTACAGAAGAGACATTCAAATGATATCACAGAACAGACCATCGAGTTGAACGCAAGAGATTGAACGACTACGGTTGACACGAAGATCTTGTGAAAAGAAAAGAAAAAAACTTAGGGACAGTTGTGCAACCATTTTAAAGGGATGTAAGAGAATTGTGTGGAAGCCAGATATTTTCAAACGTAAATAAAGGGTGATTACTTGAGATGAGATTGTTGAAATTATTATTATTCTTTTGGGTTCCAAGTGGGACATAAGGATTCAACAGACAGTCTCGATTTCATCCTCTTCTCTGCTGTCCTATTTAGCTTATCCCATGATTGCCCATAAGCTTTCATCACTTTCTCATACGGTCTCCTCTATATCACCCATGGATCGACGCCAGACTCGTCGTTTCCCATTCGGTATCCACTTTAGGTCCTGGGCCGCAGTGTCACTGAGTGGTGTGCAATAGAATTTTGTTCGATTAGTCTTTTGTTGCTCAACATTTCTCACCAGCTACCGGATCTTAAGCGTGGATTGAAGGAAAAAATGTGTTGAAAAAAGTGTGAAGTCTGTTGGAGATACTTTTAATTCACGGAGAATACCCATCTAGACATGAATAGAAGAAGAACCAAGTTCAGCGAAAAGTCTCTTTTCGGCTGCGAATTCATTCACTTAGCTGTGCAATCGCATTGATATGTAATTATTTTATGTGTGCGTGTACACTAGGATTGTCAAACAAAAATTAAAATTACTTAGGGTTATTGTTAACGTCGTTAAAGTGTTTCAAAAATGTGATGAACAATCAAATTGTAACTAGGGCTCGGGTGAAGAGTGGTAAGTATTAACATAGGTTACATAATATGAAACACACCCAAAAAAGTAGTGTGTGAATGAAAGAGCATGGAAACACGAATCTAAACTAAATTATGTAATAGGTAGAAAGAGTAAATAAAGGGTTGGCTAGGAAGATAATTGCAAAAAAGCATTATTAGCAAGGCAATAGTACTTGGAATTATACCCAAGGTAAAAGGAGAGGGTGGAGAAGTTTCTACTGTTTACATAAATCAGGTTTTTCCATACAGATCGCTAAGGTTTCAGCAGTGCAAAGTATGTGGAAGCTTACCGTTTTCGGGAGGCTCTTTTTGACTTTGTAGATGACTTTTAATGAATTCTCCTTGCATATGAAGTGACCAGTGTTGAATATATGTTCATTTATACCACTCTTCATCTATCCATTGTTACCTTTTCGTAGCCAAGCGCAACGCACCAAATCCCTGAAGTATATGATGAAAGCACTGAATGACTTGAGATTAATGTCAAAGATCCAAAGGTTATTAGATATGATGGAGAGGATTTGTAGCTCAGGTGGATGATTTTGATGTGGTTGTGTTCTCTGAGCTGGATAGTTAATTTGCGAAGCTTTTATTGCCCTACTAGGCAACATCTTCATCGCATACTTCAGTTCGATGAATTGAGCTTTTAGATTTCTCCAGCAGTTCACCATTAGTCATCTCTCCTGGTGACCATCTTGAACGTGATTGTTTCATTTTGTGTGCTTTCACACCCTCTAGGCTACTTGTATCGGTACTGATTGTTTCCTTGACTTGAACTTTGACTCTTTATGTGTGAGATTTTCTTCTTATTGATTGGTAAATTTTGTCTATCTCGATGTGTCTATTGATTGACGATTCACTGAAATATCAGGCTTCTAAAAATTCTCTAACATTCTTGGTGTTTCCTCTGTCTAATATTTCAACTCTGTTTGTCCCAGTCGAATTGATGTCTGTGGTTGTCTGTCTGCAGAGAGTCATATGAGGGAGTGGATGTCTTGTCTTTTGACGGCTAGCTTATGATCATGGATACGAAGACGAAGGGGACGTCCACTTTGACCAATGTAGTGTTTTTCGCAGTCGTTACAATTTATTTGTATATGATGTTGGTTTTATCTTCTTTCGTTGTTGAGTCTTTTTGCTGACACAAGGCTGGCTGAGTAAAGTGATTTTGTTGGTTTGTGTGCGACGTCAATTCCTATAAGTTTGAAGAGTCTTACAGTGATTTCTGAGATGCCCTTTATGTATGGCAGAGGGATTTTCTTTGTGCTTTCCTTCGGGACCTTTGGTTTGATTGGTTGACTTGGGGTATATGCCTCTTGTATAGTTCTGTGGGTATCCATTCTTTCGGAAGACATCCATGAGATATCTTTCTTCAATTTTCCTTAAGGTGGGAGTTCTGCAATGAGTCCTAGCTAGCCCTTTTGAATAGCGTTGGTACAAAATTTCTTTTGTGTGTTATTGGATTGTTACTGTTGTAATTCACTATTTGGTCTGTGTGAGATGACACATTTGTAATAATCAAAAGAAACGAGTTGGATAAAACTCACAACCTAATAAACAACGTCTTCAACGACATCAAATTCACAAGAGAGGAGGAATCCGAGGGCAATCACACGGGAATTAGAAACTCAAGTTTATGAGCTGAAGATGTTGCCTAGTAAGTGGGGCGATGATTGTTTCGCAAATTAACTATCCAGCTCAGAGAACATAACCATATCAAAATCCAATTGTTATTCTTTGTATCAATAGCATTAGATTTCCACACTGATTTCCACTGATCCTGACTGTCTTTAACAGTTTACATCTGTGCTATTTGCAGATGAAATGATGCTCCCTGGATACGTGTAAGAAGTGACTTGCATTAGCACATTTCTCTTCGATGGTGATATAATTGTTGAAGTTGACTAAACGAAACTTTTTTCTAAAGTAATAGTTTTCAAGAGTTGATCACGGATTGATATCAGTTAGAGAACCATTGAAAACCAGAACTGGAGTACAGAGACAGCTGTTTCATCCTAGTTTGGGAATCATCGGCAGTCTACACCCACTGTCAAGGTTCGAACCCAGTACCTTCCGGTTACAAGGCAAGCTAGCTCGTATACTATTCAGCCACTGGGACCCAACTTCTCAATAGCCAGCCTATGAATTCTAACTTCTTCCAATTCGTGATTTAGCGCGATCCCAACCAATGTCGTTGGTGGGACATCCATCCTCACACGTGACATCTGGATGGACCTCACTGGTCACGACTTCTTTAAAAAAGAAATAAAACTTTAAGATAACCATTAAAAATACCGACCATCCATCTCCTATGCGATGTTGAAAGCTACACAATGAATAAACGTCTTTGATTTATGACTTCGCCACCTTTTTGCGCCTATTTGTTCCACTACTTTTTGTCTTAATGGATTTTAATTATATATTTATGATGGTGAGTTTACGAAAGGGTTAAAACTAACAACCTTTTCAACATTGTTGACTCTCCTCGCATATAAGTTTAATGTTGGATGAAAATTCATTCTATCCATTTTCCTATTAAAATGTTAATATTTTTAAAAACATATTCTCTATCACTGAGTGATTTTATCTTCTAAAATAAAAAAGGTGAGCTGTAGATTAATATTATCGTAAGGTTAACAAAATAAATTCTGGTATAAGTCAATCACATTTTAATGCAGTTAGTTGTTAGTTAGTTAGTTAGTCGGTTAGTGTTCAACTCCCTTTTTTCACATTACGGGTGTATATATCTGATGACAATCAGAAAAAAAGGTGTTTACGTTTTTTTAAGTATAAAAATTATAAAACATTTAAAAAAACTTTATTAAATTTAAAGTTGACATTTACTCCTTTTCTTTTTATTTTTTGCTTTAATGTGTGAACTTTTTTCTTTTATAAAATGACAAAGGACAATAAAAGATAAAATTCCTATTATGAACGGCATTTACCATTATTGTTATTAAATATTATAAAATCCAATGACACTGGGATTTGTAAACTTCTGTATTTTTTCACCATTTTGTACTCAGATTTTGTTTGATTGGTTGGAGGATTTCATCATGAGCTGATATTAGTTAGAGAACCATTGGAAAACCTACGGGGAGTACTTGAAAGCTGTTTCGTCGGCCTAGTTTGGGACTCTCCATCATCAAGCACCCACAATAATGGTTTGAACCCACGACGTCCTGGTTACAAGGCTATTGAGCTCGTACACTATTAAGCAGTCATTGGGACCCCATCCAATTGCCAGTCCATGAATTCTAAATCCTGATGTCAGCTCATGATGAAATCCTCCATGCAACTCAAACAAAATCCCTACAAA
Source organism: Trichobilharzia szidati (assembly GCA_944472155.2). Taxonomy (NCBI): domain Eukaryota; kingdom Metazoa; phylum Platyhelminthes; class Trematoda; order Strigeidida; family Schistosomatidae; genus Trichobilharzia; species Trichobilharzia szidati. The sequence continues at coordinate 114,096,919 of OX235272.1, read as the reverse complement.
ACCAATACTTGAAAATTAATCTGATGCTCACTAGTGACTGGCCCTATTCAAGCCGTTAACCTGGGGTTCTAGTGGGAAGCCGTGACCAGTAGGGTAGGGTACAGCAGGTTGAAGATGAGGCAGTAACTCATCGAAGAAGACATTGAGAAATGGTCGCTCTGTGTCGTGAATTGGCAGAAGTTAGAATTCAAGGACCATTGGATCGGGTCCCAGTGGCTCAATGGTCGACGAGCTCGCTGGCCTTGTAACCAGAAGGTCCTGAGTTCGAACCCAGTTGGTGTGGGTGCGTACTGATGAAGAGTCCCGAACTAGGACGAAACAGCTGTCCAGAACTCCCTGGCAGTTTTTCCAATGGTTCTCTAACTGATGTCAGCTCATGATGAAATCCTCCATGCAACTCAAACAAAATCCCTACAAAACCAATAATTGAAATTTAATCTGATGCTCACTAGCGACTGGCCATATTCAGGCTGTTAACCTGGGGTTTCAGTAAGAAGTCGTGACCAGTAGGGTGCAGTAGGTTGAAGGTGAGGCAGTAACTTATCGAAGAAGACATTGTAAACTGGTTTCGCTATGTCATGAATTGATAGAAGTTAGAATTCATGCTCAGGCCATATGATTGATGGGTCCCAGTGACTGCTTAATGGTCTACGAGCTAGCTAGCCTTGTAACTAGAAGGTCCTGGGTTCGAATCGTGGTAGGACGGAGGGAACAGCTGTCTGGCGGTACTCCATCGTGTTTTTCCAATGGTCATCAAAATGATGTCAGCTCATGATGAAGTTATTCAACCAGTTGATTAAAATCCCTACAAAACCAATACTCGATAATTTTAGGAGATAATTGAATCAATGTACTTGACTATTCTACAGCCTTCCATCTCACCTTCATCGACTTTCAAAAGACTCTGGGCAGTATCGACACTGAAGTAATTTGATAGCCGATTCAAAACTACGAAGTGCCCTACTGATAATCCTATATGCTAGTTAATTTACAAACCAAAACTTAGTGAAACCTTTGGATTGAGGATAAGATTAGGACAAAGCTACTTACTATCATAATATAAATGATAACATCTTTATTCTGGACAGTATTTATAAAATGTACAGAATTTTCACAGGAGTTCAATGCATGATTTTTTTCTGATACAATATCTTCAAGTAAAATATTAATTCATTGACAGTATATCCTGTGACACAATGGTCTCTGAGTTGAAGCACAAACTATTCCATTATGTGATATATCAGCTTCGTCTCCTTCAAGAAATCAACGGTATCTGTTTGAAAGCCAATTGTACGATGTTCAGAAGTACATTTTGAGATCGAAGGACATAATGGAAGAACAGTTATTTCATGTACGCAGTTTGAAGTGTCCAGGATTGGCAACTTGTCTTTCCCAGGTTGTTGAAGCACTCGTTTAGTGGTGTTAAGGAAAACAAGTTTTGCAACATAATAAGTTTTCTTGATAGCTTTATTGAGTCTTCGTTTGATTGCTTCTTGTACATCATCTCCTTTGAATGGCAGACTGATACAGACAGATTTCTTCGAAAATGTTTGGATAGTTTCGCGGGGGTAATTTCTTTAGAGTATTTATCAATGAACTTCTTAGGATATCCATTCTTGGATAAAATATCCTTCTGAGCTTTTATTTCACGCTCCATTGTACTGTCAGAACAAATTTTCCGTGCTCTATTGAACAGTGTTCTGACTAAGTTCTTTTTATACTTGATTGGAACAAAGCTCCTGAAATGCATGTACTGTCCTATCCATGAAGACTTTCTAAATATGGATCTTTCGGTTGTGCCATCTGTCATTTTCGCTAGAAAAATAGTCTAGGAATTTATTGGTATCGTTTTCAGTAATCTGGGAAAGACCAGTCGCCAATCCTGGACACTTCAAAATGCGCACTTCAATTTGAGCGTGTTTGTGGAAGCAAACATATGGGTCGTACATAAAGTTATTTCATGTATTGGAACATACACTGCCACCCACAATCAGGCCATTCCTCAAGTGTAGTGGGAATCCGCGAATCAGGAACTTTGAAATCACACGAGAGTAGACAATCCCGAAGGAGGACACATCTTAATCGATTAAAACAAATAGGAAGAAAGAAAAGATATGGAATAGAGAGATAGAAGTTTTTGGTAGCCCAAGTTTTTAAGCAGGCTGCTGGTTATTGTGGCTTGGATTGTGTGTCACACTTAAGGGAGCATGGAGATGGAAATACGTTGAGGGGAAAAGAACATTTAAGAGGATATGGACCTAATGGATGATTTGTGTTTACTGTCACACAGAAGCGAAGACTAGAATCCAAGTGTACATAGAGAAGACAAAGGTTATCCAGCCAATTACAACAGGCACTTTTTACTGTCACTAGGAGAAATTTCAAACATATCACTTCTTTAGCTTAACTAGGCATCATAATTTCGCACTGCTGCCAGGTCGCATGGATGAGGTTAACAGAGGCAGGATCAGAGTCACAAGCCAAATCTTCATTTATTTGTGCAGTTTGCTCAGTCTGGGAGCAAACTGCACAAGGCATAAAGAATAAGATTTGGATTTTCAACATTAATTTCATGTCGATCAGTGCATCTACATGGCGTGTCACCAAAAGCACTTCCAAAAGGTTATTATTATTGTTTCCTTTAATTCCTTTAGGTACATAGAGCTTCAGCCGTGCGTCTCCACTGCGTTCGGTTCTCTACTAGAATCTTCACCTGACTCCAAGTCTGTCCACACGTTTTCATCTCCTCTTCACATGACCTCCTCCAAGTCACCCTCGAACTGACGACCAACTCGCCGCTTCCCTTTCCGGTTCCACTCGAGCAATGGCTTGTCTAGTGATGTCACTTGATAGTTTCCTCAGAGTATGGCCTCCAATCCACGGACCTCCATTTCTTCGTGCCTATTTGTTTCACAATCGGTTCCTGGTTGGTTCGCTCATTGCCAGAGATCTTTTCTAGCTAGCCATCTGATCTTGAGTATTGAGCGAAGGTGATGATGATGAAGGTCTGTAGTTTGTTTGAGATGCTCTTTATGACGCGCAGTGAAAGTCTCTGATCCGTATAGCAAATAGCACTGACTTGATATTGGAGTTGTAAATCCGGATCTGATTTTTGATGCTGAGAGCTGTTGACCTCCACACAGACTTGAGAGTAGTGAAAGCTTGTCTTGCTTTGATATCCTTGTCAGTTCTATCTGCCCGTAGTTGAAACGATGCTTCCAGTTCGGTAGGTAAAAGAGGTTGTTTCTTTCAGGTTCCTTCCATTTGTGCTGATTGTTGTCTGTTGTTGTTGTTGCTGTTGGTGGTGTTGCCCAGGAATCTTCACCACCTCTATCTTCTCTATGTTCACCTGAGGGTCAATCTTCTCTGGATGCTTCTTCTGCCAAGTTGTTGCTTTTCACTTACACATCTATCAGTTTGTGGGAAATCAGACATATATCATCGGTGAAGTCCAGGTCCTCCAAGTTTTCTGTGTGAGTGCATTATATGCTGTTTCCTCATTGCCCGCTGTTTATCGCACTATTCAATCTACTGCAATCAGAAAAATCATTGGCGATAGCAGGCAGTAAACTTGTCTTACTCCTGTCCTCACTTCAAAGGATTCTGTGAGTTTCCCTTTGTGGATTACTTGGGATGCAGCATTGTTGTACAGCTGTTTGATGAGATGTGTAATTGTCGGTGGTACCCCGTAGTAGCGAAGTAGTTGCCAAAGCACCTCTCGATCGACGCTGTCAAAGGCCTTTTCAAAGTCGATGAAGTTGAGATAGAGAGGTGACTGCCATTTCAAGCTTTGTTCAATGATGATCCGTAATGTGGCGATTTGATCAATAGATGACTTGTTTCTCCTGAATTCAGCCTGTTCCGGTCGAAGTTTTTCATCCAGGGCTTGTTTGATTCTCTCCAAAAGGTTACTGCAGACTTTTATCAGCACCTGCCGACTTCGCTCTGTACTGGAAATCGAGTGGCTGGTCGGAAAGTATAAGCTTGCTACAGAAAACTCTGAGAACGAATCACCTAGGAATTCATTGCCTAACAAATATGCCACAGGATCGGACAGATGGTGAGGAGACGCCTTAAGTAACAGAGCGTCAGGTGAACCTTCGACAGGAGGGTGAATGAGAGATGACGACTTGGGTCTCTGAAAGGGGTATAGATGATGTCATTTGGTGAGGAGATGAAAGCTTGTGGATAGTTGTGGAGCCAGCTAAAGATGATCACAGAGAATAGTGTGAAATGGCGAAGCTTTATTTTACACTGAGAGCCTAAGAGAATAATAACACTGGTATTAAGTTGGTATTACTCAACAAGAAATATTTACTCCACAGGGGAAGCTATTTCCTACAAGCCATGAAATTTACACCTAGTAAGCTGTATGTCTTGTGAAATTAGATTACGGAGTTTCTTACCGTAGAGAACCATTGAACCACTGGACATATTTTCCTATGGTTCTACCAGTAGAGATCTAAGCTAGAAATTTCAATTTACGCGATGAGGCCATTGGCCATTCAGTCAGTGCAAAAACAATTCAGGTAAAGTCCTGGCAGCTTACTGTGAAACAGTCTCCGACACTTTCTAATTTTCATTATGGGAACTCACTTGAAACCACTGAAATACCCGAAAATTAACATTTGACGAGTCGCCCTAAAACTCTGGTCCATTCCATCAGTGGCAGAATCAAAACTGAATGAATAGCAAGTAATAACTGACTTCAAATGCACAAGACGGAGCTCTCATGACCCAAGTTATCTAGCCAATAACTCTTGGAGTTTTTAAACAATGGGTACAGAGTTAAAGTCCCAAATGGAACACAGTCTGTCTGACTGACTGACTGGTTTCACAGATGTGCAGCAGACGAAGTCGCCACACTTCCTCTTTGTATCACACAGAGCAAGAAAAAAGACTAAAGAAGTACTTAAAATGGAGATAATAATAAACAGAAGTATAGGGCAAAAAGAATTGTAATATGGAGAGAAAATGGAGTTTTATTGTATGCGACAAATCACCAAAGAGTGAATACATCTATGCCAGCCATTGAGAACGATTTTCAGCCATATCATCAATTTTCTTCAGTCGTCATTGGTTCTTACCATTTCGAGGTACACAACCAGTCAGGTAGTCTACACCTCCTTACGAGGACCAAACTAAATGCTGTGGATTTCGTTGATTGATGAAGCCATGTTTTGGTTTGACCACCACTGGCTAACTCTTTTCCAACCTGATCCGTCTCCCCTTTGTCAGTCAGCTAACACTGCCCGTCAGTCGATGATGGCGATGGCTAGGAATTATTGTGTAAAACATGTCCCAACCATCTCAATCGATGTAACTTCACAACCACGCCGACTGATAGGACGCAGGCACCTATGATCAAAGACAGATAGCTATTTTGAATCTTCCAATTTCGATGACCGTATCTCACTCAGTCATAAAGGAGGACAGAGCAAACTGATGCGCTGTGCACACGCCCTTTGGAAGACAACCAGATGGAACACAAACAATCACTGAGAATGCAGGTGTATCCAACTGACGAGTCACAGATTGGATGAAATTCTCGTCCTAACTTATACTGATAGTCACCAGCCACCAGATAACTTGAAAATCAAGTTTGCCTTGTTTGTGTGTGTGTTTGTACTGTTCACTGAATTCTATCAAGTGTTTGACGAACTGTTTCTGCCCAAAATAAGAAGCCTACAATAGTTTACGAATTCAGACGAGCATTGAATTTCGTCAAAATAAAAATTTATAAAAACACATTCTATTTTGCAACAGGAAATAAAATTTGCGCAAAATACGAAAATTTATTTCATTTTCAATGTGTGTGTCTTCATTATTTACATATTACACACGTGTTTTCTATTTGCATAATCAGAGAGTAATAAAAAACAAACCTGTACGAAGATAAATCAGCTAAAGGAGTTGGGAAATAATTCAAAGGGTTATGTAAAATCCTTTACAAGACATTTATTATTACTACTTTTTTCATTCCTTGCGTTCCCAGTGGAACTTAGGGCTTCCAGCTAGAGCCTTGAAGTTTCAGTAGCAGTTGTATTTATTTTTACAAGATGAGGTTGCTAGCCTCACTCCCAACTCCTTCCGTCTTCGTCGGGATTGTGACCGTCTAAGTGAAGTGAAGAAGTGCATAGGCCGGAAATCGAAACCTGGACCACTTGCATTGTTGGCCAATATCCTACTATGGCGTGTGCTACTGATAAGATTTATCAGTAGTATATATATGTACATGTCCAAACCAAGTTCACTTTTAACAGTTTGAAAACAATTTGGGTATTGGGTATATGATATTCATTATAAAAAAGGTTTTTGTAATTCCCAATGAATGAAAAACAAAACGATATTGTTGTTTTTACTGACATTTCGCTATTTAATGCTGCTAATAGCTTTATCAAAGTAGTATTATTAATGCAAAATTTACAAAATCTCAGCATATATATAACAAAGAGTTAGGTGGTGAGAAAATAGACTTACGTCAAGTTAAAGGGACATATTGAAAGTAAAAATAACAATGAAGATCACTAAACCAAATAACAAGGGTAATAGTACATCTGTTATGATATCGAAACAAAGTTTCAGTTGTTTCATGTCTTCTTGGACGAGCACACTCTCTGATAACCGACGAGAAAGAAAAAGAAGATGAAATATCAAACGTCTTTGAAACTCTCAAGCAAAACAACTACCCAAGGGACTTCATCAACAAAATCAACACAGACAGTAAGTATGGCCGGAAACGCATTCCAAAAACATGGACCTCAACAGTCGTCATTCCATATAGAGCAGAGACATCAGATGATATCAGAAGAGTACTCAATCAATCCGACATCAGAGTTCTCTTCAAAACATCAGACACACTACGAAACAACCTTGTCCATATAAAAGACCAGATCCCTAAAGATTCTCTATCTAATTGTGTCTATAAAATAAAATGCCAGCTTGGAATGTGATGCGACATATATCGGACAAACATCGCCAGAGAGAAATCAAAATCAAGAAGAAATGAACATTATAGAGCCGCCTATGTTCGAAAAACTTGAAAAATCATCAGCCATAGGTCCACATGCTATAGAGTCAGGTCACAAAATTGATTTCAACAATATTGAAATAATCCAGAAAAACTTCAGAAATCACAAAGAACGTCAAATATCATTAGCAGCACTTCATGCCAAGTGGAATCCAAGTTGTCTGAATAGGAATGATGAACTAAAACAGAATGTGACCTGGTTACAACACCTCCCTCCCCTCCCCCATGAAGTGACAAAATCATATGCAAGTTCACTATGTAAACACACACTGCCTCCATAATTCTAAACACTGATCGAATCCAACAATCTACACTTGATTTTGTTATCTTTACCAATTGACCAGCTTGACAACGAAAAATGACCCCAGACTAACTAACGATGATCAAGTTAGTAAACTTTGTTTTGATGATACCATAACAGATGTACTATTACCTTTGTTATTTGGTTTAGTGGTCTTCATTGTTATTTCGACTTTCAATATGTCCTTTTAACTTGACCTAAGTCTATTTTCTCACCTATTAACTCTTTGTGATATATAAGCTGAGTGGATTTTGTAAATTCCGGTTTAATAATTTTTTGATAAAGCTATTAGCAGTATTAAATAGCGAAACGTCAGTAAAAACAATATCGTTTTGTTTTTCATTCATTGGGAAATACTAAAACCTTTATTATAGAGAGTATATATATATCAAGAGATGTTTATCGGTACAAAATCATCAAATAGCAGGGAGATGGATTTGATGTCAGACAAGGATAATGATACAGCGTTGTGGAGATACATAGGAAACGTGAAAGGAACACAAAGAAACACAATATGAAGGAAAGCCAGAAGTAGCCAGACACAGAAGATCTGTTCAAATAGTGTGTTGAAGATAAGGCGTATATAACATTGAAATAAGAATAAAACTTGTACACTGTGGTAGAGTGCAATTCCATTATGGGTAAATTTTGTTTTGATAAAGTCTCACAGTGTTATACAGTAATGTTTATTGATGACCACATTTCGAGCACAATTTATTGCTGCTCGTGACTCCCTGACTTCATTTATATAGTTACATTATTTTTCAATTGATTTTAACTTGATTTGATTGGTAGCAGTATCTTCCATATTTCGGGCATCAGTGATGAATTATTTCTATTGCATGTGTTGGATGTAGACTCGATGAACAAGGATTCCGTGATCAACCTCTCTTTCCACCTACTTAGATTACTTTTTAGAATTTTAACCCTCTCACACCCTATTGTGTGGTTGTGTGCTAATGCACGCATTGCAATTGCTGAGCTTTTGTCTAAATTACTTATCTTCTCTGGGTCAACCATTCTTACCTTAGCTAAATTCTTATGTTCTGACAATCTGACTATCCCTGACCTACTAGTTTGACCTATGTAGTTAACTCAACTCACAATCATTGCAAGGTATTTTGTAAATTATATCATTCCGTTTAATTGGGTCAACGTTCAGGGTCCTTTAACCTACAGAGCTTGTCTCTGAGTGAGTTTGTAGGTTTACATGCCACCACCCTAATTCCTGCTTTATTGAGAATCCTACGTAGGGTCTCAGATGTCCCCTCTTTATATGGTATAACGTTAGATGACTTATATTCTCTCTTATTCATGTTATCGTTACTAGCTTCACAATTCTTTTTATTTTTATTTTGGCCTTTTTCAATCTTCCTAATGAATTTTAAAGGATAGTTATTTAACACCAAAAAGCCATTCTTCTATCTGTTTTATCTCATCATTTAGGTCTTTTTTGTGCTACTTAGTGCCATTGCTCAGTTTGTTAAACACTTAACTAAGCCTGCCTTAACAGTTAAAGGATGAGATGAATTAAAGTCTAAATATCTATTAGAATGCGTTGGTTTTCTATAAACTCTAGTGTGAAGTTTACTTTCTTCTATTCTTTTTATTTTACAATCTAACATAGCTAATTCTCCTTGCTCATCTTCCGATTCAAATGTGAATTTTATCCCCTCTACTAGTGAGTTAATATGTGTCAAGAAGCTAGAGATATGTTCTGTTTTTAACACTGTGAAAGTGTCATCTACATATCTCCACCATATTCTTGGAGTAGGACCAAACGTATTAAGAGCCATATTTTCCCAGCTATCCATAAATATAACTGCTATGATAAGGGATATTGGTGATCTCATTGCTACACCTTCAGTTTGTCTATATATTTTGCCTTGGAATTTAAAGATAGTAGATGTGAGGCACAACTGAATTCCTAAAATAATTTCTTCAATGGGTAGTTTCGTCTTATAAGTGAGTTCAGGGTCAGCAGTTAATTCTTTTTTAAATGCTTCTAAGCCCATATTTATTGGTATGTTAGTATAAAGACAACAACATATTCGAAAAAATTCAATTCACCACGAGAGAGGAAGAAGTAGACAACAAAATTCCATTCTTAGATGTCTTAATCGAGAGAACTAACACAAGAAATTTAGAAACACACTGTATGCAGTAAATCAACACATCTACAAAAGTCAAACACTCAACTATGACAGTAATAACCCAGTTATCCACAAACGAAACTGTGTGCAGGTATTGTTTAGAAGGGTCCCAACACACTGAAGTACTGCGATGCTGAAGAGAATTGAGGAAAAATACCTACTAACTAACTGTCTTCAAAAAGAACGAATACTAATATGATTTCATCAAAAAGTGTTTGAACTCAAGTCGTAACATCAACAAGAAACCACAATCAAAGACCACAAGAAAATTCACCGTACCATATATAAAGAATATCTCTGAAATAACGGCTAGAATATTAAGACCGTCTGAAATAGATATAGCACACAAGCCAGCCAGCCAGCCATCACAATCACTTCATTCGATATTGTGCAAGCAGAAAAAATCCAACTGTAAAAGATGATAAAATTAATACCATTTACAAAATAAAATGAATGAACTGTAAGAGACAATACATCGGTGGTCAAAGTGGGCGTCCCCTTCGAATCAGAATGCAAGAATACAAATAAGCTGTGAAAAGACATGATATATATTCCCGTTTCATATCAATGCATGTAGATAATTATTAACATCAGTTTGATTAGGATAATGTAGAAATTTTAAATAAAGGAAACACTGAAAATGCAGTTAGGAAATTTCTAGAAGGCAGGTACTCAAGTGAATCAGCCAGCTATTAACAAACACATTACGTCTATAGACCAAATTTACCAGGTAATAAAAAGTAAATCACATGACAAACAATTTCGAATTCCAAGTCAATAAAAAAATGTTCAATAGAGAGGTAATTAAACAACCAGTCAGGATAACGGTTGCCAGGAGATACAGTTATACCATCATTCATGGACAATTAAATAAGTTTATTTTATACTAAGGCCTGTGTTGAAGATGTTGTCTAGATGGAGGACAACAAAAGCTTTGCAATTAAATCAACCAGTTTAGAGAACAAAACCAAGTTATTATCATTCACCCTTTATGTTTGTTGATATTATTTGTAAATTGAATATTCCCATAATTTACTCAGAACAAAATATTTAGATCTAACAATTATTTTCAGTAAATCCTTCTTCAGGCTCTACAATTATAAGTCCATTAATTTAAGCATACAATACCAGTCAGTAAAGGCAAATTAGAATCATATCAGAAAGTGTATTGTGGAACAAGTTTAAGTCAGATGGGATGGAACAATAGTCAGATAGTTTTTTAATATGCATGGTCAATGAGAACATGGGACAAAATGAGATGAAGTAATTTAATTTAATGATTTGTGTATATATATAAATAAAGTCAACAGAAATACAGGTTTCGAGAGTGTGTGTAATCAGGGTGTGTGAGACAATATGAAATAATAAACCAACGAATGGGGCGGACTAGACATAAGTTCAAGGTTGAAAATAACGACAGTAAAATAATAGCGATGATATGGTGTAAAATTACAAGCACTATTGGTGAATGATTGTCAAATAATAATAATGAATATAATGAAGTGGAATAAACAGGATTTTGTTAATACGATAGCAAGTTAGAAAAGCACTATTTAAACCTAAGGTAATAAAATCATAAGAAAGGTCATGAAATCATAAAAGTCGAAAATGAACGATTGTCAATGAAACAGAGGAATAGAAGAAGAAGGAAAGAAGAGAAAATTGTGAAAGGAATTTATAGTGTTAATGGAGGATTTGTTGGCTTTATTGTAGGCCAAGGTAAACACAGTGGTTGAACATACTTCTTCTGTATGCAAAGAGATGGTCTTCTGGTATTAATTGCAACCGCTTCAGCTACTGATAGAAGACGTAGTCGAGCTCCTCTAGATAAATTACTAGGAACGCGGTAAATAACTGAGAACGCCTGGTCAAGTTTTATTGGGTGTCCCGTATCTACCAAGTGGCCTAAGACTGCACTATTTACACATTTGGTTACTCCTTTACTCAACCATACAGGTACATGTTCACGCGCGCATGGATAAAGCTCTTTGAGTACGGCCAATGTAACTACCTCCACATCAGCAGTTGAATTCACATATACACATTGATGAGGCGATCTTTGGTAATTTGTCCTTTACTTGCTGTGTGAGTACTGGTTTAGTTGAGAAGTTGAGTACCAGTTAAGCTGCAGGAAATGTTCTATCTACTATTCTATTAAGTCGACATTTTAGAATGTCAGCTGCAATTTCCACTTTGTAACTTAACTTAAGATACAAAGGTTTCTTGTCTACGGTATCCATCTTTACCTTGTCTGTAGGTATTGACGTATACTTTTTTAGGAAGCTCTGTGGATATCCATTTTATTGCAGTGTGAGTTTCAGTTTATGCATTTCTTCCTTAATGCATTCCTCTGAATATATACGTTTTATTCTATAGCTAAGACACTTAACTGAGTTTCTTTTGTACTGAATCGGTGCGAAGCTATGGAAATGGGTGTACTGACCCGTCCAAGTTTTCTTTCTAAGTAATTTCCTTTGTAGATGTCCATCTGTCTTCATGGTAAGGAGGACGTCTAGGAAAGGTAAACTGTCATTGTCTTCTTCTTCACTTGTAAACTGAATAGTTGGGTCAACACTATTAACAGCATTCAGAAGCTCCTGTTTATTTAAGATTTATATCACAAACGATAAAGGTATCATCTACGTATCGACAATAATAGTCAAACCCTTTATTTGTGTCTTTAATTGGACCGTTTTCAAGCTTTGCCAGGAAAATATCCGCTAGCATAGGGCCCATCTTATACTTATTCCACAACACACTTTCTGATATGATTCTAATTTGCCCTTAACTGGCTATTGTATGCTTAAAATAATGGATTTATAATTGTAGAGCCTGAAGAAGAATTTATTGAAAACAATTGTTCGCTTTCAATATTTTGTTCTGGATACTATTTGTCCTGGAATTTGAAGACAGCAGACATTAGATGTAATTGAATTCCTAAAATAATTTCTTTAGTAGGTAACTATGTCTTATGCGGAATGCCTTATCGACTTGTATATAAGTATAAAGATTAGTTATAACAAAACTAACCATTTTCTCATTCTTCCATTCTAAAGTGTCATTTAGTTTCTTTTTCATTTCATATGAATTAGTTAACCTGCAGTTTGAATACCGATACTAGTAACATGGAAAATATCACCACCAGTAAAATCAACCGATAAGAAATAATGAAATTACATAAGGGAAGGTGAAAATTTATGTGACTGGGAATCAACGCACACAGATCAAATACTCAACTATACTAGCAATAATCCAATTACTCACTCACAAAGGAAACTGTGTGCAGACATTGTTTAAAAGAGTTCAAACACATTGTAGCACTCCATAATTGAAAAGAATGAAAGGAAATACCTGCAAACAGTCTTCAAAAAGAATGGTTATCCACAAAATTTCATCAAAAGTGTTTAAAGTCGAATAAAAACACCAACAAGAAACCACCATCAAAGACCACAAGAAAATTCATTCTACCATACATGAGAAATATCTCTGAAATAACAGCTAGAATACTGAAACCGTTTGATATAGATGACATAGCACACAAGCCAGTCAAATCGCTTAATTCGATATTCTGAGAACCGAAAGATCCAAAAGAAAAAGGAGATAAAATTAATACTTTTCATAAAATAAATTGCATGTATCAACTGTAACAAGCATTACATCGGCCAAAGTGGGCGTCCCCTTCGAATTAGAATCCAAGAACACAAATCAGCCGTGAAAAGACACGATATGTATTCTTTAGTATCAATGCATATAGACAATTATGGTCATCAATTTGATTGGGATAATGTTAAAATCTTAGACAGAGGAAACACGAAAACTGCAGTCAGGGAATTCCTAGAAGCCTGGTACTCAAACGAAAATGCAATTAACAAGCACGTTAATATAGACGAAATATATCAACTAATAAAAAGTAAATCAGGTGACCAGAAAGTTTAAAATATATATGTAAAGATGGTTACTGGGAGACGCAATTATATCACTCTTGAAGAAATTTAAATCATTTCACTTTATGCTAAATATTGCGTTAAAGGGGGATGTTGTCCAGAAGGACGACGAAAGCTCCGCAACTAAACCAACCAGCTCAGAGAACACTATTTATTGCGAACCTTGATATGATTAAGAGCAATAGTCAGTTAGTTGTCCTCGAAACCTCGTCATCAATAAAAAAATACCACACTGCTCCAACACAGTATCCAAGTTCTATTCTTAGAACGTATCAGAACATCGCTTCATATTTGAGAAAGATACTAAAATGCAAAGTTTTGCTAAACAGACAATCTCTTTTGAAAGGCTAATCTCATTCAGTTTTAACGTGTTTTCGAAAAAGAAAAACTTTATCAACACTCCTACTTACGCACAAACGCACAAAAAGTTTAAAAAAACCTGAGTTATTGTTCCAGTGACATATTTAGCATCCCCAGTTATAATACAAAGATAATTTTCTACGCTATTCTGTTTGTTTTTTTGTATGTTTTCTGCTGAAAGAAACATTTCCACCTAGCTTATTTTAAAATTTTTAACAACAACCTACACAAGTCTTTTGTTATTATCCAGTGATGCAGAAAGCTTAACATTCACACAAAGAACTTACTATATCTATGTATATACAGCAAAAAAACGAAAACAATGTGGGCTAGTTCGTTAAAAACAGAGTGTAGAATGAATTGAAAACCAGTTAATTAAGGCAAACACGTCAAAGGACACAAAAACCTTCAGTGAAATAAATAGAGAGTAAGAGTACAGTTCATTCATACTTTCAAATAATCCCTGGTTGTTTGTTTGTGTTGTTTGTCTTGTTTGCTTGCTCGCCTAAAAAGGAAATAGGGTGTTATGTTACGCGTAGTGGGTCGCATGTATACATGCCTCGTGCGTGATCTATTATGTGTTCAGTCTTTTTTCAGAATTGCGGAATTACAGTTAAAGAAAACATATATATATATATATCCTTCGTTTACCTTGAAATTAGATGACATTATCACTGTTTTTGTCTAGTAACTTACTGATGACTTTCGTGATGCACGGAAAACGAACTGGTTCTATTTTGATTCAATTCATACATCTTTATGACAAGTGAAACAAGTTCATGTTTGACATGTTAATTGTATTCGTGAACAGTATGAATGTAACACAAAATAAAAAGCTGACATATTTATCTTGAATACGATGAAAATAAATAACAACTAGTGAGTAGTATATTCACATTTTGTAGAAATTATCTTCCTGAGTTAACTTTCATTTTGAATTTTGATTAGATAATTGATCCGGAGGTGACATCAGTTAGAGAACTGTTAGAAAACCAGGGAGTACTGGGGAGATTTTTCGTCCTTGTTGTCGGGACTCTACATCAGCAAGTAATCACTATGGTTCGAACTCTGGACTTAACGATTACAAGGTCTATGCGTAGATCAATCAGCCAATGGGCTCAAATCCAATGTCAATGAACTCCAGCTGTTGTGAATTTACGAGATATAAATATACATATGTAGCACAGCCACCAGCAGAAGTGAATGAATGGAACTCACTGGTTACGACTTTCACAAACTGTCGTTGTAACTGGAAGGACTGGGGTTTAAGTTTTATTGGGGTGTGTATTGATGGAGATTATCAAAAGTACGATGGAACAGGTTCAAGAACCTATTGGAGGACGTCGTATTATACTTCTTAAGAATTGCTCTGAGTAGGATGCGCCACACTATTATTACCTCCTTGAGCTCTGAGTAGAAACTAGGATATCAGCAGTACACCACCATTTTGTCCTTTTTTCTGCAGTCTTCTTCACTCAACTGCACGACTGCCCAATAAGCTTTCATCTCCTCGTCACACAATCTCCTCCATGTCACCTTCAGAGACACGCCCAACTCTTTGTTACCCGATCGCGTTCCACTAGACAGTGTGCCTGACAAGCAGTGTCACCCAAAGGTCTCCGTTCATCTTCATTTCTTTCGACATAGCTTCTGGAAGGCTAGATTCTTGGTTGGTTTATTCCCAGTGATCCTTTTTGCTAATGAGCGGTTGCTGATGAAGGTATACAGTAGACTATTGAAAATGATCAGCCAAGTGGTGAGTCAAGTTTCTCGACCACATAGGAGAACTGACTGACCTTACACTAAAATTGAAAATCCAAATCTTGTTCTTTATGATGAATGCAGTAGAATTTCAAACCGATATTGTTGTTGTTGCTGTTGGATGTTCATCTTTGTCACCTCCGTCTTCTCTATTTTCACTTGAAGACCTGTCTTTGCTGCTAAACTCTTCTGACAACTTGTTAGTCACTGTTTCTAAATATTCCAGTTTGTGTGACACTAAACATAAACATTCACACGAGGGATCCAGATATTCCAGAGTCTTATAATCGGTCTAGCGTATTCCTTTCTAGATATGATAGAGAAGATCTGTAGCTCAGGTGGATGATTTTGATGTGGTTGTGTTCTCTGGACTGGATACTTAATTTACAGAGCTTTCATCACCCTACTAGGCGACATCTTCAGTGCATACTTCAATTTGAAGTGAGCTCTTAGATTTCTCCACGAGTTTATTAATCATCTCTCCTGGAGACCTTGGACGTGGTTGGTTGTTTTTGTGTGCTTTCACACCTTCTAGACTACTTGAATTGTAACTTATTGTTTCTTTGACTTGGACTTTGACCCTTCGTGTGTGAGGTTTCTTTCTTATCGGTCGATAAATTTTGTCTATCTCGATGTGTCCATTGATTGACGATTCACTGAAATATCAGGCTTCTAAAAATTCTCTAGCATTCTTGTTGCTTCCTCTGTCTAATACATACAGACAACCACGAACATCAATTCGACTGGGACAACGTTCAGATATTAGACAGAGGAAACAACAAGTATGCTAGAGAATTTTTAGAAGCCTGATATTTCAGTGAATCGTCAATCAATGGACACATCGAGATAGACAAAATTTATCGACCGATAAGAAAGAAACCTCACACACGAAGGGTCAAAGTCCAAGTCAAAGAAACAATAAGTTACAATACAAGTAACCTAGAAGGTGTGAAAACACACAAACACAACCAACCACGTCCAAGGTCTCCAGGAGAGATGATTAATAAACTCGTGGAGAAATCTAAGAGCTCACTTCAAATTGAAGTATGCACTGAAGATGTCGCCTAGTAGGGTGATGAAAGCTCTGTAAATTAAGTATCCAGTCCAGAGAACACAACCACATCAAAAGTATTCCTCTCTTCTGGCTCCCACACAAAGTTTGGCGCATAATCCAGTCCACCACAATTAGGAATATCATTATCGATGATAATAGGCAGCCTTTTTTTACAACTGTCTTCACCTCAAAGGCTTCGTTGAGTTTCCCGTCGTAGATTACCTGTCGTGTGTTAATGTCATGTAGCCAGATGTTGAATGAGGCTGATAAAAATTTGGAGTACTATACAACATAGTTTTTGAAGTAGTAGTTTCAAGATTACTTCTCGGTCAGTGCTATCTGGTGAAGGGCATTTCAGAGTCAATGAAGTTGAGATAGAGATTTGACTGGTGTCAAATATCCAGATCGTAGAGATCCTGAACCTATCATTGGTTTCAGAAGACTAAGCCAAATAAGCACTAATATGCACTGTAACCGTCATATTTAGATATGATAGAGAAGATTTGTAGCTCAGGTGGATGATTTTGATGTGGTTGTGTTCTCTGAGCTGAATATTTAATTTGCGAAGCTTTCATCACCCTACTAGGCGACATCTTCAGCGCATACTTCAATTTGAAGTGAGCTTTTTCTACGGCAGACCCAAAATACACAAGCCAAATATCTATCCCGTTACGACCAATTGTATCACTTCCAGGAACTCCAACATATAATTTATCCAAAGAATTATACAGAAAACTAAAACACCTTGTGATCACTCCATCAACTCCGCTATCCAATTCCTAGAGAAAATCAGAGGCATCCAAATAGATGAACAAGAGATAATGATATCCTTCGACGTCACAGCATTGTATACCTCAATCGGACAAAAACTAGCGAAAGAAACCATGGAGCAATTACTTGGCAACGACGAACACCTTCCACAATAATCAAAAAGGCTACACACAAGCTGGATGGAATGCATAAACCTATGTCTAACAACGTATTTCCAATTCAACGGCCAAATACATGAACAAGTCAAAGGAACACCTATGGGATCGCCAATATCAGGTTTGATTGCAGAAGCAATGATGCAAAGGCTCGAAAACATAATTCTACCAAAGATCAAACCCAAGATTTGGATACGTTACGTAGATGACATATTTGAAATTATCAAAAGAAACGAGTTAGATAAAGCTCACAACGTGATAAACAACGTCTTCAACGACATCAAATTCACAAGAGAAGAGGAATCATAAAACCAATTTTTAGACGCCTCAGTCAGGCGAACAACCACAAGGGAATCAGAAACTCAAGTTTATAGAAAGTCAACTCACACAGAACAAATCCTGAATTACAACAGCAACAATCCAATAACACACAAAAGGAGTTGCATACAAACACTATTCACCAGAGCCAGCCAGGACTCATTGCAGCACTCCAACCTTAAGGAAAATTGAAGAAAGATATCTCATGGACGTCTTTCAAAAGAATGGATATCCACAGAATTTCATCAAAAGACATATACCCCTAAACCATCCTATCAAACCAAAAGCCCCCAAGGAAAGACAAAGAAAATCGCCTTACCATATATAAAGGATATCTCAGAAATCACTACAAGACTCTTCAAACCTTTAGGAATTGACGTCGTACACAAACCAACAAAGTCACTTCACTCAATTCTATGTCAACCAAAAGACTCAACAGCGAAAGAAGATAAAACTAACATCATCTACAAAATAAATTGTAACAACTGCGAAAAACACTACATTGGCCAAAGTGGACGTCTGCTCTTCGTCTTCGTATCCGTCAAAAGACATGATATCCACTCCCTCATATCACTACATACAGACAACCACGGACATAAATTCGACTGGGACAACCAACGTTCAAATATTAGACAGAGGAAACAACAAGAATGCTAGAGGATTTTTAGAAGCTTGGCATTCCAGTGAATCATCAATCAATAGACACATCGAGATAGACAAAATTTATCAACCGATAAGAAAGAAACCTCACACACAAAGGGTCAAAGTTCAAGTCAAAGAAACAATAAGTTACAATACAAGTAACCTAGAAGGTGTGAAAGCACACAAAATCAACCAATCACGTTCAAGGTACCACCAGGAGAGATGACTAATGGTGAACTCGTGGAGAAATCTAAAAGCTCACTTCCTTCAAATTGAAGTATGCGCTGAAGATGTCGCCTAGTAGGGCGATGAAAGCTCGCAATTAAATATTCAGCTCAACACAACCACATCAAAAACTGTAACCGTCGCAGAACAACTGAAAACGGTTAAGCAGCGCGACTGTTTACTCTTCAAGTGATAACGAAACAAATTTACACTGGTTAATCAGTGTCAAAGTCTGTAAACAAACGTTAATATAATGTACAGCAATACTTCTGATCGTATTTTTCCAATCTTCTACCAACCAGTACATGATTAAGCAATGACTGCCTTCTTGTCTCTAACCAGTGAAGACTATTTCGAATAAACAAACTATTCAATGTTCACCGCCATTGGAAAATGGTTTCAGTGAATTTTTAGGTATGAGGGAAGTCTTCCGCTGAAGAATTTAAAACACTTAGTTCGTTTATGCATTTAAACAAAGCAATGCGAAGAAGTAATTTATCTGAGTCATGTAATTTATTTCTGTGCAACACATTTCGAACAAAGTTTACTAAGGAAGGTTCACTGTGATGACAAACTGTTTCTGAACACATAAAGGTGCTTTAAACTTCATAATCGCTAGAGCTTCCACAGTTCTTTGTCATATTTTTCGGATGTGGTGGAAGTATATATTTATATGTGTTTGCACGAGGTCCAGGGTTCAATTCCCGACTGGTGGACAACTTTACCTCCCTTAGCCAGTTGTAAACACAATAAGTAGGGAAGGTTAGGCAAAAACAAAATAAATCCTACTGCTACAGAAACTTCAAAGCTAAAGCTGGATGTCGTAAGTTCCGCTCTGAACTCAAAGGAATAAAATATATTTGTTTTATAGCATAGGAGCGGTATCCGATAGCAGAAGAGCTCAAGCGTTCAGTTTCTCGGTTTGTTGGTCTGTTAATTGTGTCGGCGAATTTGTTTGTTTAGATGTTTTATCTTAAATTCAAATATTCTGCTTGGTATAAATTTTAACAGATTTCAAACGCATTCTAAAAGTGTGTTTATACTAATATATGTGTAAAACTTGGGCACTGTGGTAGTAAGTAATTAGTTTGTTTATTAGATGTATCACACAGTCAGTGAAACAGTATTACTTACTGGATGACGTTTTGAACACAATTTATTGTTCGTAATCATATCAATTGTAATCACACGACTTCAAAACTTGAGTTTTATAGTTTTCTTTGCCTTCTCCTATTTGTCGTCGTAGGGGTAGTAGAATTTTCCAGATATCTGGAACAACTAATGAATCATTCCTCTTACACGTATTCTCTTCAGTTTATTTGATAAACAGAACTTCCGTTATCAATCTCTCCCTCCATCCTGTCATATAAGACTTTAAAACTGTCATCTTATCTCATCCAGCCTATTTTATGGTTGTGTGTAATTGCATGTAGTGAGTGCTATAGCTGAATTATCCTCTAGATTTATTATCTTTTTCGTGTCAACCAATCTAGATTTTGCTAGGTTTTTATGCACGGATGGTCTGACTGACTCTGTTCTACTAGTTTGACCTTTGTATTTGACCTGACAATCACTGCAGGCAGGTTATTAGATAAACTAAATTGTTTTGTTTTAAAGGCTCTACGGGACTGATTCTCTAACCGACAAAACTTCTTTCTAATTGAGTTTGTGGGTGGTTTGAATGTCAGCCACTTTTATTCCTGCCTTATTAAGAATTCTGTGTAGGTTTTCTGAGGTTACTTCCTTGTATGGAATTACTACTGATGATTTGGATTCCTCATTTTTGGTGTTGTCATTATCCTGCGCATGTTTAACATGCATGACGTCATTAATAATATTATTATTATCACTATCACTACTATTACTATTTATTTTATTTTTACATTTCCCTGCATACTTTCTGACTAATTTATCAGGATAATTATTAAGTTTCAAAGCTTCTCTTATATGCCTCACTTCCTGTCTTAAATTTTCTTTGGTACAGGTTGGTTTACAGGAAACCCACACACTCAAACAGATATTTGGACTTCAGATCATCCCATCCTATGTCAGTGAAAATAGGATTGGTGAAATGTTTATGTAAGAGAGCACAAAAACTAAGTAGTACCAAGGAAAGTCTAAGACAAGAAGTGAAAAGAACAAAACGAGTAGTTCAGAAAAGAGGTGAATTCATTTTCTTTAACTGTGCAGTAGCATTTGTTTACAATTTTTTTACGAAAGAGGATAGTAACAAAAGTGATGAGTTGTCATAATCATAGTCGAATAAGTGTATTAGAGTCACGTAATGGGATGGATAATTTAGTGAAGGAGTTGAAGTTGCAGGATACACATCGAAACAAAGAAAACATGGAATTATGTAATACAACAGTTTCGTCCTAGTTTGGAATTCTTCATCAGAATACAATAGGATTATTACCATGATAGTAGAAATGGCTTAATAAGTTGCTTAGGTCTGTATAACCTCACTTTCTTCCATCAGAATGCCTAATTCTTCACCAATGTAAAAAGAGACGAAGTCCTACTTTCTTTAGCAGGTTGTTCTTCACTTTGGAGATTACCTTAACGGGTGAGTTTCGTAGTTGAAATGACCAGTATCGATATATTTTTCAATCATGACACTGCTTATTTAACCACGAATGAGTTTCTGTAACCATGTGAGATAGGATTTTTCAATCATTCTAGACAGGGTACGTGTCGAAACCATGTTTCATGGGAACAAGTGAACTCGTATACATATGTATTAGTGATTGGATATTATATCTTGTCCCTCAGGCGCATGCAGAGTGGTGAACAACTGCCGAACACTACATTTAGAGTCTCTGTGAAGAATCTTCTTCTCAAAAATGCTGATATTCTTCTCTCAAGAACACTGTAAGTTACGTTTCCCTTGAAATCCGAGTTCATGTAAAATTTCTTTTTCGGTATAATGTTTTGTTTGATGTTCTTGTCAGTAAATCTTGGTGAGAAACTATTTTGCATGAAGAGTTTTTTCTGAAGGTCCAGACCTTATTCTAGGGCGTCAGGACTACAGATATTTGGATGCGATTGCCGTTGAATTTAATTAGATCCTATTTTCGTTCAACAGGCACCCGACTGTAAAAACTTCTCATTCAACTGTTTCAGGTAGGTTTCCTATGGTCTGACCTTCTTAGGGTTCTGCCGGGTCTCTGTTTTAGTTCCACATCAAGAAATGGAATTTCTGCATCGTTTACCGTTTCAAGAACAAATCTTATCCCTGTATGACAGCTGTTGAACAGCTGTAACAGTTGAAAAAACTGATTGTATATATCTGTGACTGTACAGATGAAGGTGACAAAGTAGACGATTAGGGCCTCTTTGCTGTAAACTACCGCGTTTTCTTCGTTTCACTGACGAATTCAGTCTGCTGTAGACTCAGAATAATAAAGCGTCATTGCTTATTAGATAAGTTGTCGTTAAAAAGTATTGAAAGCTTCCTTCACCGATATTCATTATTTTGCACTAAAACTTTCGATAGGTTTGCATAGCAAATATTTTATAATCCATTTACGAATCACCGTTAATTGGAGGAAAATGTTAAAAAATACTTTTACCAAAAGGGATTGACCAATTCAAAGTAAACCGCCTCTTAAAGCAAATAGAATATCAACTAAAATTAGGAAAATTCCATAAAAATTGAGGATCATTCAACCCTAGATGGTCAAAGTAAGGACAATGTCTGAACTAGCTTCTTTTGGATACTTAAATAAGGCCTCTTAATGTGGATAGCAACGGCCAGTCTCAGCAATATTTAGCAGACGAACTCTTAAGGCGAAGTTAAGATTCATTGGTATGCGGTAAATGACTTTGAAAGAGGCCTCGTTGACATCATTTTTGTGTTCTGTATCCAAAAGATGAGATTGAACAGCTCTGTGAACGGGTTGTTTGTCCTTTACTTAACCACGCAGGGTGATGTTCGGAAATCCAACGAGAAACACACCTAATAGTACCGCCTATGTAACTGGTTCACTCCACAAGAGCAGTCGAATACGTAGATACACATGTAAGAGGAGAAATCAGGCAGTTTATCTTTTACTCCTAAAGGCAAAAGAGGAGTGGTTTCGAAGACACAGAGTAATTCAGCAGCACGGAATGCTCCTTTTACCGCATTCATAAGGTGTTGTGTTTCTATCTCACTGATGTTATCCCCGAGGAACTCAATTTGTAACAACAATGTTTTTTGAGGAAATGTTGGTACCTTTAGCTGCCTTGATTTTCGATTCAGATTCTTATCAATACACGTTTCTGGATAACCGTTTTCACTCAGCAGCCGTTAAATATTATTAAGTTCCTTATCATTTTTTCAGCTTCGTGCCCTTAAAATACCAACGTAATCTGATAAATTGTTTGGTTCACAGAACAAGAGCAATCTCCTCGAATGAATGTCTTGATGAGGAACTTGATAATATTAAACGGCTGCTGATATTTTATTCTGATAAATCACACAGTGTTGTATAGTATATATATA
Organism: Trichobilharzia szidati; assembly: GCA_944472155.2. Lineage (NCBI taxonomy): Eukaryota > Metazoa > Platyhelminthes > Trematoda > Strigeidida > Schistosomatidae > Trichobilharzia > Trichobilharzia szidati. The sequence continues at coordinate 114,073,719 of OX235272.1, read as the reverse complement.
TATATATATGTATATATATATACATATATAAATGAAGTAAAACTTTGTGTGGGTGACTTGATATGATTATGAGTGGCAATAGTTTGTGTTCGAAACGTGGTCATCAGTTAAAATTACTATACGACACTGTGTGATTTATCAAAATAAAATCTTATCAATAATAAAATCTAATCCTTACAAAGCAGAGTTAGAAAACACCTGAAGGTGTCAAGACAGGATTGGGAAGGCAAGACATGCCTCTCATTATTCTGAAATCAGTCGAGAAATCTGCTGCATTCAGTGCGGGCACCGAAATTTGAACTGTCCGGCCTAATGCCAAGTTATTCACTGTGCATCTACATTATTCAGAGACACGATGCGTCATCAAAAGCATTTCAAACAGACTTTAGACTTCGATTGAACTCTACTTTCTCTGCATACTGAAGGCCAGCTGACCAGAAATTTCTACCATTAAGGAACTCTGTGAAGAAATCGATAACAATAACCTAGTAGCGTTATTAGAAGACGCAGATTATCTGAAAAACGGTGTGATGTATTTGCGCTATACATTTCAAACAATCTGATAACACATTTGTGAAAGATTATATTTGTAAAATCTCAGCGAGATTGAAATGAGTAATTCCAAGGTTTCGTTCGGCAATCTGGTCCGAACTTCTTCAGGGAAATTAATCAAAATTAACATAACAGAGGTTTATATATAAAAGGAATATCACTTGTTTTTAAAAACTTTGTCCAGTCATGAGTCATTCAACAAGTATAATAAACAAAATTTTATGAACTGTGATCAAAATTTGACCTCGGACTTACAAATATTGATCTACCTTTGTTAAACACTTTAAACAGAGTGTGTATGTGTGTGTGGGTAAACAGTTGTAAAACATTTCTTAACGTTTCCATAAGAAGATATGGACAATCGAGAATTTTGACCGAGTATTATTAATTAGTGATACATTTCCACTTTTATTTATTAATCAGGATTTCCCATGCATCAGCTAACATCACACCTTCATGTCTGTTCACACTATTAGTATCTAGAATTTTATGATTAGACGTATTTTCAAAATTATGGTGTTTAGGATTGGATTTTAGTAGAGGCACCCTGTCGGACTCATTGATTTGTCTTCTTTCTGAAGATTGGGCTGCTTTATTCGACCTACTGGAGTTGTCAGGTGACTCGACAGCTACAGATTTAGGATATGCATTCTGTTGCAGACAACAGAGAGTGAAAACACGATGATTGTGCCAATTACACAGTTTCTTTGTTAATTTAATCACACATTTACTTGTCAATTTGATATATATGAGGGGCAGTTACATTTAAGAATGATTAACACAACGTGTGATAATCCAATCAAATAAGGATTACCAAGGTAGATTAGGAGTAATAATAAACTGTTTTCGAAAACACAAGGGGGGTTGGGGGGCCTACGTTTATGAATAGCTATAACCTTGGCGTATTTCAATAAGCACCCTTGACCGTTTTTATAGATGACTTTAAAGGCTGTGTTAACATCAATCTTATGGTTCATCTCGACTAGATGTTTAGCTATAGACGAAGTCGGTAGTCTGACACCTGTTTCTATCGGTTTTTCACAACTCACTTGTTTTTCTAACCATTTTGGGATATTATCTCCCACCCTCACATGCAAAGCGCGATTACTCCTCTATATGTATGTGTGTTCACACACACACACACGAAAATTGGTAAATACTGTGGGATGTGACACAGTCACTTGTGCACTTTTGTGGTTTGCAGTGTAGCATATATACGGTCGATGGCGCTAATTGAAATACGGCGAGGTTGTAGCTATTCATAAACTTCAGCTCCACCCCCTGTGTATTCGAAAACAGTGTATTATTATTCTAAACCCACCTTGGTAATCCTTATTTGATGATTGGATTGCCAAACGTTGTGATAATCATTCTTAAATTTAACTGCCCCTAATTTTGTTCATATATATCGAATTGACGAGTAAATATGTGATCAGATTTTTCGAAATGCATAGCGCAAACACATCACATTTTTCAGATAATCTCCGTCATCTAATAGCACTATCCAAATTTAAAAAAGGACTAATTGTTTTAACTAACCTAGTACCCAATATCATTATTATTGTTTAATTTAATTCATAGAGGAACATAGGGCTTCAGCCGTGCGTCTCCATTGCGTTCGGTTCTCTGCTAGAGTCTTCACCTGCCTCCAAGTCTGTCCACACGCCTTCATCTCCTCTTCACATGACCTCCTCCAAGTCACCTTTGCACTGACGACCAACTCGCCGCTTCCCTTTCGAGTTCCATTCGAGCAATGGCTTGTCTAGTGATGTCACTTGATGGTTTCCTCAGAGTATGGCCAATCCATCTTCATTTCCCCCTGCTTATTTGTTTCACAATCGGTTCCTGCTGAGTTGGTTCGCTGATTGCCAGAGATCCCTCGCTGTTGCTGATCTTTTCTGACCGGCCATCTGATCTTGAGTATTGAGCGAAGACAGCTGTTAATGAAGGTCTGTGGTTTGTTTGAGATGCTCTTTAATACGCGCCGATTCTCTGATCCGTATAGTAAGTTGCACTGACTTCACATTGGAGTTGAAAATCCGGATCTTATTTTTGATGCTGAGTGTTGATCTCCACACAGACTTGGGAGTAGTGAAAGTTTGTCTTGTTTTTCGTTTCTTGCTTTGATATCCGCGTCAGTTTCGTTGGCCTGTAGTTGAAACAACGCTTCCCAGGTCGGTAAAAGAGGTTGTTTCTTTCAGGTTCCTTCCATTTATGCTGATCGTTGTCTGTTTTTGTTGTTCTTGTCCAGAAATCTTCATTACCTCTGTTTTCTTTATGTTCACCTGAAGTCCTATCTTCGATGCTTCTTCTTCCAACTTGTTGCTTTTCGCTTGCATATCTTCCAGTTTGTGGGAAATATAACATATATCGTCGGCGAAGTACAGATCCTCCAAGTTTTTTGTGTTAGTCCATTTGATGCCTGTTTCCTCATTCCCCACCGTTTGTCGCACTATCCAATCTACTGCAGTCAGGAAAATCCCAATATATGTATGCAGAAAGCAATGAAGAATTGGATATAAGTTGAGAAGACCATTGGGCGACATCATATACCGGCAGCTTCTCCAGTGGGACCCAAATTAGGTAGAACAAGTTGCTCTTGAATCCTGGGGTAACATGAAGGAGATCATATGAGGTTTAGAAGATTAGAAATAGCTGAAAGAACTACAAAAAACAGGCACAAATGGAGGTGTACTGTCAAAGCTCTGTGTTCCACTCGAAAACCAAGGGAATGCTAACGATATAAGATGCAAATGCGTGGATAGAGGTTCTGTGAAATACACAGAATAAGTCAGATAATCTTGCAAAGCAAAAAAAAATTTTGAATGACCCAGATTCTTTTTGTTTTACTGAAGTCCTTGACAGCTGTAATTAAATTACTGACATTCTTCATACTGATGATGTTTATATTTATGTGCAGATTGAATTAAATTAACAGATACACTTCAAATAAATTTAATAGGCATTTTAAGTGACGTTTATTCTATTATGTTGAATGGGAGGTTTTTTTCAAAACTTTTAATGGATTTCATTGTTTTTGCCCTCTGTCAACTACTTTTTAATTAAATTTTTTTTAAAAACTGGTTTCTTTAATTGAGAAGAATATAATTCAAAAACACTGGAAATAAAATATGAATACTGGTCAAGTGAACTTTTTCCCTCTTTTGAAAAGGAATTGAATAGATTTATTAGCAGACTTTCCCCATTTTTAATATATTTATTCCCCCTAATGAATTTGAATTTGTAGCAAGGACAGCAGTCTGATAAACTCCCACTCCTGGAGTTGGAATTCAAACGCCTAGTGCTTATATGTTCCATCGGTGTACAATTCCAGTTTGACAATATTCTTTACCGACAAATAGATGGTGTATCTATAGACAGTCCACTTAGCCCTGTTTTAGCAAATATCTTCATGTCCACCCTTGAGAAAACAAAGTTGAATCATGCAATCGGCTAAACAACTCCCTGTTGTCAACGTAATAGGATGAGCGAGGGTAAAATTCTAAGAAGTAATTTAGGTAGTAGGAGAGAGAGGTTGATTACTGAATCCGTTCATCGAGTTTACACCAAACACATACAACAGAAATGATTCATCACTCATACCGAAAATATGGGAAATACTACTACCAATCATCAAGTGATGGAAAATAATGGAATTATATAAATGAAGTTAGAAGGTTGTGTGAGTAACTTGATATGCTTAGGAGCGACAATAAATTGTGCCCGAAATGTGGTCATCAGTAAATATTACCTACTGTATAACACTGTGAGACTTTGTCAAAATAAATTTTACCCATAATGGAATTTTGATGATACTTTCTTCTATCACAGGCGTCTCTCATATATAACCACTAATGCTCATCGAAATACGAATGAATATCTTCTTCCCCTTTCAAGGATTAGAATGTTTTTATTTTTTGTCAACTGTAACTGGCAGTAGAAAACAGGATGCAAATTTTGTCCCATTTGATCCTTGTCAACCGGATACACCTCATTACCCAGTGACCGATGTTATTCACTCTAAGGCTGGAACCCAGAACCCACCGTTGCAGGCGACAAAGTGTTATCCACTAGGCCACTCGGGCTAGAAGACACTCCTGTTTGGAACACTATCGATGAAATGTACATCCTGAATTTCACTGTTAGTCAACCAAAATGTCGGACATTGGAATAACCTATAGAAATTACTGAAACACAGTAAACACGTAAATTATTAAATGCAGTGAGATTTCATTTTTCGATAATTCTGATAGGAAATTAATTTTCACTGGGTATTATGTGTTGTTTTCCCTCAAATTTTTGTGATGTAGGCAGGTTAGGGGAAACTATTTCAAAGAAGGTAGGTATGTAATAATGTATATACGTGTGCATGAATCCAGTCTAAAGTGTTTTCTAGGTAATTCACTGACTTAACTTATGCAAATGAGTTAGGCTTTGATAATCGCAGTATTAAAATATCGTTAAATAGGCATTGAAAAGGACTGAGTTCAGTTGAGTTGGATTGATTTGTGAGTTGATATTAGGGTTACATTTATTGTATAATAAATCAGTCCTTTCTGAGTACATTGTTCACACAAACATTGTTTACAGCATTAAAACAAAACAGAACAAAACTTCTTTGGATTGAAAAGAAAGACTAATTTGAATCTTTATTTTGCATACTGAGTGGTCCAATGTTTCAATCATTGTTCGTGACACAGTGAATCGCATACCTATATTTATATCATATATTAATAATATTCTCTTGGGTTCTAAGTGAAACATAGGGCTTCAAAAACACATCTCCACTTCGTTTTATTTTCTACCGACCTCTTCACCCGGGTCAGTTGTTGCCCATAATCTCTCGTCTCCTCCTCCTCTCCAAACGATCTCCTTCAAATCAGTGTTACAATAACCCCCTCGCCACTTTCCGTTGGGACTTCACTCGAACAATGGCCTGCATTACGCGTGATGTCATTCGACGGCCTCTTCAATGTATACTCAATCCATCTCCATTTTCTACTACATATTTGTTGAGTAATCGGCTCTTGGTTCGTTTGTTCCCATACAGAGTTTCATGTTACTAATTCCTTTTGACCACCTGATATTTAGTATGGAACCAGAGAAGGTAGCTACTGATAACTGTATATAGTGTGTTGGAAATGGTTTTCGTGATTCACGCGCAGTGCAAGTTTCTGACCCATAGAGAAGATTTGACCAACTTGATATTGGTGTTGAAAATGCAAGTCTTTTTCCTTATGCTGAGTGCGGAAGATTTTCGAACTGGTTTCAGGTTAATGAGGGCGTATCTCGCTCTTCCGATTCTGGTTGGTTTTGACATCTTCATCCGTGCTGTCCGCCTGTGGTTAAAACCGTGCTTCCTGGCTGGATAAGTGAAGAAAGAAACCTCTCCCGTTTGTGGTGACAGGTGCTGGTTGTTGTTGCTGCTGTCGATTCGTTGTCTTCGTCACCTCTGCCTTTCCTGTGTTCACCTGAAGTCCTGTAATTGCCGCCTACTTCTGAAGCCAGTTTTTTGGTTTTCGCCTGCGTGCAAGCCTTCAAGTTTGTATGAGATTAAACAGAAATCATCCACGCGCGAAATCTAGATCTCTTAGACTGTTCTTATCTGTGATCCAGCGTAATCCTGTCTTCTCACTCCTTGTGCACAGCCTTGTCTTGCTTCTGTATTCACTTTGAACCGCTCGCTGAGTTTACCGTTGTGGATCACCTGGTACGTGGCGATGTCATATTATTTTAACAACGACTTTATTAGACAAGATAGATTTGAGCCGTCCTCATTCTTCTTCTGTACAAAAATAGGAGGAATGTTACCTAATTTACTACGATGTTCTAACTGAGGAAAACAAGAGAGATCAAGATTCAAACTGACAGCCAGACCCCTCATGAAACAGTCCCATCTCTATTGAACGTCACAGCACAGTAAAAATAAACTCATTCTACTCAGGAATTCGGAAGACAACACAATTTTAGGACAAAAGAATTTGGGTAGTCAGTCATACGATGTATTTCCATTTCGAAGAAAGCTATGGCAAGTATAAGAACAAAGAATGCCCACACCATCCTCTGGTCTGGCAAGGCTGTTCAGAGTGTTACAGGAACGTGAAGATATGGAACGGAAGTGCCAAGAATCCATGAGACCGGATAGAATAGTATTTAATTCTCTAAACTGTTAACTGCTGAGTTAATAATTTAGTCCATTCACCTAAATGATAACCACTAACAGGCTACAGGAGTGGTCAGCGTGACGTCGCCAATATCATCAAAGGCCCACACCCAGTGGGAATTGATTTCCTCGAGAATAATGATAGCAAGATTCGACTCAAGAAGTAGGGAAATTACAATCATGCGATGCTACGCTCCTGCAAACAACACGAGGAGAAGGAGGAATTCTACAGATAATTGCTAACCACAGTAGACGACACGCAAGCCAGGTCGCCATATCGAAATTCACACAATTGATGTGAATGCAAATCGAACTGGAAGCAGACGGTACAGAAGATAATTCATCATGGGTCTAGAGGCTCTCCAGGAAGTAAATAGAAATAGCCAACTCTTTCCAAACTTCTACGCCTTCAAATATTTCAGCATTGGATAAAGTGTGTACATCCAAAAGGAAATGCACAAGGCAACATGTCTCACCAGGCGTACACAGGAAAAACTGGACAGAAATCACCTCAGTCTCGAGAAATCAGAAGGGCAGCCTTCTGGACACCGAATCAAGAAGTGGGGCGAAGCCTTTCATGTGAAACAGAAAGCCTTTAAAGAAGTTCATGATAGAACCCAATGCAATCTCAACACGCAGAAGCCAAAGAACTAAACCAAAGCGGACACTTTCACGACAGTAATCAACTGTAGTCACTTCAAAAGGCAACTTAATTGACTATCACCTAAAACTCGTCTTTGACAGATTAGAAGATTTTTGTCCCCGGAAATGCTTTGAATTTAGGAAAAAACAGGTCATGCGCGGGGGAAATAGCGACACTATACATCTCCATCAATCAGAACAGTCAGCCACTAGCCCTAGCTCCGTTGACTTTGAAAAGACCTTCGACAGTGTAGACACTAATTTGGTGACTGATTCAACGCTTAGAATCGCCCCAAAACTTTATCAACCTCAATCAATAGCTATGTGATGCTACCAGATACCAAGTGATTCACTACCAAAAGCTCATTGAGGTGTTTGAATTGAAGACGAGAGTAGAACAAAGCTGTTTACTATTAGCTATGATATTCTTAATTGTGCTAAACTGGATCAAGTGATAAGACGGACATAAAGTTAGACCAAAAAATTGAATCTAGAAGATGCGAACTTCATGGATAATTTTTGTCTAATGTCACAAAACTTGAAGACATACAGGTGGCAGTCGGCAGAAGTGGATGACAGTGAAGACGAAACTTCAAATGAACACAGAAAAAGACAATGGTGGTGTAGATACCAGGCCAACAACAACAACATCAAGCAGCCTTTGCTATCTAGGGGATTATTCTAAAGAAAAGTCGTCTCTTCCAATTACACAGTGACAACACTTTGTCGACTGCACGCGTCGTGGATAGTGACATCGAAGTATCCGAGGGATGAGACAGACTGTTCACTCTGTGAATCATTGTGGAGATTAACATTATTTTGGTACAAGAAATAACATGTCATCTTAGTTGACAAAGGTGTGGAGTGATGCTCAATAAGCGTTTCATATGAAATCTCACCGTTGGCGAAAATAAGGGTTAAGCATATGTGCATATGATTTTCAACTCCAATGTGAAGTCAGTGCTACTTTCTATACGGATCAGAGACTTGCCCGCGCGTCATAAAGAGCATCTCAAACAAACTACAGACCTTCATTAACAGTTGTCTTCGCTCAATACTACTCAAGATCAGATGGCCGGTTAGAAAAGATCAGCAACAGAGATCTCTGGCAATGAGCGAACCAACTCAGCAGGAACCAATTGTGAAACAAATAGGCAGGAAGAAATGGAGATGGATTAGTAGCCATATTCTGATGAAACCATCAAGTGGCATCACTATACAAGCCATTGCTCGAGTGGAACCCGAAAGGGAAGTGGCGAGTTGGTCGTCAGTGCAAGAGTGACTTGGAGGAGGTGATGTGAAGAGGAGATGAAGGCGTGTGGACAGACTTGGAGCCAGGTGAAGACTCTAGCTGAGAATCGAACGCAATGGAGACGAAAGACTGAAGCCGTATGTTTCTTTGGGAATTAAAGGAAACAATAATAATAAGAATATATATGTGTCAAGTTTTTTATTTCAAGCATTAAAACAACTTAAATGGTCTGCATAATTGTGTTACTTCGGTTGTTCAAGTCATATTCCACACGTGATTGATAGATTTGATTGTCAGGTGAACAATACACATATTAAGACTGCTAAATTGCATACTGTTTCATTTATTAATCGAGATTTCTATGGCAAATTGTTGTATAATGGTAGTAATAGTAGTTGCGCCTGAGAAGAAAAGCTAATGTGAACATATGGAGACAATACCTGACTGACTTCGCCTCATTTTTATTTTTAAAAAAACGAAAATAACATCAACCAGACAGAAAGAGGAGATGAACTAAACTTAAGTAACAATAAGAAATTTAGTGGGAAAAAAAATTAAAAAGAGCTTATTAACCATCATTTATCAAATGACTAGTTAATCAGACAAACGAGACAAATGTTTGCGTGTGTGTGTGTTTGGGTGAGTGGGTGTTGCTCGTAGCTTTATTTTTACGACTCTTTTCTCTGTGTGTTTGTTTTCAACAAAACGCTGATCTCTTAATTATCACTGTTCAGTAAAGATTGAGAAAGCTTACTTGTAACTATCGTGAACGTTTCGACGCTATCCATTAGATCAACGGCACATTGTGTAGGCGGCAATGGAATCCAAACTGATAGTTCTCTTATATTTGCTTTTTTTCATGAATCCCCAACTTGTCCTGACAGATAAGGTTGATAACACCACCTGATGCAGTACTGTATTAAAATGAATTCGAATTTCCGAAGTGAGATATTAGTGTGGTGAGAGCTGGCTGCTAGCCAAAGTTGGTAGACAGTAATTGACGTCAATGTTTATGTCCCCAATATTGGTGGTGAGAAAATGAGAACAAAGGCTTTGCGTAGGCAGATATAGTTAGCATATGGATGATCTGATACAGCCAGCCACAAAGAGATGCAAGGTTAACTGTCTGTGAGAAACAACCAATCAAAAGACTGTATTTTCTACTAACAATAATCTACAATAATGTACAATAAAATCTATAAATATGTGTTGATTTTCCTTAATAAACGATCTGTAGCCTGGCCCTTGTCTTCTGTTGTTACATTAGTTCATTTGAGGTTGCAGATATGTCTTGCGGACGCGGGTGTCAAAAAATAGGTTTTACTTGTAATCATTTGTAAAAAAAAAATTATATTTGTAATATCTCAGCGAAATTTACAACTGTTTACACACACACACGCATGCACACTCTGTTTAAAGTGTTTAACAAAGGTAGACCAATATTTGTAAGTCCGAGGTCAAATTTTGATCACAGCTCATACCATTTTGTTTATTATACTTGTTAATACTTGTGTTTATGAATCATGATTGGACTAAGTTTTTAAAAACAAAAGATGTGCCTCTGTTATGTTAATTTTGATTAATTTCCCTGAAGGAGTTCGGACCAGATTGCCGAACGAAACGTTGGAATTACTCATTTCAATATCGCTGAGATATTACAAATATAATTTTTATTTTACCAATGTCTACTTCTCACTCGGCCCCCAAATATTTTAGATCTATTCGGTCAAATCTTGACGACAGTTCATTTGAATTTACTTGTAATCGTTTCCAGTATTCTGACATAAGCGCAAAGGACAAAACGTCTAGCATGATGAATATATTACGAATTTCATTGGCAGAGTTCAGTTAGTACCGACAATAAGGCCGAGAAGCATGAGAATTAATACTCGATATTGAATTATGAATCTGACTGGTTGACTGATATACTGACTGACTGATAGAACTTCGCTTAACATGAGAATCACTCTGAGGGAAGATGGCTTTATGATCAGTGAATGCAGATATTTGTTTTAATTTTCAGTTTTTAAGACACTTTTCTGAGTAACCCTAGAAAAGTACCCAAATTTCTTTGCATGTGAAGAATATCTATCTATCTATCTATCTATCTATCTATCTATCTATCTATCTATCTATCTATCTATCTATCTATCTATCTATCTATCTATCTATCTATCTATCTATCTATCTATCTATCTATCTATCTATCTATCTATCTATCTATCTATCTATCTATCTATCTATCTATCTATCTATCTATCTATCTATCTATCTATCTATCTATCTATCTATCTATCTATGTATCTATCTATGTATCTATCTATGTATCTATCTATGTATCTATCTATGTATCTATCTTATCTATCTATGTATCTATCTATGTATCTATCTATCTATCTATCTATCTATCTATCTATCTATCTATCTATCTATCTATCTATCTATCTATCTATCTATCTATCTATCTATCTATCTATCTATCTATGTATCTATCTATGTATCTATCTATGTATCTATCTATGTATCTATCTATGTATCTATCTATGTATCTATCTATGTATCTATCTATGTATCTATCTATGTATCTATCTATGTATCTATCTATGTATCTATCTATGTATCTATCTATGTATCTATCTATGTATCTATCTATGTATCTATCTATCTATCTATCTGTCTATCTATCTATCTATCTATCTATCTGTATATATATATACCCATAAGCGTTACACAAAAAGTAGTATTCGTGCCTCATTAGTCTAGTGCATACCAGTGATTACTTGATAGAATACTTGTAAGACACACACGTGGGCAGAGTGCGGAGACACTTCAACATTTCATGAATAATCCCCATCATTCTCCGCAGCAAAGTTAGGAGTAGAGTTATCCAGTAGTCTGAGTGACAATATCTGGCATCTTTGTGCCTTTATCAGTTCACCTGTTCCCATAGAGTCGGGTACATCGGTCTTTTGACGCGCATCTTGTCTAGGAGGGTTTTAGAACACTAACCCTCTTGGTTGCAGAAAGGTATCAGTGGCTCAATAAAGAGCGAGATAATTGAGCACCTTGTCGCCAAAGGTCATTCTGTCTCAACAAATACCTCATTCAAAGTAATCTACAATGTGAAGAAAAACCCTGTCAAAGACAATACGTTTTCGTCTCCATTATATTGCTGAAGCCTTAGCCATTCATTTGGAGTAACCAGAGTTATGTTCATAGAGGAGAATTATTCAACCATTTCTACTGTCATGTTGATTTCTACTACTAACTTGGTTTTCGTTCTCTTGCTCTTCTGCCTCTTTATAACTCTTGTACTTCTTCGGGACTTTTACGTGATTTCACATTTGCTTTCCTCCACGAACATCATTATCACAATTCATCGATTAAGTTATTCTTCATATGACGTAACACTAATACACTTATTTAACTTCTAGCCATGATTACGACAACTCATCGCTTTTGTTAATATTCTCATTTGTGAAATGAAAAACGGTATCTAAGTGTGACAGCGTCGACTGCGAAGTAATTTGGAAACTACTCGAGTACTACGGCGTACCACAAATATTCGTCAACCTTATTCAACAGCTGTACGATAACGGCACATGTCAAGTGATCCACAACGGAAAACTCAGCAAGGCGTTTGGAGTAAACACAGGAGTCAGACAAGAGTGCTTATTATCACCAATGATATTCCTAATTGTGGTGGACTGGATTAGGCGTCAGACAGTGGGAAACGAGAAGACAGGGATATCCTGGACCGGCGTGAAGAATCTTGAAGACCTGGATTTCGTGGATGATTTATGTTTGATGTCACAAAAAATCGAAGACTTACAAGCGGAAACCGACAAACTGGTCGAAGAGGCTGGCAGCAAAGACAGGACTCCAGGTGATGAATAAAGACAAGACGGAGTTTATGAAAATAACCAACCAACCAACAACAACAACAACAGCAGGAGCAACATCCAGCGCCAATCACCATCAGCGGGAGCGATTTGAAAGAGGTTACTTCATTCACTTATCTAGGGAGCATTGTCTCAACTACACGAGGAACGGACGAGGATATCAAATCGAGAATCGGGAAGGCGAGAAACACATTCATCAACCTGAAACCAACCTGGAAATCTTCGTCACTCAGCCTGCATCAACAACAAAATTCGGATTTTCAATACAAACATCAAGTCAGTCAGTTCTTCTATACGGATGGATCAGAAACTTGGCGGGTTACTTAGAATATTTCCAACAGCCTGTTGCAGACCTTTATCAACAGCTGTCTTCGCTGGCTCTATACTGAAGATCAGATGGCCGGAAAGAATCACCAACAAGAAACTATGGGAAGAAACAAATCAAGAACCAATGGCCCAACAAATATGCAGGAGAATGTGGAGATGGATTGGACACTCGCTGAGGAGGCCACTGGGTGACATCGCACGTCAGGCCATGGCTCGAGTGGAACTCGAAAGGGAAGCGGCGAGTGGGACGTCAGTGCAAGGGTGACATGGAGGAGATCGTCTCTTCATTAACACTCTGAAAACCCGTCTAATTTAAGCAATCAGTCCTAGGCGTGGAATAAGCGAAGAGTTAAGCGTGAGGTTAGCTACTCTACGGTGTAAAAATAAAGCACTTACTGAAATTTCAAAGTCTTAGTCCTTGTGGTACACGCTGGCACGTGAAGGGATTGAAAGACGTACACAGCAACTGGATGACGTCAACTTTCAACTCCTTTTCAAAACAATCTTAAATAATTCAGCATTCTGCTCTAATTGAAATGGACACAAATATTCCTTACTTATTTTTTTGTTTTCAACAAAATATCACGTTTTTACTTTGTCAAAATAATGCGAATTATTAAACACAGACGGTATGTGAGGAAATTATTATTTTGATTATCTGTCCTGATTATTATTCTCGTCCAACTCCCCCTTCTCCTCCTCGAAGAAGAAGACACCTGAAGAAAGATAATATGAAGAAGGTCTGATGATGCGTTTCTTATAGACACCCAAAAGGAGCAGGATGAAACTAAATAAACAACAAACTGAGATTTCGTTAAAGCTGAGTAGTCTAATTATTAATAATAATAATAATGATACGGATATTATTACTTCAAGATAATTTGTTGTCCCAATCACATGTGTAATTCCAATTCTTTTGACGGAATTTCACTGACTTTCACTAGCAATTCTAGCCCTTGTTTCCCACTGGAAACCTACACCTCTAGTATACATGTTAAGTGTGATTATATGTTTGCTGATATCTAATGTCAAGTACCTTGGACTGAGTATTTCCTCCGATCTTTCCTGGTCCTCTCACATCTTGCTAGTTACTAGAAAGATGTTTCGATGAACGTTCTACCTTAGGAAGTTTAGGCAGTCTGGTATAAAGCAGTCTTTACTTTCTCAGTTTGTCAATTCCTGTATTCTACCCATCCCTCTTTACTGCTCCCCATTAATCTTTCCTGGACTACTTAAGAAAGATTTTGCTTTGCTGCGTAGGGCACTAAAAGCTGTTAGTAGGGCAACTGGGATTTCGTTAAACCAACTGGTTAACACCATTGTGGATAGACATATAATGTCATGTAAGAAACTAGCGAATTCTATATTGTCAGACCCCAAACATCCTCTCTACACGCAGCACTCTCCTTGCATTTCATCTGGTAGAACTAGAAGCAACTATAGGAGGATATATGCCAGGACTACCAAGTGCGAAAACTCCCCAACACCTAATCTGGCACAGCTGTTATGTGATGAGAAAACTGTTAGGCATGACACGATCAACTTACTGCGGCACTCTAACAAATAGTTCCCATTAGCTTTTGTTCTCCTTTCTTTGTTACTATTATATTGTTGCTCACATATTCTATTACAGACTAATTTTATATATCATATCCTGTGGTGTATTGTTTAAATATGTCAATGCAATGCTGTTCTTTTTTATCTCTTTTATTTCTCTTTTTTCTTTTTGTTGTTATTGCTTTTTATTTGTAAAATCTTATAAAATTTATGAGGTAATTAGATGCAATATTGTAAAGCACGCTGAAAATTCCATACCTGTACCACAAATACTGTTTGAAATAAAGCTATTATTATTATTTTTGTCTGATTGATGGCCATAAAAATTACATGTCTTCATCAGATTCTACAGTTTTATGACCGTGTAACATTTATGTTTTCCAGAATACCATTTGCTCAGCTATATCAAAAGATTACAGTTTATAGTCATGTGTAACTGATAATAAATAATTCCTATTCAGACATGAATGAAAACAAAACACGTAGTTCAGCAAAGTGTAACTTTTGGACAGCGAATTCAAACTCTTAGCTGTACAATAGCAACTGTATATACTTATTTTTGTATGCGTGTGTGTGTACATTAATTTCTTCCGATAAGAATAAAAATAAGTTAGGTTTATTGTTGTCAAAGTGTAACTAGGGGGAGAGGCTGAAGATTACTAAGAGGGTAGTAGTGATGTGTTGTCAAAAAGACATATTTTCAGGTTATGGTTTGTAGGGATTTAATTGACTGATAACAGGATTTCACCATGAGCTGACATTGGTTGGAGGACTTCTGTGAAGACCTGCCAGGGAGTACTGGATGGCCATTTCATTTTAGTCTAGGACTGTTTATCAGCATACACCCACCGGAGTTTGAATCCAGGACCTACCAGTTACAAGGAAAGCTCGTAGACTATTAAGCAATCATCGGGACCCGCCAATCCAATGACCTATGAATTCCAAATTCTCCCAATTCATGACACATCGCTACAACTAGCCAATGTCTTCGGCGAGTGTTTGTCCTCACCTTCGACCCGCTGCAAACTACTGGTCACCACATCCGACTAGAAAATCAGGTAACCACCTACCTGAATAGGGTCAGTCACTAGTGAGCACCTCATTGGTTTTCAAGTAATGGTTCGTAGGGATTTGATTAGTTGCTTACGAGATTTCATGATCAGCTGACATCGGTTAGAGAACCACTGGAAAACCAGGGTATACTGATGATGATACTATATCAGCAACTGACTTTATTCAGGCAGTTAACTGGAGTCCTAGTGACCAGCAGGGTATAGCAGGCTGAAGGTGAGGCAGTAACTCATAGAAGAAGATATTCTGAGGTGGTCACGCTATGTCATGAATTGGCAGAAGTTAGAATTCATTGACTGGCCATTGTATTGGCGGGTCCCAGTGATTGCTTAATGTTCTACGAGCTCTCCTTGTAACCAGTAGGTCCTGGGTTCGGACTCCAATGGGTATGCGTTGTGAAGCGTCTCAGACTAGAACGAATCAGCTTTTCAGTACCTCCTCGTTATTTTCCATTGGGTGTCTAACCGATGTCAGCTGCAATCAAAAAAACATATTTATTAACACATGAAATAATTTGAATAAGCGGAATACAGTTAGGTAATAAGATGAATAGTTTATTAGGTGAGTTGTGATCAAAATCGGTTGCTAAAAATATTTTACAGCGGCCATCTGGCAATAAAATTCATTCTGGAAGTGGAATGGGAATCCGAAATTCCCTTTCTTGATGTACAACGGAACCGTAAGAATGTCAATCCATATAAAATCCACTTGGAACGGTCATCTAACAAATTTTATTGAGAAGAAACTAAATCTTACTGAATCTCTTGCCACTTGTATCCGATTCATCTGCAGTCCTGATGCCTGGGAAGCAGAACTGGATATTCTGAAAGAAACCTTCATCCTAAATGGATACTCGCCAATTTTCGTCGACAAGAATGTGAAACCAAAGGTCCAGAGTAATGAAACATTATTGGTTTCAAAAAAAGACACTTCGCATGAATGTGAATTTCAAGGGAAGCTCAGCATGCGATATCCTTAAGAAAAGAATTTCAGCATCTTTTAAAAGAACATTATCCTCAGCAATGCTGAGAGTGGTGTTCTCCAGTCACCCAATGATCTGACCACTTTTCTGTGCATATATGACTCCAACTGTTGCTGTGAAGTTAGGTTTTCATAGTCAGTCGACGCCTATCCTGTTCAGGAACACTATCTCGCATCCCTGCAAGGAGGTAATAGTGGCTCTATAAGGAGTGCGATAATTGAACACCTCGTCAACACTGGTCATTCCATCTCAACAAACGCCTCCTTCGAAGTCATCTGCAAAGTGAAGAACAACCTACCAAATGGAATACCCTTTGTATTTCTGAAGCCTTGGCTTTTCAGTTGGAGAAACCAGAGTTATGCATACAAAAGAAAATCATCCAACCAATTCTACTGTCATGGTAGCAACCGTGTTGACTTCTCCTGACTTGATGTTTGTGTGCTTGTTCTTTTTTAAAAACTCCTTATAATATTTGTAATTTTTAGAACTCTTATGTAATTCCATATTTTCCTTTATGTTTATGAGCATCCTAATCACAATTCACTCATTAAACTTTTCATCGTATTACGTAACTCGAATTACGCTTATTCAAATTCTTTTGGGTGTCGGTCAACATTAATAACTGGGTTTTTTGGACAACACGTCAGTACTACCCTCTTGCCAATCTTCACTCTTTCCCCTAATTATGGTTTGATTACGTCTTACATTTTTCAGACGTCTTGACAACAATAACCCTAACTTATTTTTATTTATCGTGCTGAGGAAACAGGCATAAAATGGACTCACACAAAAAACCTGGATGATCTGGACTTCACCAATGATATATGTCTGATTTCCCACAAACTGGAAGATATGCAAGCGAAAAGCAACAAGTTAGCAGAAGAAGCATCAAAGATAAGACTTCAGGTAAACATAGAGAAAACAGAGGTGATGAAGATTCCTGGCCAACACCACCAACACCAGCAACAATAGACAACAATCAGCACAAATGGAAGGAACCTGAAAGAAGCAACCTCTTTTACCTACCTACCTGGGAAGCATCGTTTCAACTACAGGCGGAACTGACGAGGATATCAAAGCAAGGATCGGGAAAGCAAGGCAAGCTTTCATTACTCTCAAGTCTGTGTGGAGGTCAACAGCACTCAACATCAAAAATAAGATCCGGATTTTCAACTCCAATGTGAAGTCAGTGATACTTACTATACGGATCAGAGACTTGGCCAGCGCTGTAGAGAAGTGACTCTTCTCTGAAATACATCTTTTGTTTTCATTAAGTGATAATAAGCATAAAAACGTGATATTATATTGAATAACGGGGGAATTAGGAAAAATAATGGGGAATTTATAAATTTATAGGTACCACAACTGGTCAAAATAGCACTACTAGCTGACTTGATCTGTTTCTTTTGCACACAGATCTCCGGTTGTTTTAAGCAGATTGCAATAGCCTTTACTGTTTGTAGTGTTCAGTAATTAGTTAGCCTCTGGCAGTTTATTCGGTATTCGTTTGACGATAGAAATTGACTCTTTTATACTACCTTTTTGGATTGTTTAATACAGAACTGTTGACGGCTGTTAACCGCCCTTTTATTTCACCTCACTAGAAGCTAGTTGCTTGAGCATGTCAAACATGCGCAAGGTGACGCCAACAATAGGGAATCTAAATCATCAGTAGTTGTTGCATACAAGGAAGGAACCTCGGAAAACTTACGCAGGAATAAAAGTGGCTGGTATTCAAACCACCGAGAAACTCAATTAGAAATAAGCTTTTTCAGTTAAAGGATCCTGCCGGTGGAGCCTTTGAAACAAAACAATTTAGTTTATCTAATACCCTGCTGGAATGATTGTCAGGTCAAATACATAGATCAAACTAATAGAACAGGGTCAGTCAGACTAGCAGAGCATAAAAACCTAGCAGCAAAATCTAGATTGGTTGACCCGAATAAGATAAGAAATATGGAGAATAGTTCAGCTATGGCATTACATACAGTTACTCACAAATATACAATAGGCTGGATGGGATAAGATGCCAGTTCTAAAATCTTATGTCACAGGGTGGACGGAGAGATTGATAACAGAAGCTTTGTCCATAGAATCAACTACAAATACATGTAACAGGAATGATTCATCACCTATCCACCCAGATATCTGGAAAATTCTACTACCCCTATGACGAAGAATAGGAGAGAACAAAGAAAACTATAAAACTAAAGCTTCGGAATTGTGTGATTATAATTGATGAAATGATTATGAATAATAAATCGTGCTCAAAACGTCATCCAGTAAATAATACTGTTTCACTGACTGTGTGATACATCTAATAAACAAACTAATATGGAATTACTTACTACCACAGTGCCCAAGTTTTACACATATATTGACTGGCAACATCCAGTATTGCCGGATGTATCTGTTACCACAAAGCCTTTGTATATACGACTACAAATCAAAGGTGATATACCAAGCGAAATTATAACCACAAAGTTGTGAACATCTATCTAGAGAACGTTTAGTGATGGTAAACTGTATTTCCGACATTGAAAGACTAAGTACCTAGAATAGCTACCTCTTTATTATATCTATCGATTCACTTGCTCCTCTGGAGCTAGTTATATTGGTTATTGATTTGGGAACCTAAATTTTCATGCTAAAGAACATCTACCTGTGTGGTTAAATAAAGATGTAGTTAAAAATGAATTCACTGAAAAGAATATCTTGCGTGTGAATAAATCTTTGGTTTCTTCAATAATAATAATAATAATAATAATAATAATAATAATAATAATAATATTGTTTCCTTTAATTCCTAGAGGAACATAGGGCTTCAACCGTGCGTCTCCATTGCGCTCGGTTCTCTGCTAACGTTTCAACCTGGCTCCAAGTCTGTCCAAACGTTTTCATCTCCTCTTCACATGACCTCCTCCAAGTCACCCTTGCACTGATGACCAACTCGCCGCTTCCCTTTCGGGTTCCACTCGAGCAATGGCTTGTCTAGTGATGTCACTTGATGGTTTCCTCAGAGTATGGCCAATCCACCTGTCTCCATTTCTTCCTGCCTATTTGTTTCACAATCGGTTCCTGGTTGGTTCGCTCATTTTCAGAGATTTCTGTTGCTGATCTTTTCTGACCGGCCATCTGATCTTGAGTATTGAGCGAAGACAACTGTTAATGAAGGTGTGTAGTTTGTTTGAGATGCTCTTTATGACGCGCAGTGCAAGTCTCTGATCCGTATAGTAAGTATCACTGACTTCACATTGGAGTTGAAAATCCGGATCTTATTTTTGATGCTGAGTGCTGTTGACCTCCACACAGACTTGAGAGTAGTGAAAGCTTGTCTTGCTTTGATATCCTCGTCAGTTCCACCCGCCTGTAGTTGAAACGATGCTTCCCAGGTAGGTAGGTAAAAGAGGTTGCTTCTTTCAGGTTCCTTCCATTTGTGCTGATTGTTGTCTATTGTTGCTGGTGTTGGTGGTGTTGGCCAGGAATCTTCATCACCTCTGTTTTCTCTATGTTTACCTGAAGTCTTATCTTTGATGCTTCTTCTGCTAACTTGTTGCTTTTCGCTTGCATATCTTCCAGTTTGTGGGAAATCAGACATATATCATCGACGAAGTCCAGATCCTCCAAGTTTTTGCTTTAGTCCATTTTATGCCTGTTTCCTCATTGCCCACTGTTTGTCGCATTATCCAATCTACTGCAATCAGGAAAATCATTGGCGATAGTAGGCAAGCTAGTTTTACTCCTGTCCTCACTTCGAAGGGTTCAGTAATTTTCCCGTTGTGGATTACTTGGCATGCAGTATTGTCGTACAGCTGTTGGATGATAATGCTGGATAATAATGATCGCTTTATTCCGGATAGTAGTAATAATTATACAGAATGGTATTTGTGGCGTATTTATACATATTGCAACAATTTACCGCCTTTTATAAACATCTTCACATATGTAATATAAAATAGTAATAATAATATTAAAAATGGAATCACTATAACCAGAATGTTGGTGGAAACAATGAATTACAAGTAGGTAGTATCATAGACAATACATGTAACAATTCTCTATAGTTGGTTTGTGAGGATTAGTTTTGTTTTTACGAGTTTGACCACAGATTGATATCAGTTAGAGAAGCATTGAAAACCTGGGTGTACTGGACAGCTGCTGTTACATCCTAAATTGGAATTTTCGGCAGTACGCATCCACCGCGATGGTTTGAACCCAGGACCTTCCATTTACAAGGAAAGCTCGTATGCTATTCAGACACTGGGACCCGATTCAATGGCTAGCCCATGAATTCTAGCTTCTACCAAATCGTAACCAGTGAGATCCATCCGGTCAAGTGTGAGGATGGGTGTCCCACCGATGACATTGGTTGGGATAGCGCTAATTCACGAATTGTTAGAAGTTAGAATTTATGGGTTGGCCATTGAATCGGGTCCCAGTGTTTGAAAAGTATACAAGCTTACCTTGTAACCAGAAGGTCCTAGGTTCGAGCCATAGTGGTGGGTGCGTACTGCCAATGATTCCCAAACTAGGATGAAACAGCTGGCTGTCCAGTACTCCAGTGCTGGTTTTTAATGTTTCTCTAACTGATATTAATCCGTGATCAACTGGTAAAAACATGTAATAATATTAGTAATAATCTCCGCTTATACTTTACAGTTCAGATTACTTATTTAAAATGTTTATAAGTTGTTTTTTGACATCTGACTCTTCACACAAAATCCATGCTAAATATGGTATGTTCGATTGCTTATATTTAGTTGTACGAGCTTAAATTCTTACGAATTGTCTTCTGGTTTTACCCTTAGGGATAGAGGGATAAAGTTGAGAATGACAAAGAGGATGTTCGGTATCAGACAAGGTAATTTTAGCTAACTGTTTACAAGAATTGAAGTGCCTATTGACAATAATGTCAGTCAGCTGAGTGAAAGGCACACACCACTAACCCTACTAACAGTCTTCAGTGTTATATGCAATATGAAAAAGTCTTTTCTTAGAAGTCTGGGGAAGAATAATAGCGAACAATAAAGGAGAATGGGCAGAATACATGAATTAACAAACTGTAAGAGAAGAGGTTGAGTTATGCTAGCAGAAAGTCTCAACTTCTTCAAGTAACAAGTTAAAGGAAACATTTTCTTAGAAATCAACAGGATATGAGATGACCAACAGACAATCGAAGAGAAACTGATAACGAGATGAGACATATTCGATATTATTTATTATTATTGTTTCCTTTAATTCCTAGAGGAACATAGGGCTTCAGCCGTGCGTCTCCATTGCGTTCGGTTCTCTGCTAGAGTCTCCACCTGGCTACAAGTCTGCCCACACGTTTTCATCTCCTCTTCACATGACCTCCTCCATGTCACCCTTGCACTGACGACCAACTCGCCGCTTTCCTTTCGGGTTCCACTCGAGCAATGGCTTGTCTAGTGATGTCACTTGATGGTTTCCTCAGAGTATGGCCAATCCATCTCCATTTCTTCCTGCCTATTTGTTTCACAATCGGTTCCTGCTGAGTTGGTTGGCTCATTGCCAGAGATCTCTGTTGCTGATCTTTTCTGACCGGCCATCTGATCTTGAGTAGTATTGAGCGAAGACAACTGTTAATGAAGGTCTGTAGTTTGTTTGAGATCTTTTATATGACGCGCCAAGTCTCTTATCCGTATAGTAAGTAGCACTGACTTCACATTGTAGTTGAAAATCCGGATGTTATTTTTGATGCTGAGTGCTGTTGACCTCCACACAGACTTGAGAGTAGTGAAAGCTTGTCTTGCTTTTCCGATTCTTGCTTTGATATCCTCGTCAGTTCCGCCTGTAGTTAATATTACAGGAAACATACGATTGAGTTAGTCCACGCAAGTCTTGTTGGCATTTGAAAGTAAAATCAACAATGTGAAATTTAGATGGATTTGGTTTAAGAGCATTTAGCTGAGACCATTTGTTAACTTCAGATAAGAATCTATTCATCATATAAGAAGAATCCAAGGCCAAAACTACTGGGACAGTAATATAACAAACGAATCTGAAGAATATGAAAATTTATTATTTTCACTATTATTATTATTATTCATGTATTGTTTGTACAAGGGGATTAAGGAATAATAATGGATTAGTTGTACTAGTTCATGTATTTTTAATTTAAAATCGTAAGAAGAATGTGAAATAACTCCTGCAAGACAAATCTTATATTAGCCTGTAACTTAATCATTCTTCACAAGGAGGAAATATCCCCAGGTTATGTAAGTAGAATTATCTTTCCAGAAACTGGTTGTATGAATAAAACTAGCTAGAAAATCTTAGCCAAGTTTGTTTCTCATTTTTTATAGGTAAATCAAAGTAGTGAAAAAGGTGGTCAGCACTTATCAACGCGTTACGTTATTACAATTCTATAAAAAGTCAATTACGAGACGAAATAGCTTAGTGGTAATGTCACTAATCACACTAATCATTATTATTTCCTTGGGTTCCGAGTGAAACATGGAGCATCAGTGGTACATCCCGACTTTATCCTGTTCCCCACTGCCATCTTCATCTGGTTCCACAGCTGCCCACAGACTGTTGTCTCCTCAACACACAATCTCCTTCATGTCACACTTAAACCTATGCTCAAATCCACGTATCCCATTTGGGTTCCAGTCGAGGACCTACCTGGTGTGCAATGATATTTAATATTCTCCTCAGCATGTTTCCCATTGATCTTTCTTACTTTTCTCGGGCAGAACGTTCTTGATTGGTTACACCACAGTAATCACTGCAGGTGTACATTTTTGCAAACCGAAGTGAAAACAAAAACAGGTAGATTAGATCAATCAATAAATCAGTCAATCAATCAACCAATCAGACTTAGATTCATTTCGACAAGGGATTCCTAATAGCCGGGTAATTAGATGAATTTTCAATTAACACGTGGTGCTATCTATTGGACAATGAACAGCGTGAATGTGCTCAAATAAAGAACAGGCTAAAGAAATTCGGTCTTCTACACTTCTGTTGATTGGCAACCACCACCGAGTGGTTAAAACCGAATATGTGTACATAGAAAGAGACAGTGTTTAACCTTACACCATTTCGGTGCTGAAACCTAAAAAATCAAAATTATACAGTTTTTATTACGTCATTTTGTTTCGTAGGAGAAGTCTTTGCCTATGATTAAAATTGCATTCACTTTACTCTTCTGGCGATTGTAACATATTTTTGTTATGCCACTTATTGTACTAACATAGTGTTTTTTGTGAGACACTGTTTCTTGCCGAAATTTTGAAATTTGCGCCAATTTTTATCTCAAGAATATTCACGTGATGATCATTTAGATGGTGAATCCTTGTAAGACTTAGTAATTCACCTGTTTACATCTCACTGTTAGCAACTTCAGTGTGTATTAGCAAATTCACTTACTCCCTTAGAGCTGAGTACACAGACTGTAGCAGCAAGATATTATCTAGACGTGCCCACGAACACTTATTAGCATGCCGAACAGTCAACAGCTCAAATTTGAAGTACAGTACTACTTCTGTTCGCTCATCTTCATTATCAAAGATTTCATTCAGAGTACGATCAAACCGTTCAAAAGGATTTTCACCTACATCTTCGTCATGCATCCAAAGCTTTAGCCGTCAGTAAAGAAAAATGCGAACTTTGTACGAAGAAACGTCTTACCCAGACGTTTTACCATCCTAGCCTTAGAGTCAGTTTCTATTTTAGTGAATTTTCGTATTCCTAAACCTATGTATTATTATTATTGTTCCCTTGGGTTCCTAGTGAAACATAGGGCTTCAATTGCACGTCTCCACTTGTTTCTGTCTTCTGCTATCCTTTTCACCTGCATCCATGTTAGTCCATACTGTTTCAATTCCTCTTCACACGATCTCCTCCATGTCACCCTTCGACGTCCCACTCGCCGCTTCTCTTTCGGGTTCCACTCGAGCGTTGGCCTGACGCGCGATGTCACCCAGTGGCCTCCTCAGCGAGTGTCCAATCCATCTCCATTTTCTCCTACATATTTGTTGAGCGATTGGCTCTTGATTGGTTTATTGCCAGCCAGAGTTTCGTTGTTACTAATTCTTTCTGGCCAGCTGGCAATTCGGTATGGAGCCAGCCAGTGAAGTGGGCAGCTGTTGATAAGTGTCTGTAACTTGTTGGAAATCCTTTCTGTGACACGCTGGACAAGTTTCTAACTCATATAAGAGAACTAACTGACTTGACATTTGTGTTCGAAATCCAAATCTTGTTCTGTATGCTGAGTGTAGAAGATTTCCAAACTGGTTTCAGGTTGATGAAAGCTCATCTTGCCTTCCCGACTCTGGCTGGTTTTGACATCTTCATCCGTGCTGTCCGCCTGTGGTTAAAACAGTGCTTCCTGGCTGGATAAGTGAAGGAAGCAACCTCTATTAAATCTCTCCTTTTGATGGCGATTGATGCAGGTTGTTGTTGCTGTTGGTTGGTTGCCTTTATCACTTCCCTCTTCCCCATATTCACATAGAGTTCTTTCTTTGCTGCACTGCTTCTTCAGCCAGTTTGTTGATTTTCCTCTCTGAGTCTTCAAGTCTGCGTGACAATAGACATAGATCATCCGCTCACGAAATCCATATCTTCTAGAGTTTTCTTATCGGTCGTCCGGCGTATTCCTGTCTCCTAGCTCCTAACAGTCTGATGTGTAATCCAGTTCACCACAATTAGGAATATCACCGATGATAGTAGGCAGACAGCTTCGTTTTACTCCTGCATTCACTTTAAACGCCTCGTTGAGTTTTAGTCGTGGATCGCCTGAAAATTGGAATTGTCACATAGCTAGCTGTCGAATGAGGCTAATCAAGACTTGAGCACTGCACGCCAGAGTGTCGAAGCAGTTTCAAAATTAATTCTCGGTCAACGCTGTCGGAGGCCTTTTCGAAGTCTATGAAACTGAGGTAAAGAGAGAGGCTTGACTGCCATTCTATGCTTTCTTCGATGACGATGTGTAGAGTTGCAATTTGATCAGCACATGATTTGCCTCTTCTGAATCCAGCTTGTTCCTGTCGGCGGAGTTCTGCATTCAATACATCTTTTATTCTCTCCAGGATGATGCTACTTGGTACTTTCCTTGGCGTGGACAAGAGCATGATTCCACGCCAGTCAGTTCTTGCACAGGCCTAAGTCACCCTTTTTCTTACAATCGGTAGGTACCTTTCCTTCTTTCCGAATCTTTTGCAATAATGGCGTGAGCAGATCTGCCACAGTCTCTGGGTCCGTTTTCAATGCTTCGTGGGGAATTTTGTCTAGGCCTGCCTCCTTCCGACTGGAGTTCAGTAGCTTGATCGATTTTATAACTTCTGCTTTCGTTGAAGGATTGATTTCCACTGGAAGGCAGTTCTCTGCTTGCCGTTGGTGGTGGTGTATTTCTGGGCGAGTTGCAGGTGATGGTCGATTGAAGAGTCCTTTATAGTGATCAGCCCATTGTTTGATTTGTTTCTCCTCCTTGATGATCAGGTTCCCTAGAACATCTTTTATTGGTTTCATCATTTGGGTTGATATCTTCTCGAATAGAGACCTGGTTATCTGATGTAATGTCCTTAGGTCTCTTTTACCTGCGGCCTGCCCGTTCTGCTTCAGTTGCCGGGTAGTGTGTCGTAGGATTGTCTTTTGTCTTTCTCAGCACTTTTCTTTACTTTTTTATTCAGTGCAGCGTACACTGAACTCAGCTTCTCCTTCTGTTGTCCATCTTTGCGTTGGGTCATCTTCTTTTTCACCATCCTCCTCCAGTCTTCTCTTATCTTCCAGGTATCCGTTGAGAGCAATTCCTTGTCTTGTCTCTTCTTTCTTCATAGAACAGTTGTACACATTTCTTGAGCAGCACTTTAAAAGAGTTCCAATGTTCTTCCAAAAGTTCTATCTTTGTTACTAACTGAGAATAACTTCTGTGACTTGTGCTGTCGATTACCATTGCGAATATGAACACCTTAAATAACTGTACAGCCTTGAAGTGAAGTTACGAAAACAGTCCTCTCTCCTGCGTTATGTGTTATTTATAATATTTTTTCATGCATTAGGAGAGAGGAATATGATTCTTAGCTCAAAAAGTAGTTTAATCTTAAATGAAACCGTAGAATGCAAACTAGGAGTAAATGTTTTCAAGATGTTTAACATATATATGTAATATAGGCAGCACTGTCTCAACTACAGGCAGTACAGACCTTCATTTATCTGTATTCGGTATGGAAATCTACTGTAGCCAGCATATAGAACAAAATTTGGATTTTAAACGTTGATATGAGAATAGAACTTGTGCACTGTAGTGGTAGAGTATAATTCCATTGTGGATGAAATTTATTTTGATAATGCCTCACAGTGATATACAGCAATATTTACTGATGACCATGTTTTGACCACAGTTTATTACCGCTCAAAAGCATATCAAGGTGCTCACACACCTTTCCAACTTCATTTATATAATTCCATTATTTTTCATCGCTTGATTTGATTGCTGGTAGTAGTATTTTCCGTATTTCCGGTATGAATGGTGAGTCATTTCTGTTGCACATGTTTGGTGTAGAATCTGTGATCAATGATTCAGTAACCTGCTCTCCACCTACCTAAATTACTTTTCAGAATTTAAACCGTCTCCCACCCTATTGTGTGGTTGTGAGAAGGTCAAAAGGAAAATAAAAGTAGTCGGGAAACTTATAATGATAACATAAATAAGAGAGAATATAAGGCATCTACTGTTATACCATATAAGGAGGGGACATCTGAGACCCTACGTAGGGTTCTTAATAAAGCAGGTATTCCAGTGGCATTCAAACCTACAAACTCATTCAGGAACAATCTCTGTAGGTTAAAGTACACCGTGGACGCAATTAGACAAAATAGTATAATTTACAAAATACCCTGCAATGACTGTGAGGCCAACTACATCGGTCAGACTAGTAGATCGGGAGTAGTGAGATTGTCGGAACATAAAAATTTAGCTAAGGTAATAATGGCTGACCCTGAGAAAATAAACAATTTAGAAAAACGCTCAGCAATTGCACAGCATGCATTAACACACAACCACATAATAGCATGAAGGGAGAGGGTTAAAATTCTAAGAAGTAATATAGATAGGTGGAAAGAGAAGTTGATTACTTAATTGGATGTAGGATTTCATCATGAGCTGACATCACTTAGAGAACCGCTCGAAGACCTGAGGGTACTGGACGGCTGTTTCGTACCCTGGTGGGTCCGTACTGATGAAGAGTCTCAAACTAGGACGAAATAGCCGCTCAGTACTCCCAGGTCTTCCAGTGGTACTCTAATTGATGTCAGCTCATGATGAAATCCTCCATCCAATCAAACAAGGTCCCTACAAAAACAATACTTGATTACTGAATCTTTGATCATAGATTCTACACTCAACACATGCAAAAGAAATGACTCATCACTCATACCGGAAATATGGAAAATACCACTAACAATCAAATCAAGCGATGAAAAATAATGGAATTATATAAATGAAGTTGGAAGCTTGTGTGAGTAACTTGATATGCTTATGAGTGGCATTAAATTGTGGTCAAAACGTGGTCATCAGTAAATATTACTTAATGTATAACACTGTGAGACTTTATCATAATCAATTCTTACCCACAAGGGACTTATCTGAAGTCATCCAGAGAATTCGCATGTCAAGGAAAGCATTCATTCATCAACAGCTGACACCTTCGCTCCATACCGAAGATCAGTGGGCTGACCAGAAAGCGTAAACAAGCAACAGGGAACTCTTTGAACGAACCAAACAATACCTATCGCTCAATAAATATGCTGAAGAAAATAGAGATCGACTGGACACCACCTGAGGGTTACACGGAGGAGATCATGTGAAGAGGAGATGAACGGCTATGGTCAGTTGTGGAGCCAGGTGAAGAGGACTGCACATCGTAGGACGAAATGCAGATGTGCTGTTGGAAACTAATGTCCCACTCGGGAACCAAGGGAATAATAACAATACTAATTCAATAGTTGACACATTCATTATTATTATTTTCGTATCCTTTAATTCCTAGAGGAACATTGGGCTTCAGCGGTGCGACTCCTTTGCGTTCGGTTCTCTGCTACAGTCTTCACCTGGCTACAAGTCTGCCCACACGCTTTCATCTCCTCTTCACATGACCTCATCCTCCAATTCACCCTTGCTCTGACCACCAACTCGCCGATTCCATTTCGGGTTCCACTCGAGCAATGGCTCGTCTAGTAATGTCACTTGATGGTTTGTTTCATAAGAGCATGGCCAATCCATCCACCTCCATTTCTTCCCGCCTATTTGTTTCACAATCGGTTCCTGCTGGGTTGGTTCGCTCATTGCCAGAGATCTCTGTTGCGGATCTTTTCTGACAGCCATATGATCTTGAGTATTGAGCGAAGAATACTGTTGATGAAGGTCTGTAGTTTGTTTGAGATGCTCTTTATGACGCGCAGTGCAAGTCTCTGATCCGTAAAGCAAGTAGCACTGATTGACTTCACATTGGAGTTGAAAATCCGGATGTTATTTTTGATGCTGAGTGCTGTTGACCTCCACACAGACTTGAGAGTAGTGGAAGCTTGTCTTGCTTTTCCGATTCTTGCTTTGATATCCTGGTCAGTTCCGTCGGCCTGTAGTTGAGACGATGCTTCTCAGGTAAGTAGAGGAGGTTGTTTCTTTCAGGTTCTTTCCATTTATGCTGATTGTTGTCTGTTGTTGTTGTTGCTGTTGGTGGTGGGACACATTCATGACATGTTAAATTATTAGTCAACATATAGTAAAGAAGTCGTAATTTAAAAGGTGAATGACTGAGTTCCAAAATCATATTTCGTCTTGTTACTACCTCATCAGCTGATAAGCATCTATTTGAATATTTTTCTTCGGATCATCATTTCAGTTAACTGTATGCAAACCCGGAACATCACTTTCTGCCTGTAATGGTTATGATGCAAACGTCAAAGCCGTTATATGTATATTCCATTAAGGGAATCAATACTGATGTCAGAATTTATTTTCGTATTCTATGTTACGATAGCAAAATGGCTTATACACTGAGGAAAACTTTTCACAGTTCTCTGTATGTAATTCGATCAGTTATTATTAGAAATTCTACTAATGACTGTCAGTCAACTTAGGCTTTCCAAATGAATATAAGAGTTGACAAGATGAAAATTTGTCTTCTCACATTCTACTATAACGTGGAAAAAAACAACAACATCTTAGAATGAAAGCTGGGATAATTTTTTTCAAACCACAGTGTCTATAAATAGGGATAGACGAATGACTGTAATCCGAAATTTATATTTTTGCCTAGAAGAGATTAAATGTATACCAAAAGTTTTTAGACACACTTTAAATCTGCTTTTCTTGATGGATGGTGCATTTCGTCCAACTTGGGACACATTAGATGAGTTTATCTGTAATCCTTGGTGAGTGATGATGTTACCACTCAGACTCTAATCCAGCCCCTACCTTTTTTAAGCCCTAAATCGATATGGTCACTGAAGGTGACATGCATGAGATAAAAGCTTCTGGGAAGTAGTGGCACCAGCTAAAAATGACGGCGAATCGCAGAGTGTAATGGAAATATGCTGTTTAAGCTCTACGTTCTAATCAAAGCCTAAGGGAATAATAATTATTAAGCTACCCTATATGGGGCATCATAGCAGTTTGATAACTAGACAAAGACTGAACGCTGCTGCTGTTAAAAAGACTTTTTATGCAGCTAATATCATAATATTTGAGAATGTGAAGGCAATAAATCCATCCATCGAAGCCCTTTGAACATGCAAAAACTGATGTCACATCCCACTGTATTTACCAATTTGAATGTACGTGTGGACACACATATATACATAGGAACGACTCATCGATCTCTGCAAATAAGAGTTGGCTTCAGGGCATATTCATAAATGGCTCCAGAAACAAATGGAATCTTCAGAACCCATCAATGGTAAGAACAGGAGACCTAGCTCCTCTATTGCGAAACATATTACAGAGGAGACAGGAAATAAAATTTACGTTAACACATCTTTTAAACCTATCTATAAAACGTGTTTGAGAGAGGGCGTATCCTAAAGTTTGTGGAAGTCCTAACTGGCAATTAGAAAGCTTAAACCACCTTTATGCGTTCAAAGCAACAATTCGTCAACACATTAAACCTTCCTTGGTAAATTTTGTTTTGATACTGTAGCAGATGTACTTTTACCTCTGCTGTTTGGTTTAGTGGTCTTCATTGTTATTTTGACCTTGAATATGTCCTTTTGAACTTGACCTAAGTCTATTTTCTCACCTCTTAACTCTTTATTAATTTCATAAATATTCCTATGACAAGTCCGTGTGTGATCAGATTGTTCGAAATGTGTTGCGCAAATACTACATTACACGATTCAGACAAATTACGTCTTCTTGTTGCTTTATCAAAATGAAGTAAGCCTTTTCCTCATTAAGAATTTCTTGTTTTACCCTTTGGAACAGAAATACTTTTGTGTTTTTTCAAGGGTTTTTACGTTTTTTCAAACAACACACGCACACACTGGCTGTAAACATCAACAATCACCTCACGATATAGTTTTCCGTTCATGCTCATACTGAAAGCTGATACATTTTATTTGAAAAACCAAGCATTGTAAAACTAAGCTACTCAAATTACTCTTCCATTGTTTGTGTTTTTTATTCCCCAGTGGAACATAGGGTTTCAGGCGAGAGGCTTGAAGTTTCGGTGGCAGTGGTGTTTGTTTATTTTTTACGGGATGGGGTTGCAAGCCTCATGTCCAACCTTCCCTCTCTACCAGTTTTATTACTTGCTTGGACAGGCAAAGGAGTGTATCACCCGGGGATCGAACACCGGACCACTTGTGTGGTTGGTGAGTATTCCACCGCTGTGACACTGAAGCACTTTCCATTTTCTATAGTTTGGTTTGTAAGGATTAGTTGTGTTTTACGAGTTGATTATGGACTGATATCAGTTAGAGAACCATTGAAAGCCAGGGAGTACTGGACAGCTGCTGTTTCATCCTAGTTTGGGAATCATCGTCAGTTCGCACCCACCACAGGGGGGTTCGAACCCAGGACCTTCCGGTTACAAGGTAAGATGGCTCGTATACCATTCAGCCACTCACTGGGACCTGATTCAATGTCCATCCCATGAATTCTACCAATTCGTGATTTAGCGCGGTCCCAACCATTTTCGTTGATTGGACATCCATCCACACACGTGACATATAATTGTACCTCATTAGTCACGACTTTTCACTGGAACTCCAAGAAGCTCCATCCTGTAGCAAGTCACTAGCGAGCATCAGATTAATTTTCCATTGTTTAATACTGCGAAATTCTATCCATCCTATGAATAATAATAAAAAAGCATTTGCATTTTTAAGTCTTACGTGTAGACATTGGTGAATATTTTTTCATTCTCAGATGAAATCTGAGTGATTTAAACAGAAAAAACATGACTACTGTTCTAATCATTAATGACTTGTGAGTAGTATATTTCAGTGCGTTCTTAAAAAACGTCTCAGATTACCGATAAAAATCATCCATTGTTTGAAGTCAAATTGAATGCTGTGCTGAAGATGTTGTCTAGAAATATATACTGAAAGCTTTCAAAGTCTGACCACTTAGCTTAGAGAGAGAGGACACAGCTACCACCTGAACTATATGTCACTCCCATCATCATTAAACTGAAAGTTATCCAGTGCTGGTTTACAGGGATTGGATGGGTTACATGTTTGATATCAGTTGGAGAACTACTGGAAAGCCAGAAAGCATTGAAGGGTTTTTTCATACTAATTCAGGAGTATGCAGTCACTGGAATATGCAAGCGAAAAGCAGCAAGTTGGCAGAAGAAGCATCAAGGATAGGACTCCAGGTATACATAGAGAAAACAGAAGTATTGAAGATTCCTGGATAAGAACAAAAACAACTGACAACAATGAGCATAAATGGGAGGAACCTGAAAGAAACAACCTCGTTTACCTACCTACCGGGAAGCATCGTTTCAACTACAGGCCAACGGAACTGACGAGGATATCAAAGCAAGAATTGGAAAAGTAAGACAAGCTTTCACTACTCTCAAGTCTGTGTGGAGGTCAACTCTCAGCACTCAGCATCAAAAATAAGATCCCGATTTTCAACTCCAATGTGAAGTCAGTGCTACTCACTATACGGATCAGACACTTGCACTGCGCGTCATAAAGAGCACTTCAAACAAACTACAGACCTTCAATAACAGTTGTCTTCGCTCAATACTCAAGATCAGATGGACGGCTAGAAGAGATCAGCAACAGTGATCTCTGGCAATGAGCGAACCAATCCAGCAGGAATCGATTGTGAAACAAATAGGTAGGAAGAAATGGAGATGGATTGGTGGCTATACTCTGAGGAAACAAGCCATCAAGTGGCATCACTAGACAAGGCAATGCTCGAGTGGAACCTGAAAGGGAAGCGGCGATTTGGTCGTCAGTGTAGGGGGGACGTTGAGGAGGTCATGTGAAGAGGAGATGAAAACGTGTGGACAGACTTGGAGCCAGGTAAAAACGGTAGCGGAGAACGGAACGCAATGGAGACGCACGCCTGAAGCCCTATGTTCCTCTAATAATTAAAGGAAACAATAAATAATAATAATGCAGTTTTTGGGATTCATCTTTAAGACATCCTGGTTACAAGGTGAACACGCAGACTTTTCCGCTATTGGGAGTCGGTTCATCGGTCCCTAATACCAACTTTTGCCTGCTTAAAACTTGAGCTTCCAAACGTTTTCATCAGCGTATCGCATTTAATTTCTCTTGTCCGGTTTGTTTCAGTCTATTGAAACATGACCTTTACCGGCGTTTTGTACTCTCGTCAGTATCTAAATTTAATTTGATTATAGCTTGATTCCACACCGTATTTCAGTACAAGTATGGAATTTTCAGTATGCTGCAGGCTGACGACTGATATCAGGTGTGCGTCATCAGCGGATCGAACCCTGAACCGTGTGCATGGTTGGCGACAGTCTTAACCGCTGTGCCACCGACGCACAGGTCAGATAGTACTGCATCATGGCAATCCACTATCAGTTTCTGTTAATACTTGAAGATCCTGGACACAGAGAGACGATTATGCAATAAATTGCTCTGAAAATTTTCTACTTTTATGTCAACACTGTTCAGAATGAAGCCATTATTATTATGAACTGGTGGAACATGTAGTGCGAACGACAGCCAATATCATAGGCGATCAACTGTACTTTTACTTGACTTGATGGACGCCGGCGGGCGCGTGTTGACGAAGAGCCCAAAACCTTGACGAAACAGGTCTATGGTACTCTGTGATCCTTAAAAGGTTTTGTCACTGATATCAGCTCGTGATAAGCCTTATAACCAGCCTAATCCTCAAAGGCAAACACTTTTCAATTAGTGTGATGCACAACAGTGACTGGATCTACGCATGAAGTTACCCGCAGTTCTGAGGGAGGTCATAACCAATGGGGTTCACTTAGTTAGGTGGGAGAACAATTAATCGCCTGTAATATTAACTAATGGTTACACTGTATGCAGTAAAGTAACAGAAGCTGGCATCCATGGACTTTATGACACGAAGGCCTTTATTTCGAGCCATAGTTTGTGCGTACTGATGAAGAGTCCCGGACCTGGACGAGACATTCGACCAGTACTTTGAGATTTCTCCATAGTCCTCTAACTGGTTTCAGCTGATGGTCAAACTTGTTAAATGCCAGTGATCTCAATCAGTCAGGAATTGTATTATTTA
Organism: Trichobilharzia szidati; assembly: GCA_944472155.2. NCBI lineage: Eukaryota > Metazoa > Platyhelminthes > Trematoda > Strigeidida > Schistosomatidae > Trichobilharzia > Trichobilharzia szidati. The sequence goes on along the minus strand of OX235272.1, from coordinate 114,039,549 downwards.
TTGCTGAAATGACTGTCAACTGCGAAGAGGATCTTCGATTAGAGTGTGAATCATTTCAAATCCATCTAAGACTCCAGTTTTTTCTAATTGTCACGAAAATTATAGCATGAAAAGTGAAATACTTCACAAAAGGCATTCCTACTTCTCTAACAGAATGAAGTACAGAGTATACAAAGGTAAATCATCCTCTGCTGCGCTCACTGAAGCTGGTGTCCCCAGAGGTGCTGTACTCTACCCACTTCTCTTTTCTTTCTTTCCACATGACTTACCACCTTCAAATGACATTAATTTTGTCAAATATGCTGACAACCTGACTGTATCTTTCCCTGTCAAATGTCAAAGCGACTGCTGTAAACTTAATGGCTTTCTGTCAGAAATCAGTCAGTGGTCAAAGGAAAATGGTCTTACCCCAAACCCCTCCAAATGCCAAACAGTCAATTTCACCTTTAGGCATAAATCCGACCTAAACAAACTGTTTGGCTCTCACGAGGTGTGCAACATAGATGGCGCTGAAATAGAAACCAAGTTGGAAATTAAATACCTAGGCGTCATTCTATCTGCTGATCTCTCCTGGTCGTCTCATATCTCGGCGATTTCTAAGAAAATATTCGGTCCCACCTTCTACATCAAGAAGTTAAAACATTCTGGCATAACCCAACCCTTACTCCCACAATTGGTTAATTCTCGCATTCTGCTTATTATTCTCTACTGTTCCCCCTTAGTTTTTCCCGGGCTACTGAAGAAAGACTAAAACATCATAATACGCAGGATGTTAAAGGTTGTCACCAGGGTAAGCAACGTGCCACTTAACCAGCTTGTTAATATTCTGGTTGACAGGCACATTGACTCATGTGAAAAATGGGCCAAATCCATTTTATCTTACTCACAACACCCTCTTCACTCACAGTTGTCCACCTTGCATCTCATCAGGCAAAACCAGAAGCCTATATAGAAAACTATATGCTCGCACCAGCAAGTACAAAAACTCAACCATACTCTACTTAGCTCGTGTTCTGTGCGATAAAGAAAGCATTAGGCGTCACACCTATAATTCATTAAATAGTCAGTAGAACAACTAGACCTCGTCTATCCAACCCACATCATCAATAGGTACAACATTTTCTTTCTTTCTTTTCCTTTTCTCTCTCTCTTAACCTTTTTCCGTTATGTGCTACTTTGTTTCTTTCTCCCGCTTACGTCAGTAAATATGATAGCACCTACTTTTCTAACACTTTCAAACACTGTTCAACGTTTGCTTTGCTACCGACATGCCAATATGTTGTTGTCATAATGAATTGAGATTTCCTTAATCTATGTAGAATTCTATTTATTGATAATGTACTAACTGGATGCAATACTGTAGTGAAATGCTGAGAATTCCATTCTGTATCACAAGTACTGTTTTGGAATAAAGCAAATTATTATTATTATTATCAAAGTGATCGATTCAGAAATTCAGGAGTTGGGGACTTTACTGCAGTACACTTGCACATGTACACCACCGGGAATCAGACAAGGGATCCACAGTTTCCAATCTATGTCAATTTAGTTTCCAATTAGCACACAAAAGTCCTCATTACATTTGCTTAGTATAGCGTCTCTATGTTCAATAATTTATTCGTATTCAGTGAGTCATAAGCTCATTAAGTAGTCGTCTTTTTGGACATCGGGAGATAACAATCATATTTCACATTAACGGATTCCTAAAAAATAGAAACTAGAAATCTTTCCGTTTGACTAAAGACAGGCCATTTATATTTAATTAGTTATCAGTTATGATTTATACTCATGCACATCAATAATAGTCTGACCAATTATCAAGCGATGTAGATGATATTCATTGAGAGGATGAATAATAAATAGAAGAGGTTGGACACAATATTCAGCTGACATTATTCCGTTATAAAATGTAGAAACCTAAATAATTTATTCATTATAGAAAATATCCCCATTTAGACATTTGGAAAACACAAAAGATTGAGCGAGCCAGAGCTAGAGAAGAGGATCTAATTGAAAAGTAAATATTTCTTCGCTCAATCTTTTGTGTTTTCCAAATTTATTCATTGTTTGGGATTGATTTTCTCTCTTCTTAATATATATTTGGATCAAAAATTAATCAGCCTCGTTTTTTCAGTTTATCGGTAGCGTGAACAAATCACGTAGATATTCATGAAATATACTCATCTATGCATTGGGAAATATACCAAGTAAAGTGCCAAGAGCATCCAGCTACCGCATACTTAAAACAGCATAGGCTATCGTGATTCGCGTCAAAAACAACCAGCGATTTGTGTACAAAAGAAGAAGCAAGTTCAACCAGCCACTCCTGCTGCCCTGGCCTTCAGTGGAGACTAGAAATTCATGATTTTGTATTATTATTTTTCCTACCTTCTCTGATATTCAGGGTATTGTTATGTTGATACTATCGAACTGTAATATTTTGGTTTTATTATTGTTGATTCGATGTTATTTAAACAATATTAATATTGTTAATAACACTAATTCATTCACTATTACGTATGTACAACTGTAAAGGCTGGTGAAGAGCAGGTTATGGAAAAGAATATTATTTGTTCAGTAACCAACCTTTTTAAAAATTTAAAACAACACTTTTATTATATTATTATTATTAATGTTGTTTCCTTATGTTCCTAGTGGAACATAGGGCTTCAACTGCACGTCTCCACTTGCTTCTGTCTTCTGCTGTAATTTTCACTTGCATCCATGTTATTCCATACTGTTTCAACTCCTCTGCACACGATCTCCTCCATGTCACCCTTGCACTGACGTCCGACTCACCGCTTCCCTTTCGGGTTCCACTCGAGCCATGGCCTGACGTGCGATGTCACCCAATGGCCTCCTCAGCGAGTGTCCAAATCATCTCCACTTTCTCCTACATATTTATTGGGCGATTGATTCTTGTTTTGTTTGTTCCCATAGTTTCTTGTTGGTGATTCTTTCCGGCCATCTGATCTTGAGTATAGAGCCAGCGAAGACAGTTGTTGATAAAGGTCTGCAACAGGCTGTTGGAAATATTCTTTGTGACCCGCCAAGTTTCTGATCCATCCGTATAGAAGAACTGACTGACTTGACGTTTGTATTGAAAATCCGAATTTTGTTGTTGATGCAGGCTGAGTGACGAAGATTTCCAGATTGGATTCAGGTTGATGAATGTGTTTCTCGTCTTCCGGATTCTCGATTTGACATCCTCGTCCGTTTCTCCTGTAGTTGAGACAATGCTCCCTAGATAAGTGAATGAAGTAACCTCTTTCAAATCCATCCGGTTGATGATGGCTGGCGCTGGATGTTGCTGCTGTTGTTGTTGTTTGGTTATTTTCATAACTTGCGTCTTGTCTATGTTCACCTGGAGTCCTGTCTTTGCTGCTTCTTCGACCAGTTTGTCTGTTTTCGCTTGTAAGTCTTCGATTTTGTGTGACATCAAACATAAATCATCCACGCGCGAAATCCAGGTCTTCTAGGTTCTTCACTTTGGTCCACTTTTAATCAGTTGAAAATACAGTCTCTTTCTGTTCAGAGAATAAATATATTTCTTTTCAAGGACTTCATTTTCAAACTGTGTACAGTCGTATTTACATTACAGTAAAAGGATACTGAAAAACAGTCAAAATTGCCCAGTCAATATACACACACAGTAAGAAAAATGATAATCAACCTGATGCCTAATGGCCGACTCACTTTTTAACCTTCCCAGTAAAGAGGGAAGGCGGGGCGTGTGGCTAACAGTCCCAGGCCGTTAAAATCAATAACACCACTGCCGCTGAAACTCCAAGGCGAAAGAGGCTTAAGACCCTATGTTCTGCTCGGAACGCGAAGAAATGAAAAGTAGTGGAAATAATTTTAAGTGTGTAGAGTACAAATGGATGAACAATAAAAAAACTGGAGTGCGATGATCTGAAACGTTAAAATTAAATAAAATAAGAACATTGCTATGACCAAGGTAAGGAAAGGGGTTTAACAAAACGTTTTTGAATACGTACGTAGTTTATATTTTTATCCATGTATAGCTGGAACTTCAAGGAAAACGTAAACTTTTGGGCTGACTAGATAACTTTAAAGGATAAATAGTATGGGGAGGATTGACCTGAATAAAGAAGGCGCTACAAGATTGAAGCCTTTGGACTGCCTGACTGACTGTTTTTCAACGTAGAACTTTGCACAGATGTGCAGCAGTTCCATTTGTCACATCTCCATTTAACACATAAAGTAAGAGAAGAGAGCAAAGGGAGATTCAAAACAGAGATAATAAACGGAATAAGATGAAAAATCTGTAGAATAGCTCAGCAGCTATAGCATTCACTACATTCAATTACACACAACCATACAATAGGCTGGATGGGATAAGATGACAGTTTTAAAATCTAATCTCATATAACAGGATGGAGGGAGAGATTGATAACGGAAGCTTTGTTTATCGAATCAACTGAGAGTGAATACGTGTAATAGAAATTATTCAACACCTGTTCAGCCTGATATCTGGAAAATTCTACTACCCCAACGACGACAATTAGGAGAGAACAAAGAAAACTATAAAACTCAATTTTCTAAATCGTGTGATTATAATTGATGAAATGATTATGAACAGCAATAAATTGTGTTCTAAACGTCATCCAGTAAATAATACTGTTTCACTGACTGTGTGATATAACATCTAATAAACAAACTAATATGGAATTATATCACTTATTTCTCAAATGTCTTTCACCGAATAATGGAATTCTGCTGTACGTCTTAACGACATACGTCATGAAGAATTTCAACTGACATCAGATGTCAGTCTCTCTCAATCGAATCCGAAATGAATGTGATGATTCTTGCATCCAACAGTGACGTGAAGAAAATCACGTTAAGAAGGGATGAAAACTTTCGGGCAGTCCTAAAAGTAGATGAAAAAGGTGAGAAGAATGGAGTTGTGCCGTCGAGGAATTTATCTTTTTTTATTATGACAATGAATTATGATGTCTTAGCTAGCAATGTTAGCGGAGAACTTGGAAAATAAAGAACATATGGTTACGATTAGTGTTCTTAATAAGCCGAAAACGACAACTGATTTCAATTTGAACACATAAGTAGTTTATAATTATAAACAGATGCAGGCGGAAATAATTCTAAAGCTACAATAAAGCGGTAAAGCATTGTTTACTCTTTTGATTGAGTTTATTAGTGATGTTTCAATTCACCATATGCATTCATTGTTGTTTACAAACAAGCCAAGCAAATAACCCAAATGTTTGACATATGAACGAAACCTTCCTTTTTAGAAGTTTCCTGAGAAATATAAAAATGGCTGTGATATAAAAATTAGCAATTAAGTCAATCAGTTGACATAGTACATAACTGGTTGGAGGATTTCATCATGAGCTGACATTAGTTTGAGAATTTTTGGAAAACCACCTGGGAGTACTGGACAGCTGTTTCCTCCGTCATAGTTTGGGAATCTTCAGCAGTACGTAACCACACTATGGAGTTCGAACTCAGGAACTTTTGGTTACAAGGCTAGCGAGCTCGTAGACCATTAAGCAGTCAGTGAAACCTACTGATCAAATAGCAAGTCCATAAATTCTAACTTCAACCTGCTGTACCCTACTGGACATGGCTTCCCACTAGAATCCCAGGTTAACTGCCTGAATAGAGCCAGTCGCCAGTGAGAATCAGATCAGTTTTGAAGCATTGGTTGGAGGATTTCATTCATGACAGAGTATTATTATTATTACTGCTCCCTTGGGTTCCTAGTGGAACATAGGGCTTCAACTATATGTTTCCACTTAATTCTGTCTTCTGCTGTACTTTTCACCTGCATCCATGTTAGTCCATACTGTTTCAACTCCTCTGCACACGATCTCCTCCTTGTCACCCTTGGACGTCCCACTCGCCGCTTCCCTTTCAGGTTCCACTCGAACAATGGCCTGACGCGCGATGTCACCCAGTGGCATCCTCAGCGAGTGTCCAATTCATCTCCACTTTCTCCTGCATATTTGCTGAAAGATTGGTTCTTGTTTCGTTTGTTCCCATAGTTTCTTGTTGGCGATTCTTTCTGGCCATCTGATCTTCAGTACAGAGCGAAGACCGCTGTTGTTGATAAAGGTCTGCAATAGGCTGTTGGAAATATTCTTTGTGATCCGTACAGAAGAACTGAATGACTTGATGTTTGTATTGAAAATCCGAATTTTGTTGTTGATGCAGGCTGAGTGACGAAGATTTCCAGATTGGTTTCAGGTTGATGAATGTGTTTCTCGATTTGACATCCTCGTCCGTTCCTCCTGTAGTTGAGACAATGCTCCCTAGATAAGTGAATGAAGTAACCTCTTTCAAATCCCTCCCGTTGATGGTGATTGGTGCTGGATGTTGCTGCTGCTGTTGTTGTTGGTTGGTTATTTTCATTCATGACAGAGTATGCTAATCCCTAATCATATTCTGGCTTTGCTAATTTTTCATTTCGTTCGTTCGGTTTGTATACTCTTTCTTTATTACATCAATTGTTACGATTACCATTCTCAGTTTGAATTGTTCCACTTGTCATTCTAAATCAGTTTTGTTTTGGAACGTTGAATTCTATGTCATCAAATTTCACACAGTCTTATGTAAGGTTTTTATTTTCATTCTGTTTGCCTACTAATCCTATAATCGCAAATCCCTGCCAAGTTCTGTACTTCCTATGAATTGTGCCATATATGACATTCATTGTTTTGCCACTTGACAATTAATTATAATTATAATCATAAATGTTTTAATTGCGTTTCATACTACTACTACTACTAGTATTATTATTTTATGCATTCACACCTATGATTCAATTCCCTCACTTGATATAATTTCCTATAATAAGCCATGTATATACGATTGTACACCTTGATAATAAATTCGTTGTTGGAGACAGTCTCTTCACTGAATCACTTGTTATGATTTCCTAAAGTCAATCAGCACATTAAAACAGAACGAAGAATATTCTTTTCAATAATTTGTCCTCTTCAGGTTTTTACAATTATAAAATATAATATTTATTGTTGTCGTTACAATAATGATGGCCAGTTATGCGGCGGATACATTTTTTAACGTAGAATAACAGATTAGTTATGGGGTGTCAAAGTAAATAGTCGTATTTGTGTGACAAATGTGCCCTGGGCTGAAATCGATTACAAAATATTGTAAAATGGGAGACAGTAGTGGTGATTTGTCATAATAGATTTGTAGAGTGTGGAGTAAGAAAATTGACAAGTCAGTTTAAGGTTATAAAAGGTGTCAGGTGGGTGAGTGGCTAGTACAAAGTGGTATGTATAAAACAGGAGATAGTAAGACTGCAATGAGAGGTTCATAATGAAATAACGAATGTGTGAAATGAAACAGGTGGAGGCATATACTGAGAAAAGAGATAATATCACTCATAATAAGTCCGGATAGTATAAATGGAAAATTCGATAGCATTGAAAGAATGTTTGCATGAAGGGCATAAATTATGACGAATAATAATAATTGTAATAATAAGCAAAGAAGGAAAAAACAAAAGGGTTAAGGGGAAGAAGCACTCTTGGTGAGAAGAACAATCATCAATCCAAGTTTGACCACGGTAGGAACAGCGTCTGGACGTGTTCTTTTTGGATACAAAGCTCCAGTTTAGTCGATTTTATTGCAACAGCTTCAGCTATGTGTAGAAGACGTAAGCGAACTGTACGTGATAACGATTTCAGAATTCGGTATATATCGATTTCAGCCTAGCACGTTTGTCACACAAATACGACTATTAGCGAATACTGCTATTTATTTTGACACCCCATAACTAATCTGTTATTCTACGTTAAAAATGTATCCGCCACATAACTGGCCATCATTATTGTAACGACAATAAATATTCTAATTGTTTTATAATTGTAAAAACCTGAAGAGGAGAAATTATTGAAAAGAATATTCTTCGTTCAGATTGACTTTTAATTCATGTGATATGGGAATATTTCACACTAATAAACATTAAAACAGACCCATATGAGAAAATTAACAAACCCGAAGACACTAATATTAATAAGAGCAAAACTCTACATCTGATCTAGCAGGCCAAATGAAGTCATCTTTGAGTGAGTCATAATGGCTTAATCTAATGCCTGAACCTAATAATCGCAGTAGAATGTATGGACTATTAAAGCATGATCTTAAATGAAATCAAATCTCTGTAAGCCAAGTAGCTTGATCGGTTGTCAGATATATTAAGAATAACACTATGATAACAATTTGACCTTTGAAACTACCGCCACTGGGTTCTAGCCGGTAGATCCGGTTTATGAGTCCCAAAATGCGTGTTATCCTCGATTCCACCAGCTGACTTCAAGTTACATGACCCGACATCGTCGAAGCATCTGCTCACAAAGCGTCGTGCCAATCTGAGACCGAGCATTTCGGTTCAATCAATCGACGGGAATACCTAAAAAAACTGAATTAAGTAATTAATAAGACCCATTGATGTCGTGGCTGTCGTGGTCCAAGTAGTCTGGTGGATAAGGCTATTGCATTTGAGACTACAGGCACTTGGTTCGAGCTTTAGCTGGGGTAACACTATCACTCACTCACTCACTCACTTGGGTGTGCAGGTACACTCAGTTGACGAGTCCTAAGTAGAGGACGAAATGCGCCTTATCTTGGCGAATTCCACTGCTAGTCACCATCCATCCACCAGCTGACTTCAAGATATATTAGGAATTTGAAAAGCAAGACAAGCTTTCACTACTCTCAAGTCTGTGTGGAGGTCAACAACACTCAGCATCAAAAATAAGATCCGGATTTCCAACTCCAATGTCAAGTCAGTCAGTGCTACTTACTATACGGATCAGAGACTTGGCCAGCGCGTCATAAAGAGCATCTCAAACAAACTACAGACCTTCATTAACAGTTGTCTTCGCTCAATACTACTCAAGATCAGATGGCCGGCCAGAAAAGATCAGCAACAAGGATCTCTGGCAATGAGCGAATCAACTCAGCAGGAACCAATTGTGAAACAAATAGGCAGGAAGAAATGGAGATGGATTGGTGGCCATACTCTGAGGAAACAAACCATCAAGTGACATCACTAGACAAGCCATTGCTCGAGTGGAACCCGGAAGGGAAGCAGCGAGTTGGTCGTCAGTGCAAGGGTGACTTGGAGGAGGTCATGTGAAGAGGAGATGAAAACGTGTGGGCAGACATGGAGCCATGTGAAGACTCTAGCAGAGAACCGAACGCAATGGAGACGTGCTGGCTGAAGCCCTATGTTCCTGTAGGAATTAAAGGATACAATAATAATAATAAATTTTACTATTTCTTATCACAGCAGTAGATACACACTTACAATCATTATTCTCATTATTTTTTTCTAATCATAAAATGTGAAGTAAACAGACATCTAATCAAAGAACAGGCAGAAAGATGTTGTTTTTTTAATTAATACTATTAAAATAAATAAATACATATTTGCTTAGGTTACCTTATTCTCATCTATTCATATCACAGAGTATTGCGTTAGGAAAATAATGTCGATGACAGTGGTTTTAGCTGACATTTCAACCTTTTTAATATATACATTTGAGGAAACACCTTTCTCCTATATGACTGTGATTAATCAGGAAAGGTTACACGGAAGAAAAAGAGATCTATTATTAACATTTATTATTATTATTATCATTATTATTTGTCTTTGAAAAGGTCATCATATAATTATGAAGACAAAAAGAAAGGAAAAGGTACATAGAATATTTTATTTTGTTTGTTAAGTCATATGCGTTGAAATATTACCTATCATTTCATTTTTTGTCTAAATGTGATTCAACATTCACGGATAATGGAATGGCAGTAATGAAGAGGACAAATTAGAGGATATTGTGAATTTAAAGTCTTTCGTTGTTAGTCAAGTGTTTTGGTTTCAGGATTTCATTGTGAATTGATATCAATTAGAGGACCATTGGAAAACCAGCAGGGAGTACTACCAGACAGCTGTTTCATCAGCCTAGTTCGAGACTCTTCAGCAGTGATCTCGTCATATCATGAATTGACAGAAGTTGGCTGGCCATTGGATCGGGTCTCAGTGACTTAATGGTCTACGAGGTCACCTTGTAAACGGAAGGTCGTGGGTTCGAACCCTGGCCACGAGTGCGTACTGTAAAGAGTCCCAAACTAGGCTGACGAAACTGCTCTGCATTATTCCCAGGTGGTTTTCACATCATTCTCTAACCTGTGTCAGTTCATGATAAAGTGTTTCGTTGTTGTTGTTCGGTTTTTATTGAAGAAATTATCTCAAGCTTGACCATAGGTTGATATGTTAGTTAAAGAATCACTAAAAACCAGAGAATGCTGAAAAGATGTTTCGTCCTAGTTCGGGAATCCCTATTTGTACGCGCTCACCATCGATTGAATCCAGGACTTCCACGTCATGAGGCCATACTCGCTGACCATTCTGCCACTTCAGCCGGAATTCAAGGAATTATTTATTTTCCGTAAAAGACTTAGAAATCTTATAAAAGAGGGAAGATACGGACATTATCCTTGACTATATATATATAATCCTATATTTAGGTAGGTTTATTTTCATATAACATACAGTGATACAGTGTTAATAACTGATTGACGTTTTAAAGACAATTTATTGCTCATAATCATATTAATACGTATTCACATGACTTTACAAATTGTTTATATAACCTCACCCCTGTCTGTTTGTTTTTCATCGTAGTGCTTCAGAATTCTGGTATAGGCGTTGCATCATTTCTGTTGAGCAAATTAAGCGTTGACTTAGGGAACAAGGAATCAATGACTAACGCGTCTCTCTTCTTAAGTTCCTCAATACATGTTCCTCTGATTACACACGGAAGCGTTCACTGCAGTGTCTAGGCATTTGTCCAGATTACTTAACTTAGCAGGATTAGTCATTTTAGACTTAAATACACCCTTCCTTAGTTATTTCAGTTTTGATTTTCCTTTCGATTGATTGGACGGACGTGCTCGGTCTCAGGTTGACATGTCATCACCACCGTTTCTCAAGAGGTGGTTCTCATGGCCCAAATAGTCTAGCTAATAATGTTTTGGCGTTTAAAACTACGGGCACTGGGTTCGAGCCTCGGTGGGAAAACCTTCACCTACTGGTGAACACAAGTACATCCAGTCGACGAGTTCCAAGCAGAGGATGAAATGTGCGTTAACCTGGATTCCACTGATAGTTATCATCCACCAACTGAGTTTAAATACACTTCCGTTTCACTGATCTCAGTGACCTCCGTCTATTAGTTCGATCTTTGTAGATGACCATAAAGAATTTATATGATATTTCTTAAATTGTATTATCTTCCTTAATTGACTTTGTCGGATCCATAAGTCGATAAGTTCTTTCTCTAAGTAAGTTGGTTGTTTTAAAGTTGTCATTCTTGTGTTAAATTATTTTAAAGGTAAATATTATCATCACAATTCTTAAACAAGTTGAAATTCCCCATAGAAAAATGCAAAAGATAAGCGCTCAGTTACACCTTTTAACAAGGATACCATTATCAAGCTATACAGTCGCTCCCAGAGATCCCTCCCTGTTACTGATCGTCAGTGAAGTATTGAGCGAAGACAGCTGTTGATGAAAGTCTGTAGTCTGTTTGAAGTGCCCTTCGTGACGCGCTCTGGTCTGTATAGTAGCACTGACTTTACAAAGGAGTTGAAAATCCAGATCTTATTTTTCATGGTAAGTGCTGCTAATCTTCGCACGAACTTGAAAGTAATGAAAGCTTGCCTTGCTTCCCCGATCCCCGCTTTGATATCCTCGTCAGTTCCATCCACCTGTAGTTGAAACGATGCTCTCCAGTTCGATAGGTAAAATAGGGTGCTTCTTTCAGATTTCTCCTATTTATGCTGATTGTTGTTGGCCAGGATACTTCATCACCCCTGTTTTTTGTATCTTCACCTGAAGGTCTGTTCTTGATGCTGCTTCTGTCAACTTGTTGCTTTTCGCTTGCATATCTTCCAGTTTGTGAGAAATCAGATAAACATGATCGACGAAGTCCAGATCCTCCAACTTTTTTGTGTGAGTCCATTTTATGCCTGTCTACCTTGTTGCCCGGCCCGCTGTCTATCTGTCGCATTGTCCAGTCTACCGCAATGAGGAAAATCATTGGAGAAAGTAGGCAGCCAGCCAGCTTGCCTTACTCCCATCTTCACTTCGAATGATTCCGTGAGTTTCCCGTCGTGGATTACTTGGCATGCAGCATTGTCGCACAACTGTTGAATGAGGGGTATAAATGTTGGTTGCACGCCGCATAACTCAGCTAAAATTGGAAGAGAATCAAGTTGCAAAGACTAATAATAAGGAGTGGAATTGTAATAGTGAGGGAGAAAGAGAAGTAGTGTAGTTACAAAACAGAAGAAGAAGAAGAAATATCTGGTGTTCAGAGTGACCAGATCTATGGTTTGCTAAGTGGCTAAATAAACTAACAATAAATCTAAACGATGAATATTCTTTTCAATAATTTCTCCTCTTCAGGTTCTAATCATCATGAAACAATTAAAATATTTATCATTATAATAATGACCAGTTATATTGCGGATACATTTTTACGTAGAATAACAGATTGGTAGCTGTATTGGGTAACCTCGCTTAGTTAACTAACTTGATAGTTTTCTAGCCAATCCCAAGCTTGAGTAAAGGGGGAAGGTCGTGCATGAGGCTAGAAACCCTTCACGACCAAACCTATCAAGTTGTTTGCGAAACTTCAATGTACAGAAAATATATTAAAAATACAAATATATTAAAGACACAAACCTATGACTTGCTTTGTTATTAATAACATAATTTTAGGCTCTTTTATTTCTCTCTTATTCTGTATTCTATAGCGAACTCTTTCTCAAACATACTTAGCTACCTAAATTATTAACATTGGCTTACTTTTTGTAATTCATACTCTATTCCTTCTTTTTGTGTATCTACTGGTTCCGACTATATTAGCACTATGAGTAGTACAAAATTGTCCTGTCATTAACCATCATGTAATTATTAGTTTTGTGGTTGTTTTTTCTAATTTTCTCTACTTTTCGGCAATATTAAACTGACAATCATTGGTTGTGAACGCCATTATCACCACCTTAAAAAATTTTGTATTATTCAGCATTACTCACACTACCACTACAAACACTGCATTAGACCTGAACAAAAAACAAAACAACAACTCTGAAATGTTATTTTATGATTGTTTAGAGTTGTTCCAATCAAATTAACTGACCATCTTGGAGATAAACATTCTTAAATATCATTTCATAACTTCTTGTATGGCTATAGCTTTACTGACACCATGCATAATCATATCATAGCTTCCACTACCCAAAACTGAGATATTATTATATGCTGTTTATTTTTCCTTTCTACTTCTTGGTATTTTTTCGTATTTTTTGATAATGATTTTGTGTTTTTCCTGTTTTCTGGCTGTTAGTGTCTTTATATTTATTTTTTTGAAATACTCCTTTTAAATGTCTGATAATATTAGATGCAAATATTGTAGATATATGCTGAAAATTCCACACTATACCACTAGTACTGTTTCTGGAATAAAGCAAATTATTATCATTATCATCATTATCATTATCAGAGAGTAATCTCATTCTTCGCTCGAATTGGAGAGGTGAAATGACACAGTGGGCTGGTGAAAGCCAACATTAGGGAAGCCAGTCAGTCTGTCGGTGTCTTCTCTCGATAAAAGCAAGAATAAGAGTGAGGATGTAAGATGTCAAAGTCAGAATCGGAAACGCAAGATGCACCTTCATCAAGCCGAAACCAGTTTGAAAATCTTCTGCACTCAGCCAAACAGAAACAACAAGATTCGGATTTTTAACACCAATGTGTAGTCGGACACCGCTTCTCTACGGGTCAGAAACTTGGCCAGTGTGTCACGGAAAGGATTTCCAACAGGTTGCAGACTTTCACCAAAAGCTGTCCACTTCGCTGGTTGGCACCGTACTCAATATCAAATGGCCAGCCTGCTGGTTAAAAAAAATAAGTAACAAGTAACTGTGGAAAAAACCAACAGGTGATGGCCGACCGCTCAACAAATATATAGGAGGAAGTGGAGATGGATCGGCCATATTTCACTAAGGAGACCATTGAACGACATCGTGCTCAATGCAGGTCACTTCTCGAGTGGAATCCTAAAGGGAAGCGACGAGTGTTTCGTCGGTGCTAGGGTGACATGGAGGAGATCATGTGAGGAAGAGATGAGAGATTGTGGGCAATCGTGGTCCAAGCTGAAGGGGACGGCAGAGGATAGGACAAAGTGGAGATGTGTTGTTGAAGCCCTATGTTACACTTGGAACTCAAGGGAATAATACTAATAATTTATAGTGAGTGACAAAATAAGCAGCATTTGTGTGACAAATCTTCTGGGCTGAATTCAATTACAAAATATTGTGAAATGCGAGCAAATGATAATGGTGATTAGTCATCATAGACTTGTAGAATGTTGGATAGGGAAAACTGACAAGTCAATTCAAGGTTATTAAAGGTGTCAAGTGAGTGGCTAGTACAAAAGTGGTATGCATTAAAGAGGAGATAGTAAGATTACGAGGAATAGTTCGTCATGAAATAACCAATATGTGAGATGAAACAGGTGGAGACATATATTAAGAAAAAAGATAATATCACTAATAATAAGTCCGAGTAGTATAAATGCGAAATTCGACAATATTGCAAGAATGTTGGAATGAACGGTAAGGACGATAAAAAATAATAATAATTGTAATAAGCTAGGCAAAAGGAAGCAAAAGAGGTAGGGGAAGAAGCACTCTTGTCCGCAGTAGGAACAGTGTCTGAACGTGCTCCTTTTGAATGTAAAGTTTCAGTTTATTCGATCCTGTTACAACAGCTCTAGTTATACATGTAGAAGACGTAGGTAAACTGTGCGTGTTGACGACTTAGGCATATGGTATATAAACCGAAGCTAAGTTAACGTTGATGCGAAGTCCTATATCCACCAAGTGCATTTAATTTAACCCTTACTGAACCAAACTGATATATCTTCTCAAATATGTAGACGAACCTCACTAATAGTAACCCCAGGATAACTTGAACCACAGGAAGAGCTGAAACGGTACATGCATGTGGAAGAGCTAAGACTATGTGAAATGACTTTCAATTCATGTATAATCCCCATCCAGGCATTAATGAAAACAAAACACGTAGATCAGCGAAGAGTCTCTTTTCGGAGAATTCATTTTCTTAGCTGTACAATCGCAAATATATATGTGTTATTGTGTATGTATGTGTACAATAAGTTTATCAAACAAAAATACAATTGGTTATAGTTATTTAAACTAAACAGGTGAAGATTGGTTATTGGAGTTACGTAATACAAAATCAGTCAAGAAAATTAGGTGTTAGTGAAATTAGGGTAGTAACAAAGGTGATGAGTTGTCACAAACAGTTGTTAAAAGAAGTTATGTAATAATATGAATAGTTTGATGAGTGAGTTTTACTCAGGATGCACATAGGAACAAAGTAGATAATACGAAATTACGTAAGAGTTCTAAATGAATACAAGAATTATAAGCAATTAAAGAACAGGCAAAGAAACAAAATGAAGTCATCAAAATAAAAAAAAAAATCAAATCAAAAAAGTTGTTACCAAGACAGTAGAAGTGGTTGAGTAATCCTCTTTTGTATGCACAGCTCCGGTTTTTCTATGTGAATGGCCAGAGCTTCAGCGATACAAAGAAGGCGAAACCGTATTGCCTTTGATAGGTTGTTCTTGACTCTGTAGATTACTTTGAAGGAGGAGGCGTTTGTTGAAATGGAATGATCAGTGTTAACCAGATGTTCAATTATCGCACTCCTTATTGCACCACTATTGCCTTTTCGCAACCATGCATCCTGAGTAAAACTCACTCATCAAACTATTCATATATTATTACATAACTTCTTTTAACAACTGTTTGTGACAACTCATCACCTTTGTTACTACCCTAATTTCACTAACACCTAATTTTCTTGACTGATTTTGTATTACGTAACTCCAATTACCAATCTTCACTTGTTTAGTTAAAATAACTATAACCAATTGCAATTTTGTTTCATAAACTTAATGTACACATACATACAAAATAACACATATATTTGCGATTGTACAGCTAAGAAAATGAATTCGCCGAAAAGAGACTCTTTGCTGATCTACGTGTTTTGTTTTCATAAATGACTTTCAGTTTCCTGGGTTAACACCGGATGACTACTGAGGGATAGGAACAGATGTACACAGTCGAAAGTCTTTATCTCTTTAGCTAGACGGTCGGATAGAGAATAAATGTTTTCCATATGCAGAGCTCGGGATTTAGCATATGAATTGCCATCACTTCTCTGATTTGAAGAAGTTTGATTCGAACCGCATTAGCGAGGTTTCCCCGCATTCTCTAGATGGCATTAAATTGTCTGATGGTGTCCACAGTCGGCCAGCTATTTCAGAATAAAGCTGTGGGGGTATCGCCTTTCTGCATTATGAAACCATGAGGGTAAGTATTCTTCAACACATGGAATACGTTTGTTCTCTATCCCACCATTTAACTAGAGAGATAAAGAAGACGTTTTACTGTGTACATCTGTTCCTTTGCTTCAGTAGTTATACAGTTTTGGCTCCTCGAAATGCATATACCATTTCAGTTGTTCCTGTATCTCAACTTATATATGGGGTACTATTAGTCAGGTTCGTCCACAGATTTGAGAAGATATACAAAGTTGATTCAGTGAAGGCGAAATTAATTGCATAAAACTTTCAGTTTCATCACACTTGGTGGATACAACATTGGATACAGGACATCGTATTGACGCTGACTTAGTCTTCAGGATTATACGCCGTAAAACATCTTGCCTTATTCACCTCAGAATGAAAGTTTTTTTTAGACTTCTAAACCATGTTTCAGTGAATCCCCGACCGAAAGCTGCTACCTTGACGTGGTGGTTGGGCTTGAACACCGCAATGACCCAACAAGCTATACTGGCTGAGACTTATGTCGCTTGAGGTCCTACCATGCCAGAAAGGTTGTTTGGATAGCGGTTAGACAAAAAGCAGTTACCCAACCTAATGCTATGACTCAAAGTAAATCACAAAATATCATGCCGGATCGGTCGGGGCCCGGATTAACAACGACCGCGCTTCCTGCTGCCGTGTCACAGGGCAGAAGTGATAAATATGCTACTGAGACACACCAAATGAATAAGAACAAACAAAATCAGGCCGCGTGTGACCGGCCTCAAGCAGTTGTCCCCTGGGCTCTGCGGTCACGCAACCAACTTCCACGGTGTGGGCAGCCGGGAAGTAACAATCGCCCTCACAATCCAATCCAGCAGCTGAAATTACTTTCTAATTAATTCTTATGCACTGGTGCACACTTCTGTAATGCAACACTGTTGTGATGGAATTATTCTGCCCTTTTGATAACTATGATACTTGTTTATGCAAAGTCACATTTTAACATACTCCAACTATGCGTACAAATATTTGCGTAAACAAATGAGTGAATTTTGACAAAACAATATTATCATAATAATAATAATAACACCTCATTATTTTGTCTGAATTGCTTAATACTGTTTGTCTGCAAAACATATTCTCAACTATCCGATGAAAAATAATAATATAGACCTAGTGGGTGAAAACCGTATCAAAAACGGATCATACCCATTCACATACAATTAGTTCCACTGGTAAAATAAATTAACGAAATAAAACAACAGAAAAACCTTTTCAGACTTCAGGATTCATGGGGATTTTGGATGAATATCAATGATCAGATTTTCTTCAAGAGCCAATGTCAGTCAGAGAGATCACTGAAAATCAGGAAGCACTGAAAATTGAGCTGTTTCGTCCTATTTTAGGACTCCTCATCAGTTCAAACTCAAAATTTCGTCAGGGATTTAACTCAGGACCTTCAGGTCACGACGCCAAGCTCGTTGACGATTCAGCCAGCTCACTGATGGTTACTGACAGAGTTTCTGAAGCTTTAGCTTGGATTTGTGACTAGTTGAATCCACCATGTTAAGGGCGAATGGGTTCTCATCTAAGTCATTATTTAGGGTCAGTGTTACGTTGCGAAGTGGGGTCGTGGTTTCGCGATGTTGATGAGTCCAAAAATAGGACGAAACAGGTCGCTTTCTAGTGTTCGTGATGGAAATCTAACAATAAGAAACAGCTTTTGCAGGATATGGTGAATTCATCTTATTCTAAAGCCTTTCACTCTATCATTTATTGGAAACATAAATAGTGAAATATGTATAAGTATTCACATCGACAATATGATAAATAGGTGATTTGATAGGCGTTAGTTAAGCATCGTTTATTGCGAAAGTAGACTGAAATACCCAACCGATTTGGCGATAGAATGAAAAAAATGGAATAAAGTTGACTGTATTTTTGATTGCACACTAGTCAGTAACTAGTGTAATGTGTCTAGTCCTATCTTCGCTGCAGACTGAATTCTACCAGTCATGTTTGCAATGTGGCCACCATGCTAGGTGGCTCACCATTACGGTGCACTGTGAATTGTTGCAAGCACGAAACCTAGGTCCAAGGCTTCCTGTGGCCGATTGCCTCCAACCATCAAATACCAACAATTCACAGTACACCGTAATGGCGAGCCACCTAGCATGGTGGCCACATTGCAAACATGACTGATAGAATTCAGTCTGCACCGAAGATAGGACTAGACACATTACACTAGTTACTGACTAGTGTGCAATCAAAAATATCCAACACAGTCCTACAGGAGGTCAGTCACGAGCCTGAATAGCTCAGTGGTAACGTCTCTGACTGCAGCACTGGGTGACGTGGGTTCGAATCTCAGAAGGGACATCAGTTCCTTCAAGGTTGCAGATATGCGTGCTGATGAGTGCCAACTAGCACGAAACCTAGGTCCAAGGCTTCCTGTAGCCGATTGCCTCCAACCATCTAATTCCCAACGAAGTTTTTTTGAAGGGACACGATGAAAAAGTCAGTAGTTGCCAGTATGTGCATCTGCTCATGATTTATGCCTAATGTCAAACTTATTTGAAAATCTGCAGTCAAAAACCGACATACTGGCAGACAAGCTGGTGAAAACATGACTTCAAGTGAACATGTAGAAGGCAGAAGTCATGATGACACCGAATGAACGAGAACGACCACCAAGCAAAATCAGTGGGAGAAATGTAAAGGAGGTTTATGAACGTTATTAACCAAGACAGAAAGATAGAGTAGCAAAGGATTTGTCACTAGGTCCATTACTCGCTTATTGGTTCAGTCTAACAGCCTCCAACCAACCATCCTTGAGTTGGAAGTTTACAAACGGTACGTAGGTGATATCTTCATTGCAATCAGTAAAAATACTCAGCTAAGTTAAGCCCCTGAAGTCGTTACAGACGCTCATTGGCTATGTGAATATAAAGCCAGAAGGTAAATTGCCCTTCATTGATGTACAGCCTTCAACACTGACAGACAGAACTCCACAAAGATGAATTTACTACAAACCAAAATGGAATGGACAGCTGACAAACTTTTGCAGTTTATTTGCAATCAGCAGAAGGAGAAACTCGAAAACCTCTCCTGCAATAAGAATCTATCGCAATTGCACCGAAGGTACACCAAACAAGGAAACTAGAATCTTTCGGAAACATTATAATCAGAGGTGGATATCCAAGCTCTTTCATCAACAAACACCTAAAGAGAAAGACAAATGCTTCCAGAGATGTGCTGAAGGAATAACTGATCGTATATTTGAAATCGAAGAAGTATACATTTACCGAAGTTCTCCCAAGTCATCTGTTAAGAGCAGTTCCAGAAGCGTTCTTTTCTGCATCTGTTAGTCACACGTTCTCCACACAAACACCAAAGACAAGAACCTGGTACTGTCAACTACCATGTGCATTTAACATTTCAGTAGCTCTTATGGAATTAAGTACAAATAGCGTGCCAGCAGGATGAGCCCATGAACGTTTGCCAGCGTGTTTATTGAAAGGAGAACGTCAAACAGTCAAGAAAAATAATTCTGAAGTATATGGTTATCTCTGGTCATATACTGTCTGCTGAGACTTCATTCAGAGACATTCAACAAGTAAGATTAAGTCCATCAGAACGACTTCACTTACATCTTCTTGATGCAGCCCAATTTGTAGCAATCAAAAAGAAAAAAGAGGAACTCTGTGGTCAGAAACGTTTCATCAACCCGGCTTTGTCATCAAGGCCTTAGTGTCAGCTTTATTATCCTGGTAAACCCTATGCAGTCCTTTTTAGTTTTTCAAAATTTTTTAATTTTTGTAACTCATTTTAAACACTTAGTTCTCCTGTCTCCTATAAATTAGTACCAAATGATTATTAGTCACCTAACTAATTAGTTGTCAACACTCTCGATTACGTAAGATTATTCGCTACCTGTCATATATTACTAATTTTCATAAACTTCAGTATACTTTGTCACTGCGTTATAATAACGTATGACCTTTCTTGTCAAATAGCATAGTGTGCATCAACCGCTAAATAACTGTGTGATTTTGAGGCGTAGTTGTGAAATGAGACCTCTCTGCTGGTCATTATGTTCTTAAATACCTCTAACTTTGTTCTACCTAGTCACTGTTGGAAGAAGACTTCACATTTCAACTGAGCTGTCATTGAATTCGTAGCTCATTCCGTCAACATGCTTATTTTAGTTTCCCCAAACGTTTACACTTGGAGGATCTAGACTTCGCCGATGATATATGTCTGATTTCCCACAAACTGGAAGATATGCAAGCGAAAAGCAACAAGTTGGCAGAAGAAGCATCCAGAGAAGATAGGACTTCAGGTGAACATAGAGAAAACAGAGGTGATGAAGATTCCTGGGCAACAACAACAACAACAACAGACAACAATCAGCATAAATGGAAGGAACCTGAAAGAAACAACCTCCTTTACCTACCTACCACTGGGAAGCATCGTTTCAACTACAGGCCGACGGAACTGACGAGGATATCAAAAAAAGAATCGGAAAAGCAAGATAAGCTTTCACTACTCTCAAGTCTGTGTGGAGGTCAACAGCACTCATCATCAAAAATAACATCCGTATTTTCAACTCCAATGTGAAGTCAGTGCTATTTACTATACGGATCAGAGACTTGGCCAGCGCGTCATAAAGAGCATCTCAAACAAACTACAGACCTTCATTAACAGTTGTCTTCGCTCAATACTCAAGATCAGATAGCAGCAGGGATCTCTGGCAATGAGCGAACCAACACAGCAGGAACAACCGATTGTGAAACAAATAGGCAGGAAGAAATGGAGATGGGTTGGCCATACTCTGAGGAAACAAACCATGAAGTGACATCACTAGACAAGCCATCGCTCGAGTGGAACCAGAAAGGGAAGCGGCGAGTTGGTCGTCAGTGCAAGGGTGACTTGGAGGAGATCATGTGAAGAGGAGACGAAAACGTGTGGGCAGACTTGGAGCCAGGTGAAGACTCTAGCAGAGAACCGAACGCAATGGAGACGCAGGGCTGAAGCCCTATGTTCCTCTAGGAATTAAAGGAAACAATAATAATGACAATAAGCGTTTACGCAAAGCTCTACTGATAAGAAATAGTAAAAAGGTATTCAAATGATAGGATTTATGGAAAATTGACAAATTTAGAATTCAGAGGTCAGAGAATTCCACCGCAAGTATCATCTGAATGTTCGACGAGCTTTGCCTTGTAACTTGAAAGTCTCACATTCGATTCACTGAAGTCGGGTCATGCATGGGTGAGCTCTGTTGAGAAGTCAGTGCTGAAATAGGATGAAACAGCCGGTTATTTTAAAGCTCCCTGATCTCCAGTGATTTCGCGAACTCTATTCTGGTTAGTTTAAGAGATATCAGCTATTGAAATCCTGCCGCGAGTAAATACTGCGTTGAATTCCCTGAATGAAAACTTCTCAAATTATTATAATGAAATAAAAATAGAAAGTTCAATAACAAATACATCACTAAGCATAGATCAAGTGGCCACATTGCAAACATGACTGATAGAATTCAGTCTGCACCGAAGATAGGACTGGACACATTACACTAGTTACTGACTAGTGTGCAATCAAAAATAGATCAAGTTTTCTCGTTTCTATAAAATTTTAAATCAAATATTCTAGAATTTTACTTCTCGCCAATAAAGGGCATAATTGTTTGCTTGCTAGTTACAAATTTTTGTTTTACCACATCAGTATAATACATCTATGAAAGTCTAAATAAAAAAGAATTGTATTTCTGTCAGATACCTCATTTACATAATTTAAATGGAAGCATGACATTTTATATATGAGGGAATAATTGAAGGCTGAATTAGTTAGTACACATTGTCTTGTAGACCTCTTTCATTTTTTCTTTTATGTGGAAGGAACAATAGATTACACTGATGTTCAACTTATGTCAGACTAATTTTGAATTTAGTGAAATTACTTTTCAACGAGAGAGAAAAGTGAAATGAAGTGTGTCTGATTTAGAGGGAAAAAAATACTCCATTCAGACAACAAACTTCAATGTTCTACCACTTTGCTGGAGTTTTAAGTTTTCTGAAAAATTTTACATACATATTTATCTGGTGCGTTGGTGGTTCATTGGGATAACACTCACCAATCACGCCTCACGTGTTCAGAGGATTGATTCTCAGCCGACACACTCCTAAACATCATAAACATCGCCTCAGAGATACATTTCACTTCATTGACTCAGTGAAGGAGGTCAACGTGTCTGAAAGACAAATGATCTCACTAGATGTCGTCTCTCTATTCACAAGCATCCCCCTAACTGAAACAATATGCTTCATTTGTAATTACATCGAAACCAACAACCTAGAAGTTCCTCTCCCAATAAACTACCTGAAGGAACTTCTTCTCAGATGTACGTTCAATATCCAGTTCAAATTCAATGAAAAGTTCTATGTACAGAAAGACGGGGTAGCTATGGGGCCTCCTCTCGGTTCACTCCTAGCCGACTGATTCATGGCGAGTCTGGAAAACAACATCCTCAATCCCTTGATAAGTCAACTGCACTTATACAAGAGATACGTAGATGATACGTTTATAATCTGTGATGAAAATTGTGATTTAGATTCTCTCCTCAAAACCTTCAACGCAGAGCATCCATCAATAAGTTTCACCTTAGAAAGAGAATCGAACAAGGCATTTCCATTCCTTGATGTACTACTCACCAGAAGACACGACTGTACGATCCAAAGATCAATATACCGCAAGCCAACATGGACTGGACAGTTTATCAACTTCCAGAGCTTTGTCCCACTAATCCGAAAGAGAAACCTGGTACGTACGTTGTGCTCAAGGATTAGAAAAATCTGCTCGGAAGACATGGTAGAGAAAGAATTAGATTTATTACGTGAAACCCTACTAGAGAATGGGTATCCACCAAGATTTATTGACAAAAACATGAAGGAGAAGCCTCCGGTGTCAAACATCGCAACGGTTCCTAAGAAGACTCTCTTCATGAACCTAGAATTCAAAGGTGATGTCGCAGCGGAAATTCTCAGAAACCGCCTTTCTAAATGTCTGAAGAAGACATTTCCAACAGCCACTCTACGTATCACATTCCCCTGCAGACAGTTAATCCAGTCTAACGCTAAGGACAAGATACCGGTTTTGGCCACCTCAGTGTGTATTTATCAATTTACAAGCTCGTGTGGAGCAAAGTATATCGGCCGTACGCAACGTCAAGTCCAAAAACGTATTCTGGAACACTGCCCAGCTTGGTTGGCCAGAGGAGAAAAGAAGAATAGCAACAGCTCGATCCTCGAACACCTTGTCGCCTCTGGACATCGAGCACCCCCACATGAATGCTTCACAGTGTTACACAGAGTCCCTCAATATCGTACAAAGGGACTTCGGATTCGCCATCTGTACATAGCTGAAGCATTAGCTATTCGAGATCTGAAACCGGACCTCTGCATACAAAAGCGATACATACATTCTCTTGCCTTACCATGGCCAGAGTAAAGTTCTTATCACAATTTTGCTTCTTTCTTTTATTATGTAAGTTCACTTTATTACTATTATTATTTTATTTTATTAATACTTTTTTATTATCATTATTGTCCCCATCATCCACATTTTATTACCACTCTATTACTGTTTATTAATAACATTGCTTTTTCATACAGATTTTATACAAAAACACTTTATCGTCTTTCCACTAGTTCCTGTCCATTTTACACGAGATTATTGATTATTCACTATCTCACACTTATTACGTCATGCCAACTTCTGTCTCCTTTCTAACTTACAATTAGTCATCCCTTCTTACACCTTAAATTATATAATACAATTTTCCAAGGACAAAATTTACCAGTATCTGATTGGCCTAAAGATTTCTTTGTTAATTATAATTACGATTGTACAGCTCATGAAAATGAATCGTCGAAAAGAAAATTTTCTTCGCTGTTTACGCCTTTTTCTTATGACTCAATATGGGAATATTTCGTTCATCGTTTAATTGTTATAAAGACCAGTCTGGAGCAAACATTGGACGGGTGGCTAGATAACCCACTTCATAGAAGATAATAGCACCACCGTTACTGAATCTTTGAATTTCAAGAGACTTCAAGGCTTATTCTCCAGTTGGAGTGCAAAGGAATTACGTATATTTATGTTTGTGGTTTCTCCTTGATATATTTAGGCTGTATTGATCAGTTTCAGTTTGATATATGAGCTGCTGGATAGTACAAGGATCACTTGTTCAGTGATTTTTAACCGACCTTCAGACCATGTGCATGGTCTGCGAGCGATCCAACCGTTGTGCCACTGATGCACACATAAAGGGAGGACTGTGCGACTTCCCCACTGATAAAACTACACGCTCGAGCGCACCCGATTAAGGTCTGCCACGAGTTTCAACAGACAGAGAGAGGTACAATGGTGAGCCTTCACCCGGGGTCAGAGCATTCTTGATCACCCTGAACCCGGTGCTAGGTAAGTTTTATACTGAATAATTATTGTAAACAAACATATAGCGACCAGACTGCTATAATGTTGTGTATTGTATTAAAAATGCTATATATATATATATATATATATATATATATATGTACGAAAATTGTAAGTAATAATAAGGTTAGCAGCTAAGATTGTCAGTTAATTGAGGTAGTTTCACCATAAATTACAAACAGGAGATAATAAAAGGGCCAGTTATTTAGCTGATAACATGGTAATTCATGAGTTTTACGCCTTACATTGTCTCTGTTTCATAGAACACGGGCTAGCAAAATATGGTGTCGTTGAGTTCCTATACTTGGTAGTACGAGCATATAATCTTCTTTACTGACTTCTGGTTCTACCAAATAACAAAGAAGAGGGGAATTGAGAATAGAGGGGGTGTTAAAGGTCAGACACATTATAGATTTAAAGCATTTCTGGGATGAGTTCAGATGTCTATCAACTAATGTAGTAACAAGCTGGCTAAGCTGCACACCACTTGGCCTACTGACAACCTTTAATACCTTTTTTCAGTAGCCCAGAGAAGACTAAGAGTGGGGAGCAGTAAAAAACAGTGAATAAGATACAAGAGTTAACAAATTGTAAACGTAGAGGTTGAGTGATCCCAGATTGTCTTAGCTTCCTAATATAGAAGCTTAGACGGAATATTTTCTTCGAGATCGAAAAAATATGGAACGGTCAATTAAGGTCAAAGGATAGAACTGCACCAAAGAATTTTGTGTGAGACCTAGTTTCTGTTACAGTCCCCTCTATGCTAAAAGCATCCTGTATGCTAATCAGTCCTTGTGGGTTACTTTCACGTCTAAAAGAAAAATCAATAGTCTAGCATTTTGAGGGACTTAAAATAGGACCATTTAGCTTAGACCATTGACTGATGCTCAAAAAAAGCTATTAAGTTTGCAACAGTCTGATTAGTACCTAACAGGAAGTGAGACGGTCAGATCGTCAGCGTTTCTGACGAAGTCGATTTCATTAGAAAGAGGTAAATCACGTAAGAAGAAAGAAAACAGAAAAGCAGAGAGAACAGCACTCTGAGGAGCACCAGCTTTAGTAAGCAAGACAGAAGAAGATTCACCCTTATATACAGTATACCATATTCTATTTGAATAATAAGAATGCAACCACTTAATAGCCCAGGACTCGGTTTGCATAGGAGAAAGCTTATTTAACAAAAGGCATCTAGGTACGGAGTCAGAAGCAGATGCGTAGTTGAGGAAGGTACAACGTACATATTTGGCCCCTTTTTCTAAGAAGGAGACAATGTCATGATGTGATACAGAGGTAGAATCTAAAGCGCTTCTGTCCTGCTTATAAACAAACTGTTGGGGATCAGTCAAACTTTTTAAAGGGGGTACAAAGTTGAGTAAGAGTAATTTCTCCATTAATTTTACAAAAAGAAGAGGTTTAAATTTAACATTATTATCAGAACCTGATTTGGGTATCGGGATGATTTTAATGTCTTTCCTCGCAGCAGGTAGAATTTTACTGGGAAAGGAAGTATTCAATATGTTTGTAAGTGGGTGCCAAAAGATATCAGCACGTCTCCTGAGGACAACAGCAGGTACACCGTCAGGAACTAGGCTCTAGGAAGGCTTTAGAGATTTCAGAAATTTGAGAACATCATTGATGCTAAAACCATGAAAGTCACTGATCTTGTTATTTGTTATATTGTGGACAAAAGCATCTTTAGTAGAGCGAATGAAGGATTTGTTGAGAGTATTTACATCAACTCGGGGGACGGTGTTAATACATTACCTATCACAACCTATAATTTCACTAAAAAGTTTCCACATGTTTCCTGGAGTTTAACAAGACTAGAGTCTTTGGTTATGAATGGTGTTCAACCTTTGGATTTCTGATTTAATCAGGATGTTTATCCTTTTAAGACCAGATTTTTCCTTTAGACTTGTACAGCCGCTCTTTTTCTCTTCTTGGCTCTTTAGGATGAGGAGAAAAGATATGGCTCAGATTGTTTTAGCAATTTTAACAATGCACTTTTACTCGTAAAAGAACACCAGAGATAGTGCTTAGATTTGCAAGGATTATGTTAAGAATAATCTCGGTTTCCAAAGGAAGCTATGGTGATATTATCACCGTAGACTGGGAAAATTGTGAATTCATTTGCAAAACGGCAGACTAATTTCCAAATTTTCAATCTGATAAGTCGTAAGACCGCCAAAATATAGTAAGACCTATATTTATAAGATAAATTAAACTTCTAATGTTGCTTAAGAAGCTGGTCGCCTGATGAGTACCTTAGGTTTATTATTTTATGCCGCCAATCCGTTTATCTCATTCACAAGATATTTACATTAGAGTACGGTTACATGTGACTAACCCATAAAATACTTTGTGGATTCAGCGTCTTAGTAAACGAATTTGATCTTCCTGAATTATTAATTTATTATTATAAGAAGCCTTCTGAGGAGAAGTGTTATTTTACCATCAGTCTAAATTGTGTTTTTCGAAATTCCGACCACCTGAAAAGTTCAGTACTCTCACCACTGAGTTAATTCATTTCATAAAAGACTGATTATTGAGTGAAGAATATAGTTTTAGCCAACTTCATCGCCAGGTTCTGCAGCTACAGGTTTGATCGTGAGCTGATATTAGTTGAAGAACTATTGGAAAACCGGAGAAGTCATAACCAGTAGGTAGTGTCCACCAAGTCTACCAAGAACCATCACTCTCCTATGATATTGGCTGGTGACTGTGCCGTATATATTGCGAATCGACGGGAGTTGGAACTAATGGGTTCCATTGACTGAATGATCTTGTAAACGGAAGTTCCTGGATTCAAACCTCAGTGGGTGCTTACTGTCAAAGGGTTCCAAACTAGGACGAAACAGCTGTTCAGTACTTAATTTAATTTTAGATTTTCCCGTGGATTGATCTGACAGGAAGTGCTTGCTTGGTCTCAGAGTGACATGTCGGCATCTTGTGCAGATGCTGTGAAAATGTCTGAGGATGTAATTAGAAGTTAATCGGTGGATGGTGACTAGCAGTAGAATTCTGAATGCGCAGGAGTGTACCTGAGGAGTGTGGGTACATCTAGGTAACAAATCCCAAGTAGAGGATGAAATGTGCGTTATCCTGGATTCCACTGCTAGCCACCGTCCATCAGTTAGCAGTTAAGTACTCCTAGGTTTCCCAAGGTTCCCAGACTGAGCATCTTTAATCAATTAATGAATTTCATTTGCAATTTCTTATCACTGAATAATTTTCAGATTGAGATAAAATGGAGGAGATTTCTAGCTCAGGTGGACGATATCGAGGTAGTTGTATGTTTCTAAGCTGAATGATTAAGTTGAGAAGCTCTCATTATCTTCCAGCGCCGTATCACTTAGCGCCAATCACCATCAACGGGAGGGATTTGGAAGAGGTTACTTCATTCACTTATCTAGGGAGCATTGTCTGAACTAAATGATGTCAAATCGAGAATCGGGAAGGCGAGAAACACATTCATTCATCAACCTGAAACCAATCTGGAAATCTTCATCACTCAGCATCAACAACAAAATTCGAATTTTCAGTACAAATGTCAAGTCACTTCTTCTATACGGATCAGGAACTTGGCGAGTCACAAAGAATATTTCCAACAGCCTGTTGTAGACCTTTATCAACAACTGTCTTCGTTCTTTACTGAAGATCAGATGGCCGTAAAGAATCACCAACAAGAAACTATGGGAACAAGCAAAACAAGAACCAATAGCCCAACAAATATGCAGGAGAAAGTGGAGATGGATTGGACACTCGCTGAGGAGGCCGCTGGGTGACATCGCGCGTCAGGCCAACGCTCGAGTGGAACTCGAAAGGGAAGCGGTGAGTGGGACGTCCAAGAGTGACATGGAGGAGATCTTGTGAAGAGGAGCTGAAACAGTATGGGTTAACATGGATGCAGGTGAAAAGTACAGCAGAAGACAGAAGCAAGTGGGGACGTGCAGTTGAAGCCCTATGTTCCACTAGGAACCCAAGGGAACAATAATAATAGCATTAATGGACGGCCATTTTACCCTTGCTTGTGGCTCATCAGTGATATGTACCTATGCATCCACCAGGAGTTGAATACAGGATATTCAAATTTCTGAGTAAGTGAATGGTCAGCTGGTCCATCTTACCATCTGTAGGAAGACCCTGGCTGGATTAAATGCCCAGTGAACTCATGATTAGATAATACTGAGAAAAACTTAATCCATCCAGTACCCTCCTGCCATCAGTGGTTCTTTAACTGATAACAGTTTATTATCTAACTTAATGTTCTTAAACTGTGTTTATCTACATCAAGTAAATATGTCTACAGAAGCAAGTTGGAGAGAAACTACTGATGAAGAGATTTTATCATTTTGATTGGCATCCCTTTTTAAGATTCAAAGAATCAAGGCTTTTTCTAATTAATCAATTCAATAATCTTTTTAAAAAATGCCTTCTAACTTAGCGTTAAAAAAAACGTTTGGTGAATAATGTACTGTTACCTCAGAAGTGTAATGGACGGAATGGCTGTTAGGGCAAACCACATTTATGATTATTATTATTATTATTATGAAAACTTTTCACAGTCTTGGTGTTTTTTTTGGAGCACAAAATTCAGAACACTCCTTTTTTTAATGGTTCATAAAATGGAGGAAAAAATAGATAAAATTAAGTTTATTTCCTTTAAGGATGTTTAGAAATAAATATATTAAATCTGATTTCTTTTTCTGCTAGCCATTCATTACAGTATACACTGTACGAATTACTACCACCGAAGATTTTATACTGCTGTGTTAAATAAAAAGGAATTTCAAGCAGACTTCATTCCTTATGTTCAGAGTGGAATACAGGGCTACAGTGTCGTCATTTTGGCTCCACTGGCTGCTCAATCATCACAACTCCTCACCTACTAGATTTCTTCTGTAATCAGTCATCAGGACTCTTCATTTCAAGAAGGGATGATGACAGTGGTGTGTGTAAGACTTCAAGAACTCAGTCGGATGTTATGTCTTCTTGTGTTGGAAGAAAAACGTTAGGATAGCGACAAGTGAACTTTTAGAATCCAATAAGAATATAATAACCGTCTACCCTTAAAATCGTAGACCAATAATTAGTTATCTCCGGAGATTCTTTTCTTTCGCCGAAGACATTGGCTAGCGGTTGAGCTATATCGTGAATTGGCAGAAGTTAGACTTCAAGGGCCATTGTGTCGGTTCCCAGTGGCTTAATGCTATAAGACCTCGCCTTGTAACCAGAAGGTCCTCGGTTTGAACCCTGGTGTGTGCGTACTGATGAAGAGCCTCAAACTAGGACGAAACAGCTGTCCAGTACTCCCAGTTGGTTTTCCAATGGTTCTCTAACCAATGTCAGCTCATGATAAAATCCTGTAACTAATTCTTTTCTTTGTTGGCTGATAAACTCGATTAGTGGAACTTGTTTGAGACAATCAAAAGTGGAAAAATACCCACCTCATGTTACCTTCAACTGTTTCTACAAATTTACGTGTACATGCCAAAGCACACACATCGGAAGAACAGAGAGAAGGGTTATTGCCTGCATTTCTGAACACATACCAAAGAACCTGAGACTGAAAGGTCCACAAGTATTAAACAGTGTAATTGCGCGTCATCTATTAGACACTGGTCATATTGTAGACAACCTGAAGTCGTTCAAAATAATCAACATGCAAAAGAAACCTAGCTTGCTACGCTTTGCTGAAATAGTTGCTATCAAACGACTTAAACCAAATCTATGTACGCAGAAAGAGACAGTGGTGAATCTTGCACTGCCCTGGTGATAACAAATATACAACTTTTATGAGTTACCTTTTTCTTGTTTAGGAAACTCTACTCTCTCATCTAAGCATGACTCACCCTACCTTGTTCTTGCTCTTCTTTTTTATCTATTGGCTATTTGATAAAACATTTTCTTTAGTTACGTAATCTTCTTTTTTGTTATGATCTTCCTAGCTAAACCTTGTTTCTATACACACACATTTATACGCAACTCTGTTTTTGTTTCCAAGCCTAATTGTCTAATTATTCTATAAATAGTCAGTGTTTCTAACTCTTAATCAGTTAAATCATCCCGGACTAATGTTACTTTTATTTTCTACCAATTACTCCTTGTGATCGGGGAAAAGTATGTTCAAATCTTTAGTGTAATTCATATTTTTTATCGTTCAGGTTGTAACTAGTTGAGAAGAATCCTCGAAATAACAAAAGATGAGCTCATATTATCCTGGTATTATTGTTTTTCTTGCTCTGTTCAAGTTTATTAACGGGAAGAATTGCATGAGGTTTATGTAACAAGTAGGAAGCAGAGATTGATAACTGAAGGTTCTTTTGTTGAAAGATCGGGGAGTCAAAGGTGGTGCACACTAGAAGAAAAAGAATAGCCCTTTTCAATGTTTAAGAAATTCATTAGTAATTTATTTACTAAATTTACCACACACAGACAGAGAAATAGTATTATTCACTGGATGACGATATTTCGAACACAAATAATTACTGTTCATCATCATATCAATATTGATTCTCTGTATATATACTAAGCCGCATCATCCTGGAGAAAATCAAACATGCCCTGGATGAAACATTTCGACCGGAACAGGCTGGATTCAGGAGAAACAAGTCATGCATTGATCAGATCGCCACATTACTGATCATCATTGAACAAAGCTTGGAGTGGCAGTCACCTCTCCATCTCAACTTCATCGACTTTGAAAAGGCCTTCGACAGCGTCGATCAAGAGGTGATTTGAAAACTACTTCGCATACTACTGCGTGCCCTCGACAATTATACATCTCATCCAACAGCTATGCGACAATGCTGGATGCCAAGTAATCCACAACGAGAAACTTACGGAATCCTTCGAAGTGAGGGCAGGAGTAAGACAAGCTGGCTGCCTACTATCGCCAATGATTTTCCTGATTGCAGTAGATTGGATAATGTGACAAACAGCAGGAATGAAGAAACAAGCATAAAATGGACTCACACAAGAAACTTGGAGAATCTGGACTTCGCCGATGATTAATGTCTGATTTCACACAAACTGGAAGACATGCAAGCGAAAAGCAACAAGTTGGCACAAGAAGCATCAAAGATAGGACTTCAGGTGAACATATAGAAAACAGAGGTGATGAAAATTCCGAGGCAACACCACCAACAGCAACAAAAACAACAACAGACAACAATCAGCATAAATGGTAGGAACCTGAAAGAAACTACCTCCTTCACCAACCGACCTGGGAAGCATCGTTTCAACTAAAGGCCGATGGAACTGACGAGGATATCAAAGCAAGAGTCGGAAAAGCAAGACAAGCTTTCACTACTCTTAGGTCTGTGTGGAGGTCAACAACACTCAGCATCAAAAATAAGATCCGGATTTTCAACTCCACTGTGAAGTCAGTGCTACTATACGGATCAGAGACTTGCACTGCGCGTCATATAGAGCATCTCAAACAAACTACAGACCTTCATTAACAGATGTCTTCGCTTAATACTCAAGATCAGATGGCCAGTCAGAAAAGACCAGCAACACCGAGAGATCTCTGGCAATGAGTGAACCAACCCAGCAGGAACCGATTGTGAAAGAAATATGTAGGAAGAAATGGAGATGGATTGACTGGCCATACTCTAAGGAAACCATCAAGTGACATCAGTAGACAAGCCATTGCTCGAGTGGGACCCGAAAGGGAAGCGATGAGTTGGTCGTCAGTGCAAGGGTGACTTGGAGGAGGTGATATGAAGAAGAGATGAAAGCATGTGGGCAGACTTGGAGCCAGGTGAAGACTCTAGCAGAGAACCGAAAGCAATGGAGACCTACGGCTGAAGCCCTATGTTCCTCTAGGAATTAAGGGAAACAATAATAATAATATAGCAGAGTCATTATCTTCACACCATTTACTGTCTAATGCTGCTGTAATAGATATCCAAAACACTTAAGGCTAAACAACATCCAGCTAACTTGACTTCCTACATAATGATTTAATTTACTTATGCAAAAATGTTTACGTAACCATAACAAAAAGTAACACTGACTGTTATTTTGTTTCATTTCTGTAAATATTTCTAATGTCTGGTTTAATCATACTATATATATATATATGTATATATATATATATAGAAAAGACAAAAATAGATACAGGTACAAAAACAAATGCGAAAAAGCATAAATAGTCAGGATAAGTTTTGTTATTTTAACTTTTATTTTTGTCTTCCTCAAGTTGAATAACTCGTAAACATGTACTTTGCTCTGTTATGCTGTTTCTGACGGCTTACATTGCACAACTTCAGTTCATCTCAGTGACAAGGACTGCTGTTTATTCAGGTAGAATAAATGAAGTGATTGTACTTTGAAACTCTATCACACTCGTTGTAAGTGGTAATTATGTACGCATCGGAGAGGAGAAAGCAATACCGCCTACACATTGAAATCGTCATAGAAGAAATGTTATGATTGAAGCTCAGAATTGTTTATTCGATAGTTATGTGAAATCTCTGCAAGTCTTTTGTGAATACAAAAGTGCAGTGTATATCTTTTCTTATTCATCACCTTTTGCAGATAAGAATTATTTCCCCATAAACTTAGGGCAGCAGGCAAAAGGGACCTGAGAACACTATATCAGATAACCAAGTCTCTATCCGGGAAGAGATCAACACAAGTGAAACCTATAAAAGAAAGCCAAGGGAACCCAATTACCAAAGAAGAAAGACAGATTAAACAATGGGCGGACCACTTCAAAGGACTCTTGAACCGACCACCACCTGCAACTCGTCCAGAAATACCAGCAACAGCACGTACGCAACTGCAAGTTGCCACCAATCCTCCAACGAAAGCCGAAGTCTTGAATGCAATCAAGCATCTGAAAGCTGGAAAAGCAACTGGACCAGATGGAATACCCCCTGAAGCACTGAAAACGGACCCAGAGACGACAGCAGATATGGTGACTCCATTATTTCAAAACGTCTGGAAGGATGGAAAAGTGCCTACTGGCTGGAGAAAGAGTTACCTTGTGAAACTACATCAGAAGGGCGACTTAGTACTCTGCAAGAACTCGCGAGGAATCATGCTCCTGTAGACGCCAAGTAAAATCCTGAGTTGCATCATCCTGGAGAGAATAAAGGACGCACTGGATGCAGAATTCCGACCAGAGCAAGCTGGATTCAGGAAAGGCAAATCATGTTCTGACCAAATTGCAACTCTACGCATCATCATCGACCAAAGCATGGGATGGCAATCAAACCTCTACCTCAACTTTATAGACTTTGAGAAGGCCTTCGACAGACAGCGTTGACCGCGAAGTAATTTGGAAACTACTCGAGTACTACGACGTACCCCAAATATTCATCAACCCTATTCAACAGCTCTACGACAACGGCACATGTCAAGTGATCCACAAAGGAAAACTCAGCGATGCGTTTCGAGTAAACACAGGAGTCAGACAAGGGTGCTTATTATCACCAATGATATTCCTAATTGAGGTGGACCGGATTACGCATCAGACAGTGCATGGAAACGAGAAGACAGGGATATTATGGACCGACGTGAAGAACCTAGAAGACCTCGATTTCACGGATGATTTTGTTTGATGTCACAAAAAATCGAAGACTTACAAGCGAAAACCAACAAACTGGTTGAAGAAGCAACAAAGATAGGACTCCAAGTGAACACAGACAAGACGGAGATTATGAAAATAATCAACCAACAACAACAACAGCAGCAGCAACATCCAGCGTCAATCACCATCAACGGGAGGCATTTGAAAGAGGTTACTTCATTCACTTATCTAGGGAGCATTGTCTCAACTACAGGAGGAACGGACGAGGATGTCAAATCGAGAATCGGGAAGGCGAGAAACACATTCATCAACCTGAAACCAATCTGGAAATCTTCGTCACTCAGCCTGCATCAACAACAAATTCGGATTTTCAATACAAACGTCTATTCAGTCAGTTCTTCTATACGGATCAGAAACTTGGCGGGTCACGAAGAATATTTCCAACAGCCTGTTGCAGACCTTCATCAACAACTGTCTTCGCTCTATACTGAAGATCAGATGGCCGTCGGAAAGAATCATCAACAACAAACTATGGGAACAAACGAAACAAGAACCAATCACCCAACAAATATGCAGGAGAAAGTGGAAGTGGATTGGACACTCGCTGAGGAGGCCGCTGGGTGACATCGCACGTCAGGCCATCGCTCGAGTGGACCTCGAAAGGGAAGCGGCGAGTGGGACGTTCAAGGGTGACATGGAGGAGATCGTGTGAAGAGGATTTAAAACAGTATGGACCAACATGCATGGATAAAGGTGAAAAGTATAGCGGAATACATAAGCAAGTGGAGACGTGCAGTTGAAGCCCTATGTTCCACTAGGAACCCAAGGGAACGATAATAATAATAAACTTATGAAATTTTTTATTGAAACTTGTATGTATGCGTCTATGTACTTTAGAATCCACTTCAGCACTTTGGAGTTTTCCGAACATTATGAGCCTCATCGAACCGCTATATTATGAAGTCACATGTCAAACGATACAAAGCGAAAAACTCAGTGAAATGTTTGAAATGGAAACAGGAGTAAGACAAAGCTGTCTACTATCAACCACGATAATATTTTTTAAACTGAGGCGAACTAGATTATAAAACAGACAGTGAGGAGCAAGAAGATAGGAATATGTAGCGACAACAAGAGGATCCTAGAAGATTTAAGCATTGTTAGCTTCACATAAGCTCGTAGATCCACAGGCGATAACCAGCAAGTTGGAGGAAGTGGCAAGGTGGCATGGGTGAGGACGTCAAAGGTAAGATATGACAGTCAAGACGGACATTCATTACTTCGAAATGAGTGTGGAAATCTGTCGAACTAATGAGAAAGAATAAGATTCCAATTTTTAATATTATGAAGGAAATAAAAGACAGATCCAGCGAAGAAACGTTTCTTTATCGACGAAATCATCTTCAGAGGCTGTACAATCGTATTTATACTTACACAAATATATAGCGGTCTATTATTAAGTAATAGGGGATAACATAATTGATATAATTATTCAGAAGTGGTTTTAGAAGTGAAAATTAAAAGTTGTAAATTACGTGGTACTCAACGGAACAAAGATAGAAATTTGGTAAGGTTGAAATTCCTACTGAGTCAGAATAAAGGTATTTGAGTGTCAATTTGACAAGTGTGAAGAGGGTGTGAAAATATACAAAAGGAGCATATGAGAGTGATAATAGTGAATTAATTATTAAAGCAAAAGCAAACTAAAAGTAAGATTAAAAATTACGAAAAACAAAAGAAAAAAGTCAAAATGTTTTTACAGGGAACGATTAGTGAGAAGTTTAAAACCAAGGTAGAATAAGAGACTGGACAAACCTTTTCTGTACACAGAGTTCAGGGTTGTATTGATGAATTGCCAGCGCCTCCGCCATACACAAAAGCCGAAACCTGACGCCCTTCGTACCATTTGGCTTCACTTTGCAGATGATCTTGAAAGACGACTCTGGTGGAGCTACGTGACCTGACTTCACCAAATGCTCGAGAATTGAGCTAGTAATTGTGTTACACTGTCCCTTTGTCAACCATGCCGGATAATGTTCAGAGATGCTTTCGGAAAGCGTGCGCTTTGTGCGGCCAATATAACTAGCTCCACACCAGCAGGTGAATTTATAAACACACATTGAGGTGGCCCAAAGCGGCAGTTTATCCTTCATACATCCGTTGATCATTTGTTGGCTGTAGAAGTTGATACGTAGCTCAGCCATAAAGAAGTCTTTCCTCCGTGATCTGCATAAGCGATTCTTTAGGATCTCAGCTGCGGTATCACCTTTAAATTCAACACTCATAAACAGTAGTTTCTTTGGCACCGTTTGGACTCTTTCAGGCTTTTCCCTTAACTTCATGTTTTATCGATAAATCTTGGAGGATATCCATTCTCTAAGAGGACCTGTCTGAGTTGCTCCAGTTCCCCATCGATTGTATCACTTGAACATATCCTCCTTATTCTTGAAGTTAAGGAATGGATCAGATTTCTCTTTCTTCTCAAAGGGACCTAGCTATGGAAATTTGTGTACTGACCATTCCGTGTTGGTTTCCTGTAGATCGATCTTTGAAGAGAACCATCAGATCCCCTCTTTAGAAAAACATCCGAAAAATGGAATTCTGAGTTAATCTCTGGTTCCGACGTGAACTTGATGGCATGATGGTAGCTATCGAACTCTTTAGTTATCAATTCAGTGTGAAAGTGATGAAAGTGTCATCCATGTATTTTTGGTACAAATGGAAACTGTCAATAGTAGGCCATAAAATACTATTCTCCAAACTAGCCAAGAAGAAGTCTGCAAGTAAAAGACCCAATGGTGACCCCATTGCCACTCCATCTCTTTATCTATAAATCGTGTTGTTGAACTTGAACTGGACATTTAGAGTGCACCTCAATAGTAGTTCCTTTAAGTAGTGGATCGGAACACATACGTCTACATTATTATCCTCAATGAATTTGCATATAAAGCAGATAGTTTCAGTGAGGAGAACGTTGGTGAAAAGCGAAGTAACATCCATCGATATCATTTTCTTCCCGGATACATTAGCATCACTTATTGAATCGACGAATTCAAACGAATCAGAAACACTATGCTTGCAGAGATTATTTCTCATAGTTAGGAGGATTTTTGCGAGCCATTTGGCGGTAGCATGACATGGGGAATTTGTCATGTCCAAGATTGGACGTAGTGGCACGTTCTCTTTTTAATATTAACGTCAGATCAATGCTTCTGCGTGGTTCAGAGACTTAGGGAATGCGTCCCGAAACGCCTTTTTAACATGCTGCCACATACTTGCATTATCGGTTGTCTTCACTCGATACTAGAAATCAGGTTACAGGAATGAAAGCATCAACAATAAGTAACTCTAGGAATGAACCAACCAAGGTCCTAGCAAAAGGAAATGGGGATGTAACGAACATCCGTGGAGGAGGATATAGTTGAGTAACATCACACACCTCTGGAGTGGAACCCGAATGAGAAACGGTGAGTTGGGCATGGGTCTGAGCGTGAAATGGAGGTGACAGTGCGGAGAGGGGAACAGGATGAAAAAGAGATGTGATGTTAAAGCCCTGTTAGGAATCTAAGGGAATAATATATATATATATACAGCGAAGAAAATTTTCTTTGCGACGATTCATTCTTATTTATATGCTGCCATACAATCGTAATTATATTGAGCAAAGAAATCATAAGACAACCAACCAGATACTCGTCCTCGAAAAACGTATCACGTAATGTAAGGTGTAACCTAGAAGGGGTGACTAATTGGAGGTTAGAAAAGAGGCAGAAGCTGGCATGACTTTGTAAGTGTGAGAGAATGACTAATCACTAAGACTGTAGAATAGACTGGAAATATTTGAAAGACGATAAAGTGTTTTTATATAAAATCCGTATGAAAACACACGTTGTCATCTCTGAACATCGAGCACCCCCTCATGAATGCTTCATAAGCTGCCCAGAGTCCCTCAACATTGTACAAAGGGACTTAGAATACACCATCTGTACATAGTTGAATCACTGGCTATTCGGGATCTGAAACTGGACCTCTGTATTTAAAAGCACAACATATATATTCACTCGCCCTATAGTGGCTACAATAACATCCCCACTATAATTGTGTTTTTTTAATTGTGTAAGTTTACCGTTATTATTGTTATCACCACTATTATTTTATTATCATTATTATTCCCATCATTCTTATGTTATTAACACTTCACTACTGTTTATTAATATTCTATATTTTGGTTTGTAAGGGTTAGTTTTGTTTTTACGAGTTGATCACGGGTTGATATCAGTTAGAGAACCATTGAAAACCAGGGAGTACTGGGCAGCTGTTTCATCCTTGTTTGGGAATCATCAGCACACCGCACCGACCGGGGTTCGAACCTAGTACCTTTCGGTTACATGGCAAGCTCATATACCATTCAGCCACTGGGACCCGATTCAATGGCTAGGGCATGAATTCTAACTTCTACCAATTCTTGATTTAGCACGACCCCAACCAATGTCGTCGGTGGGACATCCATCCTCACACGTGACATCTGGATGGACCTCACTAGTCAAGACTTTTCACTAGAACTCCAGGAAATTCCATTCTGTAGCAAGTCACTAGCGAGCATCAGATTAATTTTCTATAGTATGGTTTGTAGGGGTTAGTTTTGTTTTTACGCGTTGTTTACGAGTTTAACAATAATGTATAGTATTTTACAAAAACACTTTATCCTCTTTCAACTAGTTCCTGTCCCCTCTGCACAATCATACTGACTAGTCATTGTCTTACACCTATTACATAATGCCAGCCTCTGCGCCCCCTTTTCTAATTTACAATCAGTCTGGGTTACACCTTACGAAACGTAATACATTTTTCGAGGACAAATTTTACCTGTATTTGATTGGTCTAAAGATTTATGTGTTACGGAATATACACATTTGATCATAGGGAATAAAAAGACAGTTGCAGCGAAGAAAATTTTCTTTTCGACGAAGTCATCATCTAGGCTGTACATTCGTGTATTTATATCAAATGGATGGGAAAGTTCCAGAACAATTTCTGGTTAGGGATTGAATCAATAAAAATTACAATAAGAATTAGAATGCCATAATAAACAGGGGGATGGGTAAAACTCAAACAAAGTAGCATAATAACTAAATATATATATATATAAATATATATATATATAAATGTAAATATATTTATATATATATAAATATATATACATGAAAAATTCCCTTTCGAACATTAATAGACAGAAGACAAGTAGTTCAGCGAATAGTCTCTTTTCTCCGGCGAATTCATTTTCATAGCTGTACAACCACTAATATATATCGTTTTTTTGTATGTGTGTGAACATTAAATTTGTCCAACGAAAATACAATTAGTAAGTTCAGATGAATTGGATGTTGATATAAGAGAGTAGTAACAAAAGTGATGAGTTGTCACAAACGATTGTTAAAGAAGAGTTGCGTAATAACGTGAATAGTTTGATGAAAGAGTTGTACCCAGGGTGTACATAGAAACAAAATATACGGAATTACACAAGGGTTTTAAGTAGAAAAATAAGCATACAAACAAAAGTTAAGTCCAATCAAACAAACAAACAAAGAAAAGTTAAATCAAATCGACACAGTTGTTACCATGGGAGTAGAAGTGGTTGAATAATTTTCTTTTGTATGCACAGTTCTGGTTCCTCTAGCTTAATGGCTAGGGCTTCTGCAATGCAAAGAAGACGGAATCATACTGTCTTTGGAAGGTTGTTCTTCACGTTGTAGATTACTTTGAAGAAGGACTTTGTTGAGATGGAATGACCAGTGTTGGCAAGGTGTTCGA
Source organism: Trichobilharzia szidati (assembly GCA_944472155.2). Lineage (NCBI taxonomy): Eukaryota > Metazoa > Platyhelminthes > Trematoda > Strigeidida > Schistosomatidae > Trichobilharzia > Trichobilharzia szidati. Next base: position 113,999,250 of record OX235272.1, on the reverse strand, counting down.
TTATTGCACTCCTTATGTCGCCAATACTTCCTTTCTACAGCCACGCTGGATAGTGTTCTTTGACCCTTTTTCACAGAATACGCGTTGAACGACCGATGTACCTGGCTCCACAGCAACAAGTGAACTGATATATACACATGGAAGTGGTCATGTGAGGGATCTTGTCTTTTGGGCTTCTGCAGATCAGCGGGCGACTAGAGAAGACTACTCTCAGTGTTGCCGCAAAGAAAGTTCTTCTTAAAGAGGTGGAGATTCTCCTTCTAAGGACGTCACTCAGTAGGTCTACTTTGAAGTCGAGGTTCATATAAAGTATCTTTTTTGGCACGGATGCTGTCTCTTGCTTTTGGATTTTTTGTTTGATGTTTTTGTCCACGAATCTTGATGGGTAACCATTTTGTATGAAGGTTTCTTTGAGGAAGTTCAGTTCTTCTTCCATGGTATCTGAGCTGCAGATGCGTCGGACGCGAGTGGCAAGAGATCTAATTAAGTTTCTTTTCCGATTGATTGGTACCCAGCTGTAGAAGCTTGTCAGTTGGCCATTCCATATGGGTTTCTTATAGATGGACCTTCTTAAAGTTCCGTCAGCTCTCCTTGTAAGTTCAGCATCAAGAAAAAGGATTTTAGATTCGTTTTCAATTTCAAGAGTGAACTTTGTGGCTGGATGTCATTTATTGAATATTTGCAGTAACTGATTGACATCATGGCCGTCATCACGGATAATAAAGATGTCGTCCATATATCTAACATAGAGTTGGAAATTGTCAATAGTTGGTTTGAGTGGGCCGTTCTCGAGGCTTGCCACGAAGCAGTCTGCTAGTGATGGGCCAAGTGGAGATTCCATTGCAATCCCATCTTGTTGTCTGTAAATAACCTCGTTAAATGTGAATTGTACATTGAGTGTACATCTCAGCAGTAGTTCTTTTAAACAAGTCGTCGGTAATCCGATGTTTAGCTGATTTTCTTCTATGTATTGACAAATGTGGCGGACAGTTTCTGTGAGTGGTACGTTTGTAAATAGTGACTCAATGTCGAGGGAGAGCATATTTTTGTTCTTTACATTGATATCTTTGCAGCATATTAAGAAAATGAATCGTAGAAGAGAAAATTTTCTTTGCTATTCACGTCTTTTTCATATGACTCAAAATGAGAATATATTTATATATAGATGTATATATATGTTTGCTAATAAGGACGACTTATACTCTTATTACGAAATTCTTCACTCATGACTGATAACAGTAATCTTTTACGGATTCTTGAAATCTCTTATTTCTTGAAATGAAGTTTTGATAAAATAAGGCAATAAATTTCACTTATTTAGCTGAAGAATTATTGCTAAAAATGAAGAATAATAATCAACGCCAAAAGCTTTCAAGCATTAGGTGATGCGTAAAATAAAGAGAGAAAAAAAGCATATCGAGAAACACTTTATTATAGTCAAGAATTGTATTAGGCCTTTACTTATTTCATAGTTTCAATAACATCAAATCAAAAATTCCGTTTCTTGATGTGAAACTAACACGAAGAACTGATGGGAGCCTAATAAGATCGATCCATAGAAAACCTACTTGGAATGGTCCACTAACAAGCTTCTATAGCTGGGTACCCATTCAACAAAAGCGAAATTTAACTCTCAAGAGACGAATCACATCATCTCTGAGGAGAACACTTTTTGCAGCAACGCTAAAAATAGTGTTCTCTAGTCGCCCACTGATCTGCAGAAGCCTCAAGGACAAGATCCCGCATCTGACCACTTCTATGTGCATATATCAGTTCACCTGCTGCTGTGAAGCCAGGCACATCGGTCGTTCGACGCGCACCCTGTACATGAGGATTCAAGAAGACTATAAAGCATGGTTGCGAAAAGGTAATAGTGGTGCCATAAGGAGTGCGATAATTGAACACTTGGCTAACACTGATCATTCCATCTCAACAAACGCCTCCTCCTTCAAAGTAATCCACACAGTCAAGAACAACCTATCAAAGGCAATACGGTTTCACCTTCTTTGTATCGCTGAAGCCCTGGCCATTCACATAGAAAAACCGGAGCTGTGCATACAAAGGAGGATTACTCAACCACTTCTACTGTCTTAGTAACAACGTTTTTGATTTGATTTCTTTTATTTTGATAACTTAATTTTGTTTCTTCGCCTGTTCTTTAATTGCTTATAATTCTTGTATTCATTCAGAACCCTTACGTAATTTCGTGTTATCTACTTTGTTCCTATGTGCATCCTGAGTAAAACTTATTCATCAAACTATTCATATTATTACATAAATTCTTTTAACAACTGTTTGTGACAACTCATCACCTTTGTTACCACCCTAATTTTACTGAAACCTAATTTTTTTGACTGATTTTGTATTACGTAACTCCAATTACTAATCTTCACCTTTTTAGTTAAAAATGTTTGACAAACTTAATGTACACATACATACAAAATAACACATATATATTTGCATTGTACAGCTAGGAAAATAAATTCGCTGTCGAAAAGAGACTCTTCGCTGATCTACGTGTTTTGTTGTTATTAATGCCTGGATGGGGATTATACATGAAAATCAAATGCATAAAAATTAGCGCACGTGTTAATAAATGGTATGTATTTTCACACACAGTTCGACTAATAATGTATAACTATTTCACTTACGGTTTAAAGTTTGCGAAATCGACATTGTTTTCAAGCTCTGATTATAAACTTTTATAATTTCATTGTTATTATCCATTGTAATTTATATATATATATATGATTCTAAAGCTGTGAAGATGAAATCGTTGAAATGAGATTATTCTTCGTTCAAATCTTTGGAAAGTGTTGTTAGAGGACGCCGATTATCTGAAAAATGTGATGTACTTACGCAATGAATTTCGTACACACTGATCACACCTTTATTTGTCAAGTCAGCTTCTATGATAAATAAAAGACAAAAAGGATTTAACTCTGCGTTTGATTATCTAATTAAATAAGGATTGCCAAGGTTTTTGTTATTCCTTCACGTTCCCAGTGGAACATGGCGTGGGCTTCAAGCTAGAAGTTTGAAGTTTCTGCAGCAGTGATGTTTATTTTTACAGGATGGGGTCGCTAGCCTCATGCCTAACCTTTCCTCGTTACCAGCTTAATTACTGGCCTTGCGAGATAAAGGAGTGCGTCCGTTGGTCGGCGATCGAACCCTGGACCACCTGGTTATCTAATCAAATACGGATTACAAAGGTGGGTTAAGAGTAATAGCAAACTGTTTTCGTAAACACACGGGGGGGGGCTTTAAGCTACGGATAGATATCACTGTTGTGTATCCTAGTAAGCACCCCTGACCTTTTATATAGATAATTTTGAAAGATATTTTAATATTCATCTAGTATTTCATATCGAATAAATGTTTTTCTACAGACGAAGCTGGCGGTCTGCTACCTGCGTTTATCGATTCTCCACAGTTCATTTGCTTTCCTAACAATTTGGGTGTATGTTCTTCCACTCTTACATGCAAAGCGGGATTATTTGTCCTTATCTACATGTGACCACATACACATGTAAATTGGTTTATGGTATGGCACATGACATAATCGCTTGTGGAATGTTGAGACCTGTGGTAGAGCACGCTTTCAGCATTTTCAATAATTTTAAGCTGGGCTGCATAGTACGTTTTACGAGTGATTGAATTCAGTCTCTCTCTTAATATCCTACCACTTATCTCCCCGATTGTGATTTAATTTGACATCAACATTTCTTTCAGATGGAGTAAACTGTGAGCTTTGGAACTAATTGACCTCCACATCGGTTCAAATACTTCAGGAGATTTCCATTTTTGATAAATGTTTCTGTCAATATTCATGTCGTCATCTATGGCGCCAGCTGTACAGATACTCTGAACCCTGTTAAATAAGTCGTTCTGAGTTAATCAATATACCACTGACCGGTCTTTGACCGAGAATTAGTTTGGAAACAACTTCAACACTAAGGAGCACAATGCCCAAAGCTTTATCAACCGCATTCAACATCTGGCAATATGACAATGCCACGTTTCAAGTGATCCATAACGGAAAACTCAGGGAGACGCTCGAAATGCAAACAGGAGTAAGACAAGGCTGCCTATTATCATCGGAAATATTCCTAATTGTAGTGGACTGGATTATGCGTCAGAGTGTTGAGGGAGAGGAGTCAGGAATACGCTGGACGATTGATGAGAAGACTCTAGAAGATCTGGATTTCGCAGAGGATATATGTTTAATGTCACACAAATCCGAAGACTTTCAGGCAAAAGCCAACAAACTGGCTGAAGAAGCAGGCTGACATCAAAGATAGGACTGCAGGTGAATACAGTGAAGACGGAGGTTATAAAGATAACTAATCAACAGCAACAAAAACCAGCACCAATCACCATCAACGAGAGAGATTTAACATAGTTTGCCTCCTTCACTTATCTGGGAAGCATCGTTTCAACTACAGGCAACCGGCACGGATGAAGATGTTAAAACTATTAAGAATCAGAAAGGCAAGATACGCCTTCATCAACCTGAAACCAGTTTGGGAATCTCACACTCAGCATAAGGAACAGGATTCTCATTTTCAACACAAATGTGGAGTGGGTCCTTCTATACGAGTCAGAAACTTGCATTGTGTGTAACAAAAAGGATTTACAACAGGTTGCAGATTTTCATCAACAGCTGCCTTCGCTCCATAGTGAAGATCAAATGGCCAGAAAGAATAAGCAACAAGATACTGTGGGAATAAACCAACGGGTGAGAGCCGATCGCTAAGCAAATGTGTAGGAGAAAGTGGAGATGGATCGAGCATACGTTGAGGAGGCCACCGAATGACATCACACGCAATGCAGGTCATCGTTTGAGTAGAATCCCAGTGAGAAGTGACGAGTGGATCATCAGTGCAAGTGTGACATGGAGGAGATCGTGTGGCAAGTAGAGATCAGAGAGTTTGGTCAGTTGTGGAGCCAACTGAAAAGAATGGCAGAAAACAGAACAAAGTGCTGATGTGTTGTTGAAACCAGCCGAATGTTCCACTCGGAATGCAAGGGAATAATAATACCACTCACGTCATCCAATCTTACTTGCTAGTCAGATCGATGTAATCTAAACACCGGATGGCACTCTTTGAAGATTCAAGTAGTTAGAAAATATGTACATCCTGATTTACCTTGAGGCTGTTCGCCGACAGTGGTGAGATTTTAATATGGACACAACTTCAAGGAACAATTGAAACACGCCATGTGTGACCAACCGAAAGCAGTTGTACCATGGGCTCTTTGATCATACAACACTAGTCGTCTTTCCGTCTTTCATTCACTCTTCGAAAAAGCAGTACCAATAACGGCTTTATTTAATGGAAAAACTGTACACAAGTTTACATAGAATTTACAGTGTAGTGTTTTGTATACTATTTTCTCTTTATCCAAGACCTTCAAATAAAAAAGCAATCTGAAGCACGTCATGTGACACAATGATGCGTGATATGAAAAATGAAATATTCTCTAGTGGCATTTTTCTTTCGTCACCGACAACTGTGCAACAGTAGGCTGAGTACATTCGCTGACTCATTAACGTAACTTTATATTTAAAACAAAGAAAAATTGACTCATTCTATGCGACACCGTGTTCGATGGAAATTCAGGTGGGCTAGTGATTCAGGCATGTCACTTCTATGTTGTGGCCAGCCAGGAATTAACAACCGCCTACACACTTTTGAGTGCATACATCCTGATCGTCACTTACCTTTTATTATTTGTTTATTTTAATCCTTTGCATTCCAAGTGGAATATAGGGCATCAAGCCTATTGAGTTTTGAAGATCCGGCCTTACTATCAGTTAAGGGAGGCTAAAGAGTGCGTCAGCCGGGAATCGAAACCCAAACGACAAGCGTTCTACAGCCTGAATCCCAGATGAACAGAAAAGCCAGCGAGCACTGGACGGCTGTTTCGTCCAACCGTGGGACGCATAATCAGTATGCACACACTGGGTTTGAAACCTAGGACCTAATGGTTACAGGGGAACAGCGGTGACCTTTCAGTCACCGGGATCCTAGGTGCTCATCGCCCATCACACTTATATACTCATGCTTATATATATTTATACATTCCTACAACTTTCAATTAATTAGAGGCAAACTAAGTCAGATTTCTATAATCTGCACAAACAAATACAACAATTATTATTATAACTCAACTGGAATTCCACATACAGTAGTAAAACACAATTTTCTCTTCTTTTTCACTTGTTTTAGTAGGCAGTTATAGGATACTGTAGTCGCTAAAAAGCGAAAACAAAAAAGGAAATAAGGCAGTTAGTTGGCTTATTTAGGCGTAAATAAATTTTTGTGTGACAGCTTAATACATGGCTGACGTCAGCCTTATTGTAGTTAAAGTTGCAACACGTTTTAAACATCACACACTATCCTTATTAAATGCGTATTAAATTAAACTATAATCCAAAGGGGACTGTGTAGCTAATGGCTGTCAAATACATTAGAATAACCAACTGATATGGTTTTATTTCCTGTAACCGTGAATCAAACATGCTACAAATTTCCTCCTTCATTGTTCCGTTTCCTGTATGAAACAGATTTGGTGATATTGTACACAGTTAACGTCTGAATGACTGACTGAATAACTAACTGGCTTATCATTTACTTTTGATTATATCCCTCAGGATTTCTGAGTGGAATACAGGGCTCCAGCAAAACATCTCTATGTTGTCCTGTTCTCTGCTGATCTCTTTATCTGGCTCCATGATCGCCTGTAAATTCTCATCTCCTCCTCTTCAAACAACCTCTTCCAGATCACACTTGGATCCAAACTCAACTTTCCCTCCCCATTGAGGTTACACTGGAGGGTCAGTCTGACGCGAAATGTTACTCAGCAGTCTTCCCAGCAGGTGTCCGATCCTTCTCTATTTTCTTTGGCATAAATTCTTGAACAATAGGTACCTAGTTAATTCGTTCCCAGAGTTTTTTTTTGGTTTTTTGTTCATTCTGACTATTTGGTCTTCGGTGTGGGGTCAGAGAAGTGGGCAGCTGTTTACAAAAGTCTGGAGCCTGTTGAAGGTGCTTTTTATAATGCGCTAAAGTTCAGAACAATTTGGAAGAACTAACTGATTTGACATTAGTGTTAGAAATCAGAACATTTTTCCTTTCGCGAGATGCAGAAGATTTTGGAATAAAGGAAAAGATTTTTATCTCAGATGGATGAATTTGAATAGGTTGTGCGCTCTGAGCCGGCTAACAATTTAATTGTTGAGCTTTTGCTATCATTTTAGATAACCTCTTCAGTGCAAGCTTTTAATATAAAGTGAACTCTATATCCGGTACGCCCTTTATTGTTTCCAGGATGGTGCGGCTTTGTGTTCTACTTGGCGTGGACAAGAGCATGATTCCACGTCAGTTGTTGCAGGCTGAGGCCTAGGTCGCCCTTCTTTGATAGCTTGATAAGATAGTCTTTCTTCCAATCAGTAGGTTTCCTATCTTCCTTACAAACCCTTTGCAGTAATGGCACGGTAACATCAGCCGCAGACTCTGTGTCAGTTTATGGTACTTCTGGGGGGAATTATCCCTTGTTCAACTGACTTTCTGGACTTCAGTAGCTTAATAGCATCCAGGATTTCTGATTTCGTTGTAGCATTGGTGTCCAATGACAGGCAGTTCTGTGCGTGCTGTTGGTGATGGTGTAGATCTGGGCGAGTTGCAGGTGATGATCGATTCACGTGTCCTATTAAGGGATCAGCCCATTATTTTATTTGTTCCTTCTCATCGATAATTAGGTTCACTCGAACATCTTTTAAAGGTTTCATCATCTGAATACATCTCTTCTTGGATAGAGACCTGGTTATTTGACATAATGTTCTACTTCGTTTGCCAGCCAGTGTGCTCCAGAATTGTCTTTTGCCTTTCCTAGCATTCTGCTTCACCTCTTTACTCACGACGATTTACACTGAACTCCGTTGTAAACCTGGCGTGGAATCATGCTCTTGTCCACGCCAAGTAAAACACAAAGCCGCACCATCCTGAAGGCAATAAAGGATGCTCTGGATACAGAGCACCGCCCACTGCCACAAGATGGATTCACGGAAGGAAAATCATGTGCTGGGTAAATTGTTACTCTACGCCTAATTGTCGAACAGAACATAGAATGGCAGTCTACTTTCGCTCCCTCTCTTTATCTCAGTTTCATCTACCGTAAAAATGCCTGCAACACCATAACGTGTAGTACCTCAATTCTTCATCAACCTCATTCAATAACTGGCTGTATGATAATGCCACGCATCAGTGACACACGGTGGAAAACTCAGTGAAGTATTTGAAGTGAATGCAGGAGGGAGAAAAGGCTGGCTGTCTGCTATCACCCAGGATGATATTCCTAATTGTGTTGGACTGGATTATGCGTCAGACTGTGCGTTGTGAATGAGGGGTCAGGAAGCCGTCTGACCGATAAAGAGACTGTAGAAGGTGTGGATTTCGCGCTTGGATGACTTGTGTTTAATGTCACACCAGACTGAAGACCTACAGGGGGACCGTGAAACCGGCAGAAGAGGTTGGTAGGGAGGACAGGATGGCAGATGAACATAGAGAAGACGGAGGTGATGAAGATAACCAACTAACCATCGTTGGTTCAATTTCGAAGTTGAAATAACCAGATGAAACCAGTATCAAGAAACTTCGAGAAGCGAGTATGCTCAGACTCATCTTTAAGCATACATGCCGATGAAAATGGAGATGAATTGTGCATATGATAAGGAGACTGTTGAGCGACATCGTCTACCAGGTCAAAAGCCGATTGGGATTTCTAATAGGAAAAGATGAATTCGGCCATTTTCTGAGGATGACACAGATAAGATCATGCCGGGAGAAGATGGCAACATATGGGCATTCAAGGACCTAGATAAAGAGTACAGAAGAAAATAGAACGAAGTGAAGATATATTATGGAAGCCCTATATTTCTCTCGCAACCCAAGGGAACAATAACAAAAATTTGTATTTTGCAATGCGATGATTACGAAAAATGTGAAATTGGTACTTTAGTCTAATTTTGATTAGACCATGGGTTAATTGTAGACAATTTTCTTCATATCCGTGCTTCGGTGTTTCAGCGGTAGCATGTTTGCCACCCCTTTTTGTGGCCCAGGGTTCTATTGCCAGCTGACGCACTTATAAACCCAAACTAGTCAATAGTAAGCGTGATATAGGCAGAAGGCTGGGTGTAAGACTAGTAATTCCACTCAGTAAAAGTGGCCAATAACGCTACTGCTATTGAAATTTCAAATCTCAAGACCCTTGTAGACCTGTATTCCACTCTGAAGGCTAAAAGAAAAAAACATTTCAAAAATCTTCATATTCCTAAGGATGTTCTTCACTCAGACACAAAAATGGTACATTTGTACTGGATCTTTTCATTGAGGAAAGTAGTTCAAATGCTTTATTCATCTACAGATTTGGGTATAATGTGTTCGTGTTTAACCAAGAAAATTTTAGAATCAAAGGTAACTTTCAGGAGTTGTTGTATAAGGTGGGAGAGGGTTGGTGTCTTTTCGACTCGAATTAAGCCGAAACAGTTGCCCAGTACTCTCTGGTTTCCAATTCCCCTCTTTTTTAACTAACATCAATGTGTGACCACACTTTTAGGAGAAAGACAGTTTCATTGAGTTTTGTATAGAGGTGAGGCACAGATTATGAAATGTTTAACCAAAAAATATCACATGTACGTCATATTCGTGACATTTTCTCTTTTTTTGTTATAAAACTAGCCAAAATTGAATAAAAACTAACTTGTTTCTGGTTTTTTTACAACTTCAGGTGGTTTTTCAGTGGCTAGAGTTTTTCTTCCAAGCTGGAACGTGATAAGATGATTTTACAAAGAAGTCGAAGAGTCTTCACGCATCGTTTATTTGACGTTTCAAATAACCAGAATATCGGTGTGTGTGTGTGTGTTTGCGTGCGTGCGTGCGTGAAAGTAGTGAGTTTTATTCATTTAATACAGATTCTTATCAAAATTATTAGCTTGTGACCACCATGTAGATAGAGGCCAGTAATAAATTAGAATTCTTGTAATTTTCCTCTGTGTTTTCGGTGGAATACAAGCCTTTAAGATTTAACTTTGAAGTTCCAGTAGCAGTGATGTTGGTTGTTTTTTTATTGTGGAGTGTAGTTTCCAGCTTCAAGACCAACCTTTCCTCCTTACTGGCCTTACCACAACCAGTTAAGCGAAATTTTGGAATGCATCGAAGATTTTTCTAGTTCAGTTGGATGACTTTGATTCGATTGTGCCTTCTGAGCTGGCTAACAGTTTAATTGTTGAGCTTTCGCTATCATTTTAGACGACCTCTTCAGTGCAAGCTTTTAACATAAAGTAAACTTATCTGAATTTTCCATGACTGATGATGTAACTGTATCTCCTGACAATCATTGTTGTGACTGGTTGTTAATTTACGTCTCTATTGATCATTTCTATTGACTTGGAATTTAAACTCCTTTGTCAAGTGGTTTATTCTTTTTTAGTTGGTAAATTTATTTATTTATTTTTGGTTACAGCTTGATTCCACACCGTATTTTCAGTACAAATATGGAATTTTCAGCATGGATATCTGTAGCCCAAATTTTACTTGCCGACCATAGATATCGGGTGTGCGTCGGCAGGGGATCAAACCCCGGATCATGTGCATGGTCGGCGAGAGTCCTAACCGCTGTGCCACCGACGCACTAACGGTATGTCTGTTAATCACTGATTCATTTGAATTACGGGCTTTCAAAAATTCCTAGGCATTACTGTCTGGTGTCTCCTCTGTTTAAAATTTCTACATTATCTCAATCAAATTCTCGTCCAATTATATCTGAAAGTATCAATAAGAATGAATACAAATCGTGCCTTATTACAGTTATTTTATGTTCTTTGATTCGGACTCAGGAGGTACGCCCACTCTGACAGATGTAATGTCTATTGCAGTTCATAGATATATCACACAGTGAAGAGACAGTATTATTTACTGGATGACGTTTCTAACCGTCGGTCGGTCGGTTTCCGACATAGAACTTTGCACATATGTGCGGCAGTTCATGTCGCCACAATCTATGTAGCACGCAAAGCAAGAGAAGAAAGTAGAAGAAATGCATAATATAGACAGTAAACAGAGGTGTGAGACAAAGGAATAGTAATAACGGAGAACAAAAGTTTAATTGGAAATCATAAGTCACAAGGAGTGGATGCATCTGCGCCACTGAGAACGATTTTGAGCCATGTCACCAATTGTTTCCAACCATTGGTTTTTACCATCCCGAGGGCCCCAACCAGGAAGTCTACATCTTCCTACGTGGCTTAGATTAACTGTTGTGGATTTCATTGATTGGTGCCATGTTTTGGTTTGACCGCCGCTAGCTCTTTTCCAGCCTGACCCTATATCAGCTAACATTGCCCGTCAGTCGAGGAAGGCGATGACTAGGCATACGTAACACATGTCCTAACCATCTCAGTCGAAGTAATTTCACAGTCTCGTCGATTGATTTCCCCGCCTTACCTAGCACTCGACGCCTAACCTCAATATTGCTCACCTTATTATACCACTTCACGCGGGAGATAGAACGCAGACACCTATGATCGAAGACAGCTAATCTTTTCATGTCTTCTGCTCTCAATGGCCAGGTCTCACAGCCATAAAGGATGACGGAGCGGATTGTTGAGCCGTACACACGCCCTTTGGTCGATAGTCAGATATCGCGTCTACGCCAGAGACGGCGAAAACTGTCGAATGCGAACCTAGCCCTCTGTATTCGTGCTGAAATTTCGTCGGAGATCAACCCGTTGGGGCTGATGGTACTTCCCAAGTAAGTGAAGCGGTGAACGTGTTCTACCACTTCACTTCCTATTTCTAATCTAGGGGTCGATGAAGTCCAATCCTGCAGCATCATCTTACATTTTATAGGGGCGAATCGCATGCCAAACATGCGGAGATTGTTGCTCAGGGTGTTCAGGCGTTTCTAACACAGTTCATTGTTCAGAATCATTTCATCAGTCATAATCACACACGACTTTGAAACTTGAGTTTTATAGTTTTCCTTGTCCTTTCGTATTTATCGTCGTTGGGGTAGTAGAATTTTCCAGATATCTGGCTGGACAGGTGTTGAATCATTCATTCCTATCAGTTGATTCGATAAACAAAGCCTCCGTTATCAATGTATCCCTCTATCCCACTGTTACATTGGATTTTAAAACTGCCATCTTATCCCATAATCCTATGCTGTATGGTTGTGTGCAATCGCATATAGTGAGTGCTAAAGCTGAACTGTTCTCCAGATATCTTATCTTATTCGGGTCAGCTAATCTAGATTTAGATGCTGGGTTTTTATGCTCAGCTAGTTTGACTGCCCCTGTTCTACTTGTATGAACTATGTACTTTACCTGACAATCATTTCAGACAGAGTACTAGATAAACTAAATTTTTTGATTAAAAGGCTTCACAAAATTGATTCTCTAACCGAAAAGCTTGTTTCTAACTGAGTTTGTGGGCAGCTTGAATGCCAGCCACATTTACTTATGCCTTGTTAAGAATTCTGAGTAAGGTTTCCGAGGTTCCTTCCTTGTATGGAAGTACCACTGATGATTTAGATTCCTTATTGTTGGTGTTGTCATTATCTTGCGCATGTTTGACATGCTTGTCGTCACTAATATTACTTTTATTATTATTAATTTTATAATTATTATTACTATCACTACTATCGTTATTTATTTTATTTTACATTTCCCTACATACTTCTTGACTAACTTATCCGGGTAATTATTGAGTTTCAGAGCTTCTCTTATATGATTCAATTCCTTTCTTAGATTTTCCTTGGTACTACTTAGCTTTTGTGCCGTATTACAGAAACATTTCGCCAATCGTATTTCACTGATATAGGATGGGATGATCGGAAGTCCAAATATCTGTTTGATTGTGTGGATTTCCTGTAAACACACTAGTATGTTTAACTTCCAATCTTCTCTCCTTTTTACTCTAAAATCTAACATTGGAAGCCCCCCTTCCTGACTTTCCAATTCATAATTGAATTAAATTGCCTCCACCTTTGAGTTAATGTTTTCGAAAAATCTATCCATATCCTGTGTTCTAAGTACAGTGAATGTGTCATCTACATACCGCCACCATACTCTTTTTGGGGTGGCTCTGAACATTTCAATCGCCATATTTTCTCACCCATCCAAGTATAATATACATATATGCATTTCATACAAATTAATCTGTAAGTGGTATTGATTTAATCTTCTATTTATGTTGAATCTTTTGGCTTGCACAATATCGAATGAAGTGATTGTGATGTCTGGCTGGCTTGTGTGCTATGTTTTTTTAAACGGTCTTAACATGCTAGTTGTTATTTCATAGATAAACTTTATATATGATAGAGTGAATTTTGTTTTGTGGTCTTTGATGATAGTTTCTTGTCTGTATTGCGACTTGGCTGTTCATTCTTTTTCAAGACAGTTAGCAGGTATTTCTCTTCAAGTAGATATCCACAATGATTTCAAAGTGATGTAGGTCTGTCTCGCCTTTATAGTCTTGTCTGGCTTTGACGTCCTCATCCACTTCGCCTGTAGTTGAAACGATGCTCCTTAGGTAAGTGAGGGGAGGGACTTATTTCAAGTTTCTTCCGTTGATCAAATCTGACTTCACATCCTTTAATGTGGGAAAGTGAATATGTGTGTTTGGCTAATAGTCTGGCATGCAAGCAAGATATTTTCGGTAAGCGTTATGGCTAAGTAGCCGGTTAACTAATAACCTTTACCAGCTACTGCATCCTAACACTCATGGACTTACAACTATATGGGCAGCAGAAGACGTTACTGGAGACAGTTGTCTCTTCAAATTAACTATCCTCTGAAAATATTGTGCGGATATTTAAACATTATACATATATATTTAAAACAACACATTGCCAATTGATTAGTTCTGTTAGAATTTTGTTCTGTGCTTTGAAGGTTCTGTAGCAGCTGGGTTGATTCTTCAGAGTTGGTTCGTTATTCCCAAGCCCAGCACGGATGAAGGTGTCGAAAACAAGATCATTAAAGGAAAGACAGAGATTTATTTTTCTGGATTCACTCTAGAAGTCTGCTACGCTGAACTGAGACAACAAGATTCCGGATTATTATTTCTATGTGGTAACTGGTTATGGCTAGTCAGAAGTCGGATGGTTTGAACTAATTGAGCCATCTGGACTTTAATGCTCTCGATGTTCTAAAATGTCTTAAAACGCTCAAGCCCTCACGTAGCCTTGGCCCTGATGGTATACCTGCATATGTTATAAAACAATGTCCAGATGCTTTGTGTTCTCCACTAACTAACATCCTAAATGCTTCTTTCTCCAAAAATGTCGTACCTGTTGCATGGAAAGACATTAAAATAGTCCCCGTCCCTAAACCTGGAAATAGCAAGGATGTAAAGTGTTCCAAGGGAAACGGTTTTACCTTAAACCCCTCCAAATGTCAAACAGTCAATTTCACCTTTAGGCATAAATCCGACCTAAACAAACTGGTTGGCTCCCACGAGGTATACAACATAGACGACACTGAAATAGAAACCAAATCGGAAATTAAATACCTAGGTGTCATTCTATCTGCTGATCTCTCCTGGTTGTCTCATATCTTGGCGATTTCTAAGAAATTATTCCGTCTTACCTTCTACATCAAGAAGTTAAGACATTCTGGTATAACCCAACCCTTACTCCTACAATTCGTTAACTCTCGCATTCTGCCTATTATTCTCTATTGTTCCCCCTTAGTTTTCCCCTGGCTACTGAAGAAAGACTATAACACATTACGCAGGATGTTAAAGGTTGTCAGAAGGGTAAGCAACACGCCACTTAACCAGCTTGTTAATTTTCTGGTTGACAAGCACATGGACTCATGTGAAAAATGGGCCAAATCCATTTTATCTAACTCACACCATCCTCTTCATTCACAACTCTCCCCTTACGTCTCATCAGGCAAAACCAGAAGCCTATATGGAAAACTATATGCTCGCACGAGCAAGTACAAAAACTCAACCATACCCTACTTAGCCCATGTTCTGTGCGATAAAGGAAGCATTAGGCGTGACACATATAATTCATTAAATGGTCAGTAGAACAACTAGACCTCGTCTTTCCAACTCATATCATTTATAGGTACAACATTTTCTTTCTTTCCTTTCCTTTTCTCTCGCTCTTTCTTTCTTTTTTCCGTTATGTGCTGCTTTGTTTCTTTCTCTCGCTTACGCCAGTAAATATGACAGCACCTACTTTTCTAACACCTTCAAACACTGTTCAGCTTTGGCTTTGCTACCGACATGCCAGTATGTTGTTGTCTTAATGAACTGAGATTTCCTTAATCTATGTAGAATTCTTTTTATTGATAATGCACTAACTGGATGCCATACTGTAGTAAAAATGCTGAGAATTCCATTCTGTATCCCAAGTACTGTTTTGGAATAAAGCAAATTATTATTATTATCTAAACGAGCTAAATGGTAGTCCGGTGTTATGATCCTTTTGGTCTGGCCAGCAAGCACCACTGTTTGAGGTGGAGGGTGGTACACTACTACTCATCTCAACCAGTCAGTAGTATATAGTTAAACGTTTCTCAGAGAGTCTTTTCCACTGAGAATTTGTCACATAACACGTGTATTCATGTTTTTTAACGTATGTGAGTATAACGCATATATTATTAGCATTTTTTCCCATTCCTAAACTTCCAATGGGAACATATGGCTTATGGCTTTTTCAAGTTTTATTAGCATCTGACTGGTATTGACCACACTATAGCCTAGGGAACTAGATGACAGTCAGCAATGCACTAGCCAAGAATCAAACCTCGACCTACTGCGTGACTGGAGAACTTCCAACTACAAATAAACCCCTGATGGAATCAATATTTGCATAGATGTAGTCTTATCATTACCAAGTACCCAGAAAAACCTATATAGGCAAAAACACACCGTAAGAAATTTAATTATTTTGAAAAAATACGCACTGTCCATACCGTTAAGCGAAATCGACACACAAATTATACGTATATCTATGAGTCGATATGAGAAAAATGGAGATTTATGAAGGGTTTGTTTCTGAGAATTTGATTTGTCTTAAGTATGATCATAGCTCAGGTTGATATTGATTAGAATACCACCGAGAACAGCCACGGAGTACTAACCAGTTATTTTGTCCTTGTTTGGGACTCATCGCCAGTGGTCATACACTAGTGTTCGAAATCACGACCTCTCAATCACAAGGCAAGCTAATGGACATCCTATGAGACGAAACCGTCGAAGCATCTATCCCGTGAACTTTATCTCTGAGTTATATTGGTGAAATTGAGGAAGTAAACTTGACTCCATTTACAAGTAGCTTTACTGCTTACAAATTCAATTACTTTAATAATTATATTGTAACCCTCCAAACAATTATATTATACTGTTTAAATACTAGATCCAGTGTTTTATCAAGTCGAGTTGGAAATTTAACAATATTGACATGACCTAATGATTCAAGAAAAGAACAATCGCAGGTATTGAAATCTCCTGTGACAATTGATAAAGAGTTTTCAAGATGTGTAACAGCGAATGCTGTGAATTCATCGGCAAAATCAGATAGATCCGAGGCGGAACAGCCAGGAGTAACATAACTGTTTGAGATGAGGATATATTTAAACTTGGATAAGTGTTTCGGACGACATTTGACTGTAATACAATCAATAAAGTCACTAGAGAAAAAAAATTCATTATTTGAAGTTGACCACTAAAAACGAATGATAGTTGCAACACCTCCATCTCTTTTCCTTCTGGAGAATAGTCGATTTTGTCTAAACAGTGTAAAACCACTTATAGAAACCAGTTTGGCATCATAAACATCATGGAGCCATGTTTCTTGTAATGCAACTATCGCCGTATTGTGATAAGTATCAGATGATAAGAGAGACCTGAGATGCATAATTTTGTTGGGAAGTGAACGGCAGTTTGAACTGACAATAACAGGAATGTTTGTGCGATTTAATGGTGTCCGTTTGAGAGCAAGTTGCCAACCACCATGATATTTTCTCTTAGTTTTATTAGATGCATGAAAGTTATATGGTATAAAACATTTAATGAATACATTACTGTACTTGATACGATTTGTGACCATATTTTGTTAAAAATTAAAAATGAAAGCATGATGTATTAGACGCAAATATGTAGATGTACGAAAAGGTAGCCCAGGTGTCAAACAGGAGTATGTTAGTAGGTTTACTAATTAGGAATTTTATTTTAATACTTAATATTCCTGAGTTTACTGAACAGTATCTCACACAATTGCTCCAGGCTAGTACTACAGAGGTCAGTGGTCCAAATCCTCCAGCAATGTAGACTTTTCAGTTTACCACCAGTCATCGACTATTACTTGAATGAACACTGATGTGGAGAACGAAATGGAGATGTCACTCAAGAGTCCCACAGGGATCTAATCGGGAGATCGAATATCTCATTTGTGATGCCTGTATGTTACAACCAAAACCAACCCACGGTAATCTGAGAGCAGGAGACCGATCTCTTCATCCCACTACATTGGTGACGAATCGTTTTCAAGACACACACAGTCACGAAAATCTCTGAAGACAGCAAAAGTCGATTATTTTCTGGTGGATCTATGTATTGCTCCACTCAACAACAATAATGACATCTAAAACTCAAAATTATCTCAACCGTGAAGTTAGGCAGCTATACAGTCAAGTTTAATTTCAAAAAGCAGAACAACTACACGAGAATGAACAACAAGGTGTGATCGAAATCTCTGTCTACAAGAATCGCACACACCAAAGCTTTCCACAGACACTCCAACGTCAGAATCATCTGGATTCACTCAAACAAAATCACCTCATAAAACAACACATCATTAATGTTTCTGACAACCACAACAATGAGAAGCATTTACACTTTGACATTAAACTGTGACGAAGATCAAATAATCAGGATCAAGTTAACATATGATACGCAAATGTCAGGACAATGATAAACAGTGTTGGTTGAAACATCACAATACGCATCATTATTGTAATTAGGTACTTCAGGAGAGATTTTCTAAACATTTATTCTGTAACACTGTATGATGTGTGTCCGAACCCCACTGGAGACACAAGTTCCCTCAAGATTGCAGATACGCTTTGCTGACGAATGCCAGCAGTCACAGAAACTAAGTGCAAGGCTTCCTGCCAACTGTCTCCAATCATCTAACACAGTTCTTTATTCTACGCTTTTATGGAGATTTCTGAAAGATATATCTATCTACTCACAAACATACACCCATACACACACTGAACGAATCCACAAGAAACAATTACAAGCTCTGCTTTTACCTCAGTTTGTTTAGCAAGCAGTGAAAATTCTTAAGTGTGTTTGTAGGACGTCTTTTAATCTTAGCCGATATTTTGCATTTATCTCAAATTCTCTTATCACATCAATTGAGTATATGAGTATCCGTTTATGCTATTTATAACTTACTGAGAGCGATAATCTTTTCTTTTCAGTGGAAAATCTGCTTACGCACAAACACGAATGTGACCATTAGGATAGTCTTGCTTCTATTTTCTTAGATAATCCTACTGGATATTTTAACATATGCTTAGATATATTTATACATATGAATATGTATTAAGTTTATAATTTATAACTGGAAACTATTCATCTTCGAACTTTAATCACACTTATTCATTCTGATCACAGATCGATATAAGTTAGAGAACCATTGAAAATCGTCGGGTAGTACTGGACAACTGGTTTGTCAGTTCTCATGTTGGGGACGTGTTGGCAGAACTCACCCACTGGGTGTCAAACCAAGAGCGGAAGTGTGACAAATACTCACTAGGGATGACATTGGGTGATGCGAATCGCGCTTAAAGCTTGACCTGGTAGAAGTTAAAATTCATGGGTAGGGTACCAGTGAATTGTCTCGGGTAGGAAACCCAGTGGGTTTTGAACTGTCAATGAGTCCTGAACCAGGCTGACGAAATGACTGTCCAGTACTCCTTGCTGCTTTTCAATACTTTTCTAGCTGATATCAGTTCTTGGTCACAATTATAACATCTAAGTACTGTGATAGCATGATAACAGTCTTCCTAATTTTTAACCCATTAGTAAAGGTACACTTTCGAAATGAATATTATCTGATCTCTGGTACATCTCATGAAATCATGATGGATATGTAGACGTCAAATTTTACTAAACCAAGTGTAGTAAACAAATAAGAAAATTGGTTACAAGTAGAATAACTGATCGTATTTTACAGGAATTTAGTGTAAAAAAACATAGGACATGAGAATATGTCGACTAAAAACACATATTCAGAAGATTATGATAACATTGATTTAGTGAAAAGTCATCAGAGAGAGTTGTGTGAATTGTCTTCTATCTGTTTTTAGAAAAAATCATGGTTTGAGGATTAAGAGATTATAATTCTAGAGTAAACACGTTTCCTCCTGTCTAAAGGGATGATAATTAAGTGTCTGTTGTTCGCATAAATTTCACAGTTACATTCTGAATAGAGTTAAGAGAAATAGAGTTATTACATGGATGAATAAATTGATGCAGGTACTGCTCACTGATTCAATCATCTGGCAGTGTATTTAGGATTCGGAACCAAAAGCATCTATTTCAGCTTGAGCAACTAACACGAATCATAAACCCCTCCCTCCGCAAAAACGTCCACAATAAATGTTATTAATAGACTGGTACATGAAAGAACTAGTACAGATAATTTAGCTCAAACTAAAATGTGAATTATTATTATTCCCTAAAGTTTCGAGTGGAACAAAGGGCTGACTTCAACAACACATCTCCACTTTGTCAAATCTTCTGCCATCCTCTTCAGCTGGGTCGACGATTGCACAAACTCTCTCATCTCTTCCTCGCCACACGATCTCCTCCATGTTACCCCCTTAATAACGAATCATTCGTCACTTGCGATTAGGATTACACTCGAGAAATGGCCTGCATTCAGTGCGATGTCATTTAACAGTTTCCTCAATGTATGCCCAATCCATTTCCATTTTCTCCTGCAGATTTGTTGAGCAATCGGCTCTTAGTCAGTTTGTTCCCACAGTTTCGTATTTCTAATTCTTCAGTATGGAGCCAGCCAGCGAAAGGGGCAGCTGTTGATGAAAGTCTGCAAACCGTTTGAAAATTCTCTACGTGACAATGAGTGCAGGTTTCCAACCGGTATAGAAGGGACGTCTTGACATTGGGGTTGAAAATCCAGATCTCGTTCCTTATTGTTGAGTGCAGAAGAAATCCAAAGGTGTATCTTGGCTTTTCGATCATGGCTGGCTGGTTTTGACATCCTCATGCGTTCCGCCTGCAGTTGAAACGATGCTTCCTAGATAAGTGAGGGTAGGAAGTAACCTCCGTCAAATCTCTCCCATTGATGATGATTAGTGCTAGTTGTTGTTGTTGCTGCTGTTGGTTGTTTGTCTTCATCACCACCGTCTTCTCTATGTTCACCTGCAGTCCCATCTTTGCTGCAAGCCTGCTTCTTCAGCTAGTTTGTTTGTTGGTTTTCGCTGTAAGTATTCGAGTTTGTGTGATACTAGACATATATCTCATCTGCGAAATCCAGATCTTCTAAAATCTCTTCATCGGTAGTCCAGTGTGCTCCTGTCTCCTCGCTCCCCACAGCCTGATGCATAATCCAGTGCACCACATCATCGGTGATAATAGACATCCAGTATACTCTTACTCCTGTATGCACTTCGAACGCCTCGCTGAGCTTTCCGTTGTGGATCACCTAACACATGCCAGTCTCATATAGCTGTTGAATGAAGTTGATAAAGACTCAAGGTACGCCCTAGTATTGAAATAGTTTCCAACTTACTTCTCAGTCAACGCTGGCTGTCAAAGGCCTTTCCAAAGTCGATGAAGTTGAGGTAGAGTGAGGTGTGACTGCAATTCTATGCTGTATTCGACAATGATGCGCGTAGTTGCAATTTGGTTAGCCCGTGATATGCCTCTCCTGAATCCGGCTTGTTCTGGTTGGCGGAGTTCTGCATCCAGTGCATCCTTAATTTTCTACAGGATAATGTGACTTAGTATTCTACTTGACGTGGATAAGAGTATGATTCCATGTCAGTTCTTCCAGGCTGAGGCCTAGGTTGCACTTCTTTGGCAGCTTGACGAGGTAGCCTTTCTTCCAATCAGTAGGCACCCTCCCTTCCTTCCTGGGGGAGATTCTCCCTGATCCTACTGTCTTCCTGGAATTCAGTAGCTTAATCGCACTCAGGATTTCTGATTTCATTGGAGGATTGGTGTCCACTGGTAGGCAATTCTGTGCATGCTGTTGGTGGTGGTGTATTTCTTGGCGAGTTGCAGGGGATGATCGATTCAGGAGTCCTTTAAAGTGATCAGCCCATTGTTTTATTTGTTTCTCCGCCTTCGTGATCAAGTTCCCTTGAGCATGTGAATTAAAAAAAGTTATTTTATAGTTCGATCACTGATTGATATCAGTAAGAGAACCACTGGAAGCCATAAGAGAGTGCTTGACAGTCGTTTCGTCCTAGTTTGAGACTCCTCCTTAGTAAATACCAGCTCCCGGGGTTCAAACCCAGGAACTTTCAGTTATAAGGCACACTTGTAGATGATATGAGCCTCCATATTTTTAATATGAACTTTTGGCGTGATCCATTCTCCATAGGATTCTTTTACATATCGATTAGTTTTCTGAAGATGTAACTCTAAATACTACTTATATTTATTTAAGAGTAATACCCAACAGGATGTGTATGTATTTAATTAGTTCACTCTATTTCATCATTGCTTCTTAGCGTGTAACAAGACTATTATGATAATATTGACAATATAATTGGGCAATAAAATGTCTATTGCGTGTGAACATATACACTGATCATCATTTCATCGTATAACAGACTAGACAAGTGACTGTCTTAAAAAGTCTAGCTCCTCTTTGTCTCTTTAAGTGACAAAATTATTATTTCCAACCACATTCTCCCTTCATATTGGAAGAATAAGAAGAAGGTATGAAATGTGTCTCTTATTGCTTAGGTGTGAGAAGGAACTACTGACAGACTTAAGTACTATATGCATATATGTATCAGCTGTCATGTATGAGGCAGGTAGAAACATGAGCAACATGAACACTATTCACTATTACTAAAACTGGAGACATAATGACTGTTATTATTATCATCATCATCCTCATTATTTCAAAGATTATTTCACATGAATGTTGTTTGTCATATAATTGATTATCTTAAACTGATTATCAGATAAAATTACAATTTATGAATGTAGAAGTTCACTGTCTCTCCTCCCAACCACTGCAGTTTTACGCTTTGGCAACTGAGGATAAACCGCCTAATTTCGTCTCCCAAGTGTGTGTGTGTGAATCTATCAGCTTGACTACTGCTGTAGAGTCAGTTAGACTGAGTGTACAATTAGGCAGGTTCGTCGTTGGACTTCGGAAAATCATCCAGGGAACAAACACTGTATATTTACAGCTCTGTCTTAGCTTATCTAGAAAATACTGAACTTAAAGTCGGTGTTAACAAGGCTGATTTTTAAGCTATCTTTCTCACTCCAACTACTGGTCTTAAGTTTCCTTTACGAGTTCGAATGCTACATAAAACTGTCTCAACTACAGGAGGAACGGACAAGGATGTCAAATCGAGAATCGGTAAGGTGAGAAACACATTCATCAACCTGAAACCAATCTGGAAATCTTCGTCACTCAGCCTGCATCAACAACAAAATTCGAATTTTCAATACAAACGTCAAGTCAGTCAATTCTTCTATATGAATCAGAAACTTGGTGGGTCACAAATAATATTTCCAACAGCCTGTTGCAGACCTTTATCAACGACAACTGCCTTTGCTCTATATTGAAGATGAGATGGCCGGAAAGAATCACCAACAAG
Organism: Trichobilharzia szidati; assembly: GCA_944472155.2. NCBI lineage: Eukaryota > Metazoa > Platyhelminthes > Trematoda > Strigeidida > Schistosomatidae > Trichobilharzia > Trichobilharzia szidati. Next base: position 113,976,344 of record OX235272.1, on the reverse strand, counting down.
AAACTATGGGAACAAACAAAACAAGAACCAATCGCTCAACAAAAATGCAGGATAAAGTGGAGATGGATTGGACACTCGTGGCTGAGGAGGCCGCTGGGTGACATCGCACATCAGGCCATAGCTCGAGTGGAACCCGAAAGGGAAGTGGCGAGTGGGACGTTCTAGGGTAACATGGAGGAGATCATGTAAAGAGGAGTTGAAACAGTATGGACCAAGATGGATGCAGGTGAAAAGTACGGCAGAAGACAGAAGCAAGTGGAGACGTGCAGTTGGAGCCGGATGATCCACTGGGAACCCAAGGGAACAATAATTATAACAATGCTACATAAAGCTGAAGAAGCTTGACTTATGTGCTCTTGAGACATTCGTTCAGTTGCCTTACCTAGTCAGTTGTGTCAATATTACAAAATTTAAACTGTGCTGATGCTTTCAAAAACAGAGATATGCAAGCGAGAAGGAGAAATGAGTTTTGATATGTATATCTGCAATCTTAGATTTCTACTGGTAAAAGCGTATATGTATATTGAAAGTCAATCTGAACGAAGAATGTTCTCTTCAATAACTTCTCCTCTTCAGGTTCTAACAATTTTAAAATTTTAATATTTGCTGTCCTTACAATAATGTTCAGTTATGCTGCGGATACACGTAGAATAGCAGATTAGTAGTTGTATTGGGTAACAAACTCAGTGTGTTTGTACTTCCGACGGGTCGCAAACTAGGATGAAACAAGTGTCCAGTAGTTCCTGACTGTTTTAAAGTGGTTCTCTAACCTACCTCAGCTCAAGATGAAATCCAAACCAACACTTAAATCAAATCGAATAGTAAAGCTTAAAACTTATATATTGGAATGGATTCCAATTGGCTTACAGTTCCGATTATAGAGAAGGCCACTAAGTATCGAATAATCCAAATTGCAGAGGTCATAATGATTCGTTACAGGATTTCATCATGAGGTGACATTAGTTAGAAAACCATTGAAAAACCCCCGAATTTGGTACTCTTCATCAGTACACACCCACAGTGATTTGAACCCATGACCTTCTGGTCACAAGGCGATCTCGTTTACCATTAGGCCACTGGGACACGATCCAATGGCCCATGAATTCTAACTTCTGCCAATTAACGACACAGCGCGACCCCTAGCCAATGTCTTCAGCGAGTATTTGTCCTCACACACGACCTGCTGTACCCTACTGGTCACGACTTCTCACTAGAACCCCAGGTAACTACCTAGCTGAATAGGGCACGTCGCTGGTGAACATCTCATTGATATTCAAGTGTTGGTTTGTGGGGATTTGTTTGGTTACAGGATTTCATCATGAGGTGACATTAGTTAGAGAACCAGCAGTACGCGTACGGCTGAAGAGTCACAAACTAGGGGGAAACAGTTGTCCAGTACTACCAGGTTTTCCAATGGTACTCTAACTAATGTCACCTCATGATGAAATCCTGTAACCAATCAAATCCCTGCGAACCAACACTTGAATATCATAATGATTCGTTTAAATTGACCGGGAACGTGTGTACAGAAGAAACAAATACTGCCATTTTCGCTAGCCTGACCTGCTATGGCATTTATATACACACACTCCAGTACTGTATTGCGTCACACCTTTTGGATGTGACCTTTCATCCTGTTTGTCTATCTAAATTCTTTCTATCGCTTATTTATTATTATATGTGGATGAACAAAAATGTTATTTCTCTTCATTTACCTGTGGTAAGTTACAAAACACTGACATATACACACACAAACAAACATAATCTTCCACTCGATTTTTGATATTAACATGCACTTCTTGGGAATATGTGATCAGACTGAAATGAATTTATTTCTCATAGTAATCAAAAGTATTCGCGAACATATATAATCATTTCAGTGTAGATCCAGTCATGAACTAGCATCGGTTATTATTATTGTTTCCTTTAATTCCTAGAGGAACATAAGGCTTCAGCCAAGCACGTCTACATTGCGTTCGGTTCTCTGCTAGAGTCTTCACCTCGCTCCAAGTCTGCCCACACGCTTTCATCTCCTCTTCACATCACCTCCTCCAAGTCACCCTTACACTGACGAACAACTCGCCACTTCCCTCTCGGGTTCCACTCGAGCAATGGCTTGTCTAGTGATGTCACTTGATGGTCTCCTAAGAGTATGGCCAATCCACCTACCTACATTTCTTCCTGCCTATTTGTTTCACAATCGGTTCCTGCTCAGTTGGTTCGCTCATTGCCAGAGATCCGTTGCTGTTGCTGATCTTTTCTGGCCATCTGATCTTGAGTATTGAGCGAAGACAGCTGTTGATGAAGGTCTGTAGTTTGTTCGAGGTGGTCTTTATGACGCGCAGTGCAAGTCTCTGATCCGTATAGTAAATAGCACTGACTTCAAATTGGAGTTGAAAATCCGGATCTTATTTTTGATGCTGAGTGCTGTTGACCTCCACACAGACTTGAGAGTAATGAAAGCTTGCATTGCTTTCCCGATCCTTGCTTTGATATCCTCGTCAGTTCCGTTGGCCTGTAGTTGAAACGATGCTTCCCAGGTAGGTAGGTAAATGAGGTTGTTTCTTTCAGGTTCCTTCCATTTATGCTGATTGTTGTCTCTTGTTGTTGTTGTTGCTGTTGGTGGTGTTGACCAGAAATCTTCATCACCTCTGTTTTCTCAATGTTCACCTGAAGTTCTATCTTTGATGCTTCTTCTGACAACTTGTTGCTTTTCGCCTGCATATCTTCCAGGTTGTGGAAAGTCAGACACATATCACATTGGCGAATTCCAGATCCTCCAAGTTTTTTGTGTGACTCCATTTTACGCCCATGTCCTCGTTGCATGCCGCCGTTTGTCGCACTATCCAGTCTACTGCAATCAGGAAAATCATTGGCGATAGTAGGCAGCCAGCTTGTCTTACTCCTGTCCTCACTTCGAAGGATTCCGTAAGTTTCCCGTTGCGGATTACTTGGCATGCAGCATTGTCGTGCGGCTGTTGGATGAGATGTTTAATTGTCGGTGGCACCCCGTAGTAGCGAAGTAGTTTCCAAATCACCTCTCGATCGACGCTGTCAAAGGCATTTTCAAAGTCGATGCATACCCTTCTCAATGACCACCTAAAATTCCAAAAGAAATCTCATCTTTTTTGAATCCGGCTGAAAAGATAGAGAATCAGTCAACTGAATCATTAAATAAATTGAAACAGCCAGGTTGTACACATTGCTAAAACCCACTGGTAAGCATTCACACAAGAAGAGGTATTTATCCAAAACTATATTCTATGTTGGTATTTCCTTTCTTATCTTCAAAATGTCTGAATGGAAATTTTCGCCACATACTCCTTTCTTCTTATCACATACCAGCGATCATTCCTCATGCACTTGATAAGCATCTTAAATTTGCATGTGACAGCTTCAACTGTGTCTACTCAAATAAAAAAGGAAGCAATAAAACTATACACGAGAATGCAAACTAAAAGTCATATTTACGTCTCTCATTTTTTTCCTTGAAGAAGTCCACATTTTTAAATATAAAAGTTATGATGTCAAAGATGTGTTATGATAAGGTAAGATTCATATGACTCTTAAACAAACAAAATTAATATGAGAAAATAGTATATTGTTATTACTGTCCCCTTGATTTCTCAGTCAAAAATAGGAGTTGAACAGCACATCTGCACTTCGTTCTGTTCTCAGCTCTCTCATCTCATCCGCCTCCCACAATCTACTCCATGTCGCACTCGGACACACACCCGACTAGCGATTTTCCATTTGGGTTCCACTCTAGCGATGGCTTGCCGCGCGACGTCATTCAACGGCCTTTTCAATGGTGTGTGTGTGTGACCAGTCCATCTGTAGTCCGTTCTACATATTTGTTGATAAATAGGTGCTTTGTTATATTGTTTCCAGCCACAGTTCCTTGTTACTAATTCTTTCACGCCAGTCATCTGATTTCACAGTAATGAATATTTATCTTGCCCCTTTCCAATCTTGCCTGGCTTCGACATCGTCTTCCGTGCCGTGTGTCTGTGGTTGAAACGATGCTCCCTAGATAAGTGAAGGAAGTGGCCTCTTCCAAATTTCCCTCTTTGATAGTGACTGGTGCTGGTTGTTGTTGCTGTTAGTTGGTTACCTTCATCACCTCCATCTTGTGTATACTCACTTGGAGTTCAGTCATCACTGCCTGCTTCTACCGTACACTTTTTGGTTTTGCCTTTAGGTCTTCAAGTCTGTGTGACATTGGACATAAATCCTCGGCGATGTCCAGATCTTCTTATCAGTTCAACGCATTACTTTTATCTCGCTCTCTTGGTGATAATAGACAGCCTTGTATTACTGTTTTTTTCACCTTTAAGTCTTCTCTCAGTTTCCCATTGTGAGTCACTTGACATGTGACATCATCGTATAGCTGTTGGAAAGGCGTTCATGTATGTTTGTGGCACTTCGGAGCGTTGAAGTAGTTTCTAAAATATATTTTTGGGTCAACGTTGTCGTAGGTCTTTTTGGAGTTGATGGATTATGGGGTAGAGACTGGACCACAACTCTTTGCTCTGTAGACTGGGAGAGGCTAATATATGTGTATAGAAAATATGGAATGCTAAATTATCAATTTCTTTATTCAATCCGTAGGTATTGAGGGAAAAACAGTTCCCCGACGGAACATCTCTATCCCAATCGGTTCTCTCTCATCACTCTCATATGGCTTGACGATTGTCCTCAAGTACTAATCCCTTCCTTATGTAATCGTCTTTTTGGTATCCCCCGTCAAGCACCATATAATTTGCTAGTCAATTTCCATTCTAAAGTCTGATTGGCGTCTGATCTCACTCATCGGTCTCCTCAGCATATTACATCCACTTCATCCTCATCGAACTGCCAGCCATCAAGTTACCGGCTGAAGTTCAGAGATCATGAAAGATCCCATCCCAATAGATGAATGGTCAATATAATCATCACTAATTTTGAATTTCCTGCATCCGCCGCCTGAGGGAGAGGGGTCGGAGAGAAATCCAAATATGGGAAAAAACAAGTGTTCAGTAGACCTGGGTTTTTAACGATCTCTAACCGGAACAGGCTGAATTCAGGAGAAACAAGTCATGTATTGATCAGATCGCCACATGACGGATCATCATTGAATAGAGCTTAGAATGGTAGTCACCTCTCTACCTCAACTTCATCGACTTTGAAAAGGCTTTCGATAGCGTCGATTGAGAGGTGCTTCGGAAACTACTTCGCTACTACGGGGTGCCACCGACAATTAAACATCTCATCCAACAGCCGCACGACAATGCTGCATGCCAAGTAATCCGCAACGGGAAACTTACGGAATCCTTCGAAGTGAGGACAGGAGTAAGACAAGCTGGCTGCCTACTATCGCCAATGATTTTCCTGATTGCAGTAGACTGGATAGTGCGACAAACGGCGGCATGCAACGAGGACATGGGCGTAAAATGGAGTCACACAAAAAACTTGGAGGATCTGGAATTCGCCAATGTGATATGTGTCTGACTTTCCACAACCTGGAAGATATGCAGGCGAAAAGCAACAAGTTGTCAGAAGAAGCATCAAAGATAGAACTTCAGGTGAACATTGAGAAAACAGAGGTGATGAAGATTTCTGGTCAACACCACCAACAGCAACAACAACAACAAGAGACAACAATCAGCATAAATGGAAGGAACCTGAAAGAAACAACCTCATTTACCTACCTACCTGGGAAGCATCGTTTCAACTACAGGCCAACGGAACTGACTAGGATATCAAAGCAAGAATCGGAAAAGCAAGACAAGCTTTCATTACTCTCAAGTCTGTGTGGAGGTCAACAGCACTCAGCATCAAAAATAACATCCGGATTTTCAACTCCAATGTGAAGTCAGTCAGTGCTACTTACTATACGGATCAGAGACTTGCACTGCGCGTCATAAAGAGCACCTCGAACAAACTACAGACCTTCATCAACAGCTGTCTTCGCTCAATACTCAAGATCAGATGGCCAGAAAAGATCAGCAACAGCAACGGATCTCTGGCAATGAGCGAACCAACTGAGCAGGAACCGATTGTGAAACAAATAGGCAGGAAGAAATGTAGGTAGGTGGATTGGCCATACTCTTAGGAGACCATCAAGTGACATCACTAGACAAGCCATTGCTCGAGTGGAACCCGAGAGGGAAGTGGCGAGTTGTTCGTCAGTGTAAGGGTGACTTGGAGGAGGTGATGTGAAGAGGAGATGAAAGCGTGTGGGCAGACTTGGAGCGAGGTGAAGACTCTAGCAGAGAACCGAACGCAATGTAGACGTGCTTGGCTGAAGCCTTATGTTCCTCTAGGAATTAAAGGAAACAATAGCAATAATAGTAATTTCTGGGGCAGTTTACTATACATATATTCGATTGTACAGCTTGAGGTTGATATCGCTGAAAAGGGTAACTCCTCCCCGAACGTCTTTTCTTTTGCATGACGCTTCTGTAATTAAGGTTGACCATTTTCCACTTGGCTACTTAGTTCCAGCATGCTCTTCTGTGAACCACTTTTGTGTATTGGGATATGATTTAAAAGTCAGTAATACACATTACTGATGATCTGCCCTCAATGTATCCGAAAACAATGATTCGCCTGCTTCTATTCAATGATGGCACAGTGGTGCACATTGGTAGAATGCTCACCGACCACGCCTCATGTGGTCCGGGGTTCCATCTTTGCCCGACACACACTCCTTTACCTCACTAAGCCAGTAATATGACTGGTAAGAAGAGGGAAGGTTGGACATGAGGCTAGAAACCCTATCTGGTTAAAGGAAATAAATAAACACCACTGCTACCGAAACTTCAAAGCTCTTGCTTGAAGCCTAATATGTTCCACAGGGAACGTAAAGACAAAATAAATCAATCAATAATAATAACAATAATAATTCACTGATAGCTACTAACAAGTGAATAATTTTCAGAGGTTTACAAGCAAGATTTAGCAAAAGTATTTGGAAATTTGTTGCCAGGTGAAATATGTTCTTCTACTGTATGTTACACACCAGTAATAATATGTGAGGATAAGATACCTCATTTAACATTCTTGACCTATTAATATAATCCTTTTTGTGTTTGAATGGAATTACTTATACCCCATAAAGCTTTAGTGACAGTTACATTATGTGTATCTATACTTTGTGACATCTTATCACTTGTAGCATACATTATTTATTTTTAAATCTACTATCGGAAAACATTGTAGACTTTGAAGTTTACCTTGACAACAGAAAAAGAACATGACTTAATCTGTGTATTTTCCATTTGCTTTTCCGTGTTCTTCTTCTTCCTTGCCTTCAGCCTCCAATGTCTTTCACAGTATCTTTGCACTATGACAGCCAAGATAACATGAACTCTATTCATTTATTCCTCTCTTCATGAATAATATGAGACACATAAAGACATTAGAAAGAAGAGAACACAAAGTTCGGCAAACATGTTGATCTTTCCGACGATTACATTCCCAGAAAACAGCTGTACAATCGCATGTAAATACACAATCTTACGAAGATACCATTTGTTTTGGTTACAGGATTTCATCATGAAATGAAATTGGTTAGAGAACCATTAGAAAATAACCTGGGAGTACTGGACAGCTGTTTCGTCCTAGTTTGGAACTCTTCATCGGTACGCACATACCGACAGGGTTCGAACCCAGGACCTTCTGGTTACAAGGGAAGCTCGTATACCATTAAGCCACTGGGACCCGATCCAATGGCCCATGAAGTCTAACTTCTGCCAATTCACTACATAGCGCGACTCCACTGGAACCCCAGGTAACTACCTACCTGAATAGGGCCAGTCGCCAGTGAGTATCTCATTGTTATTCAAGTATTGGTTTATAGGGATTTGGTTGATTGGTTACAGGATTTCATCATGCTCATGCTGATATCATGCTCACTGGTGACTGGTCCTATTCAGGTAGGTAGTAACCTGGGGTTCCAATGGGAAGTCGTGACCAGTAGGGTGCAGCAGGTCGAGTGGGAGGACAAATACTCGCCGAAGACATTGGCTAGGGGTCGTGCTGTGTCGTGAATTGACAGAAGTTAGAATTCATGGGCTGGCCATTGGATCGGGTCCCAGTGGCTTAATGGTCTACGAGCTCGCTAGCCTTGTAACCAGAAGGTCCTGGGTTCGAACCCTGGCGGTGGGTGCGTACTGATGAAGAGTCCCAAACTAGGCCGAAACAGCTGTCCAGTACTCCCAGGTTATATTCTAATGGTTCTCTAACCAATTTCATTTCATGATGAAATCCTGTTACCAATCAACCAAATCCCTACAAACCAATACTTGAATAGCAGAAACAAAAGCTACACAGGGTTATAACGAATTACTGGCCCGCTTTTAGCAGACTGCTTTATGGCTGATTTGCAGAGTGGAGCTTAAAAATAAATAATAAACAGATTACTACTGTACAAAAGGTACGTTGAGGATACCTTTAATGTCTACTATGATAACTCAAACTTCAGTTATATCTTACAATAATTCAATAATTCCCATCCTTCGATTAAATTCACAATTGAATTAGAAAACGATTCCATTCCTGGACTTGGAATTAACAAGAAGAGATGATGGAACCCTGAAGAGATTCATCCACAGAAAACCATCATGGAACGACCAACTAACGCATTTCTACAGTTGGATACCTTTGAGCCAAAAACGAACTCTCATCATCGCACTAACCCATCTCATGTGAAAAATTCTCAGTTGCGACTGAGTGGAAGAGGAGCTCCTATTCCTCAAAAATATCTTGGCTAAAAATGGTTATCAGATATGTTTTGTAGAAAAGAACATGAAACCTAAACTAAAAAGAGAAAAATGCGATTCAGCGTCAAAGAAAACGCTGTATCTGAATCTGAATTTCAGGGGAGATTCGGCAGCCGATATCCTGAACAGGAGAATATCCAGCTCCCTGGAGAAGACCTGCCCTACAGCAAAACTGAATGACATTCTCTAGCCGTCAAGTACTTCGAAATAACGCTAAGGACAAGCTCTCAAATATGACCACTTCAGTGTGTATATACCGGTTCACCTGCTCGTGCGCAGCTAGGTACATGAGTCGTTGTATGCGCGTCATTTTAAAAGTTTTAGAGAACATTTCACAGCGTGGCTGCAAAGAAGAGGCACCAGTTCAATCAGAAGTGTCATTATTGAACATCTGATCAACACCACCCAAGACATCTCAAATGATTCATTCCAAGTAATTTACAAATTCAACAGAAACCCACCAAAAGCAGTATGTTTCCGAATTCTCTGTACTGCAGAAGCCCTTGCAATATGCATTGAAAAGTCGGAGCTGTGGCTTCAAGAGAAATTAGTTCAACCTCTACAAATACCATGGACCTAGTTCGGTATGTTCCCTTAGCGTCCATTGTTTTTCTTCTTTCATTCTTATTTTTGATTTTTTTTCCGTTCGCTGTGTGTGTGATTCTTACTACCTCTGTCTTCATTCATTTCAACCTGTTTCTTCAGTTATAGTAACAGTTATTCCCTGCTCACACTTATAATTCGTTTAGAATAGCTAATTACAATCATATCCTAGTCCTGTGTAATTTTTGCTTCTAAGGCTCTTCTAATCTAAATTCACATCTCCTAACTTCCAATTCAAGTTGAAAATTATTATTTCAATTTTGTTTCCATACTCATTTTCTATACACCTGTAATTAGTTATAACCCTGTGTAACTTTTGTCTCTAAGCCTCTCGTAAACCATATCTAGTTGAAAATAATTGTCAACTTCTATTCGCCTCCGTAATTATGTGGAATCAAATAAAACAAATTGTATCTATGTAAGATTGTGTATTTCAATGCGATTGTGCAGCTATTTTTTTGAAAATGAAATCGTCGAAAAGATCAACATCTTTGCCGAACTTCGTTTTTTCTTCTTTCTAATATGAGACCTCATTTATTTTCGTTGAATTCTCATCAACTGCTTACGACCTAAAAGTTAATGATGTAAATGTGTATAGAATGTTTTGGTTGTCTTCCGAAATTCATCAAAAAGTATTGAAGATCTGGAAACATATAGGTGAAACTAGTCATATATTAAATGAGAAACGTATCTTCATTCAACTGGATTTCAAAGTTGATAATATGGCAAGAATAATCACCACAAGATTGAAAGCTTCTCTAGCCAGAATATACATCTCGCAGTCAAAATGGTTGACTGTTTTTGATTCAAGATGTCTACGATCCCTTTCCCACGTTGGGTGGTATAATAAGGTAAGTAATGTTAACGTTAGGCGTAGAGTGTTGGGCAAAGACGGAAAATCAATCGAAGAGGCTATAAAGTTACAAAGATTGAAATGGCTAGGTCACGTGCTGCGCATGCCCAACCATCGCCTCCCCCGACGGACAGGCATTACTAGCTGATATAGGTGCAGGTTGGAAAAGAGTAAGTGGTGGCCAAACAAAAACATGGCCTCATCAATCCATGAAATCCTTGACAGTTAAACTGAGTCAGGTATGGAGGGAGATGCAGACTTCCGGGTTGGGGCCCGCCCTCGGGACTCTAAGAATCAATGGCTGGAGACAACAGGTGACATGGCTCAAAATCGTTGTCAATGGCTAACGCAGATGTATTCAGTCTCTGAAATCTTTCATATTCCTTTCTACCATTACTCATTCTGTTTCACTCTTATACTTGTCAAAACTCTATTGATTCCCTTCACTCATTTTCTTGTCTACCTTTGTGTGCTATTTGGAACGTGGCAACTTGAACTGCTGCTTTTCGGTGCCAAGCTCTATGTTGAATCCAGACCAGACAGACAGTCAAAATGGTTCCTATTTGTCGAACAACAAACTCTTTAATGCAGTGAAACATTGTAAGATACCCTTCCTATAGTAAATCGAATTGCATATTCAGATTTACGTGTATCTACGGGATCAATTCCACTGGGAGTAATAGAAAGAAGGGCATATCTCAAATTCTCTGAACAAGTAGGCCAAAAAGTTTACATCTCAACGGAAGAAATGCTTTGAACACTACGCTACTGTCAGACATCTTGTTGATACAGACCGTTAAGTGGATACCGTGAAATCTGTCAGAATTATCGACGGACAATACAACTCAACGTTCCTCAAAATTTCTAAAACATTGCTTGGTTAACGTTTAAGACCTGCCTTAAGTGTTCAAAAAGATCCACTTATTAGTCCCTCCTTGTCTCGGTGACATAACGTATAATCTCATCATGGTGAATGGACTACATTACCTTCAGCTTTTACTCCCCTTCCCCTCATTTGTCGCTTAAGTGTAATTCAGCTCTTTTTAGTTCTATAATTTGAGTTGAACTCACCACCTTGATTTTTGACGCAGACGGAATTCTATCAGTCAGGTTTGAAATATCGCCACCATTCTAGATAGCTCGCCATCATGATGCGCTGCATTGTGATTTTGTTGATATTAGATGATTGGAGGCAATCGGCAGTCTGCATCAACGAGATGACTAGACACGTCACATTAGTTACTGGTGTCCAATCAAAGTACCCACTACAGTCCTACAGGAGGTCAGTCGCGATCCCTAATAGCTTAGTGGTAACGTCTCTGACTGCAGTGCTGACTGGGTGACGTGGTTTGAATCTCCGAAGGGACATGAGTTCCTTAAAGGTTGCAGATATGCTTTGCTGACTGATGAGAGCCGACAAGCAGGAAATCTAGGTCGTAGACCTCCTGACGATTGCCTCTAACCATTTTATATCATCACCACAATATTACTCACTACCAACTTCTCTCTTCTTGTTGTCTTGACAGTGTAACTCAATTTTCAGTGTATCTGATAGTCAATTTTGCATGTTTATATTTTTTTGAACCTTAAACTCTCTCATAAGTTAAATAAGTGGAACTTTTGAATATCGTTTATCAACGTGTGTGACTATGTTAGCCGAAATCAGATTGATTCTTACAAGTAAGACAAAAGTCTGAAGACTCTAGAAGACCTGGATTTTGCTGACGATTTACGTATAATGCCACACAAACTTGAAAATTTGCAGGCAAAGACCAAGAAATTCGCTGAAAAAGCAACGAAAAGAGTACTCCAAGTGGACATAGAGAAGATTGAGGTGATGAAGATAATCAACCAACAGCAACAACAACCAGCACCAGTCACCATCAAAGAGGGAAATTTAAAAGAGGCCACTGCCTTCACTTATCTAGGAAACACCGTTTCAACTACAGGTGAATGACACAAAACCATCCAGGATCAAAAAAGCAAGATACCCCCGCACCACTCTGAAATCAGTTTGGAAATATTCTACTTCACTCAGCTAGCATAAACAACAACACTCGGATTTTCATAACAGAAGTGAAGTCAGTTCATGCTTCTATATCTGTCAGAAACTTGACGCCAGCGTCATGAAACGCAGTTCCAGCGGGCTACTGCAGACTTCCGTCAACAGCTCCCCACTTCGTTCGCTCCGTATTAAAGAACAGAAACAAACAACGAACAATCAGCTATGGGAATCTATGGAAACATACTAACCGACAGCCTACTTCTCAAGAAATGTGTAGATGTGGATGGAGATGAACTGTGACATCGCATTCAGTGCAGGCCACTGTTGGAGTGAAACCAGAATTGTTGACGATGGGTTGGATGTCTTTCTGTGTGTGACATGGAGGAGACATTGTGAGGAGGTGGAGATGAGTGATTGTGGTTGATTTTGAGCGCACATGAAGGGGGTGGTGGAGTGTAAGACAAAGTGTAGGTGTCTCAGCTCAGAGAACACTTTTAATTGCAAAAGTGTAGGTGTGTTCTTGGAGTCGTGTATTCCGCTTGAAACCCCGGAGGACGATAATTATTATAATCTTTGGAAATAGGACCAAGTCTACTTCCCACAAATTAAACATTTCAATCCAGGGGCTATCCATATGTTACTTTTGTTTGGCTTTTTCTCCACTCTAGATCTTCTGTAACCAGTGTTGTCGAATCTTTTTTGTAGGAGAATGGAAGTTTCATGTACTTTCTAGAATTTACAAGGCAACTTGGCAGACATGGAGACACGCAGAGAGCGAGGACTGAGTGTCAGCTTTGATATTTAAACTTTACATTGCCGCTAAAAGTTTCAGTTAAACAAAGTGCTCTTTGTTCAAAACGACGAATACACACTCACACATTTACGCACACACACACACATGTTGTCTATTTTTTCAATCTTTAACAGGTACTATACAAATTTATCATTCTGGACTGCACAAGTTTTGTTTATAGGTTGTGTTGTTTATTTTTAAATTATATTTATGACAAAAATACATAAATTCAATGCAAAGGAATGACACGCCGTAATACAAAACTACTGAAAAGAGGATTTCAGTAAACTCCCAACGCATAATTATTTATTCAATATATTGTCGGCTTTAATGTTGTCATACGACATTAGTTAACACGTGATATCTGATTTATTGTAATGCTTGACAGGTTTTGTTTTGTTTTAACTCACCTATTTTATTTCTATACAATAAATGTCAAAATTGTTATTGAAATATTTACACTATAAGCAGGTAACCAACTAATAGAGACTTAACCACATATACTGCAAAATATGTTTCATTGACAAAATGGAAGATGCTGCTACAGGACTGGACTACGTCAACTCCTAGCTTAGTGATAGGGAGTGAAGTGATAGAACATGTTGACCAATTCACCTATTTGGGAAGTTGTATCAGCACCGACGGATTGATTGGTGACGAAATCACAGCACGGATCCAGAAAGCTCGAGCTGCTTTCGCTAACTTACGCCGTCTCTGGCGTAGGTGTGACATTCGGCTATCAACCAAGGGACGTGTGTACTGCTCAGAAGTTCGCTCCGTCCTTCTCTATGGTAGTGAGACGTGGCCATTGAGAGCGGAAGACATGAAGAGATTGTCTGTTTTTGACCACAGATGTTTACGATCTTTCGCGCGTTAGGTGGTATAATAGGGTAAGTAATGTTAACGTCAGGCGTAGAGTGTTGGCTGGGCAAAGAGGGAAAATCAATCGAAGAGGCTATGAAGTTACATAGATTGATATGGTTTGGTCACATGCTGCGCATGCTTAACCATCGCTTCCTTGCCCACAACGGACGGGCATTACTAGCTGATATAGGTGCAGGTTGGAAAAGAGTAAGTGGTGGTGGCCAAACAAAAACATGGCCTCATCAATCCATGAAATCCTTGACAGTTAAACTGAGTCAGGTAGGGAGGGAGATGCAGACTTCCTCTGGGTTGGGGCCCGCCCTCGGGACTCTAAGAATCAATGGCTGGAGACAATAGGTGACATGGCTCAAAATCGTTGTCAGTGGCGCAGATGTATTCAGTCACTTTAACCTTTCATATTCCTTTCTACCATTACTCATTCTGTTTCACTCTTATACTTGTCAAAACTCAATTGATTCTCTTCACTCATCTTCTTGTCTACTTTTGTGTGCTATTTGGAAGGTGGCAACTCGAACTGGTGCATTTCGGTGCCAAGTTCTATGTTGAATCCAGCAGCAGCATTGACAAAGTTCACTGAATATAAATCAGCTCGGGTGATATTTGGGCTTTGTAGATTTCTTGTGATTTGCATTTCTGAAGAACTGCATGATCCAATAACCGACTAAGTTTCAACCTGGAACTACTGCACAGAAGTGCAGCAGTACAAGCCGATACACTTCATACAGTACACAGAGATAGACAGAGAAGATAAGGGGATTTGAAATCCCCTACAATAAGCAGAAATGTGAGGGAGACATGAATGCTCATTGGATGATATGGGGGATCACAGACAGTGAGCGCGTCTGAGTAACTCAGAACAGTAGTCTCCAACCATTGCTTCTTAGTATTTTAAGGACCCCAGCCAAGCAGTTGTCGTCTTCTGAAGTAGACGGCTCATATCGAAATTCCACGTCTTCATGGACTGATAAAAGGTTTTTGCTTGATCACCCTTAATTGTTCTCCAACTCAATCCTATGTTGGCTAATACTGCTCGTCGGGAAAGTCACTAGCTTGTCATGAACAACATGAGTCTCTTGGTCAAACACTCGACGCATAATCTCAGTATTATTACTCACCATAATATTACCCATTAACGTGAGAGATAGAAGTCAGATACATGCAATCAAAGACAGTTAGTTACTTCATGTCTTCCTCGTTTCACTGACCAAGTCTCACAGCTATAAGGAAGGACAGAAAAAAATCCTTTGATGGATGATAGTCAGGCAGATATCATGTCCACGACAAAGTGTATGTGTGCGAATTTTACAAGAACCTGTTATATGCGTGCGGAGGTTTCATCAGAAATGGATGAATGCCGCTTTATAGGTGGTGAAACTCTCTGAGATAACATCAGGTTGGTACACTTATATTCAAGGCTACATTATATAGCAAGCGTTAGGCATCATAAAGGTTCATAACTGCCATACTATAATCACTAGAACCTATAAGACCTGGATTTCGCACGTGGATGATTTATGTTTGATGTCACACAAAATCGAAGACTTACAAGCGAAAACCAACAAACTGGTCGAAGAAGTAGCAAAGACTGGACTCCAGGTGAACATAGACAAGACGGAGGTTATGAAAATAACCAATCAACCAAAAACAACAACAGCAGCAGCATTATCCACCGCCAATCAACATCAACGGCAGGGATTTAATGAAAGAGGTTACTTCATTCACTTATCTAGGTGGGGAGCATTGCCTCAACTACAGGAGGAACCAACGAGAATGTCAAATCGATAATCGGGAAGGCGAGGAACACATTCATCAACCTGAAACCAACCAATCTGGAAATCTTCGTCACTCAGCCTGCATCAACAACAAAATTCGGATTTTCAATACAAACATCAAGTCAGTCAGTTCTTCTGTACGGATGGATCACAAACTTGGCGGGCCACAAAGAATATTTCCAACAGCTTGTGGCAGACCTTTATCAACAACTGTCTTCGCTCTATACTCAAGATCAGATGGCCGGAAAGAATCACCAACAAGAAACTATGGGATCAAACAGAGCAAGAACCAATCGCTCAACAAATATGCAGGAGAAAGTGGAGATGAATTGGACACTCGCTGAGGAAGCCGCTTGGTGACATCGCACGTCAGGCCATTGGTGGAGTGTAACCCGAAAGGGAAGCAATGAGTGGGACGTCCAAGTGTGACATGGAGGAGATTGTGTGAAGAGGAGTTGAAACAGTATGGACTAACATGGATGCAGGTGAAAAGCGCAGTAGAAGACAGAAGCAAGTGGAGACGTGCAGTTGAAGCCCTATGTTCCACTAGGAACCCAAAGGAACAATAATAATAATTATACTATCCTCACTAATTAACACTGTGACATGGCAGCCCACTGTTTTATATCACTGATCAGCGACTTATACATAATTCTGTGTTTCATGCAGGCATATGTAAGTTTGTCCTAAAAACACTTACAGGCAATGCAACAAAGTGGCTGAAGTAGTAGAGAAGACTGGACTTCAATTGAGCATAGAGAAGGTAGAGGTGATGAAGATGACCATCAGGAAGACGACAACAACAACCATCAATCACTATCAACGGGAAAAAATTTTATGACAGTCACTTATTTCACTTATCCAAGCAGCATCGTTTTACCCACAGGCGGATGGCACGGATGACGGCGTCAAAGCTAGTCAGGATTGGAAAGGCAGGACAAGCCTTCATCTCTCTGAAATCAGTGTGATGACAAGATTTAACGCCGATATTAAATTAGTATTTTTAAATGGATCAGAAACATGGCGCATCACGGAAAGGATTTCCAACAGACTAATGTAGACCACTCTCAGTAACCGTTTTAGCTGATTCTATTGCAACAACACCAATTCGATTGCCCCATTAAACGATTCAGTTGATTGTAGCGATGGTTGGTATACGTGTCAGCATTGGAATTAGAAATATGATAATCTACCAGTGGACCTACTATACCCAACATGGCATGTGGTCACCGCTTCACTGTGGTCACTCCATGCATCATCATCCCAACTTCTTTGCTAGATCATCTTCTACCAATTTCATAACCATACCGAATAAAAAGAAGAGATCAGGTATCTGTAATTATATGCCGGTGAGACTATATGAAAAAGTCACGGGTTAGCAGACTTCTGCAATAAAATTAAGAAAAAAAAATCTAAATTTAATATAATTTGTGGATGGTGACTAGCAGTGGAATCTAGGATGCGCAATTCGTCCTATTTGGGACTCGTTCAGACATCGTCGAAGCATCTGCACAAGAAGCCAACAGACATGTCAACCTGAGACCGAGCACTACGGTCCAATCAATCGACGAGAAAATCTAAAATTCAATTGAATCTAAATTTAGATCTTCTTCAGGCTTTACTCTAATTTACATAGACTTATATATAAAATTTTAACCAATGACGGTGATTTTAGGAATCATATGATAATAATAATGTGGTAAATGTTTTGAACGAAATTAATAACGATGATTATTATCGAACATGCGAAAAATGACGTCACATCCCACTGTATTTACCAATTTGAATGTTCATGTGGACACATACATAGGGAGGACTCATCAATCTCTGCAAGTAAGGGCTTCAAAGCATACTCCTAAATGGCTCCAGAAATGAATAGAATCTTCAGAACCCATTAATGGTGAGAACAGGAGACCTAGCTCTTCTATTGAGAAACATATTACAGAGGAGACAGGACATAAAATTGACGTTAACAGATCTTTTAAACCTATCTGTAAAACGTGTTTGGGGCGTATCCTAAAGTTTGTGGAAGCCCTAGCAATTAGAAAGTTCAAGCCACCTTTATGCGTTCAAAAACAATTCGTCATTAAAGTCGACATTAAACCTTCTTTGGTAAACTTTGTTTTGATACCATAGCAGATGTACTTTTACCTCTGCTATTTGGTTTAGTGGTCTTCATTGTTATTTTCACCTTCAATATGTTCTTTTAACTTGACCTAAGTCTATTTCTATTTCTCACCTCTTACCTCTTTATTATTTTCATATATACACATTCCTTTGACAATTCCGTGTGTGATCAGATTGTTCGAAATGTGCGTTGCGCAAATACCACATTACACGATTCAGACAAATTACGTCTTCCTCCTTATTTCTTTCTGTAAATTCATAAAGCGAACTAACTGTTTTAGATTATAATGATAACAAAATATTGATAATTACGTTTATGTAGGTGATAAGAAAAGCAAAGATAGTATATGAATATATGCGTACATGTAGACAATTCAATAAATCAATAAATTAGGTCAAATCTTAAAAAGTGAAGTGGAACGATAATCAGAGTTTAAATAAATATTATAAAAGTACGAAGGAGATGGAAAGAGAGGGTGGGAGGGGTTTGAATAGAATTCACCTAGGCCAAGGGAGAGACAAAGGTAGAACAAACTTCTTTTGTTGTATGCAAAGACTAGGATTGTTCTCTCGAATGCATTCCCATAGCTTCGGCTGGGTGTAAGAGACGGGTTCGGATTCCATTCGAAAGGCTCGATGGAATACGATAAATAACTTTGAAGGCATTATTTTTGTCCACCTGGTGACCGCTATCAATCAAATGAGCGGCAGTAGAACTTCTTATAGATTTTATTTGACCTTTTCCAAACCATTGAGGAAGGAAGATGCTCCTTAACGTGTTTGTAAACTGTCTAGTTGTTCGCCCTATAGAGCTTTCTCCGCAGGAGCAACTAAATTTATAGATACACATCGAAGTGGGATTTATGTAGTACAGACTTTATTTATTGTTCCCTTGGGTTCCTAGTGGAACATAGGGCTTCAACTGCACGCCTCCACTTGCTTCTGTCTTCTGCTGTACTTTTCACTTGCCTCCATGTTAATCCATACTGTTTCAACTCTTCTTCACATGATCTTCTCCATGTCACCCTTGGACGTCCCACTCGCCGCTTCCCTTTCGGATTCCACTCGGCGGCCTGAAGCGCGATGTCACCCAGCGGCCTCCTCAGCGAGTGTCCAATCCATCTCCACATTCTCCTGCATATTTTTTAGGTGACTGGTTCTTGTTTTGTTTGTTCTCATAGTTTCTTGTTGGTGATTCTTTCCGGCCATCTGATCTTCAGTATAGAGCGAAGGCAGTTGTTGTTGATAAAGGTCTCCAACAGGCTGTTGGAAATATTCTTTGTGACACACTGGCCAAGTTTCTGATCCGTATAGAAGAACTGACTGACTTGACGTTTGTATTGAAAATCCGAATTTCGTTGTTGATGCTGAATGACAGCGGAAGATTTCCAGATTGGTTTCAGGTTGATGAATGTGTTTCTAGCCTTCTCGATTCTCGATTTAACATCTTCGTCAAATAGTTTTCCAACAGTCAGTGTTGGGAGTTATTGATTCTGCACAAAAGGACGCCATTTAATCTGACCCACAGTTGAACTGGACTTAAAAATTCCTTATCATACGCTTGGAAAATGATAAATATCTCTTAACTACAACAGTTTTCGTAATACAACAACTCCAAATATAAGTATGATCACGGATTAATATCAGTAAGGGATTTATTGAAAACTAAACTAAGGCGAAACAGCTGATCAGGACTCCCTGATGGTGATATTGTCTAGTGATTAATGGGCGGCAGGATGGAAGTGCATGAAGTTCTAGTGGACAGTGGTGACCAGTGGAATCCACAACATTGGGTGCAACGACACTGGCGTACTCCCGATGACTCCCAAATGAAGACTAAACAACTGTTCATTTCTCTCTTGTTTTCAATGGTTCTCAAACTCATATTAGTCCGTGATCTGCTCGAACTTGAAAATGATCAAATCCCTACAAACTAACACTTGTGAATTAAGTGAGATAGATTTTAAAACAAAAGAGAACCGGCTGTATGAATTTCCAGGGGCGACATCTCCCTATAAAACCAGTCAAATTTTATCCTGGAGAATAGCAAGAGAGAGAAAAGCTTCCAGAATTAAATTCTACGAGCAGTGTCTCGAAACCGATGATTATCCACATCGGATCGACTTCCAACTCAGAACAGTTTACATTGCATCACAAAACCAAATGTTAATTCATCACCACCTTGTGGTCAGATATAGTCATCAAATTCGACAGTCTACTGGAAAGAAATTTTCAATTTTCGTTGTATCGGATAAACTTGATCAACTCCACAAAAATTGCGATTGTGTTTGTTCATTCTTTAGTCAAATTCAGATAAAGCGACCGACTTTATGTGCGTCAGTGACACAGAGGTTAGGACTCTCGCTGACCATGCACATGGTCCGGGATTCGATCCCCTGACGACGCATACCTGATACCAATCAATGGTCGGCCTGGAAAATTTGGACTACCGATATCACATGCTGAAAATTCCATACTTGTACCAAAAATACTGTGTGGTTTCAAGCTATAATAAAAAAATGGATTTTCATGTATTGGTTTGTAGGGATTTGGTTGATTGGTTACAGGATTTGATCATGAGTTGCGTACTGACGAAGAGTCCCAAACCAAGACGAAATAGCTGCCCAGTACTCCCAGGTTTTCCAATGGTTTTCTAACCAATGTCAGCCAATGATAAAATCCTATAACCAATGAACTAAATCCCTACCAACCAATGTAACGACAGAAGGCAAGAGTCAGGCAACAGATCGTTTATTAACGAAAATCAACACATATTTATATATTTTAATGTACATTATTGTAGATTATTGTTAGTAGAAAATACAGTCTTTTGATTGGTTGTTTCTCACAGAAAGTTAACCTTGCATCGCTTTGTGGCTGTGTCAGATCATCCATATGCTAACTGTTTCCGCCTACGCAAAGCCTTTGTTCTCATTTTCTCACCACCAATATTGGGGACATAAACATTGACTTCAATTGCTGTCTACCAACTTTGGCTAACAGTCAGCTCTCACCACACCAATACTTGAATATCAATGAGATGGTCACTGGCCACTGGCCCTATTCAGGTAGGTAGTTACCTGGGGTTCCAGTGGCAAGTCATGACCAGTAGGGTGCAGTAGGTGGGGTGTGAGGACAAATACTCACCGAAGACATTGACTAGCGGTTGCGCTATATCGTGAATAGGCAGAAGTTAGAATTCATGCACTGGCCGTTGGATTGGGTCTCAGTGGCCTAATGGTATACGAGCTCGCCATGTAACGTAGAAGGTCGTGGGTTCGAACCCTGGTGGGTGCGTACTCATGAAGAGTCTCAAACTAGGACGAAACAGCTTTCCAGTACTCCCAGGTTTTCCAATGGTTCTTTTACCAATGTCAGCTCATGCTGAAATCCTGTAACCAAAAATAGATTTCATTGTAATTTTACTATTCATTGCCGAATCGCTTCATCTAGGAAAATAAAATGTAGTACACATATCACAATAACACAGCAATGACAGCTGTTTACCATTCGTAGATTAAATTTTATATAATATCTAATATATATATGGGAAATGAAACTTATTGGGTAAGCGACTAATATCGTCAAAACAAATGATAACGCCAATTGGGATTGGTTAAACAATACGACCAATAGGAATGATATAGAGTTTACAGTTGTCCAAACCATCATACATGTTCACATCTTTCCTGATGTCTTTTCATTTTTACAAAATGAAGATTTTCACACTCAATCAGTTGTATGCATGATATATGTTGAACACTATACACAAAAAGAGAAGGTATCCATGAAAAAAGGGAAATAAAAAAGGTCAACAACACTTCTGGTCAACTTTAAACAGTTTTAATCTGTTGTGAGCAAATAGTTGTTATCTTTTGCTCATGTTCTGTAATGTCATGAATGCTTACAGAAAAAAAACAGAATATCAAGTTGAATATATTTCAAGAATTGCACCACCTTATGCAATCCTTATTCTATTTGGATTTATTACTATCCCTATACATACGTTTATTTTACATAATTAACTTGATTATCGAATTATCCAGTATGAATTCTGTAAAACAGATCACTTTTTATGCCAAGGAACATCCGGAACCGAATACCCTGTTGGGGAATATATTTACTGCCAGTGGAATATTAGATAGTACAGTGAAGAGTATTCGATTGGAGGCACTGGAATCTCAGTGGGCAGGTTGTTTTCGTATCGATCGGCGTACAGGGGATTTATACACGACGAATGAAGCAAAACACATTCTGGATAGTGAAAAGCTATGCATGAATAATCAAAATAATAATAAAAGAATAATATCAAGTGGAGTTTATACCCCGACGAGGATGAATATTCACCATTACTGTACAGTTAATTTACTTATTTCAATAAATAATCGTATCCTTATCACGATTAATGTACAAATTGAAGATATTAACGATAATGCTCCAGTTTTACCAGACTCTAATTTACAAAGGATATTTATTAATGAAACATCTCTACCAGAGGTGACAAGAATCTCGTTGAAACCAGCTTATGATGCAGATTTCAATGGATATAATCAATTGTATTACTATCTTAGTATTATTAATGATAATAATAATGACCTTGATGATAGTATAAATCCTTTTCGTATTGAATACAAGTCACAGTTGAATGGATCTAACATGTCTGACGATTTAAATCTAATTTTAACAAAACCTTTAGATTATGAAAGTCAGTCAGAGTATAAAATGAACCTGACAGTCTGTGACGGTAATCTCAAAACAAAGTATACAATTGTTCATTGTTCATCACAGATGCTAATGGTTAGTGTGAATAATATCAACGATGAATTGCCATGGTTTGAAGCGACTAATTATACTGCTGTTATCAAAGAAACTACACTCATTGGCAGTGATATTTTAAAGGTGACTGCTAAGGACAACGACGCTAGTCCATACAATGAAATCTATTATCGTATATTATCGCCTAGTTCAGATAGGTTGTTAATGTTCAATTCACAAGATTTATTTCAAATTCAACCGAGAACAGGTGTTATCAGTTTGGCGAAACCGCTTCCTAAACCAGGGGAGTATAAGTTTCTTGTACAAGCTGTTGACAATGCTGACACTGGCGACTATGACACGTCAGTCAATAATAATAATAATAATAATAATAGTTCAACAGGGGATGCACATCGTTTAGCCAAAGGTGTAACACACGAAGCGGTCAGTAATGCCCATAATAATAATAATAATATTGCCAGCGTTTATATTCAAGTATTGGATGTGAATAATCATGCGCCTAGAATTGAAATTCAACAAACTCATGATTCTGTATTGCACTACTCAAATCCTCCTCCCACTCAACCACCACCTCTTAAAAGCATAAATGGTAATTATACAAAATTTATACTATTAAATATTTCTGAAAATGTCTTGATCAATACACCGATAGCTTATTTCAAAATTACTGATGAAGATCAATTGAAGAATGCTGAAACAACCTGTAAACTAATACGTTCCAATGATGGTGAACCGTTTCTTTACACCAGAAAAGATAACAATTATCAAGCGGATTTATTCTTCAAATTAATACCTGTGAATCGTATCAGTGAACATGTGACAATACAAAAGTTAGTGTTAGTCAGACAGTTAGACGCTGAAGATTTACACGAAGATCTGCTACTGAAAGAAGTTGAACCTCCAGGGAAGTTAGCAAGTAGCATTGCTGGCTATCTGGGCATACTACTGGTGTGCAGTGATTTTGGTACACCGAAACTATCCACATCTATGCCTATTATTATTGCAGTTGATGATGTTAATGAATTTTATCCAAACATCGAGGTGGTGAAGTCGTCAGCATATGCATCTTTAGTATTCAAGAGTCAATTTAATCAAACCTACATTTATGACGTGAATATAACAGAAAATATCCCGATCGGATCACACATCGTTCAGATCATTGCTACCGATAAAGACATCAAAGCCGTCATCGAGTTTGTACAGTCTACCAAGTTGACAACACCGCCATTTATTATTGATAAATCTAAGGGTGTTCTAAAGACGAATGCTGAAATAGACTATGAATACACTACTAATTACAAACTGGTCATTCATGTACATGATATGAAACCACCAGAGTTGTCACTGACAACAACAGTCACACTGAATATTTTCATTGAAGACATGAATGACAATCCGCCGGAGTTTATCTCTCCGCCGCCGAGTGAAATTCAATTCGATGGTTATACAGTTGTAGAGCCTATACGAAAATATCAGAACAGCTTAAAAATTATCGAGTTTGAAGAAGAAACTATTCACACTAAACCATTGGGTAGAGTTCGAGCTGTAGATCGTGACAGTGGCAGGAATGCTGAAATAATTTATTTTATTGCCGAGATTTCAACTGATTTGGCAGGTGATCCGTTGAACAGAGAGAAACTCATCAGCGGGATTAATAATAATAATAAAGCTTCTAGTAATTTTTCAAGTCTACCAAAAATACTAATCGATGCAGACGGTGCTTTATGGTGTGAAGGAAAGTTGGATAGAGAGAAGCTACCGATTATTGATTTAGTGATTGGTGCTCATGATTTAGGCGAACCGAGATTAACCTCTTACACAAAGGTAAGAATTATCTTAAAAGATATCAATGATAATCAACCAGAATGGCAATTTCCAACTGAGAAAGACTTTTTAGTCGCCGTTTCAAAATCTGTCCCCATTGGGACAATAATTACGCGTGTTCGAGCCACGGATAAAGATGAACAGTCTAAAAATGGTCTTGTAAATTATTATATAGCAGATTTAGTAGCTGGGGACAATGAGATCACCTCTAAATCAGAGTTGTTGACAGGTAAACTCATTGCACACATTTTTGAAATGGATTTAAAATCGGGTGAATTAAGAGTGAAGCAATCGCTTACTGACCTACCGGATGGATTTCTTGAAATATTGTTGAAAGCTGAAGACAACGGTAGAACTCCTCAAAAATCATTGGCTAAATTAATCCTGTATATAACAAATGACGGTGATCTTTTAAAAATGAACACTCCGGAAAAATTACTAGCCTTTTATCAAAAAGAAAAACATACAAAGCTACTGAATGCCCAGCTCCTTACATTTGGAAAATTTAATGAAATGATTCCTTCACTGATGAATTCAGATTCTAGTAGTTTGTATATACGTCGTACTGTAGGACAACAAGATAGAGGGAGTGTCAGGCATTTATCAATTGTAATTGGTGCTTCAATAATTGGTGCTATCACTGTCATCTGCTTAGTTGCTTTATTAATTGGCTTAAAGTTCACTACACGTTTTCGAAATCGTTCAAAATTCATATCGACTACAAGAATCAATAAAAATGACTACAATCCAAAGAAGAAGAAGAAGAAGATTGAGTCTGCTAACAGTTGTATAAAACACGTATCTCATCATTCGTGCATAAACTCTGACATCCCAGGAGAAATAATACCTAATGATTTGAATAGTATTCACAGCTTGATGAAATGTATGCATAAAATAGAAATAAATGACTCAAATAACGAAAAATTATTTACGCCATCATTAACTCAAAACTATTTCCGATGTTCTCCAACTTCTATTCAAACGAGTATACCAGTGAGTATGATAAGAAATCCTGATGATATTCATTATTTGCCAATCCATTCAACGCTAGATTTAACTGAGAATATTCCTTTAAGACTTCTGCATGTATCCAACGACAAGCTTACTGAATCTCAATGTTCCAATTCCAATACTAATCATAAAAACAATGAGAACGGTGATACCAGTGATAATAATACTACTACTAATAATAATAATATCGACAGTAGTGCTAACGAATTAGTGACACCACATTCCCTTACAATCATTGCTTCAGTTGTACCTACATGTAATATAAAAACAGCTTTACTTCCAATCCTATCACAAGATCATTGTAGTGACCTGATGACATCTAGTGGGATAACTTTGCTGAATGAAGAAGATATTATCAAGGTGGGAAATTTATCACATTCCACAACAACAGGTTATACCGATTTTCCCGCGTGTATTTTCTCAACAACAACAGCAATTACTGCTACTACAAATACCTCATAATATATAAATGCATGTATACTGAACATAATTTAGTCAAAATACTGTTGAGAAGACAAACCAACCGACCAACGATCTCGCATGCTACACTACGCTGTTCAATCATTTCCAAAAATGGTATCTTTTTCATGCATATTTTTATTAGGCTTTTAAGAGTAATATTGATGTATATGTAGTTAGTGAGATATGTAACTTTATGTGTGTATGTATAGAACGAAGTATGTTGTTTTCAAGTGATTTATTTGTGTA